>PVHT020000886.1:22027977-22133221 GCA_004024745.2 Catagonus wagneri | reverse complement strand
CAGATGACTCGATTTGGAAGATGTGGAATATATACACGAAGGAATACTAATCAGCCATAAAGAAGGATAAAATAATGTGATTTGCAGCAACAGGGATGGAATAAGAAACCCTTATACTGAGTGAAGCAAGTCAGAAGGAGAAAGACAGATGTCATATGAAATCTCATATAACTGGAGTCTAAAACACTGCACAAATGAACATCTCAACAGAAAAGAAAATCACAAACCTGGGGAACAGACTTGTGCTTGCCAAGGGGGTGGGGGACGGGTGGGGGAGGGGTGGGAGGGAATGGGGATAACTAGTGCTTTAATGATGGAATAGCAAGGAGATCCAACTGTATTGCACAGGGAACCATGTCTAATCATACATGACAAATCCATATATGTACATGTAACTGGGTCACCACGCAGTGCAGTTGGAAAATCTGACAGAAATCTGTAAACCAGTTATAATGCAAAAAAATAAATTAATTAAAAAATAAATAAAATAAATATAAAAAAAAAAAGAAAAACTTATGGTTACCTGGGGGCAGGTTGGAGGGGAGGGGTAGGCTGGGGTCTGGGATGGAAATGTTCTAAAATGAGTTTGTGGTGATGGCTGTACAACTAAACATAGTAAAATTCACTGAATTAAAAAAAAATTAACAGTATCTTTCAAGTATACTTTCAATTTTTTCCTAAGAAATTATGAACAAATCAGTATTTCATACCCTGAAATTTTGTGAATTCAAATACACTTGAGCTAGTAAGAAAAAAACTTTCTTGCAATGTTAACCAGCACTTTCAGTTTAGTCAGATTCTTTATGTTGTACTTTCTTAAAAGGACCAATTGCTAATTAAAAATTATAGAAAGCAAAAAAAAAAAATAACAATTCCAATAAAATATGTTTGATATTGACCAAAGAGGTCAACAAAATAGATCATTTTTCCTTCTAAGTAGGATTTTGGAAACATACAAAGGTACATACAAACAAAATTGAAGTCTCACAACTATTATTTCAGGTGACAAAGTCTATGTTATAGACTTTACAAAAAGAAAGGCAAAATGAGTGATAACTATATTAATATGATATTTGCTTTTTATAAAAACTAACTTAAGGAATTTCCTTGTGGTGCAGTGGGTTAAGTATCTGGCGTTATCACTGCAGCAGCTGCAGTCGCTGCTGCGGCACAGGTTGGAGCCCTGGCCCAGGAATTTCCACTAAAAACAAAGACAAAAATTCTACCTGAAATATTGTGCTTTAATATACACTCTCTCCCATCTGTATCAATAATAGAGTATAGTCATTTAGAACCTTCAGGCACATATAAAATTCTGGTCAAGAAAAGTTACCTCTTTTTCCATTTGAGCATCAAAAACATTCTCACTTATTTCAAAACTTCTTGACACAGCTGAAAAACTATGGGCTATATGTTGGGACAGATCAGCCAGTATTTAACTTCTCTTGAGCATTATCTCCTAGCTTACAGGATTATCAAGAAGAATTAAAGTATATTATGCACATATAAAGTGTTTTCTAGTCCATTAACTATTGTGGAAAAATTCCTTCTGTTAAGAAATAGCTGGAGTTACCATCGTGGCTCAGTGGTTAACGAATCCAACTAGGAACCACGAGGTTGCAGGTTCGATCCCTGGCCTTGCTCAGTGGGTTAAGGATCCGGCGTTGCCGTGAGCTGTGGTGTAGGTTGCAGACGTGGCTCAGATCCCACATTGCTGTGGCTGTGGCGAAGGCCGGCAGCTACAGCTCCTGTTAGAGCCCTAGCCTGGGAACTTCCATATGCCACGGGTGCAGCCCTAGATAAGGCAAAAAGACAAAAAAAAAAAGAAAGAAAGAAAGAAACAGCTGTTCATATTTCTTAAAAAGTAATACAAATAGCAAGAGTTGATCTTTTCTTCATGATACTGTCATCATACAAACCTCAATCACTATACAGTGATAATATAAGGAGGGTGACCACACTTCAGGTTTGTCTGAGACAATCTCAGTTTATGCTTATTATCTTTATATTCTCTCCCATTCTTAAGTGTCCTGGTTTCGATAATAAACGAGACAGTGACCCAAGATAAAAAGATGTATGGAGATATCAGATGATTATTCTCTCTGTTTCCATTATCATCCCGTGGATATATGCGTATTTACCTGTTGGTCTACAAACCCCACCGGACTGATCTTTTTTAATGGTGAAAACTGTGTATTAGTAATCTTTGTAACTTCAGAGCCTAATACAGTGCCTGGCATTTACTGACTCTTAGATAAATGAGTAAATAATCCAATAGAAGACTATGAGTTTCTATCCGTAAGAACTAGACCCACTAAACTGTTTTTTTTCCCAATTTATATAAATGTTATATTTTTTAGGGCCACACCCATGGCATATGGAGGTTCCCAGGCTAGGGGTCTAATCAGAGCTTTAGCTGCTGGCCTATGCCACAGCCACAGCAATGCAGGATCCAAGCCACATCTGCAACCCACACCACAGTTCACAGCAACGCCAGATCCTTAACCCACTGAGCAAGGCCAGGGATCGAACCTGCAACTTCATGGTTCCTAGCAGGATTTGTTTCCATTGCATCACAACAGGAACTCCTCCCAATTTATATTTTAATAAGCCTCAAGAATATATGCCGCTATCCTATCTTTGTTCTGATAACTACCTGATTTACTAAGCCTTTACCTTTTACTTCTCCCATTATATATGCTG
Source organism: Catagonus wagneri (assembly GCA_004024745.2). Classification (NCBI taxonomy): domain Eukaryota; kingdom Metazoa; phylum Chordata; class Mammalia; order Artiodactyla; family Tayassuidae; genus Catagonus; species Catagonus wagneri. Next base: position 22,130,518 of record PVHT020000886.1, on the reverse strand, counting down.
CCATCTTAGAAGATACACAAAAACCAAGTGACTTGAAACTGAATTATACGTCAAATAAAGGGATTCTAGAAAAGAGTCTGCAGGCTTTTAAGGCCCTTTATAGACTTAAGTTACTCTCTCTACCTCTCAAAGCTAAACAGGATTACAGACACACAATGTGGCAGACTTATACTCATAGTTATATTTAAGAGAAACACTTACCCACAGGTGGCATCTCTTTTTTGGAAATTTTAACACTTGTCTCTTCATTCTCTTCCACATTTTGGCTCGGATTTCTTTGTAACTTGTCTTGGGCAATATGTGATATATTTATATTTTTATCTTTAGAGTGTTCCATATCAACTTGTTCTTCAACTACATTGGCCTTAAATTTTGTTCCCTGTCTTTGTTTTATAGTCCTTTTGTTTCTGGATGATTTTTTTCCATTCTCAGAATACATTTCATATTCTGCAGATTTACAATTATTTTCCATTTCATCTGTCGAAGCACAATTCCCACCCAGTATTTTTTGTTCAGAGGGCTGAGATTTCTCTACTGGGTGAGCTTTGCTAGAATGTTTGTCACTCGTCAAAGCTGTAGATGATACACTGTCACATTTTTCCCTTGACTTCTTCCTCTGAAGCGCAGTGCTCTCAGCAGCGGATACTGTGCCATGTTTCAGAGGCCCAGACTTTCTTGGTATAGTAATCCAAGATTGACTGGCAAAACTTTTATCTGATTCATCAATTATAAATTCATCTTCTAATAACTTCGTATTATTTGCAGGAGATAAATGAGATGGAGCAGTTGCTATATGCCTAACAACAGAACTAAAACAGAATGCTAAAATAAGTAACAGTTCAAAAAAGTAAAGCTTTTATTTTTGCTTTAAAGAGTAGTTTAAATGTCTCAATTTTTCCTTACCCTCTAAAATCTTTCCATCCTTTCATATTTCTCCAATACCTGAGCACACTCATTTATAACACTAATGGAAGGGATTGCAGAAATTTCAAGCTTGAAGGAAGCCTAGATGTCAACTAATCTAACATTCCCCCACTGATTACATACATTAAAAAGATGAAACCCAGAGATGTGTAAATACAGCCCAGATATACTGACAGTACAAAAACGCATGTACAGACTGGAACCCGGGCCTGGGAACTTCATATGCCATGGGCACGGCCTACACACACATATTTATATATGTATTTCTATAAATATACTCATATATTTATATAAATGTGTAAATTCATCTATATATTTCTATATATTGCTATATGTGTATTTATATAAATATATATTTATATAAACATAAATTCATATATACTTACATATTTATATAAACATGTGTTTACATAAACATTATATCCTTATATAAACATATATTTATATAGACATTTACATATATGTACATATGTAAATAAATAAATGTTTGTATAGATGTCTCCTGGAGCCTGAATTTCTTTACATCCAAAACAAGATTATTTCTGTGATAGCAAGTCTAGTATTTTAAGAAAAAAACTACTTAACTATAGACTAAATTATATTACGTAAAAACTCATTCCAAGTTTAGTAATTCACAATTTTCATATATTTTAATATTATAATCAGAGTATAGAAATAAATGGAATGTATCTAGAAAGATAAGAGCACTGGGATTACACAGCATCTTTTCCAATTAGCTGGAAAAGCTTTCTAGAGAAGGAAGGAATTCTCCAAAGATGGTAATCTGATGAACTCCTTTGTCATTTCCTTCCTTCTTATGACAACAGCCTTGAGCAAACCACATACTAGAGTAAAATATGCAAAATTAAACACTTAGGAGTTCCCGTTGTGGTGCAGTGGAAACGAATCCGACTACGAACCATGAGGTTGAGGGTTTGATCCCTGGCCTTGCTCAGTGGGTTAAGGATCTGGCTTTGCCCTGAGCTGTGGTGTACGTTGCAGATGCGGCTTAGATCCCACGTTGCTGTGGCTCTGGTGTAGGCCAGCAGCTATAGCTCTAATTCGACTCTTAGCCTGGGAATGAACATCCATATGTCGTGGGTGCAGCCTTAAAAAGACAAAAAAAAAAAAAAATTAAACACTGAAACATCCAAATTCCAAAGCTAGCAAATGTACTCCTGTTTCTGCCCTTTTCGCTTAAGTAAGAATGTTTAACTATTTTTATATGCAGTAAAAGAAAAGCTAGAATGGAAGAACTGGATTATCATGTTTAGTTCTTTTTCTCTTAATATATTAAAAAAATTATGAAATGAAAATGCCTTCTCTGCTTTTCTAATCTCAAGCCCTGATAAATCTTACAATGTAAGAAATACATGTATATATGCTAAGAAGTATACTGTCTTTAACAGTCTTACAAGTGTGCATAATTAGAAAACTCTAGAAAAGCTAATAAAAAACAAAGTCAATATAAATAGAAAACCACATAACATATAAATAGAAGACCATGTTTAGAGTTCTCCTTGTGGCTCAGCAGTTAACGAATCTTACTAGCATCCATGAGGACGCAGGTTCGATCCCTGGCCTTGCTCAGTGGGTTAAGGATCCGGCATTGCCGCGAGCTGTGGTGTAGGTTGCAGACATGGCTCAGATCCCGTGTTGCTATGGCTGTGGTGTAGGTCGGCAGCTACAGCTCCTGTTAGACCCCTAGCCTGGGAACGTCCATATGCACTGGGTGCAGCCCTAAAAAGCAAAAAAAAAAAAAAAAGTTTAAACACTTAAAGAAATAATCTGTTATGGATTTGTTTTACTGCATATTATTTATAATATCTATTAATTCCATATATTAAAGAAGTAATGCAGGTACTTAAAGCCTTCCCAAACCAGCTTAAAAAGAATTCTCTAAATCTGCCTCTCTATTCTATTTCAAGAGTCTTCCTACAGAAAAGCACAGACCTGGGTTTTAGGTAAGTTTTAAGAACTGTGTTGTACAAGTTCTTATCATATAAGTGTTACAAAGAATCAATATTTATAATAGCATTCTGGTATCACTAAAATTTTGTGGATATACATGAAAATTTCCAGATTGGCTTCACTATTCATGTAGTAACTGCCGCTTTTTTCTCTTAGTTATAGGAAAGACCTTTTTTATATGTTCATAAAGATTTTGTAAACAGTAAAAAAAAAAAAAAAAAAAGACTCTTCCATAACTTTAATATATTCAAGCTAAAGATATCCTTAGGAAATACCCTTGACACTTACTATAAATCAAGTGTTTATATCCCTCCAAAATACAGAAATTGTCATCTGAGGGTATAGCAGTAAGACAGCCATCTATGAACCAGGAAGCAGGCTTCACCAGACATTGTATCTACTTGAGCTTTGATCTCGGACTTCCCAGCCCCCAGCATGGTGAAAAATAAGTTTCTGTTGTTTTAAGCCACCCAGACAGTGCTGGCCTGTTGTAACAGCCCAAATGGATTAAGATAACACTACTACAATTCAGAATAAAGATGACTTTCAGCTACATGGAAAAATCAAGAAAAACTGCTCTGTGGCATTTGAGCTGGATAGTAAAGGATGGATATGATTTGGTCGTGAGGAAACAGCAATAAAGACAGTTCTTGTGGCTCAGCAGTTAACGAACCCAGCTAGGATCCATAAGGACGCGGGTCTGGCCTCACTCAGTGGGTTAAGGATTTGGCGTTGCCATGAGCTGTGATGTAGGTCGCAGATGTGGCTCAAGCCGATCCTGTGTTGCTGTGGCTGTGGCACAGGCCGGCGGCCACAGCTAAGACTGGACCTCTAGCCTGGAAAACTCCGTATGTCGTGGGTGCAGCCCTAAAAAGACAAAAAAAAAGAAAGAAATAGCAATAAAGACAATCAGAAGGAAAAGCATAAGCAAAAGCATAGAAGAAAGTAGACATAAGGAATAGTGAGTAGGTACATCTGAGTACAGCAATTCAAACTTTACTCAAACTTTACTTTATTCAAACTTTATGTTTATCCCCAAAACATAAAACCATTAAAATAATTTTTGGACAGAGATAGATATAATTAGCATATAAGCGTAACATATTTGTATCAGATAGGAGGGACAACGTCCATACAAGAAGTAAAATATGCCACAGGCGAGTTCCTGCCATGGCTCAGTGGTTAACGAACCCAACTAGTATCCATGAGGATGCAGGTTCGATCCCTGGCCTTGATCATTGGGTTCAGAATCCAGTGTTGCCATGAGCTGTGGTGTAGGTCACATACACAGCTCGGATCCCTCGCTGCTGTGGTATAGACTGACAGCTACAGTTCCGATTATAGATCCCTAGCCTGGGAACCTCCATATGCCATGGGTGTGGCCCTAAAAAGACAAAAAAAACCAAGGATGCCACACACACGTGCACGCACATGCACACGCGCGCGCGCGCGCGCGCGCACACACACACACACACACACACACACACACACACACACAGAAAGAAGGGTAGGGGCAGGAAGGAACCAACTCTGAAACGAAAGAGGAATGTCATTCATTCAACATGTTTTTATAAAACCTTCCTAATATATTCCCTAACATTCTAAAAGATATTACAAAAAAAACACAATGGAAACTAAACTAAACTCCTAGAAAGAAGGACCTATATACTAACGTACTAACAAGGACATATATAAAATACCTACATTACAATACAAAGCAAGAAACTATTTTAAAAAAAACACTGGAGTGGGACTTGGAAAAATTTAGCAGCCTAGCATGGAACTTAGAAGAAAATACAGATTGGCACACAACAAGGGTGTGCAAAAGCCAGGCAACCGCAAATGTGTACGACCAAGCTGGTAGAAACAGTTCACCAGTGAGTGAAGGTCTTAAATACCCGCTGACAAATCTGAAGTTTATTCTGTAGACCTGTAGTTCTCAACCCTAGCTGCCATTAATACTAGTTAACGCTGCTGTTCAGCCACAGTTAAGAATCACTATACGGACACCACAGAACAAAGGAAGATTTTTAAGTAGGCAAGAACAGATTAAAACTTACCTTAGGACTACCCTTTTTCTGACACAATCAAAAGATACAGAAGAAATAATTAAAGCCCTTAACAGTGAAATAAAAGCACCCTGACATAATTCTAGTTCTAAATACTGTCTTTATTCTTTGATATCATATATTCTAGAAAGAAAGTGCCAATGAGCAGAAGCAATTAAAGTTAAATAAACTTATTTTCTTTCACATTTAATTTAGCATCCATTAAATGATGGTTTTGGGATTAATTTATTGGCAAGAAACTACTCTCTCCTTACGGGTTAGGCATAATTTCAATTAAAAATTGTGTTAATTAAAATAAACTTGTAGTTAAATAGCACTAAGAATCCTTAGATACTGTTCAAAGAATGTTAAAGAAAAATGTGGACAATTTCTTCAAAACTCACCTGGATTCATTTTTTCTTTTCACAGTTTCTAAAAACAACGTTGAAAAACTCTTTCTAGTCTGTGGTTGATCTTCATATTCTGAACCTTGGATTCTTTTTCCAGATGTTCCTGATTGTTTCCTCTCTTGCGGTTCTTCTGATACTTTATCCTCTATTTCTGAAGCATTATTCACTATTTCTGCTTTCTTCAAAACATCTTTATCTTCAAAGTTTAACCTAAAAGGTTAAAAGGAAGACAAGCTGAATGTTCCCATCATCTGTTGACATGAGTTTTCCTAAACTCCCTTACAGTGACAATACAACCACTTACAAAATTTTCCTGTGGGCCTTTATTTAAAACTTATAAATGCTGATATATTTCTCTTACACAAAATACCAAAGGTAAATTGTTCAGAAAAATTAAATTTTTTCCTTGACAACAGAATAAAGGCGAAAAAGAATTGTTAAATCTTATAACAAGGAAATGTGTAACTTAGAACACTAGTTCTCAAACATTTAATATGAATTTGAGTCATCTGAAGAATCTTACTAAACTGTAGATTCTGGTTTAGTAGGTGTAGCACAGGGTTTGAGATTCTATATTTCTCCGGCTTCCAAACGATGCCACTGCTCTTGACCCTGAGTTGCAGACCGCACTTGGAATAGCAAAATCCAAGGAATCTTAATTCCCTGGCTCCAAGAATCACAAGACCCTGGATGGATAGTACACTCTCTGCAGAGGGCCCAGTAGCGAAGGACGATGAACATTCTATTTTGCTTCTTAAAGGCCATACTTAGTCTTTGCAACCCAGAAATGACCCGATATATACCTACCCTTGTAATCAGAAATAACATAGAAGAAATACAAATCATTTCTCTTAAGAAGTTACAAAAAACTATCAGGAAAAAAAAAAAGTTCCCACTATCTGCACAACAGGAATAGTGGCATCTCTGGAGTGCTGGGACGCAGGTTTGATCCCCAGCCTCGCACAGTGGGTTAAGGATCCGAGGCTGCCACGGCTGTGGTGCAGATTGCAAGTGCAGCCCAGATCTGACCCCTGGCATGGGAACTTCATACGCCACAGGATGGTCAAAAAAGAAAAAAAAATATGCTTTTCCACAGACCACAGAAAAGTTTACCCCCAAACTTCCCTGAAATACACTTTAAGGCCTCCCATATCAAATATAAATTGAATAATACTGAATATATGTTATGTTTTTCTCATAACATGTTAATATTCCTCAATACTTACTATAAAACAAATAAACACTAAATTACCCACTAACTTACTATTTACTAATTTTTAATGTAAAATTTTTTATAAGTAGGATTAATATTTTTTAAGTAAAAACTCACCTTTTTTTGGTTTTACAAGAAATCTCTGTACTTGAAGACATGGTATTTACTGAAGTTTCAGATGTGTAGGTCTCTCTCTTTTGGGCAACAGACGGAACAGCCTTTTGCAATACAGATGTTTTTGCGCCCAGAAGGTCAGAAGGTGAGCCAATAGATAAGTAAAATTCCTCATCAGCTTCACTGTGATGATCTCTCGATTTTTTACTTGACATCTTTCTCAGGTCAGATGTATGTTTTGAATGAACCTCAGGTGCCAAAATTTTATGATGAATGTCATCGGCCTGAACTAGAAGAAAGTTACATGAAAGTATCAAAAACTCTTTAAGTGATAATATTAGAATCAAACATACGACAGCAACAATTTAATTAGAAAGTTTCCAGAAGATTCACAGGTAAGTTTATAATCAAAAATCTATGATTAAAATATGTAAGTACTTTAAAAGTTCTAATTTATGTAATTAATAACATGAAAGTTGTGTGTAGTCCATGCTCCACACTTCTGAAATGACTAATTTAAAATCTAAAATCCTCAAATGTAGAAAATTCACAATTTTATTGACCTAGTAAATTTATTCAAGATTTGAACATAGTCAAACTCATAGAAGGAGAGACTAGAATAGTGGCTGCCAGGGGCAGGGAGGAGGGAGAAATGGGGAGTTACTAATTAAGAGGTGTAAAGTTTCAGTTACACAAGATAAATAAGCTTTAGAGACCTACTGTACAGCACTGTGCCTACAGATAACAACACTCTATTGACACTTCAAAAATCTGTCGAGAGGGTAGATCTCATGTAAAATGTTCTTAATATGATAAAATAGAAATTTTTAAAACAAATCTGAATAAATCTCTACACAGAAAAAATAATGAAGTAATCCTAGAGAAATTATGAGATTCAATCTTTAGGTTAAGAGTTGGGTAAACTAGGGCAGCTAGACAAGCACAGTTTGATACATACACATATACACATACAGATAGAAAAAATATATGTAAGAGAAAATACATATATATCTCTTTATATCTCTATCAAGAGGAATATATATTCTCTTTATGTACCTTCATATATCAAAGAAAATGTAGATGGCTGGGTAGTATTCATACTAATTCATACTCTTAAAAAGCAAAGATTAAAAATTTAAAATACAGCCAAAAAGGGGATTTTGGTCCTGGGACAAATGGCATAGACTCACTTTTTCTTGCTTTTTCCTTTACATACAACTAAAACAAACAACAAACTCTGAGAGCTGGGAGGAAGAAGGTTTATTTGTTAGGAACCTCAAGCCTTAAGCAACAACAGTGTGATGAATTCCCGGCAGCATCACAAAATGAAACAAATCAAAACACCACTGCTAGGACTCTGTCATTGGAAACAAAATCCTCAAAAATAGATAAGCACCTACACAGTAAACCAAACCAACTATAACAAAAGGCTGAAATACGATGAAGGATATCTTAACATAATAACCAAAATGTTGAGGAAACAATCAAAAGGACTCAGCATACCAAAAAAAAGAGAGAGAGAGAGAGAGAAAACACAACCTGAACAAGAAAATGTGACCAATGGATGCAAATGGACAAAATGAATCAGATGTTGGAATTATTTAACAAGAATTTACATAAAGCAACCACCATAAAAATGTCAACATTCAATTATAAATTCTCTTGAAACAAACGAAAAGATAGAAACTCTAAAATCTGAGATACAAAAGAGAACAAGCTTTTTGGATCTTAGCCATTCTTATAGCTGTGCAATGGTATTTAATTGTTGTTTTAATTTAAAATCCCCTAAGGACAATAATAATGAGCAAATCAAAATCATAATGAGATGCTACTTCATACCCATTAGGAAGGGAAAGAAAGAAGGAAAGATCTAGCTAACAAGTATCAAAGACGTAGAAAAACCAAAACCCTTGTGCACTGCTGGTGGGAGAACAGAATGATGCAGCCATTACAGAAAACAGTTTGCTTCCTCAAGAAATTAAAAATACAATTACCACATGATCCAGTAATTCCTTTCTTGCATATATATTCAAAATAGATCGAAAGCAGGAACTTCAAGAGGTATTTATACATCCGTGTTCCTGGTAGTATTATTCACAACAGACGAAAGGTAGAAACCACCTAAAAGTACATCAGTGGATATACAAAGTGTGATATACATACAGCAAAATACTATTCGACTTTAAAAAGGAAGGAAATCCTGACACATGCTACAACATGGCTGAAACTCGAGGACATTATGCTGTGGAAATAAACCAGCAGCAAAAAGATAGAAACTGCACAATTCCATTCATATAAGGTATGCAGAGCAGTCATATTCAGAGACCGGAAGTAGAATGGTAGTTACCAGAGGCTGGGCCTAGGGGTTGAGGGATTGCTTAATGGGCTTAGTTTTGAAAGATAAAAAAGTATTGGGGATGGATGGTAGTGACAGCTGGACAACAATGTGAAATGTTGTTAATGCCAAAGAACTGTACACTTAAAAATGTTTAAAACTGGGAGTTCCCACTGTGGTGCAGTGCCAACAAATCTGACTGGTATCCATGAGGACACGAGTTCCATCCCTGGCCCTGCTCAGGGGGTTAAGGATCCTGTGTGGCTGTCACTGTGGGGTAGGCTGCAGGTGCAGCTCCAATTAGACCCCTAGCCTGGGGAACTTCCACACTCCGAGGGTCTGGCCCAAGATAAAATAGTTTAAAAAAATAAAAGCACAGAGTTAACAAAGTTTAAAAAAAAATGTTTAAAATGGTAAACTTAATATTTTACTGTAATATTTTAAAATTACTTTTTCAAAAGGAATAAAGAGCAAAAAGTGATGTATGTGTAAACATAAACAATGACTGATTAAAACAAAAATAGTCTTAGATAAAGGATACCAAAATACATAGCAGAATTAAAATACATGCTAACAGAAATAAAATAATGACAATAGTATGTCAGTTGGGAATTGGAGAGCTGTTCTAGTCACTGTGTCTGCATAAGAAACTCCATAACTTGGCTGCATAAAACAACCATGTATTATGTTCACAGATTCTGTGGGGCTTGAATTTGGCAGGGCACAGCAGCAACAGCTTTTCTCTGCTCCACGAAGTCTGGGGCTTGGAATGATTTGAAAGCTTGCTCACTCACATGTCAGACATCTGAGGTTGGCTGCCGGCTGAAGGAAAATTACTGTCTATGTATCTCTGCAAGTGGGCTGGTTGGGGCTTCCTCACAGTATCATGTCTGGGTTATAAGGCAGAGTATCCTAAGAGGGAAGTAGGAGAAAGAGCGAGCCAAGCCAGAAGCCTTTCACGTCCCAACATTGAAAGTCACACAATATACCACATTCTACGATATACGATACATGATTTAATATATACAAACAACCTCACCTAAGGGGGTAGGGGAAAAAGATGTCTACATAAGGTCAGAAATGAGTGGAGTTCATAAAACTAAAAACTAAGAATTTGTACATGAAGTTATCATACAAAGTGAAGTCAGAGAAAGACAAATATTATACCACTTATATGTGAAATCTAAAAAAGAGTACAAATGAACTTATTTGCAAAACAGAAACAGACGCACGTTACAGAAAACAAACTTATGGTTAGCAAAGGGAAAGGTAGGGGAGGGATAAATTAGGAGTATGGGATTAACTGGACACACTACCATATATAAAACAGACCAACATGGATTTACTGTACAGCACAGGGACTATACTCAGTATTTTGTAATAACCTATAACAGAAAATAACCAGAAAATATAGACTATATACATATATATATCTGAATTACTTTCCTGAACTTAACACAATATTATAAATCAATTATGCTTCAATTAAAAAAGAAAGATCCTGTGCATAAGCCCCGTACTCTGGCTGATAAAACTGTTTTTCAGGGTTTAAGTCAACAATTCTAACACTGCTATATATGTATATAGAAATTTTTTTGAGGGGGTGAAAAGAAAGAAGAGCTTATTGAGAATGGTGAGGGGAAAAGAAAGTAGTTTATTGAGATAAGAGACGCTGCAAGCACAGGGGATCACTTACTAACAATCAGGGAGAGCCAAACGAGTCCAGGAATTTTTTTAAAGTTAAGTAAATGGATGGTGAATGGTGAGTGCCAAGTTTGTCACTCTTAGAGTGGAAGCTGACAGAAAAGCAAGGGAAAGAGGCTAGAATAACCCATGTGGAAATGGATTAGAGTTGAGGACCTCAATATGAATTCATGTTTAACTTAATACAGAAATAGTTACACAGAAACATACTGATACAAATGAATACATACACCATTAGTATACACACATACATTTCCTTGCTCTGTCAGTTGAGAAGGTCTTGAAGCAATAACACCCTGGGAGCAACAGCAAACCCTGTACCCAGATCTGGGTTCCCAATACCATTCTCCAGTAAAAGGAACTATTAGTTCTTTGGAGAATTGGCTGATTCTAGGATAGGGGTAGGACACACATAAAGTAGCATGGAGCACCCCATAGTTCCAAAGAGTAGGAAGTGTTCAAAAACAACAGTAATAACAAAAATGAGGCTTGTCAAAGGGGCATAGGTGCCAATGAAAGAGTTCCTAATGGCCAAAGCTGGAATAATTTGAGTAACAAAATTAATAAAATACTACAGGATTTTAAAAAGAAAGTATATTTTTAAAACAAAGTATAAAATAATGTTTCTACCTCAAAAACTGAAGAAGAAAAAAATAAATCCAAACCAAGGACAAGAATAGAAAAAAATAAGAGCAGAAATCAATGACACTGAAAACAGAAAGAAAATACAGAAAATTACTGAAAACAATAAGATAGCTCTTTTAAATAAAAATAACCCTCTAATAAATTGACAAAGATAAAAAGACAAGACAAATCACCAACATCCAGAATAAATGGTATATAACAAGAGATCCTGCAGCTATTAGAAGGATAATAGGGCAATACTATGTGCAACTTTATGCTCGTGAACTCGGCGATTTAGAAGAAATGCACCAATTCTTCAAAAACTTTCAATATTGTGCCAAGATAAAATAAATAACCTAAATAGTCCAGTAACTATTAAAGAATTCAATTTGTAACTCAAAAGCTCTTGAAAAAGAAATTCACAGACCAGATGATATCATTGGAGAACATTATACCAAAAATGTAAAGTAAAACCAATTTTACACAATCCCTTCCAGCAATTAGAAGGGATAATAATTTCCAACTCATTTTATAAGGTTGGTAAGTAATACTTTGATACCAAAATCATACAAATACACCATGAAAAAGAAAACCACAGATCACCATCTCTTGCTAACTTAGATGCAAAAAATTCTCAAAATTACATCCAACAATGTATAAAAAGTATTAATATGCCATAATTGATATTTATGGTCAACTACACTCAACAATAGAATACATGTTTTTCAAGTGCCCACGAAACATTCATAAAGACAGACAATACCCTGGATCATAAAATAAATCTTCAAAAATTTAAAAGAACTGAAATCACATAGTGTACATTATGCCATAAAGAAATTGGGATTAGAATCAGTAAAGGAAAGACAACAGAAAAATTCTAAACACTTGGATTAACACACTCCTAAATAATGAATGGGATAAAGAGAAAGTCTCAAAGGATTTTTCTTTTTTTTCTTTTTTTTGGTTGCAACTGTGGAAGTTCCTGGGTCAGGGATTGAACCCAAGCCACAGCAGTGACAACGCCAAGTCCTTAACCATAAGGCCACCAAGGAACGCCTCAAAGGATCTTTAGAAATACACAGAAATAAAAAACGAACAGAACACACAACCTATCAAAATCTGTAGGATGAAGCTACAACAATGCTAAGAGGGAAATTTGTACTAAAGTGTATATACACTCGGCATAATGTTTCTAAGGTTCTTCATAGAAGAACCATGCAGCATATATCAGAACTTCATTCCTTGTTATGCCTGAACAATACTCCACTCTGTGCATATGTCACATGTTGTCTGTCCATTCATTTACTAATGGGACACTGGCTGTTTCCACTGTAAATATTACTGCAGCGAACACTGGAGTACAAGTATCTATTTGAGTCCCTGTTTTCAGTTCTTCTGATTATAAACCTAAAAGGAGAAATGCTACTTAATTTTTTGAGAAACCACCAAACTGTTTTCCATTGTAGCTGCTCCATTTTACATCCCTATAAGCAATATACAAGAGGTTCTATAAAATTCCACATACTCAGGGATTTCCTGTCGTGGTGCAGTGGTTAACGAATCTGACTAGGAACCATGAGGTTGTGGGTTCGATCCCTGGCCTTGCTCAGGGCATTGCCGTGAACTGGGCTGTAGGTCGCAGGCGCAGCTCAGATCTCACGTTACTGTGGCTGTGGCGTGGGCCGGCGGCTACAGCTCCTGTTAGACCCCTAGCCTGGGAACCTCCATATGCCTTGGGTACGGACCTAGATAAGGCAAAAAGACGGAAAAAAAAAATCCATACTTGTTAACATTTTAAAAAAGAATGATATGTATCCTAATATATATGAAATGGTATCTCATTAGGGTTTTGATTTGCATTTCTCTAGTGACTAATAATGTTGAACAACTTTTCACACAGTTGTCACTGGCTTGCCAGACACTGTGCAAGCCAAAACACTGAGATGTCAAGGTTTGCAGCAAAGAGAGGGTTTATTCACAAGGTAGTCGAGCAAGATGGTCTGGGGAATAGTTTGAAAGGTGACTGAAAAAAAGCTGAAACTACAGAAAACTGTAATCCAGCTATAATGGAAAAAATAAAAAGCATTATATTAAAAATAAAAAAGTTGCAATAACTGTCACTCTGCACAAGCCTCGGCAGGGTCAAAAGGTCACCAAGTGGTCCTTCAAGCATGCCCAGTGTAAGTGCTGGTAATCCTATCCAGTCTTAACCAGCTTAACTCAAACTAGATGCGGCTGACTCCAAATTCCTAGAAAACGACTCAGGCCAACATCTTGTTGTTCTGGCTATGTGCCGCTTGGAAGACATGCAAGTCTTAAAGCAACTGTAATTAGAGAAGGCAGGTAAAAAGGATGGCAGGTAAAACCCAGGGTTTCACATTCTTTGGCCTAAATCTATAAAAGATCTATTAAAGCCCTTTGCTCCCCTTTTAATTGGGCTAGTTTTTGTTGTTGTTGTTGAGTTGCAGGAATTCTTTGTATATTCTGAATATAAATCCCTTGTTAGATACACTATATGCAAATATTTTCCCCCATTATGGGTTATCTTTTCATGCTACTGATAGGGTCCTTCACACACTTTTGAAGAACATAAACATATGACATGTTCTTATGTAGGAAATCTAAATAACACAAAAATATGAATTTTCACAAAACTACTACACAAAAACTACTACTGCAATTTTAGTTGCAAACATAACAAAATTTTATTGGAAACTGGATAAAACTAGAAGTTCATAGAAAGAGAAAAGGCCTGAGGATGGCAGAACAGTGAATATAAATACCTTTATATCAGCATATACTATAAAACTACTATTAGTAAAACTGTTGTGTTGACACTAAGAATAAACAAATAGACCAAAATTCAAAAGTATGCTGAATGCTATATGAGATTTAACACGATAAAAATAGCACATTTATTAAGAAATGGATTATTTAATTAATAAATGGATCTAGCACAACCACCTGGAAGAACACTATGTCACATTATATACCAAAACACATTCCAGATGGATTAAACTTTTAAATCTAAAAAAAGATATTAAAATGAAAATTAATAAGATATTACTAAAACCATTAAGATAAAACAACCTTTTAACCAAAACAAGAAATTAAAAAGCTATAAAAGAAAAAAGTCACATATTTGACAATTAAAATAAAAAATTTTATCTATCCTATACGACACTAACTAAAATCTATAATAATTAAGGGATCCTTTGGAAAAACATCTGTCACAGAAATTATAAATAGTTACAGATATTCAATTTAAAGATACCAAGATAAACTAAAAAAAAAAATGTGCAAAGAATATGAACAGACAACTCAGACAAAAGGAAATTCAGGAGTTCCCACTGTCACTCAGCAGTTAATGAACCCAACTGGTATCCCTGGCCTCACTCATTGGGTTAAGGATCCAGTACTGCCGTGAGCTGTGGTGTAAGTTGCAGATGTGGCTCGGATCTGGTGTTGCTGTGGCTGTAGCGTATGCTGGCAGCTGCAGCTCCAATTCAACCCCTAGCCTGGGAACCTCCATACGCCACGGGTAAAGCCCTAAAAAAACAAAAGGAAATTCAAATAGCCAGTAAGTTTATAAAAAGATATTCAAATTCAGTGATAATCCAGAGACATTAAATTAACAACAAGATCAGTTAATACTGATCAAACCAGCAAAAAAGTAGAATAGTAAATAATCCGTTAGATAAAAGGTATTTTCTTACATTGCTGGTATAAAAGAAAACTCTAAAAGCTTCTTCTGAGAGCATTCGCAGGCACACGTGTTTTCATGTGTTTTCATTCAGAAGCACCAATGAAGATGGGAAGGATGCAAAGCAGTTTGTGGGGAATAATGATTAGCCATTTTTTTCTTTTAGATCTTTGACTCTTATTTCAATTGACAGACTCTGCTAATTTGAAAAATGCAAATAAAACTTTAAAAAGTAGCAGCATATATAATTGACTAAAAGAAATGGAAGAAAAAGAACACTGACCACATATATGTAAATATCAAATCATTATGTTGCACTCCTAAAACTAATATGATTCTATCAATTATAACTCAGTTTAAAAAAAAAAAAAAAGAAGAAAGTGCTCAAAAAGTCCACGGAGAGGCCCGCACTGGAGGCAACTCAGGCTTCCTGCCAGCAACCAGCCATTCTGGAAATTTATCCCTTTTTTTTTTTTTTTTGGAAATCTATCCTTAAGCCCCATCAGGCCTTCAGAAGACTGCAACCCTGGCCGCCATCCTGACTACCACCTCATGAGAGATTACCAGCCAGAACCATCTAAATAAGCTGCTTCTGAATTCCTGACCCACAGAAACTATGTGAGATAATATTCACTGCTGTTTTCTTTTGTAAGGAAGGAAGGAAGGCAGGCAGGCAGGCAAGAAAAGAGAGGAGAGAGGAGGGAAGGAAAAAGAAAAATCTATTTGAAAACTCTTTAAGCTGTGGTCCCTATAACAATTCTTAATGTCTCTTATCACATCCTAGGAAGCAACATTCTTACCAGTAAAACAAAGAAACAGGTGGGAGTTCCCACCATGGCCCAATGGTTAACGAAGCCAACTAGGAACCATGAGGTTGTGGGTTCGATCCCTGGCCTTGCTCAATGGGTTAAGGATCCAGCGTTGCCATGAGCCATGGTGTAGGTCGAAGATGTGGCTTGGAACCCTACTTGCTATGGTGTAGGCCAGCAGCTACAGCTCTGATTCGACCCATGGCCTGGGAAACTCCATATGTCATGGGTACGGCCTTAAAAACCAAAAAAAAAAAAAGAAAGAAAGAAAGGAAAAAGGTAATAATCAAATAAAACTTCTTATTCATGTTTAAAACAAAAACACTGATCATGGACTTAAGAGGGAATCAAAGACAACTTTATCTATTTCGCAATTCTGTCTAGGCTGACCCTGTCACTCAAGCCAATATACGTGCTATCTTCAGCATTTCTAACTTTTTAATATACCTAGGCAAGGAGTTCCCACTGTGGCTCAGTGGGTTAAGAACCCAACTAGTATCCATGAAGATGCGGGTTCAATCCCTGGCCTCAGTAGGTTAATGATCCGGTACTGCTGCAAGATCCATTGTAGGTCACAGATGTGGCTTGGATCCCACATTGCTGTGGCTGTGGTGTAGGCCAGCAGCTGCAGCTCTGATTCGACCCCTAACCCAGGAACTTCCATATGCTGCAGGTACAGACCTTAAAAAAAACAAAAGAAAGAAAGAAAGAAAAGTGTGTATACACACACACACACACACAGACACACACACAGACACACACAGGCAACATCACCCATGGGGATGCTACCAACCTGATTTGTTTACAGCTTCACTTGGTTCTACAATTAACTGCACAGAGGCTTGTTTCTTCTTTGAAGAAACTGGATCTGATTCGGGATGTGACTTCTGGCACTGAGTGTGAAAGAGATACAACATCATCTACGCTATTAAATTACCAATTCTGACTAAACATTTGTTTTTAAATTGAAAAAAAACAAGTATTCAAAAATAATAAACCAGTTGCATAATTAAATAACTACTTAGAAAATAATTTCACATTATCTAGTAAAGTTGAAATTTCACATAACCTACCATAGAAACAATGTTGCTCTGAACAGCTTTAAAATCTGTTCTCACAGGAGACTGGATAAAAAATTATGGTATAGTCATATAACATATTAAAAATACAATATTGAATAAACTACAGCAACATGTATGATTGTGTTAAACAAAAAAAGCAAGCTGCACAAGTATATAATCTCACTGACATAAAGTTCAGAATAGAAGCAAAAACATGTAAAACACTACACACACTACACACACACACAGAGGCAAAAACATGTAAAACACTACACACACTACACACATGCAGGAAATTCACACCATGAAGGAAAGAGTTAATGTAGCAGGCCTGATCACTTAAAAACCCGCTTACAGGACCAGCCCTTGAATGGCATCTGCACACCTGGTTTTCAAAACATTTCCTCCATTACCGGTAAGGTTGTACCAGCCTGCCTAGACCGTTTGTGTAGACAGTGTGATTTATGGTGAACACCTGCTTTTTACTCTTCAGGGAATATAGAATTCTGGTAGCCAGACCCCAATAAAAACAGGCTAGGTCTCAAAAGGCTTCTCAGGGCAGAGAGACTGTAGAAGTTTTACCGCGTTTCACGATACAAGGAATGAGTGCATTCTGCGAGGTCCTCTGGAGAGCACATGAGCCTGACACGGATTCCTCCAGACTCCACGTGAGGCATCTTTCTCTCTCACCAGTTTGGCTCCGCATCCTGACTGCATGCCTACAGTCAATCCCGGTCACAAGCACAACTGACTACTGCGGAGCCTCTGGGGTCCTAGCTAGTGAGGCTCCCGACACGTGGATGGTAGGAGGGCCACTGTCAGCAGCAGTGGAAGAAACGCTGACACAAATTCGAGACAGCAGGGAGGAGAGGCAAAAGGTAAGATAATAAGAGGCATGTAGACGCTTCAAAGGTATGGCATTTCTTACACTGAGGAATGGCCACGTGGGTGTTCATTTATATTATTTTCAATACCTTTTGTATATACATATTTTCTTTTGAAAATCTGAAATACATCAAGTCATAAATTTCAAAAAATCTAGAAAAAGAAATCTCATTCATACTCTGCAGATGAGGAAGAAAACCAGTAAATTATTTTGTAGAAAAAATTGATATTAAACAATTTCATTTCAAATGTACATATCTAGAGAAATCAGTTTACAACATGCATATAAGGAAGCATAAACAAAGGTGTTCACTACATCCCTGTGATAATGAATAGAGGGAAGCAATCTAAAAATCTACAATAGGGGAAAACATAAATAATGAGCACTGCACTGCTAGTTCAGTGGATATGCTATGGAATAAAGTACAATTACATAAAGTAACAAAAGCAAGTTTCCATTATATTCTGTTCCCTCTTGAAACCTCACTAAGGTTTTTTAAAAATCCCAGAAGAATGAAGAGAAAGAAAGTAGAAAATCAACAGAAAATCAATAAATTTAAAAACCAAGACAACTAAACCAAAAGAAAGCTAAGAAATAGTTGAGTGGCCAAGTAAACTGCGGTATATCCACACCATGAACTACTACTCAGCGATAAAGAGAAAAGAATTACTGATACACACAAAAACCTGGATGAGGAGTTCCAGTCGCAGTTCCGCAATTAACAAACCCGACTAGCATCCATGAGGACACAGGTTCAATTCCTGGTCTCGCTCAGTGGGTTAAGGATCTGGCATGGCCATGAGCTGTGGTGTAGGTCACAGACATGGCTTGGATCCTGCGATGCGGTGGCTGTGGCGCAGGCTGGCAGCTGTAGCTCCGATTCAGCCCCTAGCTTCAGAACCTCCACATACCGTGGGTGTGGCCCTAAAAAGACAAAAAAAAAAAACCCACACCTGGATGAATCTCCAGAGAATTACCCTGATTGAAAAAGACAATTCCAAGAAGTTTTATACTTTATGATTCCATTTAAACATTCCTGAAATGACTGAAACTAGAAATGAAAAACAGATTACGGGTTTCAGGAGTTGAGGGGGTGAGGGTGAGACAGAAGTGTTGCTATTAAAGGATAAGAGGGATCCTGCAGTGATGGAATAGTTCTACGTTCTGTCTATATCAATGCCAATATCGTGCTTGTAACGTTACACTATAGTTTTGCAAGACGTTACCCTTAGAGGAAACCAGGTAAAGCATAAACGGTCTTGCACGCTACTATCTGTTACAGCTGCTTGTAAATCTACAATCATCTCAAAAAAAAGCTCGATTTAAGAAAGAAAAAAAAACAGTAGGCGCTCCCAATATCTTTCTATAGAGTAGGTTCTCATTTTCTCCTTTTAAGCAGATTGGATTGAAATCATCAGATCCTCACTCTCAAGGACTGAGCTGGGTCTGAGTTGAAATTTTAGTAAGATCCAGTCAGCCCACTCATAACCTGCCATGTTCTTCAAAATGAGCTCTCCTGGGTGACCGAGCCTGGTGAGTCTACACAGCCCTTAAAGATATGTAAAGATATTCAGGCCGGCCCTTTGGAAGTTTCTGCTTAACTTTTTTAGCCTCTGGCCCCAGATTGTTTCAAGACACATCAAATGCCAATTTGTGGTGGGCCCCTTTCCTGCAGTGGGATTCTGCCTTCTTATCATAGCAAAATCGCGTTTCACTCCACCGCTTCTACCTAAGGTTCTTCATTACCTCAGAAATTACAACTGCTCTTTGAGGAAAAGCAGCTATAGGTTTGGAGAGCCTCCATGATTCTAATTTGTCATCCCACCTCTGCACAAGTGACAAATGCCCTGCTTTCCCACAGTAGACTCCTTCTGTCTAGGCCAACCTAAAACCCTCAGCTTTTGCCCAAAACTGGCAAATACTCTCAGGGAAGAAAATGACTAACAATCACCAACTCATATTTTAAGAATTCTTCCTTCTGAAATTTTAGTTCATCGAGTCCTGTTCCTTCCACAGCTCTCCATGTCTCTAAAAATATGACTTATTTACATTTTATTCTTTCTTTGGACTAGCTGTTCCAACAGGATTGCCAACCTACTCATCCCACCTACGTGTAGAACCTCCTAGCATAACCCTGATACCAAAGCCCTACAAGAACACTGAGGAAAGAAAAAACAATAAGATTGTTTCATGAATACAGATGCAAACACATTAAATATTAGCAAACCAAATCATCAAAATAGGTTAATACTTTACGACCAAGTCAAGATTATCCCAGGAATCTTAGTTGATGTAACTTTCAAAAATCAAGATAATTTATCACATTAAAGAAGGTCTCTCTGGATCTTCTTCAATGGATCTGTCTTCATTTCTTAGAACCAAAAGGCTATATAAGTTTAATTATTTGCTTGGTTGCTTTGTTTTTGGCTTGGCATATGGAAGTTCCCAGGCTGGGGGTCAAATCAGAACTATAGCTCCCAGCCTATACCATAGCCACGCCAGATCCGAGCCACGTCTATGACCTACACCACAGTTCGCAACAACGCTGGATCCTTATCCCACTGAGCGAGATCAGGGATCAAACCCACGTCCTCAGAGTTCCCGTGGCTCAGTGGTTAACGAATCCGACTAAGAACCATGAGGTTGCGGGTTCGATCCCTGGCCTTGCTCAGTGGGTTAGGGATCTGGCGTTGCCGCGAGCTGTGGTGTAGGTTGCAGACGCGGTCAGATCCCATGTGGCTGTGGCTGTGGCGAAGGCCGGCGGCTACAGCTCCTGTTAGACCCCTAGCCTGGGAACCTCCATATGCCACAGGTGCAGCCCCAGACAAAGCAAAAAATAATAATAATAATAATAAAAATAATAATAATGAAAATGTCTAAAATATGAGAATTACCAAAATATGAAGCAGAGACACACAGAGAGAAAATCCTGTCAGAAAAACTGCAATGATAGACTTGCTTGAAATAGGGCTGCACAAACCTTCAATTTGTAAAAAATGCACTATCTACGAAGGGCAATAAAGCAAAGCACAAAAAAACAAGGTATGTCTATATATGCTTCTTTTCTCTAATTAATATGGTGTTTTCAAATAATTTGCCTTCAGTCATCAGCTTCAAAAACTCTTATCAGAGTTCCTGTTGTGGCACAGCACGTTGATAATCTGACACAGTATCCATCAGGATGGAGGTTCAAACCCTGGCCTCACTCAATGGGTTAAAAGATCTGGCGTTGCTGCAAGCTATGGCATAGGTCGTAGATGCAGCTCAGATCTGATGTTGCTGTGGCTGTGATGTAGGCCTGCAACTGCAACTCTGATTCAATCCCCAGCCCAGAACTTCCATATGTCCCAGGTGCGGCGGTTAAAAGGAAAAAAAAAAAAGCTCTATTCCAAAGTCTATTTTGTAGAGTTAAATCAACCTATCCTCTTAAGATATACAATCAATAAGAGACTGATTCCCCTGTTTAGCAATAAATTGCCTTCAGTTTTTAGAAAATAATCAAACTTGCCAACCTGGATTAGGAATTTCAATAGTTGCCCACTTTCCCCAAAACCGAATTTAAGCATTATTTTAAAAAGAATAAAAAATAATTGTTCTATAATTTGATAATTCTAATTCCCAGACCTCAGATTTCAGACACAAGAAATGTCAGACCATAATTTTCACAAAATACCTCTGAATTTTACATAAACTCAAGGGGAATATAGGATTCCCTTTCAAGAATAAGACTTAAAAACAACTAAAAATGTACCTAACTATATATTGTGTATTGCTTCATTTATCAAAATATTAAAACTGTACCAGCTCTCCCTTTTTGACTTACCTCTTTGCTTGGTGACTGAATACAATCGTCTTTTACTTTAGGTGTTGAACAAAGCACTGATTTTGTAGAATTTGTGCTAAAATCATTGGGAAGACCTAAAAAAAGTTAAAAATGTTTAAAAACAAAATATGTAACTTGACACTATGACTCTTTTAAATGCAATTAGTCTAAATGAAGTACAAATATCAATTCAAAATTCAAATGTTCCTACAAGACATTAGGAATTGAAAAAGACAAACAAGATTCCTGAAGAAATATGTGTCAGTTCTTTCAGAGCTTGTAAAGAAGAGATTATTTTTCCACTATCTGTATTTTTCTTTTGTTGGCCTATTCTTTTATTCCAATACCTTCTGAGGCTGACTAGCACTTAGGTTTTTGCCATAATTTATCTTTTCTTTAGGAAGGGGTGCAAATCACCAAACATTATCTCAAGCTCTCCAGTGGTACCAAGAACTGTGCACATTTATTTCCATTACGTGAAATACTTCCTCTTGTGTATAAGTTATTTTTGGATTTACAGACTATAGGAATCTAGTGCTAACTAAAGGGAATAACAAATTGTTCTCATTTTTGCCAGTATCATCTTTAGGATACTAGAAGGTACACGAAGGGCTGCACCTATACTCAAAATTCCCAGGAAATTATTTTAAGTGCCACAACATATTTGCTTAACTTTATATTAATAGGACAAATTTATATTTTCATCCATTCCAACCCTCAAAGTTCATCAAGAAATGAAGCCTTACTTTTCTCTTCAAAACAGTCTACTAAGATTTCCAGTATATTCTGGTTTGGCTCCGTATTAATATCAGGTGCTCTAACAGGAAGGAAAGAAGGGAAAATGTTAACATATCATTTCCAAAAGATATTTGCTACATATTAAAATCTACCTTGAAAATTCCTTATCTCCTTATTATAAAAAGTTAATTTTTACTTAATGGGAAAAATATCATCTTTACTATTCAGGACAAAACAAGGATATGAAATTCCCAGAGTTTCCAGAAAAGTATGTAAAGTGGTAATGTCAACATTCAGAACTATAGTTGTTGATTGAATAGGCATGTCTAGAGCTGTTTCAGACTACTATACCTAAAAACAAACTTTTTTGAATAAATTCAATCAATTCTGAAATGCTTCTTTAATAAAGACTCTATGATCACAAGTCCTGTCAGTTCCAAGTTAAGTCTTCCCTGCAAGATCTCAAATGCAATTTTGATTCACAGAAATTTATGAATCAGTATGCATTACATTGAGATAACCGTAGATTCATACGCAGTTGTAAGAAAGAACATACAAGAGATCCCTTATTCAGTTTATCCAGTTTGCCACAATGGTAACATTTCACAAAACTATACAATATACTCTCACAACCAGCATGCTAATATTGACAGAATCCACCAATCTTATTCTGATTTCTCCAGTTTTACAGGTATTCATTTGTGTTTGTGTATTTAGTTCTATGCAGTTTATCACAATTGAAAGTTCAGATATGACCACCATAATCAAGATACTTAACAGTTCCATCACAACAAAGATCCTTCTCTTGCTCTTTTAGAACTACACCCACATTTTCCTTTAGCCCCACAGGGGAAACTGTATCTTTCTATTATTACTACTCAATCCACTAATAGATGCCATGTAGTAAGAACTAAAGTGCCTCTTCCTGGTCCATCATTTAACCAGGTGAATTTCTTTTTTCACTGCCATTAAGTCACTGCACTGCTTGCATTAATAGTTCTCTGTATATAAAATCTCCAGGATGACTATTCATAACCAGTGGGAAAAGAAATCACTATTTTAGTCATAAGAAATAGTTTTTCCTTTCTTCATTTAAAAGTAAGAAATTCCTGAAGATGGGAATAAAAATCATTTTAAGCACTTAAGTATATTAATTACCTGGAGGGTCGGCAAAATCTTCTTCTATAGCCATTTTTGAGATGATCCTGAAAGAAAAGTAAATTGTCATTGTGAAAATTTAAGCTCTTCATTTATTCATTCAGCAAGTATTTGCTGACTGCTATTTATAACATATAAAGAGGAATTCTTCTGAATCAAGTGAAAAAGAACTTGCCTCATATCTACTGTTTCCAAACCTTATACTATTCCTTACCCTGGGATTTATTCCATCTTCTTCCTCCTTTTCCTGCTCCTCTACCTTTGCCCATATCTTTTCCATCATCAAAATCATATTACCTGGGCTTCTAATAATTCAAGTTGGTTTACCAACAATATCTACTTATCTGCTTTCCCTGCAGGGAGAAGCCTCTAAAATAATTTTAAAGGACTAAACTGCCTTAAAACAACAATGAAAGAGAATGGCACAGGGAAGTCTACACAATATTCTGTGATAACCCATATGGGAAAAGAACCTGAAAAAGAATGAATACATGTATATATACAACTGAGACACTTTACTGCACAGCAGAAATACAACATTGTAGATCAACTATACTTCAATAAAAATTTTAAAAATGAAAAAAAAGAATGGAAAGGAGGACTCTGGAAGATGAAAAACAAATGAAATGGGATAACTGCTGAAAACAGAATAAAAGCAGAGGCAGCCTAAAGTAAGTTCAGAGGATACTGTCCTGGATGAGGAGAAAGCCACAAGTATGCAGAACTAGGAAACCTGAAATCTGAAGGAGGAAGAGAAAGGAGGAGAATAAAAACAGTGCAATAAAAGAAAACCTATATACAGGGCAGTAGACCCCCGCCACTTCCCCTATCCCCATAAACACAGAGCTCAAAAACAGTGTTCTTCTATCTCAGCCTCAAATATCACCAGCAACCATGGATCACCAGACATTAAAAGTCTCTAAAGCAAAAAAAGCAGGATCAAGATTAAATTTAACAATTGGAAAAGAAAAAGGCCCAAGAGGAAACTAACATCAAGGATCAGAAAGAAGAAAACTTTAAAAAAAAAGAAAAACTTTAGCTAGTACCTTCAGGAGAGATCTGAGATAATACCAGATTCATAAAACAAAAGTAGCATACTATAAACACTAAATAGAGAGCAGGAAAAACTCTTAATAATTAAAAACATGATTGTCTAAAAGAATGGAATAAAGCTCAGGATATTTCTGAGAAGAAAAAAAAACAGACCAGGAGTTTCCGCCATGGCACAGTGGAAATGAATCTGACTAAGAACCATGACGCTGCAGGTTCGATCCCTGGCCTCCCTCAAGAGGTTGCCGTGAGTTGTGGTGTATGTCACAGACGTGGCTCAGATCTGATGTTGCTGCAGCTGAGGTGTAGGCCAGCAGCTGTAGCTCTGACTGGACCCCTATCCCGGGAACCTCCATATGCTGCGGGTGTGGCTCTAAAAATCAAAAAAAAAAGGAAAGAAAGAACAAAAGTTAACGAGGAGATGGAAAATAGGAGGAAGAATAAAATAAAGATCTAAAAATATCAGGAGGTTAACTTCTGACCAATAGTTATTCCAGACAAAACAAAGAAAAAGGAAAGAGATAACCTAAAAAGATCAAATCTCCCAAATCTGTAGGACATGAATGGCCAGCAAAATGAAAGAGTGAAATATCAGAAAAACTGAGCATAAAAAGATGCTGGAATGTCTCTAGAAAGAGAAAAGAGGTAACTCCAACAAAGGAGCAGCCCCAATCATGGAAGCAACAAAAAAAATAAAGCACACAGACATGCTGAAACTACAGATGTAGAACATATTTGTAATATTTGGGCCCTAATTTTTCACTGTAAAATCCATAAAGTTAAATTCTCTAGTTCAGGGAGTTCTTGCTGTGGTGCACTGGGTTAAGGATCCAGCATTGTCTCTGCAGCAGTTCATGTTTGCTGCGAGGCATGGGTTCGATCCCTGGCCCAGTGCAACTGGTTAAGGATCCAGTATTGCCGCAGTTATGGTGTAGCTGCAGCTGGCCTGGGAACTTCCATATGCTGTGGGTGTGGCCAAAAAATTAATTAATTAAAATACATTTTCTAGTTGAAAACTGGTTAGTAATAGGATGGATAATACTCTTTTAAAAATAAACATATTTAGAGTTCCCGTGGTAGCTCAGTGGTAACAAACCCAACTAGAATCCATGAGGACTTGGGTTCAATCCCTGGCCTCGCTCAGTGGGTTAAGGATACAGTGTTGTGGTGAACTGTGGTGTAGGCTGCAGACAGGCTCGAATCTGGAGTTGCTGTGGCTGTGGCATAGGCCGGCAGCTGCAGCTCTGATTAGACCCCTAGCCTGGGAACTTTCATGTCACGGCTGCAGCCCTAAAAAAACAAACAAAATGTATTATTACCAATATCAAATGTTTAGCAAGCTTCGCTTTCCCATGGCCCAATGGGATATAAATGACCCCATCCCATGTGCAAACTCTCTTTACTCCACTCATGCTCTGACATCCTGAGCTGAGCCAACCTCCTGACTACTAAGGCTTCTATACACTACTCCTGGCCACTGACTGCAGTTCCCATCCACAGGGACTGCTATCTTCCCTGGCCTCTAATGGTTTTTGGATTGAATTGTTCAGGAAGATGAAGATCTCTATTATATTTTAAGAAATGGGAGAGCAGAGACTTTGTCTTAAACTAGCTTAATTCTTCCCAAATCCTGCCTAGTGCATTGTATCACAAAAACACCATTGTTATCTTATTGACATGCCAAATAAATAAGACCATAAACTTATGAGATAAAAACGTTTCTTTAAAGAAGGTGAGAGAGTTTCGCCCAGCCTATTATCTTTGCGAGGTGCCTAAAGAGCAAAAGATTAAATCTATTTTATAGGTTGCAAACTAAGGAACAAAGACATCTAAGTCTGCATTTTATCACAAGCCATTTGATGGAAACAACTCAGGCAGTTAGGTCTCTCACCAGTACTCAGCATTCAGAAATACTGAAGTAAACCCCTGAGAATATTTAGTTAACTACCTTCCAAGGCCCGATTTAAGTCACTCTTCTAGTGTCACACAGTAGGAGTCATCAAATTTGCACACTCAATGTTTTTGAACATTAAACAACACCTCTAAAGTACTATGTCCCTCTTTTAAATAGAAAAAAATTCAAGGATAAGACAGTTCTTTCACTGGGCAAATATGAATCAAGCACCTACCACAGAGCCAAATGCTATTCAGGCACACTAGAAAACAAGTGGTGAACAAGACAAAACAGGTCTCTTAATTCTAAAACTTTAAATCATGATATAAAATGTTTTAACTTTCAAAATAAGTACACACTCAGAAAAAACCTGCCAATTTCGGAGTTCCTGTCTGGCTCAGCAGTTAACAACCTGACTGGGATCCATGAGGATGCGGGCTCGATCCCTGGCTTGGCTCAGTGGGTTAAGGATCTGGCGTTGCTGTGAGCCGTGGTGTAGGTGGCAAACATGGCTCAGATCTGGCGTTGCTGCAGCTGTGGTGTAGACGGGTGGCTACAGCTCTAATTCGACCCCTAGCCTGGGAACCTCCATAAAAATAAAAAATAAAACCTGCTAATTTCAACTCATTTTTCTTTCTTTTTTTGTGTGTGTGTCTTTTTGCCTTTATGTAGAGCCGAACCCGCGGCATATGGAGGTTCCCAGGCTAGGGGTCTAACAGGAGCTGTAGCTGCCGGCCTTCGCCACAGCCACAGCAACGCGGGATCCGAGCCGCGTCTGCGACCTACACCACAGCTCACGGCAACGCCGGATCCTTAACCCACTGAGCAAGGGCAGGGATCGAACCCGCAACCTCGTGGTTCCTAGTCGGATTCGTTAACCACTGAGCCACGAAGGGAACTCCTCAACTCATTTTTCACTCAATTTCAATTTTAGCTTCTTCCACTCACTGCGAGACTATGTTTCTCAAAGAAAATAATATACAACCCAGCAGGGTTTCTGAACACCAGCGCTACTGACATTAGGAGGGGGACGGCTCTCTGCGGTGACAGCCTCCCTGACCTCCACCATCACCTGTCCTTAGCACCGCTCCTCAGGACAACCAGAAAATGTTCCTGGTATCACCAAATGTCTCCTACAGAGCAAAATCACACCCAGTCAGAACCCTTAAAGTACAAGAATGACTGAGGATAAACTCTAACTCCTCTCTCCCAGTTTTGTTTTTTTTTTTTTTGCTTTTTAGGGCCAAACTGTGACATATGGAAGTTCCCAGGAGGCTAGGGGTCGAATCCGAGCCACAGCTGCCGGCCTACACCACAGCCACAGCAACTCAGGATCTGAGCCCGGCTGCGACCTACACCACAGCTCATTGCAATGCTAGATCTTTAACCCACTGAGCGAGGCCAGGGATCGAACCTGAAACCTCACAGATACTAGTCGGGGTCCGCTATGGCTGAGCCACAAGAGGGCCGTGGGGGCGGCTGCTGCATTAGCCGCTGACTTAAAGATGGGCAATATTCACTGTTTACGGAAATGGCCCGCAGCAAGTTTTGCGGACAATACATCTCTCTCTGCTTACAAGCAGACGTATCTAACTTTATTATAAACAGCAGTTCGCCAGCGTTGAAGGTTTTCTTAAAAGATAGATCAAGCAGAAAATTACAGGTTTAGGAGAGGGGTCGACAGAGGTTGTATAAGGTATAGCAACCGTAAGCGAAGTTTAAAATACAGGGAGTCCAGAAACACGCACACGCTAAAATGAGTTCCCGCCCCTCCGGCCAGTCACAGCTTCCGCGCTGCTAACTAGCGGCTGCCCCTCAGATAACTTTGTCCACAGCGGACGCCCGCTTCTCTAGCCCGGCAAGTCTGCAGATAAGGCACACTTTCGAGGCGGTTCAGTACGTCCACGGACAAAAAAAATCCCTCGGCGGTCTGGGAACCGGAATGAGGCTCAGAAGTAGAAATCACAAGATTCTCCAGAGAAAGATGCCCTCGCGCCGGCATTCCAAGAAGCCTCGCGGGAACAATACAAACAGGAAACGGCACAAACAAATGCACCCTGGCTGTCAGCACACGATCACTCGGCCTCTCGAAAACTCCCTCCGCAATCCCCCGGGAGCCCCAACCGGCCCGAGGCTCCGCTCTCCCGGCCTCGGCGCGAGCGCCCGGGGCCTGCACTTACCAGCCCCCACGCAGCCATGTTCCGGCCGGCTCCGCCCGCGCAGGGCTCTGGGGCGGACGTCCACACGGGCGGCGGCTCGGCGCAGCCCAGCGGGGGCAGAGCCACCAGCGCAGCAGCCAGGCGGAAACCCAGCAGAGCCCTGAGGCCAGGGGCGGTGGGCGACGCGGGAACCAACAAGCCGCTGCCCGAAGAGCCCAGCCAGCCCCGCCCGGCGCCTTACGTAATTTAAACCGGGCCGCACATGCGCAAAACGGACTTTTCGACTCCAGAGGAAGGAAGCCGTTAGGGGCCCGCCTTCTGACTTGTACTCGCCCGCCTGGATTTCGTAGCCCCGCCCTCCCTTCGTCCAGTAGCCCCGCCCCATTTCGTAGCCCCGCCCCCACTCTCCCGTTAGCCAAGGTTCTGTCTTTCCCTCTCCCTTTCTCTCTTCGCTCCCTCTCTCTGCACCCACGTCGTCCCGCCTTGCAGAAGTCCTTTGAAAAGCAGTTTCCTAAAAAGTCTCCTCAGCCACACCCAGGCTCATTTTTCAATCTTCTCTGAAAGCAATAAATAATAGTATAATGATGATGGATCACATATTTTTTTCAAATATGTGGGTAATATTTTTATGAGGCATTGGCAACAAAATGATCTATGTAAGTGTTACCATTTAAGCATAATGTCCTGAAAGGAACCCTAAATTAGGAGTCTTCGAACCTGGATTAGCTATGTCATCTAGGACAAGCTTGGACACTGTTATGGCTGTTTCATTAGTTACAAGATGGGAGAGTTAAGTTAGATGCTCAGAAGACTGGATCTGTTTTATGAATCTATGAAACTATGTCCTATTTTTATGATTTAATAAAAATTTGCAAGGCAATTTTAATCAGAAAATACATTACCTTCTTCTTAGGTGAGGGAAACGAGCAAAAATAAACGGTGGAACTATATCAAGCTAAAAAAACTTTTGCACAGTGAAGGAAATTATCAACAAATGAAAAGCCCACTTATTGAATAGAAGAAGATATTTGCAAGCAATATATTCAATAAGGGGTAAATATCCAAAATATACAAAGAACTCACACAAAAAAAACATCAAAAAAAGATTAAAAAAGAGTGGAAGTTCTGAATAGACATTTTTCCAGAGAAGACATATAGATGGCTAATAGGCACATGAAAAGATGCTCAACATCACTAATCATCAAGGAAATGCAAATTGAAATTATAAAGAGAAATCACACATGTCAAAATGGCTATTATCAAGAAGACAATAATAACAAGTTGGCAAAGATGTGAAGACAAGGGAGCACCATTGGTAGGAATTAAATTGGTGCCACTATGGAAAACAGTATGGAGACTCCTCAAAATATTAAAAATAGAACTACCATATGATCGAGCAATTCAAGCAGTAACTCTCAGAGGCATTCTGAGGAACTTGAGATGCAATGACATATATTGGTATGCATTGCAGGGTGTGTTGGCAATGAACTGGTTTGTTCTAGGGAGAAAATGGAGCAGCAACCTTATGAAAACCAAAAGGTATGGAGACTGGGCATTACCCAAAATTTTCAGCATTCTTTGCATCTGTCCTAATATCCAATAGCTCCACCAGAGTTTTAGCATCCTAAAATAATGTTGCTAGTTGATGGAGTAATGTTCATAAAACACAGAATTTGTCATTACAGACCCCTCTCCACCCAAAATACATCAAGATCAGTCTTAATGAACTGCTATGACAGTTGACTAAAATCTTGCACCTAGGTAAGTGGTGTGTGTGTGTGTTTATGTATTTATGGAACTATGTGTATTAGTGTGTATATGGGAGGAAAGGTATACAGAAATTTAACTTGAATGAAAAGTAGAAACTTTTTAGTTATGATTTTACACTGTAGATAATTTCAAATTTGTAATTGTTAAAGCTCTGTTAAAGAATATTTTAGACTTTAACATGACACTTCAAAAATCAGTTTGTAGAGTTCCCTTGTGGCTCAGCAGGTTAAGAATCTAGCATTGTCACTGCAGTGGTTTAGGTCACTGCAGTGGCATGGGTTCCATCCCTGGCCCAGGAACATCCACATGCGCTGAACACAACCAAAAAAAAAAAATTGATTTGTTCTAAAAATTATAACACAGCTGCAATCACAACTTAAAGTTTACTTTATCCCTACTGGACTTAATCTGGCAATATGTCCATTAACTGGTGAATGAATAAATAAGTTGTAGTGGGCCCACACTATGGAATACAACTCAGCAATAAAAACAAACTACAGACACACAACAACCAAGATGAACCTCAAAACATTCATCTGAAAGAAGCTAGACATCAAAGGCTATCTGCTGTAGGAGTCCACACATGTGACTACATAAAACTAAGAACAGAAACGAGATCACTGGTCACCAGGGCACGAGGCCAGCTGAGGAAGAAGACACTGACCCCAAAGAGCCAGGCGGAAACCGTTTGCAGTGGTGGAAATAATTTATGCCTTGATTATGAAGGTCATTACATGACTCTGTCTATTTGTCAAAACTCTTAGAACTGTGCTCCTAAAACAAAGGGTGACTTTTGCTGTAAATTATACCTCAATAAACTTGATCTGAGGAATTAAGAGCGAGAGAGGGAAACATCAACCAAATGCAATGTGTGAATTTAGGTGAGGGTCTGGTTCAGATCAAAGGAGCTGTATGGGTTGGGTAATTTGCTCTAGGAAGCCAGCACCATGAGTCCAGCTGTAAGACTGGCCATCCACCCTCAACAGCAACCTGGCCAGTTTAGGAGCCGAGTGCCCTGGATGCTGGCCAGTTATCTGCACCTGGAGGCAATGGACAGGCATTTCGTTCCCAGCATCACCTTTGGTCATGCTGGTGAAGGCCTCTTGGCCAGGACCATTTCTTTGACATGCACATAATGGTATCTGGGCCAGAACACTGGGTAAAGCCAATGGCTGTAGCATCACCAGTCAATGCACGTTTCATCTTGAGGCTACCAAGAACCTGGGGGCTTTAATT
Source organism: Catagonus wagneri (assembly GCA_004024745.2). Classification (NCBI taxonomy): domain Eukaryota; kingdom Metazoa; phylum Chordata; class Mammalia; order Artiodactyla; family Tayassuidae; genus Catagonus; species Catagonus wagneri. Next base: position 22,098,888 of record PVHT020000886.1, on the reverse strand, counting down.
AAAGACATTCAGGAGAATGGAAGGAAGGTTGTTGGCCTTGCTATCAAACCAGGAACTACACTTGAGTATTTGGCACCTGGGTTATGACAGTAGAACCTGCGTTTGGAGGGCAGAAATTCATGGGAGATATGATGCCATAGTTTCACTTCGAGGACCCAATTCCTGTCTTCGGACATAGAGGTTGATGAGGAAGCAGGTCCTGACACCACCCAGAAGTGAGCAGAGGTAGGAGCTAAAATGATGATGTCTGGCAGTGCCACTGCGAGGAGTGAAGACCCCAGATCCATGATCAACCTGTAAAGAAAGTTTTACTCAGGAGTTCCAGTTGTGACTTAGCAGGTAAAGAGCTCGACATAGTGTTTGCAAGGATGCAAGCTCAATCTCTGGCCTCGCTCAGTGGGTTAGGGATTCAGTGTTGATGCAAGGTGCAGTCAAGGTTGCAGTTGTGGCTTAGATGCAGTGATTCTGTGGCTGTGTCATAGGCCAGCAGCTGCAGCTCTGACTCGACCCCCTAGCCTGGGAACTTCCATGTGCCGCAGGTGTGGACCTAGGAAGGAAGGAAGGAAGATTTGCTCAGAAGCTGCTCAGAAACATGCTCTTGATTCACAAAAGCTCAAGGAGTCCCAGGTTTCTGCTCATGAGATCTTTTACTGGAAAATAAAAATACTGACTACCAAATCATACTGCAATGAAGGCAGTGATGCTTTTCAGGGGAATTATTCCTGTGACTAAAATACAGTGACTAGAACATACAGAGGAGTTCTCTTGTGGCACAGCGTGTTAACGGTCCAGCACTGATACTGCAGCACTTTGGGCTCCTGTGGTGTAGGTTCGATCCTTGGCCCAGGAACTTCATCATGCAACACATGTGGCAAATCCATCCATCCATCCATCCATCCATACATACATACATATATGAAGTATGCAAAATGTTCCAAGAGGTTAGAAAGTGTGTATAATTCCCTTTTTAGTGATGGAATTTAAAGATCAGTGTGGTAAAATACCATTTTTACTGGGAGACTTGATTTTTACAAAGAGAAAAAAATATGGCTGTATTAAAGAAAGTTATGAACAGAAATGTGTCTTAATGTATAAGAAAGGCATATTAGCTATTATGAAAAAAAAGTTTTTTTCTGAATTTCTAAAAAGAATTTTCTGTTGTATCTTGGCTGTTTTCCAAAAGCAAAGGAACTCCTTATGTTTTTCCTGTTTCATATCGTTTTGATTTGTGTGTGTGTGTGATAAATAAGTTTGGATCTGAAAACAAAAAGAGCTGCGGAGAGCATTAAGCAACAGTGAGAAACTAAAATATTGATTATGGCATGACAGGGAATTGTGAATTTTCTTACATTTTCTTATAATTCTATTGTTGATGTCAGAGAATGTCCTTACACTTTCATGTGCTCACTCCATCTGTTAAGTACATTCACGTTAGTAGCCTTTTCTGGCAAAATTATCTTCGGATACAAAAGTTCCACTGGACTGTAATTGCCAAGTTAATATAGTATGCTTGCAACAGGCTGATAGGTGGCAGCAACGTTCACAAAAACCAAACAAAGCCAAAAGGCCATGCAGGAAGTCTTAAAGGTCTGTTTAGTCCATAATTGTAAAGCGCTGTATAATTTGGCTGAGTTTTGTCTCCTAAATTACCTTTGCACCAGCCATTTGATTCTTAGTTGCAATTATATTTTATTATATGTACATCGTTTCTCTTAACAAGAACACAACAAATCTCCATTCTCTAGGTCTCTGAATGTAGCCTATGGTTATTTTTAGTCAATGTAATTGTAACCTCATAAAAAGTGTACAATTGAAAACACTTAGATTTTCAAAAGCTTAATGATAGAGTTCTGCATGACACTTTTTCCTTTTTTTTTTTTTTTTTTTTTTTTTTTTGCTTTTTAGGGCCACACCCACGGCATATGGAGGTTCCCAGGCTAGGGGTCTAACAGGAGCTGTAGCTGCCGGCCTTCGCCACGGCCACAGCAACGCGGGATCCGAGGCGCGTCGCGTCTGTGACCTAGACCACAGCTCACGGCAACGCCGGATCCTTAACCCACTGATCGAGGCCAGGGAACGAACCTGAAACCTCATGGTTCCTAGTCGGATTTGTTTCCGCTGTGCCATGATGGAAACTCCCTGCATGACACTTTTAACCCTGCAAAGACTTAAATTAGTCTAGTCAAAAACTTAATGTACATTCATATCCATTGACATGGAAATGTGCTCTGTACATTATTTGAAAAGTGCAGTTTAGGGAGTTCCCGTTGTGGCTCAGTAGTTAATGAATCCGACTAGGAACCATGAGGTTGTGGGTTCGATCCCTGGCCTTGCTCAGTGGGTTAAGGATCCGGCGTTGCCGTGAGCTGTGGTGTAGGTTGCAGACGCGGCTCGGATCCCGCGTTGCTGTGGCCGTGGCGAAGGCCGGCGGCTACAGCTCCTGTTAGACCCCTAGCCTGGGAACCTCCATATGCCATGGTTGCAGCCCTCAAAAGACAAAAAAAAGAGGAGAAAATAAAAAGTTCAGTTTATCAAACGGCATGCACAGTATTTACCTAATTACACATATATCTATACCTATATATAGGTACGGAGGAGTTCCTGCTGTGCCTCAGCAGGCTAAGAACCCCACATAGTGCTGGTGAGGATGTGGGTTTGATCCCTGACCTTGCTCAGTGGGTTAAGGATCCAGCATTTCTGCAAGTTGCAGCATAGTTTGCAGATGCTACTTGATGTTGCTGTGGCGTAGGCTGTAGCCGTAGCTCTGATTTGACCCCTAAACTGGGAACTTCCATATGCCACATGTGTGGCCCTAAGGGGGAAAAAAAGAGTAGAGAAAAAGTGCCAAAAAAAGTGAAAATAACCATCCAAACAGTGCTAATGGTATGGACGGTAGAATAACATGTGATTTTCATTGCCTTCTTCATGCCTTTCTCTTTTGTTTAAAACTTACATAAGTTTTCTAATTATAATTAAGAAAAATAATAAATTACTTTAAGTATATACAGGACATGACATATAAGATGTTTGTAAATTCAAGCCTCTATAGAATGCCAAAACTGAGTTCTCATCACAGCTCAGCAGAAAACAAATCTGACCAGTATCCATGAGGATGCAGGTGTGATCCCTGGCCTCACTCAGTGGGTTAAGGATCCAGTGTTGCAGTGAGCTGTGGTGTAGGTCGTGGAAAGACATGCCAAAACTGTAGCCTGCCGGCAATACCTAACAGTAAAAGATTTACAAGGTGAAAGAAATATGAAGATAAACTGGAAGCACAAATGACGTGCTGTTGACACAAAGAAAATCTGTCAGTGAAAAAAATGCTCATGTTTGAAAAACGGAACTAGATTGTAGAGTCTACCACCAATGGCAGGATAAATTTGCATGTGTGTCTATAGACATTGGGGAACTGTATTGATCTGGGGTCAGTTACAGAAATAAATGATAGCTAATTTAGACACTTATCAGCTCACACAACTGTTGGGAGGAACGGGCAAAAAAGGTATTGGGGGCTTTCAGGAATCATTCCCAAAGAGAAATTGCAGAACTGAACCACCAAGAGCCGGCTGGTACATGTATAGTCAGGAAACAAACTGAAAAATCAGGAAGCTGGTGCTAATGACGAGTCTCCAGAAACATGCTGACACCACATAATCAGAAAATAACCATGATTACAAAACTGCCGTGTCAAGGAAGCGAAGAATTAAGCCACCACAATTAAGAAGCCTCCATGAGCAGGAAGCCTCTTATTGTTCTGGCTTCAGAGGCGCACTGTACCTGCCCTGATGGTTATGAGAAAACCAGGGTTCCATGCCTTGGCTGTGAACATCAGCGAGACTAGTGATCAGACACAGGGCTTTTTGATAACATTGCCACAGAAAAATCAGTTGCCCACAGATCGTGCTCACCTCTAGAAAAACCAAAGGCAGTGAAAGAATGAATTCTGTCTCTCTTCCCCTCTGCCAATGCTGGAAGCATGCCCACTCCAACTGCAAAGAAGTCTGGAAATGCAGTTTTTAGCTTCTCAGCCTCTTCAGTAAAGAATGGCACATTAGAAGGGGCTGGAATGAATGTGAAACACCAAACTATGGTTAATAAGGTTAGCAAATGACACCACTCCAACGGAGCTGCTAATAACAGTTCTATAACAGTGGTCCCGTACCCTTTACTTCTGTCCCCAAAGACCTAGCATAAACATTTTCAGAGCAATAATAACTCACTATGGCACAAAGGTTTCACATAATTATTAAAGTTAAATTTGTGTTCTTCAGTTATGGGTTGTAAACATAACCGTATTCAACTCAAATACCTTCAGATTCACTGCAATAAACTGGGATGCAAGTGGTGATAAATCATCGATAAACATTAAGTCTGAAAAAGGTCAGAGGAGTTCCTGCTGAGCCTTTGCACAAACCGAAGTGACCAGTAGCCACGAGGACGCAGGTTCAATCTCTAGACTCGCTCAGTGGGTTAAGGATCCGGCATTGCTGTGAGCTGTGGTGTAGGCTGCAGATGCGGCTCAGATCTGGCATTGCTGTGGCTGTGGTGTAGGCCAGCAGCTGTAGCTCTGATACAACCCCTAGCCTGGGAACCTCCATGTGCCGCAGGTGCAGCCCTAAAAAAAAAAAAAAAAAGGTAAGAAACACATGATTGACTAGATGGTAATTCCTCAAAAATATTCCTAGCTTTAGAAATATTTTCAGCTATCTTTATCTTTTTTCCTATTTTTCTAGAGACATTCTTCTCCCCCATGAAACTCTCTGGCTGTGAAACCAGTGACTGCTTTTGTCCTATTCCAACCTCTGATGGTCTCTAGCATCCTGTCTCCTGCCCACAATCCTCCTTTCACTTCTTAGTTCTCATCCCTTCTTTCACTTCCCCCCATGCTGCGCCAGCTACAGCTGCCAAGAAGATGGATTAGCTCATTTACCAAATCAGGAGGTTTTCCTTTGTCATTCAAACCGAAACTAAAATTAGTCATGGTTTTGTCTCAAAGATATTAACTTGGACTTATTTTTTTAATTAACTCAACAAATTTTATTACCTTTGTAGTTGTACAACGATCATCACAACCCGATTTTATGAGGCAGTAATTATGAATCTTCAGCTCCCAATTTCAGTCTCTTTTTTTTCTTTTCTTTGCCTGCATCTGCAGCATGTAAAAATTCCTGGGCCAGGAACTGAACCCGGGCCATAGCAGCAATCTGAACTGCTACAGTGACAGTGCCAGAGCCTTCACTAACTATGTCACAAAGGAACACCTCCCAATTTCAGTTTCAAACTGTTTTCATTTTGATAATGCACCTGAACCCGCTTCTTTAGTTTACTAATAAGCAACCTGCACTGTTCTACTGAGCAGACCTGACTTGCAGTCTGATGTGGTTATGATGGGCTCTCTGTAGACCTGCTACATGTCACGAGGATTCATCCTCAGGCATTTCCACTGGCTTCTATGTGGCAAGAAGGAACATGCACCCTGTTCTTTGGAGCTGAATAACGTGGTCTCTCATTTCACTAGCAAGTGTTTTTGCTCAGACCATATATCAACTTGTTTCTTTGTATTTGTTTCTCAACTTTTCAGTATACACGAGCCAGATTTAACAAGAACCCAGCCACTAGTGTTTTCTTGGGCCTCCTGCCCAGATTTCCCCAGGTCCCTGCCTAGGAAATGCGTCGGTGCCTCATAAGACTCTGAATCTTAAGTAAAAACAACTTGAATAAAATTTTTAGGCTCAGAGTTCCCATCGTGGCGCAGCGAAAACCAATCCGACTAGGATCCATGAGGTTACAGGTTCGATCCATGGCCTTGCTCAATGGGTTAAGGATCTGGCGCTGCCATGAGCTGTGGTATAGGTCGCAGACGCAGCTCGGACCCCGCGTTGCTGTGGCTGTGGCGAAGGCCGGCAGCTACACTCCTGTTAGACCCCTAGCCTGGGAACCTCCACATGCCGCGGGTGCAGCCCTAGAGAAGACAAAAAAATTACAAAATAATCTATCTGAGAAAGAAATGGAAAACTTTATATGAGCCAACCTGAAGATTATTACCTGGAAGACAGTGTTCCAGAAATTTCTGAGGATAGCTCCACCTATTAGAGATCAAAGCACAGTTATACACGTTTTTGACACAAAGAGTTACAGGTAAAATGATGTGTTGACAGTTTACACAAGCCAGACCCACATGTACAAAGCGAGTAGTGGGTCATCATGATCCCTTATGAGCTTAAGGAGGAAGGTGATCTCCTAAGGAGATCTGGTTAATGCAGCTGCACAATATACACTAAAGGGGAAGGGAAGAGGCCTGAATGAGCAGTGAAAAATTTTAGGTTTAAATTTTCCTTGTGTTGCTATAAAATATGAACTTTATTTCATGGTACTTCACCTTGTAGACAATTTGACACCTCACACCTACAGCTTCAGATCCAACAGAACCATACTGGTGGAGAAAACCATGTGGTCTTTCCATTAAGAAGGAGGATCAGGGAGTTCCCGTCATGGCGCAGTGGAAACAAATCCGACTAGGAACCATGAGGTTGCGGGTTCAATCCCTGGCCTCACTCAGTGGGTTAGGGATCCGGTGTTGCTGTGAGCTGTGGTGTAGTTTGCAGACACAGCTCAGATCTGGTGTTGCTGTGGCTGTGGCATAGGCTGGTGGCTACAGCTCCAATTGGACCCTTTGCCTGGGAGCCTCCATATGCCGTCTGTGCGGCCATTAAAAAAAAAGGAGAAAAAGACAAGAAAAAAACAAGAAGGAGGGTCAGACTGGAGATTCCTGGTTTTTTGCTTGGATTTGTAAGAACAGGCTAGTCTAATGGGGAAGAATGCTCAGGTATGGGTCATAAATCTAGAGTAATTCTTGAAATATTGAGGGGAACCTCAATATTTCAAATGGTGGAAACTCTCAAGACCCCTGCAAAAAAAGCACTTTCCTCCAGGGCTCCGTTCCCCCATCATTCTTTGCACAGTGCTGTGCCACGTCCCGTCTCTCAAGGGCCAAGTCGCGCCTGCAATTACTGAATGCATTCTGGCCCCAGCGTAGCTCTGTGTATCTCACTAGCTAGGCATCATGGCATCAGTGATCCACCACTCAGAAAGCATGCAAAAACAAAGTAAAAGTTTGAAAATTCACAGCTTTCTCTGTCAGACATATTTCTGCCAAATATCCATGGTAACCCACCAACTCAAAATGCTGACAAAAAAGTAAAAAAATCCCATGTTCCCATAACTGTGGTTTACGTTTAGTAGACCATCAAAATGGGCATGAAATACAACAGCTAAATTTTTCTAAAAATGTAAACAAAGATCAATTCTGAAATCCAGTCATCCCTCAGTATCAGCACGGGATTGGTTCCAAGACCCCCACAGATACTAAAATCCTTGAATGCTCTAGTCCCTTATACGAAATGGCATAGTATTCACATATAACTTACATAATCTTCTTGTGTACTTTAAATCACCTGTAGATTACTTATTATACCTAATACAACATAAAAAATATGAAAATAATTCCCAGCTCATGGCAAATTCAAATTTTGCTTCTGGAACTTTCTGAATTTTTTTTTCTGAGCACTTTCTATCCGTAGTTGGTTGAATCCACAAACATGGAATCTGTGGATACAGAGGGCCGACTGCCCTTAAATCAGAAAGAGTGTAATAAAATTATCCTAGGAAGTATTTGTTAATGAATTGGCGTTAATTTCAAGTCATGTCTTCCGGGGGTAAAAATGGACAGCAATAAACAACAACCACAAAAAGTGGAAGAAAACAAATGTGACCTTGATGTCCCCTCAAAAGTACATAATGTCCACATCCATTCCCTTCATCCTGTGGTGATGTTAATCTCCTGTTTATTTTGCTATTGTAATCCTAAACACATGGCATTGCGTCACAGATTACTTTCTCAAAGTTGGTCTTTGCCTGTTCTTTATTACCCCACAAAAGAAGTAAAGAAAAAAAAAGTGGTGTGTGTGTGTGTGTGTGTCCTGTTGGTGGTTTAAAATCAAGTTGGGACTTCCTCTTTGAGCAGTTGCCTTTTCCTCTCACAGAAGGGAGGACTCATTTTGTTTGAGACTGGACAAAGTCGAAACAAGCCACACATCAACAGGAGGGTATGTTGGCTAAGAAGCCCCCGAAACCAGCCCCTCGAAGGATCTTCCAAGAAAGATCAAAGATTACTGCTCTACCCTTGTACTTTGAAGGATTTTTACTAGTCAAGAGGTCAGAATACCAGGTAAGTCCATAGAAGTCAATGTTAGACTAGAAGCTTCTATCTTACTATAAAATGTATTCCATGGTGATGTGCTGTGACGAAGTCATTCTTATTTCTGCTGGGATTAACCCTTCTTTCTTGAGGTCAGAAATATGATTCCAATTTGCATAATTTAAATACAACATACACCTTAAACAAATATATGTGTATATGCAAAAATTTATGTATAATATAAACTACTAATGTTAAGTCACTAATAAAAAAAGTTCCTAAATTTCCAAAGAATTTATTTTAAAACTACAGAAGAGTTTAGATTAGAAGATAAAATGTTTCCTGTACATTTTCCCTGCAATTTACTACTATGCATCCATGATGACATGTACCATTAAGATGAAAAGATACTGGGAGTTCCTGTCGTGGCTCAGCGGTTATGAACCCGACTAGTATCCATGAGGACTCGGGTTCAATCCCTGGCCTCGCTCAGTGGGTTAAGGATACGGCATTGTTGTGAGCCGTGGTGTAGGTCACAGATGTGGCTCGCATTCCAAGGTGCTGTGGCTGTGGTGTAAGCCGGCAGTTACAGCAGCTCCGATTCAACCCTTAGCCTGGGGACTTTCATATGCCACAGGTGCGGCCCTAAAAAGATTAAAAAAAAAAAGATGAAATGATACTATGATTGAGATTAAATCTTCTGCTTCTATTCTCATTGATTGAAGTTTACAAAAAATGAACAGATTATTTTTTATGATAAACTTTTTAAAAAAATGTGACAATAATACAATTGATATTGTTTAACATTATGTATAATTATATGCTGTAAGACATTGTTCAAGATAGTGATTTTCAAAGATAATACTTAGACTGCTCTGTGGGTAGATGCACACGAAGCTACATAAATACATTCACTCAGAAAATTCACAAAGCACGCTGTACTTTTTAAGTATAAAAATGAAAACATCTGCTTTTGTGATACTAATTGTGGATAATCTGAAAATAATGAAAAAAATAAACTTGAAAGTGCCTGTTACTACAGAAAAATATTAGTTATTAACTTAGGTCAAATCTTATGAATTTTAATGTTAATTGAAACTAAAAAAATGTATGTGTTTTGAGAAATGCCTTAAGAAATGTTTAATAATGATAATCAAAAATAACTTCCTGAGGATTGATTAATGCCTACAGAAAAATGTGTCTGTAAATATATCTGTAATACCACATTTCTTTTTCTTGTATATATAATCAGATCACTTACTATTGGAGAGTAAAGACATGGTAAATTGTATTCTGTTATGGGGATTAAGCATACATTAGTAATACTTGTTGGTTACATTTTGGTTGACCCTATATGCTTTTAAAATGAAGGCCTCTCTAACTTTTATTAGAAAGCATGCTTTGAAACGGAAAGAAAAAACTATAGGTGTAAATATTTCTGATGAAATTAACTTGTGCTTCCACTTTTTTTTTTTTTTGCTTTTTAGGGCTGCACCTGCAGCATATGGAAATTTCCAGGCTAGGGGCTGAATCAGAGATGCAGCAGCAGGCCCACACCACAGCCACAGCAACATCGGATCCAAGCAGCATCTGCGATCTGTTCCACAGCTCACAGCAACACTGAATCCTTAACCCACTAACCCGCATCCTCACGGATACTAGTTGGGTTGATAACCCACTGAGCCACAATGGGAACTCCATACTTCCACTTTTTCACAGCAAACTATCTTTTACTTGTACACCAGGAAGAAGAGATTGAGAGGGCAGCAATGTCTGCTAACAGAGTGGTTTCAAGAATTAAAGGGACAACGTATGTAAAACACCTGGCTCACATTAGAGATGAGAGATATTATCCTTCCGTTTTAATATTTACCATATTCTTATTAAACAGACTAGAATCAGGTTTTGACTCCACAAGAAATATGGTGCAAAGGAAAGCCACAGTGACAGAGTGCTCGAAGACAGAACCAGTGAGGAAAGGCTAAGGAAAATACTGGCATTTCTAGGAAAGTGACAGCAGAGTGCCAGGGGCCCTTTGAAAGGGAGGTGAGCCAAGGGTATAAAGAAGGTCACTTTTGAAGCTAATGGGCTGGAGGAAGTCGGGAGGCTCTGCGGAACCTTAAGTGAGATCTCTGCTAAAGGAGGAGCTCAGAACATTTAGGCTGGAGGAAATATAACCTGGTCTATGAGGAAACCGCACGTTGAGAGGTGTTTCCTAGCTGTCTGGGGACAGGGCACTCTTAAGAATTAAGGAACTTCGCCCCAAGGAAAATGTGCCAACATATACCAGTTTAAATGCAATTCCAAAAGGCCCATGGATCCTAAGTCAAGAACCCATTAAAAGTCTTGGAGTTCCTATCGTGGTGCAATGGAAAAGAATTCAACTAGGAACCATGAGGTTGCAGGTTCAATCCCTGGCCTCGCTCAGTGGGTTGAGGCTCTGGCGTTGCCATGAGCTGTGGTGTAGGTCACAGACGCAGCTCGAGTCTGGCGTTGTTGTGGCGGTGGCTGTGGTGAAGGCCAGCAGCTTTAGCTCCTATTAGACCCCTAGCCAGGGAACCTCCATATGCTGCGGGTTTGGCCCTAAAAAGACAAAAAAAAAAAAAAAAAAAAAAGGAAGTACATAGCCTTTATGGAAAAATAATGTGGGAAGATTTACTTCACCAACAACACTAGAATTTTAGATTGATTAGGAAGATATATTTGATAATCAAACCTATTAAATGCTACAAGTTACCAAGGGCATCGCAATTCTAACAAAAGGGAAAAATTCTCATTTTTCTGAAACTATTTGAAAATAAGGAGTTTCCATTGTGGCTCAGGGAGTTAGAACCCAACATGCTGTCCGTGAAGATGCGGGTTTGATATCTGGCCTCACTCAGTGGGTTAAGGATCCAGCATCTCTGCAAGATGCAGTGCAGGCTGCAGATGCAGCTCGGATACAGCATTGCTGTGGCTGTGGTGTAGGCCGGCAGCTGCAGCTCCGATTTGACCCCTAGCCCAGGAACTTCCATGTGCCACAGGTGCAGCCATGAAAAGAAAAAGAAAAAAAGGAAAGAAAACGAGAGTTTGGGGCAACACATTACAGTTTCTTCAAACTGAGATGTGCTAAAATTAAAAACCCTGTATGTGAATATGTCTTGTTATTAGCCTAAACATAAAACATACTTAATCTTCATAAAAGCATCAAAAAAACATTTCTCTGACCAGTTGTCCCTAGCCTGGGAACTTCCGTATGCCACAAGTGCTTCCATAAAAAGAAAACAAACAAACAAACAAGCAAAACAAAACAAAAGGGCCCTGGGAGCGAGGAGATATAAGTTCTACAGTAGAACTTGGGCAATTCCTTCAAATCTTTTCATCTGTTTCCTGTTTTGTAAAATGGATAATTACTCTTTTGCGTAACTGAATGGGCTGCTATAGTAATCAAATGGACCATACGAAAATGGGTATTTTTTTCGGAGGTGTTGACATATGGAACCAAGCTTGGCTCTTGGTCCTGTCACTCTGATCCTTTCGCAGTAATTCTTCTGGGTAGAAATGTATTTTATCCACTTCACAGGTGAGTTGTACCTCACAGAGTTTACGTTCAAGGTTCCTTGTCATTCAGGAGCCTAGCCTGGATCTTATTGCCAGGCACTGGACATCACGCTGCCTGAAGTTCTAATTCCATTTGATGGTGGATTTCCAAATATTGGGGATAAATAATCACTAGATTCTTTATCACATTGAGCTCAACAGCAAGCCCAGTAGACTTTGAAAAACATGTATTTAACTGGATGAAAAGGACATAGTGACCTTAAAGGCTAAGTACAAACTCATCCGATGATTATGAAGCCAGCGATAAATTCAAAAGTCCCATTTCAATTTCTTTTCTTCAGCAATTGAATGCAAATGACTGCTTAAACATAAGAAATTTTGTGTTAAATGTGTTCAGCTGTGATGCAGGTTGCAACTGTGGTGCCACTACTATGCCCGGTCTGGGAACTTGCACATGCTGTGGATGTGGCCAAAAAAAAAAAAGAAAAAAGAAAAGAAAAAGAAAAAATGTGTTATTCAAAATTAATTTTTAAAATATTTATATATCTCCATAGATATATACCCAGATGTTGATCATTGAGATTGCTATTTATAAATGATTCAGATTATACTGATTCTCTGGAGCACTTATCAGAAACTAAACCGAGACTGTGGCCCGCAGGTCTTTGCATACTGAATATAAGTCTGATCTGTTCTTAGGTTTGTGGCTGTGGCTGGCGTTCACAGAGCCTATTTATATTTATTTGCAATCTTCCTTTTCCTCCAGGCTGCCTTTCTCTCATTTCAGTGCCTTGTTCTTCCTTCTTCCTCCATTTAATAAATCCTCCTTAATACTTCCCATGAACCTATGTTTTTTTTTAACCAGTAACGCTCCCATTTGTTCCCTCCTTAATCCTACCCAGTCCATACCATTCTGCCATGACTGCGCACCTCTGTCAGTGTTCTCAGGAGCACAGATGTGTACGTCCGCACGTGCATACAGAGGGGACGCACGACTGCTGGTAGCAATTTCAGTTTTCTGTCGTATGGCAGGTTCATACCAAGGAGGCTAATTAAGAAGATGAAGAGAGTGGTAGACTTTGGCTGCGGAATCTCCTCCTGCTTTCGTTTCCTCTAAGAATCACAGACTCTCAGGTTGGGACCTGATTTTAGATGCCACACTTCAGTAAAACCACACAACCTGTGATTAAGGTCTCTAATACACCCACGTTCCAGGCTCCTCTCCACTGTCCCTCCGCCCCCAGCCTAGTTCCAACATACAGCGTAGCCTTGCCTTGTTCCTTGCGTTTGAGAGACTTTTCACTAGGGCGGGATGTCAAAGCCTTAAAAAGAGAGAGATGATTGTTTTAAAAGCTCCGAGATAAAACAATCATTTTGTTATTTCATCTCAAATCCAATCTGAGAAAGTTCAAGTATTTTTCCCCACAGAGTGACTGGATGCTTTCATGGTTTTTATAGAACATCTGCCTGATCATAGAAAGAGTATAGGTTAACAACTTTTCAAGCCAAGTTTCTCAGTGCAGTTTTTTAAAGTCACATTTAAGAAAATATGAAAGCATGATTTTATATCAGAATGACAATGGGTTTCATTATTCTGGCTTACAAAGTATTTTCTTCTTATACACGATCCCATGAAAGAGAGCAATATAAGAGTTGTTTTGCTTTTTTTTTGCTTTTTAGGGCCACACCCATGGCATAAGGAAGTTCCTAGGCCAGGGGTCTAATCCGAGCTACAGCTGCTGGCCTATGCCAGAGCCACAGCAATGCCAGACTCGAGCTGCATCTGTAACCTACATCACAGCTCACAGCAATGCCAGCCAGATCCTTAACCCACTGAGCGAGGCCAGGGATCGAACTCACAACCTCATGGTTCCTAGTTGGATTCGTTTCTGCTGCACCACGACCAGAACTCCTAGAGATTTTTAGATGCCACCACAGTCACACACACACAAATGACCCTGGGGACAGAGTATCATTTTATGGATGATGAAAAATGTGAAGTGCCTGTTAGCAATGTGAATGATGAGACAATGCTTTTACCCACCTCTGGCCAACACTGATGGAACGCTTGCTATGTCCCAGGTCCTTTGTGCTTTACATACATTCATATTCCATTCAATCCTCAACAATCTAGCAGGCAATAGCAGGAGGCTATCAAATAGACTTTCACTCGATTGAGAGTCTGACCAGTTAACTATTTTAAACTTAAAAAAAAACTGTATTTCTACAGAACTCTTAATAACATGAATGTATTAATAATGAAATGTTCACCACATGAACGAAATCTGAACTCAAAATTCAACTTTGTGTTATTTGTAGCATTATCAGTTGTGTGTATTTCCTTGACTTATGTAAGTATATTTATTGAATCTGAACTGTGAGCCATGTGCTGTGCTGAGTGATCTGTGTGTATTAACTCTTGCAATACTTTCAACTGTCTTGGAAGGTAAATGTTAAATGCTTGTCCTAACCTGGCCCCTCATATGGCCCCTCTTACAGCTACAAGCTCCCACTGAAATTGCGTAAAAAGCCAAGAACCTAAATCAGTGAGGAAAGTTTTAGAAAATGATCTATTTAAACACTAATCAAATTACAGTCCTACCTCACACATCATACTAAAATAAAGTTGCAAGGGATTTAACCAATAATTAAATGTAAAATTAAGCCCTACAAAGTAGGTGAGAGAGTTCCCGTTGTGGCTCAGTGGGTTAAGAATCCCACTAGTATCCTAAGGATGTGGGTTCAATCCCTGGCCTCACTCAGTGGGTTAAGGATCCGGTGTTGATGCAAGCTGCAGTGCATGTCACAGATGCAGCTCGAATCTGGTGTTGCTGTGGCAGTGACATAGGCCACAGCTCCAGTTTGATTTCTAGCCCAGGAACTTCCATGTGCCACTGGTGCAGCCCTAAAAAGAAAAAAAAGAAAAAAGAAAAAGCAGGTGATTTATCTCAGAATATAGAAGAAACTTATATCACACAGCAACTAAGAAAGTTACAAAGGAGAAGTTCCTGCTGTGGCGCAGTGTGATGAGACTCCAAATGCAATGGCTCAGGTCCCCGCAGCAACGTGGGTTCAATCCTGGCCAGTGTGGTGGCTTAAAGGACTGGATCCAGCCTTGCTGCAGCTGTGGGGTTGGCAACAGCTGCGGCTCGGATTCAGTCCCTGGCCTGGAAACTTCTATATGCTGTGGATGTGGCCATTAAAAAAAAAAAAAGCTTACAAAGGAAACTAGCAATAGGAAAACAGTTGACTATGTGAAATAATGCTTATGATTCCTTTCCTGCAGGAGTATAAACAGTATTGGACAGAGCTGAGAGGAACTACACTTTTCTTTTACACCGACAAAAAGAGTACAAGAGTAAGTACACACATTCAGCTGATTTAATGTGTTCCCAATAAACACCTGTCATACAGTTTGTTATTCATTTTCTGTCTTCCGAGAGTGAAGTCGCTGTAGTATAACCAAGTTAAATGAGAACATTTGTATCTGTGAGGGCTGTCAATTGTAAGAGCCACGGGAGAACTTCCTGGGCAGCTCAGAAGGAGAGATGGACTCATGCATTACACTTTCCATTCTTTTCTTTTTGCTCCCGATAATAAAAACTTCATTGAAAAGTGAAAGTTTCAGTTAGCCACCTGGACACCAGTTCCTTCTACCAAGTGATGGCTTTCACTTCCCCCACTCTCAGTCTCGCCGCATCCCCCACTCTCAGTCTCGCCGCAGCGCGCAGTGCTGCTCTAAAGGGAACTAACTGATACCCAAAGCCTCACAACAGACGTATGTCACAAACTGATTTTTCTAGAAAGACGCAAACACACTCCATCAGATAGGACCACTAAGAGCTCACGTGTGAGAATAATAATAAGAGATGCCGAGATTCTCTATTTGTATTACTTTTAAATAATTGATATTTAAAAAAAATTGAAAACTGTGTTTTTCATTTCTTTCCCACAAATAACATGTAGCGTTTTAGCAGCAAATGCATACCTACTTTGGAGTGCTATGCTCATAAAGGACTTTATGAACCAGTAACTTGTTTAAATATACATTTTAGACCGTGGATGTAGCAGCCCACACTTCTTAGACTATCTTCATGACATGACAGATCTAATGAAAGGTATAGAAAAAGGGCCACTGTGATGTGTTCCACCTGCAGGCACTTCAAGACGGTCATCTTTCACTAGGGCTCTGGACAGATAAAACTTATACTAAGGTGTTTTCAAATACCATCGCACATTTTAAAAGAATTAATTTCTCTGTTGTGCCAACTTCCCAAAGATGTCAGTGAAAATATAAAAGACACTGATACACATACACGAGAGAGTTAATGGCTACTATTTACTTACATGGTAAGCGGAGGTACAATGTAGTGTCTGAGAGTCTGGTCTTTAGGTAGATTCCCTAGGTTTTTGTCCTGGGCCTGCTGCTATTCACTGTGCCATTTTGGGATCTGGGCTTTTCATGTAACCTCTCTGCATCTCAGTGTATCAGATAAGGTACTGATAGGAAACAGATTACTTCTCAAACTGGGGAATTCGAGGAGAGTTGACCACAGATGCTATATTCAGAGCAATGAACAGGACACAGGAAAAGCACAGACCCTGCCGCTTTGTAACAGAGCCCCATAACCACACCTAAGAGCAGAGGAAAGAATGAGAGAGTCGTGAGGGCTGCATGAAGGTGCCTGTGCAAAAAGAGCATGATCTTTGACAGGGGAAGCAACCGCATAGAGTAATAAGTACCTGACTTCACTCCCCTCTTCTGATCTGCACGTTCACCAGCGGTCCCATCCAACAGGAAGTCAGAGGTTAAGGAACGCTTCGCGTGGTCCACGTCATTCCCGCTCCTGGTGCACAGGGCTGGGCGGCGAAGGGACAAAAGTGAATCTAGAAGAGCGAATAAAAGATCTCTAACACCATGTTTCAGTTCAAAATTAGGATGAAACCATAGCCCATCTCATAATGTTATCAAAAGATTAAACGCAAAAGTAAGAAAGGATTCAGGAGTGTGTAAGGACCCAAGAAAGTAGCTGGCACATAGTAAGCATTCAAGCATTTTATATGTATCATCTCATTTAATTCTCACAACAATCCTGCAGAGTGCGTACTACTTTTATTTCTACTCTATAGAGAAGAGTCAAGTTTAAAGATTAAAAAATTGCACAAGATCAGACAGCTCATGAAAGGGGTACACCCAGGTCTTGTTCCTGAGCCAGCATTCTTCACCATGTCATGAAGAGACTATTTTAACCAAAGGCTGTGGAATTGCCCATTTACCAATTTTCTTAAGAGAAGATGCAGACTTTTGGAGAATTTGGGGGCGGGGGTTGATGGTTTCAGGGGAAAGTCCAGGGTTAGAATAAGCGGGAACTGGAGATATGTAGCTTACAGGGAGGGAAGAATTTAAAGCTGCATTTACATATGTGAAAAGCTGCTGGGAGGTCATGTGAAAGAATCACTGAATTTGTTTAGACTTATTCCAGAGAAAAGGAACCAGGACCTGTGGATGGAAATTACCTGGAGAAAAACCGTGGCTTAAACAAGAAAAATCTTGCTAAAGTCAGAGCTGCATAGGATGTGTGAGTTCCGTGTTCGAGATGGCTCCCGAACAGGCTGGATGGCTGCGTGGACGAATGTACCCTGCGGGGCATTCAAGCACCAGAGGGCTGCTAGATTAAACAGATGACCTTTGAGGCTCTTTCAACACTACAATTAAAAACAAAAGATATGACTTCCTTTCTTCTAATCAACAGATCAGCTTTATTGCACTCTATCTAACTCCACACTTCTTCCTCTGTTGCTTCCTCCATCGTCTCAGCAAGATTCACTTAGCTCGATCTAGACAATTTATCAGAAAAAGATTCTTGTGTAATTTAAACTGTGGTCTTCTTGATCTTTCACCTCTTGTTCCATTGTTAATTGTTCTTTGATCATTGAAAATAAACAGGTCAACCCGAACTTACTATCAACCTATCAATACAGGGATAGCTCTAGAAAAAAATGTAGTTACTTATTTTTATGCCTTACCTTATTCAGAGTAAGTATACCTATAGGAATAGAGTAAAATAAGTTATATTGGGCATAACAGAGAGGAAAATGAAAGGAGAGAAAACGAAGTCAAGAATGAGGCTGATTTAGAAAAAAATTATACCATAAAAACCCCACTACACTTACTAGACATGGTTCTATTCTCTCTAATACTGCAGAGCAAGTCCGGCCAGTTGCACGTAGACCAGTTCATACAGACCGATTGCTCAAAGAAATATTATTATCATGGAATAAGATAGAAATTTCTTAATAGGATCCTCATAGACAGAACTTTCTTAATAGGATCCTCATAACCAGTGGTAAATATTGAACAATGGCTTTCTGGAAAAAATGATGATTTACATACACATACATTATTATAAAGAATACAGGTATTGTTTATGTATGTAATAAATAATATAAATATTATAAACAATATATGTACTATATGTGTATGTAATAAATAATATGCATATATAGTATGAATTATAAACATACATATTATTATATATTATAAATAATCACTGATATAAAGAATATGTAGTACACATTAAAAAATACAATTAAAAATACACAATACTGGAGTTCCCGTCGTGGCTCAGTGGTTAACGAACCCGACCAGTATCCCACGGGTTCCATCCCTGGCCTCACTCAGTGGGGCCGGATCCGGCGTTGCCGTGAGCTGTGGTTAGGAAGCAGACGCGGCTCAGAGCTGACGTTGCTGTGGCTGTGGTGTAGGCCGGCAGCTACAGCTCCAGTTCGACTCCTAGCCTGGGAACCTCCATATGCCGCGGGTGCGGCCCTAAAAAGGCAAAAAGAAAAGCTCAGTATCTTTACTGAACTTCCATATAGGCAATTGATTCTCACGGATACTTCCATTGATTTTTACACTTTTTTTTTAGCTGCACCAGAGGCACGCAGAAGTTCCGCAGACACAGGGAACAAAACTGTGCCACAGCAATGACCCAAGCCACTGCAGTAGCAACACAGGGTACTTAACTTGCTGAGCCACACAGGAACTCTTCTGTTGAGTTTCCTTAACCTGTGTTCATAGCCAAGTATGACTGCAATTCAATGATAATTTGAGAAATAGAGTTGTTTTCCAATCCATTTCGCTAACAACTTTATTGTCATTAAATACGCTATACGACATGAATGTTGGTCAATGTTTTTGTTTACATTAGTGAGTAAGAGTGAAGTAAAGCGACAGCTGTGCATGTCGCAACATCGCCTGTTTGTCAGGGGAATGAGTAACTTCTTTGCTGAACGAGATACTTTTGAATTATGGAAAATAGTCATTTTTGGTTCCGTTTACAAGGAAAAAGCTTCAGATACAATACATTTTAAAATTTCATCTACATTATTAACATTTTTCTCTTTCACTTCCTGAAGTCTAGACCAGAGTCCAGCAAACCGTGGCCTCTGAGCCAAATTTAGTCTGTGGCCTGATTTTGTAGAGTTTGTGAGCTAAGAATTTTTTTTTAACATTTTTAAAGTGCTGTTAAAAAAGAAAAAGAAGAAAAATTTGCAGCAAAGACTGTATGTGGTCCACAAAGCCTCAAATATTTACTATCTAGCCTTTGTAGA
The DNA here is from genome assembly GCA_004024745.2 of Catagonus wagneri. NCBI lineage: Eukaryota > Metazoa > Chordata > Mammalia > Artiodactyla > Tayassuidae > Catagonus > Catagonus wagneri. The sequence goes on along the minus strand of PVHT020000886.1, from coordinate 22,079,537 downwards.
AAAATGTGCTGGCCCCTTGGACAATTAACAAAACAATAAATCAAGCCCTAATTTTAACTCGTAAGACTTGCCAATTTCCATAGTGTAAAAATTCCCACCACGGCCAATTTCAGCCTATCAATGTTGCTTCACTGAACATGGAGTTGGAAAGAAAGGCACAGTAGCACACGATTACACCTCCCCACACAGAAATGAAGATTTAAATAAATACAAGAGCATAGAGAAGGCTATGTAGTAATACATAATGCTATACAGGAACCAGAAAATGACAAATTTGAATTTGAATTGCCTTTGGTGTTAATTTATTTACTTATGTTTATATAATTTAATTTTCAATAATGCCTATTTTTAACAAGTGGCTTGCACAATTCCTGAAAATGTAACACTTGGCTTTTGCAAAACTGTATGAGCCCATTGAGCCCACCTCCACATAATTCATTTCCAAACGTCCTCTGGGTTGGGAAGGGGTGTCAACAACCAGGATATCATCCCAAGCACAAATAAGCTAAAAGGAAGATATTACTTATTTTCTTTCCTTCCTTCTAGAACTAATTGAAACTCGTGAATAGAACTCATGAAATAATTTAATGAGATTTTCTTTATCTTTGCAGTATATTGACAAGTTAGACATAATAGACCTCACACACCTTACTGACCAGAATTCAACTGAAAAGAATTGCGCAAAATTCACCCTTGTTTTGCCAAAAGAGGAAGTGCAATTGAAGGTGAGTGGGGAGAAGACATTCCTCGGAAACAAGTTATGGTTATAAATCGTGTTCACCTCTTCAAAACCCAGTGGCTGAGGTAGAGGAATTAGAAGAAGAGTGCCAAGTCTTACCTTTGTTAATATTTCTTGCCTTTTGCCAAGAACTGTGGTTTTCTAAATAGAGATTGGAAAGGGCATGTTCACTGTTTAGTACACGAGCACATTGAAACCATACACTTCTGTCCTCTGACAAAGTCAGAGATCCATCCCACCTGGTGTTTTTAGAAAGTTGCTCTTGAATTGACACTCAAGAACTTGGCATTCACCTAGTTCCCAGATGACTGAGACACAGCCAACATAATATATGCTTGGAATCACTGAATTAGACAAACTCATATTTCACAAATTGATATTCTTTGAGGCAGTTGATCTACACTCTTCAAAAATGCCAGCGTAAGAAAAGCCAAAGAAAGACTGGACACCTGTTCTCATCTCAGGAAAATACAGAGTCATGACAACTAAATGCAATGTGTGATCCTCGACTGGATACTGGATCAGAAAACAAAACACAACACAACTATAAAGAATATTTTGAGACAATTAGAAAATATGAATGTCAACTCTATATTAAGTATACACTATTTGTTAAATATGGAATTAATCTCATAAAACTCTAAACCCCACACAGGCAGAGATCTGTTTGTTAAACACACCACTGTACACCCAGCATCCATACAGGAAAAAAAAGTTTTCCTTGAACTGGCATTGAAAGTGAGCCAGTTAAAGTCAACCAACAACTATACATAAAGAGAATAACTTGCAGTTGAATAAGGTGTAGTTGGATTTGACCTTGAAAGCACTGGTCATCAAGCTAGTGTACCAGGAATCACTGGTACTTAGGAAATCTAAGGCCTCACCCCTAAAGCTGAGCCTTCAAATCTGTGTTTTGAGCAAGCTCTCTAGATGATGCTGACATGGTGCTTTAGAGCACAAGATTGGAGTCTGGATTTGAACTCTGGCTGTTTATTTGTTAGTGTGTAATTGAGGGCAACCTACTTAAACTCTTTGTTGCCTTGGTTTCTTCAGCCAGAGGTAAGTCTTTACTCTTATCGAGTAAAGCCTCATACTGAGGCCTACCTGGACCACTTTATTAAAATTGCACCTCCTTTCCCCTCCCCTACCCCCTAATGACATTCCCAATCTCTCTTAACTCTACTGCACATATCATTTTCTCATACATTTTTGTCTGACGCTGTAACATTTACTATTACATTTGTTCTTTATTGTTCCTTGCTAGGCCCTAAATTCTATGAGAACTAGGATTTTTGTCTTGTTCTCTGATATAAATCAGCACCTAAAATGATGCCCAGCACATAAAGGTATTCAATGAGTATCTGTTAAATGAACACATCTGTAAAAATTGAAACAAACACAAAAACTTAGGCAGAGATGTTATGAAGATTAAATTAGTTAATACATATGAAGCACATAGAACAGCAGCCAATAAATGCTGGCTGCATTAGTAGTATTTAGACCTAAGCATTGGGAGTTTCTAAGGAAACATAACTACTATGGTAACTGGAAATAACTACACTGGTCTTACCGGGTTGCCCCAAAGTTAAAGCCAGTTAGCGTTAAATGTCAATGGCAGGGGTCACCATGAATTGACATACTGCAGAAATAATTGTGCTAACATCTGAATCTTTTTAAGGAAATGTGTACAATTTTAAAAAGCAAACATATTAAAGCCTGTATTTCTGTCTTCTGACAAGAGAATATTGTATTGAAATATTTCATAACAAATACACATTACCAGTTCCAAGCAAAAAGGAAAATGAACTGTTTCTTCCTTTTAATGGATTTTAGGTTTTAAAAATACAATTGACTATTTAAAATAGTGCTTCAATAGAAAAATATGCATTTTTGTCAATTTTCTGGTTTTTGATGGTTTTGATTTTAATCTTAAAAACAATCATGAAATTCTAAAGTTAGCTGAGGTTAATAAAAGCATTAATGTTCATAATCTTTCGTGTCTTTTCTTTGTCTCTGTTTTTGTCTTCATCTTTAGACAGAGAACACAGAAAGTGGGGAAGAATGGAGAGGCTTCATTCTCACAGTAACGGAGGTAGGAACAACACTATTTTTGACCGATTCACTCATTCAGCCAATATTTACTGATGGAACACTTACTATGAACCATGCAGTGAAAGGGGATGAAGTTACAGCAATTGAAAGGAACAGATATAAACCCTTACACTTACTCATGAAATGTATATTTTTATTGAGTGAGTGGAGAGGAGAAAGAAAATGAATAAGAAAACAAACAAGATAATTTAAAATTGTGATAACTTATGAAGAAAATCGACAGAGCAGTGATCTAGCTAGTGAAGAGCAGGTGGCCAGAAAAATCCACTTTTTGGTGTTATCCTTTAGATGCAATAGTCCCTTGTGTATTCTGATATTTGTAGTTTACAAAGCATCTTCTAAAATACTTTGCAATTCCTTTTTTTATTCATTTAATACATATTTGTAAAATGCCCGCTGAGATAGATTTTATGAATAACATTAGACAATATAACCGGGAAAGGCCATCAAAATGAAAAGTCACCTTTCAACGTTTGTTTAGTGAGTCTTAAGACGAACGGCTGCTTCTCTGTACAACTCTGCGGCAGCTTATCTGAGACAAATAGTAAGATAAAAACTAGAGGTAACTGTTGCAAAAAGATAACTACCACTGTTTTAAAGCGAGCCATGTAGTAACTGTCTAATATGAGATAATTTGATAACCAGCCTCCCAAAGAGCACAGGTTTTCTAATACTCTTAGAGGACAAGAAAACTTCCTATATTTGCTACAGTGAGTTAAACACAGACTTTATCCGAAGTTAGTTTCTAAGTAAAGGCTTTGCAGTCACAAAAAGTAACACTGCACTTTCCCAAGGTTATGGATGGTGATTCTTTCTCTCGGACAAAACCAAGTGAAATTGGAGGTTAAGCTACCACATGTAAGAGTGGGCCCGTTAGAGATGTGAACGAGGTATTCTCTTCGGGAGAGGGAGAAACTCCAGGGAACTGCATCCCTCGCCCTGCTGTGGGAAGCCATTGCCGTGTGTGGCCTGGCTCTTCTGACGCTGAGGACAAGTGCCCCAAGGGGGTGCGATTAGGTGTCAAGGAGCACGCTAAGGCCACTGCAAAAAACCTGCGGTGCATCTTCCTGGAACACTGATTATACTTGACATTTTGGCCAAAAATATTTTTGTTTAGCTTTTTCCTTGAGGTTAGGATAAAAAAGCATTGTTTTTTAAAATTAAAATGTGCCTGCACATATCATAGAATTAACACTATTCGTGTGAATTTCCGAAAGATGCTAAGTTGCCTCAGATGTTGTGTTCTATAAATGTTGCTCCCAGATCACTCTGTATGCACAGTCACAGCACGCTCTCGTTAGGAGAACTTTAGCAGCAGTTAAAGAAACACAGACTATAGTTCAAAGTGCAGAGATGTTGCTTTTGAACCAATTAAACTGGAGTTTGAGTCCTGGTTCTACAACTTTCTGGCTATGTGACCCTGGACTAGTTCTTAATCTTTCTGAGCTTGTTGTTTTCATTTGTAAAGTAGGGATAACAATACCTATCTTATAGCATTGCTGTGAGGATCTGCAATAGCACAATGCTTGGGACATAAAAAGCAATTAATAAGGAATAGGTGTTTCATTAGTTTTTCCTCACTCTACTGTTTTTTTATGGGTTGGTATATAAGGAAAGTAAATAGCCTTACTGGTTATTAGTTAGTTATCCATAAGTATAATCTCTAAACTTTTTTGATCGTGTACCCTTATTAGTAAGTTTTTATTTCAAATTTCATATATATATATGTACACATATGTAATAAACTACAAACAGTAATAAGAACTAATAAGATAATGTGTAAATAGAAAATGAAGTTCTAGTGTTTTCTTCCCTTACTCCAAAGGACTTTCTTATACACCCACCGAAAAGCCTGCAACCCACTCTGAAGATCAAGATAACGATCAGACATGGCTGCCTCAAAGTACAGGCTAGCAGTGTCCCATAAGAAAAATATTCTACCATTCAGACTATAACTTTCAAGAGTGCATTGCTGGCCATAATGAAGTCTAAATAAGGGCTATGAATAGAGATCAGAAGAATATAGGTGACTCAATCCAAACACATCTCTAGAAAAGATTAAAAAAATTTTAACAGGTAGAGCAGTATCATTACCCAAATGTGTGAGTGAAAATTTGAAATAGAAACAAGAGCACACCAAAATATGGACCTCTGGGTGCTGATTCTCCATCATCTAATGATTAGTTTCATCTCAACCCCGTGTAGCCGCGTGGCCGGTGGAGCTTAGTCCAGGTTACCTGCGGGATAGCTGGGCGACCTGCAGGCGCTCCGGGACCTCCCTGGCAGCGAGAACTAGTGAGCTCAGAGTGCAAAGTGAGTGTTGTTACCCGAGTCAGCTTGTGGTGCCAGGTGGGTATACTTTGCTTTGGACCAGACCAAAAGGAATGTTTCTTGGAAGAAGATCAGGCACCCTGTGTGGTTCTAGTTGGTTTAAGAGGCATTTCTAAGACTCCACGATCCTCTGTTCGAGATTTTTACCCATCCATCGCCTTCAGGTAACTGAAACTCCCCGGGACCAGAAGAGGTTCATCTTGGCTAAAACCAGTCAGTTATTCTGCTTTCTTTCTTATTTGCCTACTGTTTTCATTGGTTGCAGCTGTCAGTTCCCCTACATGTGTCACTCCTTCCTGGGCAAGTAATTAGACTGCACGAAGTCCTAGAGAAAGAAAAGAAAAGGAGAATTGAGATGGAGGAGATATCAAGTTCCTCTCCAGAAAAAAGGAAGGAACCAACTGAAGATTATGTGGATGTGCTGAACGCTTTGCCAGAGTAAGTGCACCATAAACTCCAGTTTACTTATTAGTTAAAATTAATTTCTAATTATCAGGGAGAGCTAGTCATTGGACTCATTAAACCAGGGACGAGCTGTCCTGTGGATACACAGTATATCTCCAAGTACACCCACATTTCCTTTTCTATGGCATATCAACAAAAGGCAAAATGCAGATTTGAACCAAGCCTCTTACCACATAGGAAATCCCCTTCCACCCACACCTTTAGACTAAATAGATATTTTTTCCAAAGAACAAACCTAAATAAAAATTTCTGCGTAGAAGGAAGGAAAAGACGCTTTTTTTTTTCACCAGGCAATGCTATGACTGACTGAATTGCAATCAAGAAATTATAGCAAAGATTTAAACTATCAGAATGTTTTATTCAATTGATCAGTCAGTGAACCGTCCTGAACCGGTGCTTTGAGGAACACGCTGGAAAGCGGGTGAGGGTTGTTGGGAACGAAGAGGCACAGAATATGCTGAAGTCATCAAAAGCCTCTATTTGTGTTTTAACTCATACTGTTGAAAAGTGTGACTGAGACTGTGAACCGAAATGATGCAGACTGCTGCCTTTGGAGTGGACAGGCCATGAGACCCTGCTGTCTAGCACTGGGAACTGCATCTAGTCACTTACGATGGAGCGTGGTGGAGGGTAATGCGAGCAAAAGAACGTGTATATGTATGTGTACATATAGGCATGTGGGAGACTGGGTCTCTTTGCTGTACTGTAGAAAATTGACAGAACACTGTAAACCAGCTATAACGGAAAAAATAAAAATCATTAAGAAAAAAAAGACTGAACCCTGGAATCTTGATCTTCCTGTCAATGAAAATTCTCCTGGTACCATCTTAGAATCAGGTTCTGATGCATATTCTATCTGCACCACAACTGCTGGAACCTGCCAGCCAGCGCAGAAACCAGTGACAACTAAAGGACCAATAGGTTACAAATCACAAGGACTGCTTCTTTTCCTTTTCTCTCAATAAAACAAGCAATACATGTTACAGATAAATAAAAAGATTAAAATCATCCCTTGTCCCACCACTCAGAGATGCTCTCTTTCAACATCTTAGAGTTCTGCGTATCCGGCCAATTTTTTTTCTTTTGAAAAAAATACATATTTCATTGACTACAATATTTACGATAAGAAAAACCAGAAGTGCTTTCTGAAACATTTTACCCCTAAAAATGCCACCAACGCCATTAGAAAGCCATATTATACCAAAAGGAGTGAACTCAGACATACCCTTAAACATAAGTTATTTAAAACAGAGATCATACAAGAGAAGCGCACATAGAGAAAAAAAGAAGCCACCATCACATATTATTTATCGAAGAGCTTACTATAAACTTATGCTGGAGATACACTTTAATTCTTAGATTGTCAAGTGCTAATGGTAAATACATGCAGATCAGTAGATAACTTTTCAGGTCCTCAGTGTTTAAAAAGTAAGAGGTTTTGGCCTTCCTGTTGTGGCTCTATGGTAACGAACCCATCTAGCACCTGTGAGGACACGGGTTCAATCCCTGGCCTTGCTCAGTGGATTAAGGGATCTGGCATTTCCGTGAGCTGTGTGTGGGTTGAAGACATGGCTCGAATCTGCTGTTGCTACGGCGCAGGCTGGCGGCTGCAGCTCTGATTCAGTTCCCAGCCTGGGAACTTCCATATGCTGTGCGTGTGGCCCTGAAAAGCAAAAAAAAAAGTGAAAATTAAAAAAAATTTTTTTTAAGTAAGAGGTTTTGGAGGAATGACAGAAGGAGGGCCTTCAGTATAAGTACACACATAGTGGCACAGGCTTGTAATAATAGTAATTATAATTATAGTAATAACTATAATAATAAAGCTGGGAAATTAAGAAAAATTAATAATTACAGCTCTTAGAGTTATTTCAATAGCATTCTTTTCAAGTAATGATCTTCATCAGTTAAAAAAAGGTCTGTTTTTTTTCTCTCACCTCTGTAGATGTTTTTATACAGTGTCCCGGAAAGAAGCAACGGAGATGCTTGAGAAGAACCCTTCCTTGGGAAATATGATCCTGAGGCCAGGCAGTGACAGCAGAAACTACTCCATCACCATCCGGCAGGATATAGAGTATGTTAATTAATATATATATAGAGAGACTTGTTAAAAGCATGTATCCACTTTAGAAAGTAAAGTTATACAAGTTCAGATCAGCACCTGCTACGAGGGGCTAAAAATGTGAACACAAGAATGAGGAGGGAGTGTTAAAGACAGCCAGGACTCATATTTGTAATAGGGAATAAGCAAATTACTTTGGTTCTGGATATAGTTCTACTGTTTATTCACACATTAATTTCAACAAATACTTATCGAGCAACTATGAGCCAAGTAAAATTCTAGGCACTGAGGATACAGCAGAAAACAAAACAATATCCCTGGTTTAAGGCATCTACGTTCTCATAAGGAGACACAGATTATAAATAAACATATAACTGAAAACATCATGTATATGGTAATAAGGTCTGTGGAAGTAAAATAAAGCAGGGGATGACAGAGATGGGAACTCTCAGAGGCGGTACAGAAACTGTTTCTGGTTGCTGTTGCTGTTTTAATACAGACTGGTCGAGGAAGGCCGACTTTGGTAGCTGACATTTCAGCAGAGACCTGAAGACAGTGAGGGAACAAACCATGCCGATACCTAGGACTAGAGGAGCTCAGGCAGCAAACGCATATGCCTAGAGGCAGGAGAAGGCTTGGTTTGTTCAAAACCAAGTGGCCAGCGTGACTGCAATGGAGCGAGTGAGAGGCAAAGGGTAGGAGATGGGGTCGCAGAGGTGGGGCAGGGCTGAGGGTTCTAATTCCTCCAGGTTGTTGTAGGAGTGACAGGAGAGGCCTCGGGATGGAATGAGTCAAGAAGTGAGTTCATCTGGCTTATCCATAAAAAGAACCACTTAGGAGCCTCTTGTCAAGGTTAATAGTTTCTAGCGACATGGTTTGCCGTTGATAAAGCCACTAACACACGCAAAAGTTGATTTCTGTGTGCAGCGAAGGTGGTTGCATCTTTTATAGTCCATTCCAGCTCTCAGCGTCTACAAAATTTGCACTTCAATAGGGAATCTGGCTTAGTTAACATTTTTACAACTGATAGTATAATTAATATACACAAATTTTTATCCTAAGTGAAATATTTGATACATGTTCATCTTTCATAGAAGAGCTTAAACAGAACTTTATTGAATTTGCCATTCTTTCTGGGGATAATATTCTATTTTTTTAAGCTATAACATATCTATCAGTGAATATATCTACTGATCCATAAATGAATAGCAATAATTCTAAATGGATTAAATATGAAAACACGGACAAGTGAATAAAGGCAGTAAAGAGAAAAATAATCACTTAGAGGACAAAATTAATATTATGGCATATGGCTGTAATGCTAATATGAACCGTAACCCCATAAGCTTCATCTCCTTGTCAATTACTTCATATAAACAGAGACTTGTCTTTATACATGAGCCATGTGCACAGAATAGATCGTAAGAATGTTAGAAGGTAAATCAGATATTGATTCTGTGTTAAGTAAGAGGGTCTGCGCGCGCGCGCGTGCATGTGTGTGTGTATTTTTCCACAGTGAATATCTATGTCAATTTAACCATCTTGTAGTTTCATTATTTTTTCTGTTTATTGTAGGCTCACATTTGGAATTAATAATTTTCAGCTAATATGGTAGAATATCATGTATTACTCAGTTTTAACTTACCTGTTTTATAATTGGCTATCTTGAAACAAATCCAAAAGAAATAAAAGTTATGATTGCCATTATGTATCAGAAGCTTAGAATTCCCGAGAGAAAAGTGAAATTTTTTGTTTAGTATTTCCTGGCCAAAAAGTTTGTCTATTTTCAGGGTTTATGAAATTGAGTATCAGGTAAAATGTAGACGGAGTTCCTGTTGTGGTGTAGCAGAAATGAATCTGACTAGTATCCATGAGGATTCAGGTTCAATCCCTGGCCTTGCTCGTGGGTCGGGGATCTGGCGTGGCTGTGAGCTGTGTGTGTAGGTTGCAGATGCGGCTAGAACCCTGGGTTGCTGTTGCCGTGGTTGTGGCTGACAGCTCTAGCTCCAATTCGAACCCTAGCTTGGGAACCTCCATATGCCATGGGTGTGGCCCTAAAAAGAAAAAAATATATATATATATATATATATATATATGGACTGTCTTTATTTACTTTCCTTTTTAACAACAAGAATATACAATACAGATGAATTAAAATTTATCTCAAGGATTTTTTAAAAAGAAATTTAATCTGCTTGAAAGTTAAATTAGATCATACAAAAGAGTGATTACTTATTTTCCTTCACATTACTCTCTTCTTGGTTGGATTGCATGTTTGATCCATTTACATATGACTCCCGTGCTACTGCTGTGCCTGAAACAAACAAAATCCTGAGATCTAATGGCACTTTAAAGACTACATATTTCCTGTACAAGAGCAGCAAGATCTGTTTTAACATGGTCTAAATTAGTCCAACTTTTGATTTGCATTTTCCATATGAGTGAGCTACAAAAATAACAGCATTTCTGCTGCAAGTATGCGTTGTGACCAAAAGCAATGAGTTTCTATACTCAGGATATGAATTTTTTTTCTTCTTTTTTTGGCCACGCCCAGCAAAAGTTTCCGGATCGGGGTTGAACCCCCGCCTCGGCAGCGACCAGAGCCGCCGCAGTGACACCACTGGATCCTGACCCCACTGTGGTGCAAAGGAACTCCGGGATGTGAATTTAATGTCACGATTTTTACTCCTATTGCATTTAAGTTATATTTAACCTCATAAAGAGAGTCTGACAGAGGAGTTCATAGCAAAGTTACACAGTTCTAATTTTAGTGAACGTATTTCCAGTTTAAATTCATGCAGAAATTCATGCTTATACAGCTGATGGTCATAAAATTTTGTAACATTTCCTAGAACCGGTCATCCCCCTGCTTTGCCCCTGAGAAGTTTATATTTAAGGAGTGCAGTAGAATGGTCAAACTAGAGCAGTCTAACACCGGCATCAGCGTGTGCTTGCTTAGGCTTCGGGGAACAGTTTATACCTGAATGTGGATAAGAAAAAGTTTAACTATTTTTGCTCAAATATTCCTTATGAGCCAGATATAGCTACTGTGTTAAGGACTGTTATGTGTGTGTTCTAGTGCCTCAAAACAGGTCGTTTAGAATGCCCTGGTTTAATGTCCTCTGTCGCTTAATTCTAAAGAGGAGCAATTGTAGAGAGTCGCAGAATTTCGGCCTGTTAGACTGTAGCACTGAAGGTAAAGACTCTGGTAGAAATCTAACCATTAGGAAGCGCCTGTGGTACCCGACTCGTTCTCTTACAGCTTGCGGGAGAAATGTTCAGCCGCACAAGTCTAGACCAGTATGGCTGGTAAAGACACTGGCTGGAAAGGAGAAGCTGGTTTATAAAGCAGTACTTGAAAGGAAAATTATCTTCATCTGTTAACAAATCAAATGTGGGAGGAAAGATTCTAGTTCTCAGGAAGAAGCCAAAGTCATTCAGTGCCAAATTATCAGGTGTAAAGTATCATCCACCTCCACCCAGCCCAGTGCTGCGTCAATTCATAAGACGCAAAGCTATTCTTGTACTTCCCACTGTGGCTCAGCGGTTAACGAACCCGACTAGCATCCATGAGGACGCGGGTTCAATCCCTGGCCTCGCTCAGTGGGTTAAGGATCCAAGGTTGCTGTGAGTTGTGGTGTAGGTCACAGACATAGCTCGGATCCCGTGTTGCTGTGGCTGTGGCGCAGGCCGGCGGCCACATCTCCAATTCAATTCGACCCCTAGCCTGGGAACCTCCATATGCCACCGTTATAGCCCTAAAAAGCCAAAACAAACAAAAAAAAAGCTATTCTTAACACGAACTTCAAATTTGGTTTTATTTTCTTAAAATTGTTATGCGCACACAGCAAGCTAGTAGTCTATTCACTTTGGAAAGCTATTAGCCAAGAAAGCAATAGGAAATACTTGCCCAAAGTCATGCCTCTGCAAGAACTGAGGTCAGAAGCTAAAAACAGTATTTATAAGCACAGTTAAGACCACATATTTTTTAAAAGACAGATTATTTCTTTTTTGAGGTCATAATCAGGAAACCTCAATATAGCAAAATTTTATCAATCTAGTTTCTTCTTTCTTTATTCCTTTGGAAAAACAAAAGATGAAAGAAAACACAGGTCTAAAATGAGAGTCAAAACCTAACCAACTTCGATGGGATTTTTTTTTTCTACATAACTTTCTCAGAATTTAGTCCTATTAGTCAAAAGTTCCAAGAAACCCTGCCCACTTTTGTTGCTTTTCCTTTGCCTGGATGATGATGATGAGGATGATGATATAATGATTATTGCTAACAAAAATCACTGTCCCCACTTATGGGGTACATTTGTGGGCGCTGCTGAGTTTCTGACAAATATTTCCTTCAGGCACAATAAAAAGTAAGACAGTATTTTCCTTGTTTTACAAGTGAAGAAGCTGAGACTTACAGATACTACTAAGTTAAAACTGTGCACTTAAAAAGTAGTAAAAAATAGTGAAGTTCCCTCCGTGGTTCAGTGGAAACAAACCTGACTAGGATCCATGAGGACACGGGTTCGATCCCTGGCCTCGCTCAGTGGGTTAAGGATCCAGCGTTGCCATAGGTGATGGTGTAGGTCACAGATGTGGCTCAGATCTGGTGTTGCTGTGGCTGTGGTGTACGCCAGTAGCTACAGCTCTGATTTGACCCCTAGTCTGGGAACTTCCATATGCCACAGCTGTAGCCCTAAAAAAGCATAATAATAATAATAATAATAAGTAGTAAAAACTAATTATAATTTACTGTCTATATGTGACAGACCTTGTACTAAGGACTTTTCAAACATTAATTTGGAGCAGCCCCGTGAAGAAAGGCATGACTGTTTTATAGATGCAGACACAAAACTCAGAGGTCACACAAGAGAACCAGAATCTGAACCCAGATCTGTCTGGTCATAAAGCCCATGCCCTTCAAGCTATCAATCTTCCAAGGAATAATCAGCACTTATTTCATAGGAATAAAGGAATTTGTAAATTGGAATTGGTGAGTGTTTTCAAAGCTATGATTATAAAGGTCTTTTCACGCAGGGATAAAATTAAAGCCAGGGCCAATTCCCACCCCAGAAGAAGGTGCTGGTAAAAATCTCTCTTCTAGCCAGGTTAGTTTCCGTCACCAGCCTGTGACTGATTTCTAAAGGTTCAGTACTAGGGAATACCTTTTTTTTTTTTTAAGGAGGGAATAAGGTTGGTTAGGTTTTATCCCACGTTTTGAGACTAAAGCTCTAGAACAAGACACGGGAAAAAATTATTAGCTGTTCTCCAACGTGGCATCCAATCAAGAGAAGATTTGGCTGTAACAGCAGGTGAGGAGAGGGTCCCTTTAACAGAACCGCGGTTCAGTGCTAGAGGAATGTGACACGGAAATGGAGAGAGGAGTGATGAAAAAGAAAGTGCCCTGGAGACAAACTTAACCTGATAGACAATTCTGCTTAGGTGGCTTCTGTAAACTGCACAGGTGTTGAATGTTTGTCCTTCAAGCAAGTGGAGGCATAATAAGTGCTATTAACTTTTCAACATCGTCAGTCTTGGTCCTGACTTTACTGCCCTTTCAGTCAAGGCAAAAGTACTGACTTCTGCTCTCAGTTCTAGCAAACAGCAGTACGAGATGGGCTTGTAATATTTTAAAAATTCAGTGTTTTAAATATTTGTTGTGTGCCTAAAGCTGGAGTACAAAATTGAATTGAATGTGCTCCTTGTTCTTAGTTCTGGCCAATAAAATGCCGTGTATCCAGAGTGCTGGGTGACTACGGAAGAGGAAGTGTTAGGTTAGGATTCACCTGCTGTACTTACAGGCTCACCTACATGTCCACGTAATACCCACTGCCTCCCACTTCTCCTGTCTCTCAGTCAGCCCTGAAGTTAGCAGAAGTCCAGGGTGGCGTAGGGCTAGTAGGGAGAACAGCCTTTGAGGGCATTCTTCACACAGGTGAAGAAGAATGATTTGCTTTCAGGAATTCTTTCTACCTCCCTTTTAATATAGAGAATGTATACCTGATGTGTAACTGCCTGCATAGGGTTTTATAATGTTGTCTGCTTTATAAATTACTGGCATTTATAAAAACAGTTTCTGCCAGAAGATTTTCAGTCTTTTCTTTTTTGGCTGCACCTGCGGCATATGGAAGTTCCCGGGTCAGGGGTCGAATCCTAGTCCCAGCTGCGACCTAGGCCATAGCTGCGGCAATGTGGGTCCCTTAACTCATTGTACCAGGCCAGGGATCAAGCCGGTGCCGCCACAGAAACGATGCCAAGCTGCTGTACCACAGCGGAAACTCCAGATTTTCAGGTGATTCCCTGTTTCATCTTGATTATTCTTTCTCATTCATGCACTCAGTGACCCAGGCTTCCTATATCCCTAGTGTATAACCCTCCAAAAAGAGGCCCAGGAAACAGGTAAACAGAAAAACAAATATACCACTTTTCCCCCAAAACCAGAATCAAGGGAACATAGTTTTACTGTATAAGTGATATTTTATACTCACTTCAGTTTGCTTTGATGCAATAGTATACTCAAATGGAGAGTAACCTTTTTTTTTTAATTTTAGCCTGCCAAGAATCAAGCACTACAAAGTGATGAGTGTAGGAAAAAACTACACTATTGAATTGGAAAAACCTGTAAGTAGCTATTTCCTTGCTGTTGCTTGATTTCCTCCCAAACCTACCTTACAGAGTACAAAGTAAGGTGGAAAAGCAGACTCCTTGCCTGGGGGCGTGGTGCTGACGAAAACCAGCCACGTCGAGGGGCCTCGAAGGGGGCTGATTTCCAGGGCGAGGAGCGAGCGCGGGAGCAGGTGAACGAGGCAGAGTAGGAGACCATCTGCTAACACCTCTTTCCACTTCTTTCTTTGAAAATCTGTATCAGTAAATGGTCTCGGGGCGAGAAAAATATTTTTGTTAAGCATCTGTTTTACATCCCCCATTGAGTTAAGTATGCCAGTGCGATTATTTCTAGTGGGGAACAAATCTCTGAATGCCTGGTCCTCTAACAGCCAGCATGCCGGAGTTCAGAAATTCCGCTTCCCCCCGCCCCGCTGTCTGCGGCCGCGCCTGTGGCATGCGGTCCTCTGGTGCCACAACAGCGACCTGAGCGACAGCAGTGACAGTGCTAGATCCTAAACCCGCCGAGCGACCAGGGAACTCCAGAAATTCCCCTTTAATAACAAAATAGTGAAGAAAGGCTTTCTTCCTTGTCTTCAACTCCTCTCCTACCCCAGCGGACTTATAACATCATACCCACTGACTCCTGTGTTAGGCACCAAGCCAAATATTTTACGTACACCAGCGACCTTAATCCTATCCTGAGGTAACACCTATTATGCAGGTGGAAAAGCTGGTACTTAACGCTGGCCTCAACCAATGAGAATGCAGCGGTGTGGCCTCAGGACCAGGGTGGGGGGCAGGAAGGGGCGGGGGAGGCTCGGTGATCCGAGGCCGCAGCGGTGGGAGGGCCGGGCCAGGAAAGTGCTATCCCTTAAACGGAAATGATGGGCCTTGTGGTTTGTGCCATCTTCTCTAAAACTGAGCTCCAGGCCCACCGCGTGGACCAGAGAAAGGCGGGTAGCGTGGGATGTCCAGCCTTCGGGCCGTCGCCCTTGGGGTGCAGGGCTTTACCGAGAACAAGCTGCCGCCGCCCCACACACCCACCGACACCCTTGGCACCGACGAGTCCCAGGCCTTCTCGGTCCTCAGGTCCACGTGCGGCTGGGCTTTTTCAAAAACTCTAATGGAGGAAACCGAGAACTGGACTGCTGAAGGGTCACCCAAACAACAGCGACTGCGAGAGGAGTTCCCGTCCTGGCTCAGGGGAAACAAATCTGACTAGCATCCACGAGGATGCAGGTTTGATCTCTAACCTCGCTCGGTGGGTTAAGGATCTGGCGTTGCTGGGGCTGTGGTGTAGGCCGGCAACTACAGCTCCAATTCGACCCCTAGCCTGGGAACCTCCATATGCTGTGGGTGTGGTCCTAAAAAGACAGGTAGATAGGTAGATAGATAGATAGATAGATAGATAGATAGATAGATAGATGATAGATAGATGCCTAGAAGCAACAGTCAGAGAAGAACATGCCTCTGGCCCTGGGGGCTCCTTTATCTGTCATCAGCCCCAAAGGTCCCCAGGAAGCTAACAGTCTGGATTAGCTTTCATACTCCCCAGTCCCACCCCTCAACCAGGTGGTCATTTTGAGAATTCTCTTTCCTCCTTAAGGTAACCCAATTTTCAAGTTTAACCTGACTTTACTTGCCTAAAAATATTCAAGTTTAACCTGATTTTACTTGCCTAAAAATATTGGTTTGGGGGTAGCAGGGCATTTCAGTTACTCCTAGCCAAGTAAATTATCCTATTACACTGAGCTATTCGATGCTAAGTTCTCTGGCTTTAAAGGCGTGGGTTTTCGGGTAAACCCTTGGCCATTCAGCAAGCCCCTGAAGTGAGGAACTGACATGATTTTCTGGAGGCCAAGAAATACACAGTAATCTCCATTACATTTCAGTTGAGCTTTCTCTTGCTCTCTCTTTAAACAGGTGACACTGAGCCTTCACTCTTTCTCTTTATACAGGTAACGCTCCCCAGTCTTTTCAGCGTCATTGAATATTTTGTGAAGGAGACTCGAGGAAATTTACGACCATTTATATACTCAACCAATGAAACTCTTGGTATGTTCTTCACTTCATTGCTGTATTAAGAAAAACAAAACAACACCAAAACCCCGTTTGTGATCTGTAATACCAAACAGGTAGGACGATGGTTCAGCCTTTAAACGTATCCGTTTGGAAATCATTTTGTCACTGACCCTGTGAAAATAAGGGGAGTACCGATAAATCCTGGTAGATGGAATATGGGTCCTTTCTAGAAAAAAAAACAAAGAACAAAAAACCCTGAGGTATGTGACTATTAACTTCATTCCATCATTGTACTCAACTTTATCCAACAAGGTTGGTAAGAAGAAAATCATATTGAGTCATAGAAACCAAAAAGGGAATTTTTTTTTTGTCTTTTTGCCTTTATGTAGAGTCGCACCCGCGGCATATGGAGGATCCCAGGCTAGGGGTCTAACAGGAGCTGTAGCCGCCGGCCTTCGCCACAGCCACAGCAACGCGGGATCCGAGCCACGTCTGCAACTTACACCACAGCTCATGGCAACGCCGGATCCTTAACCCCCTGAGCGAGGCCAGGGATCGAACCCACAACCTCATGGTTCCTAGTCGGATTTGTTAACCACTGAGCCACAACGAGAACTCCCAAAAAGGGAATTTAAAGATACAGTCTGTCAACAATGTCAGATGCTCAAAACAGATGAAAACGGATGAGGATTAAGGGGACACCATGAGGACTGGCCATTAGGCAACAGATGACTTGAGAGTGAGGTCTTATTCCACTGTAAAGGCAGAAGGCAAGAGGGCAAGATGCTACCCAGGAGTGAGTGGGTGGTGAGGCACCACACATAAAGACTGTAGTTAGGATTTGCTGCAGAATTTGTGGAGCTGTTTGTTCTTAAGTTATTAAGGATTTCACAACAGTGGTAGCAGACCATTAAACGAAGCATGAGAGCCACAGCAACTGCACGGTTCACGTGACCATGAAGCTGGCCCTGTTTGTAGTCTAGTTTTTGGCAAAACAGGGCAGGCTGGATGTGACAGTTTTTCTCCACCCTTTGAAACAGTCCCTGGTACACATGGTCACGTGACCATGTAGCTGGCCCTGTTTGTAGTCCTGCCCTGGCAAAACAGGGCAGGCTGGATGTGACAGTTTTTCTCCACCCTTTGAAACAGTCCCTGGTACACATGGTCACGTGACAAGCTGTAAGCAGGACAGAAAAAAAATCTCCATCTTGTTTGGATTCAAAACAAGTCCCTGTTTTACAGATTATGAGGTAAAAAAAACTACTCGGTTTGCTTACCTGCATCAGGGCATATCTGGAAGGTCTCACTAATTAAAAGGACAGAAACTTTAAAAGCCCAAGTTTTAAAACATGGCTATGATCTTGTGATGACAAATCATTTTTGGAAACTTGGAGTCTGAAGGAACTTTAGGAAATTAGCCAGTACAGCGTCTCCCTCTGTATAGGAATCACCTGCACACTCAGTACAGAAAAATCTGAGTTACCATTCAGCTTGTTTGCAAATTCCTAACGACAGCTGCCTCACTGACTTTTGAGGCAGCATAACCCACTTTTGGTCAGCTCTCTTATTAGAGAATTCTTCCTACTAAGTCTGAAACATTCTTTCTTTAACTTGTACACATTAACTCAACTTTCGGCTTTGAAAAAACACAGGGTTTTAAAAAGCCCATCAAATATTGAAAAACTGCCACCATGTCCCCCTTAGTCTCTGTCATTTATAAATTATCAGTCCTGTTATCTCCCTCTCATCTTTGACCTTCTCTATGTTAAAATACCACAAAGGATGAACATGTCATTACAGATACGTCAGCGTAATACAGTACTTGGGCTTTATGCAGAAAAACACCACTTAATAGGAATCTCAGAGGATGTACTATTAATATAATAAGCTTTTCTCTTCTCCCCCCCCAGAGATGAATGGATTTCCTATAACATCTCTAAAATAATTTTTCTAAAAAGGGGGGGCAGTGGGAGAATCTGTGTAATATAATTCGCCTCCTCGATGGAAGCTACTGTCTCGGTTCCCTAATGCTGTATATAACATACCACCCCTAAAACAAGGTGGTTTAATCAACAGCTATTTTATTTGTTCACAATTCTGCACATTAGCAATTTAAATTAGATTCAGCTGGGAGTTCTGCTGGTCTCACTTGGTGTCATTTACAACCAGCTTATAAGCAGCTATGACTATAACCAGCTGATGGCTTGACTGGAGCTGGATGGTCCAAGCTGGCTCATTCACATAGCTGGGGCTGGCGGTCAGCTGGGGCTGGCAGTCAGCTGGGGCTGGCGGAACCACGCTCTTCACGTGGTCTCTAATCCTTGAGGGGTTAGCCCAAGTTCACTGACCGGAGATCTCAGAGCAGTTAAGGAGAGAAGTGTAGCTGCATGTCCTTGGGCTAAGAATTCTCAGTGTTGAGAATCAAGCATGGCCCTCTTGGAGATTTTAGTTTAGGAGAAGCTGTGAATCGAATAAATAATTCCAAGTGTGATATGTCTGTATGTACAGGGTTATTTTTCTTTCTTTTAGAAACAGATTTAATTTTCATACAACAAAATTCACTTTTTTGGTGTACAGTTTTATAAATTTCGACAACCATCACTACACTCAAGATTCAGAAAGTTCTATCACCTCAAAAAATGCCCTACTATTCTTTTTAGTCAGCCCTTCTCACACAATTCCTGGCAACTATTGATCTGTTTTCCATTCTTATAGTTTAGCATTTTCCATAATGTCATACAAGTGAAATGTATGTAACATTTTGCTACTGAGTAATTTCACACATTATAATGTCTAGAGTCACATGTGTGTTGTATTATATAGCTCACTCTTTATTTATGAATAGTATTTCACTGTAGGAAGATACCAGCTTATCCATTCACTGATTTTTATGTATTAGGGTTGTTATTAGGCTATATAAATATTCATATATTGATTTTTAAGCTATATAAATATTCATATATTGATTTTTGTGTGAACATAAATCTTCATTTCACTGTGGTAAAATATCTAGGAATGAGAGTACTGGGTCATATAAGTTTATGTCTAACTTTATAAGAAACTGTAAAGCTCTTCTCACAAGTGGTCCTACATTTTTGCACCTCTACCATTAATGTCTGAGAGATCTAGTTGCCTCCTTGCCAGCACTTATCATCATTAAAAAAAAAAAAAATTACTCTAGTAAGCGTGTTGTGGTATCTGTGTAGTTTTTTTCTTTTTTTCTTTTGTCTTTTTAGGACCGTATGCGAGGCATATGGAGGTTCCCAGGCTAGGGGTCCAATCAGAGCTACAGCTGCCGGCCTCCACCTCAGCCACATTAACGCCAGATCCGAGCCTTGTCTGCTATCTACACCACAGCTCACAGCAACGCTGGATCCTTAACCCACTGAGGGAGGCCAGGGATGAAACCCAAAACCTCACAGTTCCTAGTCGGATTCATTTCCACTGCGCCACGAAGGGAACTCCGTATCTGTGTAGTTTTAATACGCATTTCCCTAATGATTAATGATGCTGAATATCTTTTCATATGCTACATGCCACTCACCTATCTAATTTGGCAAAATGTAGACAAATACTTTTAATTTTTTTTTCAGTGCTGCACCTGCATCATAGGGAAGTTCCCAGGCTAGGGGTTCAAATGGAGCTGTGGCTGCCAGCCTAAGCCACAGCCACACCAGATCTGAGCTGTGTCTGAAACCCACACCACAATCACAGCAATGCCAGATCCTTTAGCCCACTGAACGAGGCCGGGTATCGAGCCCACATCCTCATGAATACTAAGGGCTTAAACATGCCTATATTTTCTTATGGTGGTGTTTTAACAGTTCTGTTCATATTTTAAGACAAGTCCTTTGTCAGATATGTAATATGCAATATTTTTTTCATTCTTTTAATAGCATCTTTTGCGAATCAAATTTTGATAAAGCAAAAATTCAGTTTTGCTTCTATGAATTAAATTTTTGGTGTTGTATCTGCAAACTCTTTGCCTAACCCAAGATCACAACATTTTTCCTATGTCTTCTTCTAGAAGTGTTACTTTTATTTTGCATTTAGCTCTATGATTCAATTGGAATTAATTTTTGTTTAGCGTGTGAGGGATGAGTCAAAGTTCGTTTTGCTTGCATTTAGATGGGTAATTGTTCTAACACCATTTGTTTAGAAAGATCATCCTTTCTTCATTAAGTAGTCTCAGTTATCTTTGTAAAAAATCAATTGAACGTTTTTTGTGGATCAGTTTCCATTGATGTATGTTTCTACCGTTTTGCCAGTAGCGTGCCATCTTGGTTACTGCAGCTTACAATAATTCTTGAAATCAAGAAATATAAATCCAACTTCATTCTTTTCTAAATTGTTTGGACCAATCTAGTTTCTGTGCTTTTCAGTGTAAGTTTTAGAATAGCTTGTTATCTAAGGAAAAATCCTCCCGAGTTTTGATTTGGATTTTGACTCTATGATTTAATTCAGGGAGAACTGACATCTTGGGAATATTCAGTCTTCCAAATGAGAAAGAGGAATATCCCTCCATTTGTCTATGTTGTCTTTTGCAGTTTTCAGCATACAGATCCTGCATATATTGTTAGATTTATACATAAATAATTTTATTGTCATAGTTTTTAAAATTTCAAATTCCAGGTGTTCATTATGCAGAAATATAATTTTTATGTATTGATCTTATATTCCAATATTTTCTTAATATCACATTTCTAGACATTTTTTTTGTAGATTCCTTGTAATTTTCTATGTAGAAATCATGTTATCTGTGAACAGAGGAAGTTTCAGTTCACGTTATCCAATCTGGATAGTTTAAATTTATTTTTCTTGTATTATTGCACTGGCTGGGATGTCTAGGACAGAGATGAACTGAAATGACGAGAGTGCTATGCAGCAGGATCCCATTGCTTATCCATTCCAAAGGGAATAGTTTGCATCTGTTAACCCCAAAATTCCAGTCCATCCCGCTCCCATCCCCTTGGCAAACCACAAGTCTGTTCTCCATGTCAATGATTTTCTTTTCTATGGAAAGGTTAATTTGTGCCATATATTATATTCCAGATATATGATATCATTTGGTATTTGTGAACATCTTTGCCTTGCTCCCAGTTTTAAAGGAGAAACATTCCATCTTTCACTAGTAAGAATGATATTGGTTATAGTTTTTATTATTAAGATGACCTTTATCAAATTGAGGAATTTTATTTCTCAGTCTGAGGTGTTTTGTTTTTGAATCATGAAAGAATGTTACATTTTGTCAAATGATTTTTCTGCACCTACTGAGATGACCATGATTTTTCCTTTTATTTAATATGGTGAGTCAACTGAAAAACTTTTCATTTCTGAATTGGCCCTGCATATATCCACTTGACATATGTTTTACCTGGTTTTTATTTTTAAATTACTTACTTATATTCTTATTTATTTTTGGTCACACCCACGGCACGCGGGAGTACCAGGCCGGGGACTGAATCTGGGCCAGAGCAGTGACAACACTGGATTCTTAACCCGCTGAGCCACCAGGGAACTCCTGTTTTCTAAAATAATTACTTTGTCTGGTTCTGGTATTAATACAATGCTGGCATCAAAAACTGAGTTAAAAGAGTCATCTTGTGGCACAGTGGGTTAAGGATCTGGTGTTGGGTCACTGCTGTGGCGTGGGTTCAATCCCTGGCCCAGGAACCTCCGCATGCCACAGGCATGGCCAAAAAAAAAAAAAAAGGAGGATTCTCTTTTCTTCTATATTCTGGAAAATGTGTGTAGAACTGACATTTCTTCCTTAAACATTTGGTAGAATTCACCCAATGAGACATATGAACATGAAGATATCTTTGCTAGAAGGTTTTAAATAACAAATTCAATTTATTTAATTGAATTTAGTTGTAAGACAATTCAGGTTATCTATTTTTTCCTGAGAGAATTTTGGTAGTGTCTTTCAAGAAACTGATTCATTTCTTTCCGAGTCCTTGAATGAAGTCTTCTGACTCAGGGCCTGGCAGAAAGGAAACTGATGTTGTGGAGTAGCAACACACGGCCGCATGAGCGCCTGGGCGCCGTGGGACAAGGAGGCAACACTCCCTGCTTCCTAGCGGAAAGCTGTCACTCTCAGAAACACACAGGAGCCACTGCATGTAACTGTACACCTGATACACTCTAGGCACTGTGTGAAGTGTCGGAATTACATGAATAATCTCATTTCACTGCTCCCAACAGTCTTATGAGGAAGATAGGATTATTATCTCCACTCCATAATTGAGAAAAACACTTTAGTTTTCACACAGAGCTGAAGAAGTCACACAGCAACTAGTAAGTGAAGCCGAAATCCAAACTCATGTCATTTCTGAAAACTTTTTAAAAACTGTCTTAGTGGTTCTCTATATTCAGTGATAAATATCTGTGTATAATCATATTCTCTCTCTCCCCTCACTCCATTGTTTCCTGTTTCTGTGGTTAGGAGTCTAGGCCTGGCTTACCTGGGTCTTTTTTCAAAGTCGCAATCAAGGTGTTGGTTAGGGCTGGGTCATCATCTGAGACTTGACCAAGGAAGGATCCAGTTCCATCACTTCCTTACAGCTCTAGGATTCACACATTCTTCAAAGACAGCAATGTGGGTAGGGGTTGATGGAAGGAGGGTCTACTTAGCAAATCTACTAGCAACACGGAGTCTTATGTAACCTAAGAACCACGATACTGACATCCCATCACCTTTGGCATATTCTGTTGGTTATCACATGATCCCCATTTCCTAGTATTATCAAATTGTGTAAACTCCAAACCTTAAAGGTGAGGTGCACCTGTAACTTGTTTCTAACCAATAGTGACTTACAACCATATAGGTCCGTTTACTCTCCCCTTCTTGTTATAGTTGTCACATGTGTTAACCTGACACTGAAAAACCCAATAAATGTTATAATTTTTGCTTTCAATAGTTATAAATGTATTAAAGAATCTGAGGAAAGTAGTCTTATTGCTACCTAGATACTTCCCATTTCCATTGGGTTTTGTTTTTCCTGTGGTATCATTTTCCTGAAGGTACTTGAAAAATTCCTGAGCTCATTCAGTGAATCTTTTCAAGTTTTTTTTTTTTTTCATTTTGTAAATCCCTGCTTGGTATGATTTTTCATTGTTTCTATCCTTCCATTTGTTTCAAGAGTGTTTACCACCACCTTGTGGGGAGCAGCTCTTTAGTCTTCGATAACTTCAACATCTTGATTATTTTAGTGTTTGCATTGTTGTCTTTTTCCTTGAGAACCGGTCACATTTTTCTGACTCGGTCTCTTTTGTATCTTAGATATTTTATTTTATTTGGCTGGGCGTGAGGCATGTGGAAATTCCTGGGCCAGGGATGAAGCCACTGCAGTGATAATGCCAGACCCTTAACCCGTTGTGCCGCAGGAGAACTATCTTGGATATTTTGGAATATTATGTCATGAGACTCTGCATCCTATTAAGAACCTCTGGAGATTTTTTTTTTTTTTTAAGGGCAGGACCCATGACAGATGGAAATCCCCAGGCTAGGGGGTCAAATCAGAGCTGCCGCAACACACAGCAACACCAGAGCTGAGACACACTTGTGATCTAGGCAGCAGCTTGTGGCCACACCGGCTCCGTAACCGAGGGGCTGAGACCAGCCATGTGCATCCTCACAGGCACCGTGTCAGGACCTTAACCTGCCCCAACAGCAACTCCGATTTTTTTTTTTTTTTTTAAGCAGGCAATCATTTTGGTTAGATTGAGCCAGTTATGCCTTACACTCTGTGGGAAGTGTTCCAGCATCATTTGTTTCAAAACCTTTGGTATGCTGCTTTTGGACTGGTTGTCTCACGCGTCTCAGGAATCAGCCTGGGATTCAGGCAATGGTTTACGTCTTAGTTTAGTTCTTGAAGCCTTTTTTCTGAGGGCTGAATTGGTTCAGTTTGCTTTGTGATCAGAAATCAATTAATCAGCTTCCCCGTATTTTAGATTCCCTTGTTACAGGGATTAGGGAAAGGCGGACGAACAGAGAGAATTAGAGCGAAACATGAGGAGAGACCTCAAATACACCATCTTCAGTAGAGTAATATACACGTTTTTCTTTCAAAACCAGAAAGATAATGGAAGAGTAAATGAGAGTGGAAATAGGACTTTCTAAGAAAAACTGCAAAGGTCAAAACCCATTTTGACAAATAGTGCTGAAGTTTAGGTAAACTTTGGGAAACTCTAAAATTGCTTCAAGAGCTTGAACTCATAACTGACTGGGCTATGACTGGACTCATAGTGAAAATGCTAGATCCCTCAGCTTTAATTTGGGAAATGGGAGTTGCAGAGCACCTAACGGTTAATTCCTAGAGACTTGGAGAAAGTGAAAGTGTTTCTAATAAAATACTATCAAAAAGATTATCTTTGATCCCTGTTAGCCCATGCCGGCATTCAGCTTTCTGATACCAGAAGGCAAGAGCACACAAATGGAACCAAAACAGTCAAAAATATTCCCTCAATTTATTTTCCCAATTTCAGAATTTATCAGTTTAAACTAAAAGCCGCTATTTAAACTAGCCAGGAGGGAAAATAAAAAATGCTTCCTACAGAAAAACTTATTAGGAAAAAAGTTACAGGTCCAGGATGAAAATTAAAAAGGCATCTGAATATTCAGTATTTAATTAGCTAACACTTATTAAACATACTACCAATATTTCAAGTACAAGCAGGAAAATCAATTCGTGTTGAAAATAATTACCTTGTTCTTCAATGTTGGTTCTTTATTTAATCAAGCTTTTCCACCTATAATTTCTAGGCCAAGAACCCACCACAGAAGGGAGGAGAGAGAGGTTGAAGAAAAATCTACATACTGCATAAAATAAAATGGTAAAACTACTTTCATGTATTGTGGTAATATATTATTTTCAAAAGGAAGAGCTTACTTTTAGGGAAAATTATCTCTATTTTCCTGATAGTGATTACTAAGTCACTTATCTGGACACTCGAATTAAACATGGTAGCACACAATTTCATAATCTTATCATTACATAAACAATTCACTAGGAAACCAGAGTATACGGTTGTGAGGGTAATTCCCATGCACTAATATTAGTTGAAAACACATGTTCCTTTCTAAACAGTTTTTATTTTCCAGGGCTTCAATTTAATACATTTACCTTTTTACAAACTCCACAGCAGATTATCAGGTTCTCTTAAATTCTAGCAATTCCAAAAAAGTCTCACTAGATTTTATTAAAATTTGACTTGGCCAATTTATCAAATAAAAGTTATTTTACTTATCTAACTAAAAACCAGGGACAAAAACACACCAGAATAAGTCCCTTTCCAGTGGAAATACTCTATGACACATTTTTCATTATTGGAAATAAATGAAATTTATCGATTTCCATGTTTTCCCTCAAGTTGTCTTTTTGCTAGCTCAGAATCAAACCATACTCCTTTTGTAAAAAAAAAAAAAAACACTAATTTACAAGGCTAGTAAGAGGCTATAAAATCACCCATTTCATAAATAAAACACAGTTTGAGACCGATTATTATCACTCAGAATTCCTTAAAATACTAATTCTTCAGTGCTACACTAGATCTACTGAACCAAAGTCTCAGGGACATTTTTTCATAAACCTTTTTTTTCTTGAAAAATGGACTTTTGGAGTTCCCACTGTGGTGCACTGGGGTATGAATCCGATTTCAGCTTTCCGGATAACTGCAGAGCTGCAGGTTTGATGCCCAGCCCGGCACAGTGGGTTAAAGGATCTGGTGTTGCTGCAGCTTTGCCATAGGTCACAGCTGTGGCTCGGGTTCAGTCCCTGGTGCGGGAACTTCCACGTGCCTCAGGTGGAAAAATGGAAAAAGAAAAGAAAAATGGCTTTCTAAATAAGTTCTGATAGCCATTCAAATTGGGAATCAACTAAGAATCAAATGATACTCCTGGTTCTAACTATTTGGATGTTTGGCGTCTTTGGTTTCCCAATCTGAAAAAAAATAGAGGTCAGAATGGATTCCCCGTGGTCCTCTTAGCTCCAAATCTTATAAAGACGTGAAGAAGAGGAGGGCAGATCACAAGTACACACAGAGGAAAGACTATGGGAGACAGAGGGAAAAGACAACCATCCACAAAGCCAATGAGAAAGTCCTGTGAAAAAATCAACTCTACTGATTCTGGACTTTTAGTCTCTAGAACTATGAGAAATTTCTGCTGTTTAAGCCGACCAGTCTATGGTATTTGTTACGGCAGTCCTAGCAAATGAATTCAGTGAGTTATCTGGGATGCCTGAAAACATTCAGACTCCTAAGTTGACCTCAGACTTACTAAATTAATTTTTGGGAGCTGGTCCAGAAACCTGCTCTTTTAAAACACACAATAAAGTTTGCTACACATAATAAAGTTTGCGAAATACTTCTTTAAAATATACTGTAATATCAAATGTTAAAAGATGTGTAGATTACAAAAGATGTATCTCTTATTCTCAAGGGCCTCACAATTTAGTACAAACACAGATGGGAAACAAGATAAGCAACAAGAGACTTAGCTCCAGTTTGTGACCATCTCAAATGCTAAGAGTGAATTTTCGCAGTTTAAAAGAAATGCAGGGAGTTCCCGTCGTGGCTCAGTGGTTAACAAATCCGACTAGGAACCATGAGGTTGAGGATTCGATCCCTGGCCTTGCTCAGTGTGTTAAGGATCTGGCGTTGCCGTGGCTGTGGTGAAGGCCGGCAGCTACAGCTCCTGTTAGACCCCTAGCCTGGCAACCTCCATATGCCGTGGGTGCGGCCCTAGAAAAGGCAAGACAAAAAAATAAATAAATAAATAAAATAAAAATAAAAGAAATGCAGTTCTTAATACAGAACACTTTAAAAAATGGACTCCTAAGAGGGTGAAGCAATATGGTTGACTGCAGTAGTGAAATGGAATGGATAAGGGAGATGGAAGTCAAAGCCGAGGGTCTGACCAAGGTGGAGAGTCTAACAGAAAACCACTAACACATTTAGCTGGGAAAAACAACATGAAAAGAGCCACGAAAACTGCATTGAAATTGGTAAAGACGTTAAAATGGCTCCTGTAGTTTAAATAATATCTGCAGAGGATGGGCAACTATGAAAAGTGATCGATCAGTTTTAAAAGAGTGCAGGGAAAGAGGCAATATGCGAAGGAGTACTATCTGACACTTTCTCAGAACTAACAAAAGGCACAAATCTAGATTCAAAGAGCTGAACAAATCTTAAGCAGGGTGAATAAGAGAGATTCCTACCCAGACACATAATTGTACTGTATCAAATAAAAGCAGATAAAGACACTTCTTTTAAAGATGCAATATTTCACTTGACAGCTGACTCAACAGCCATGGGTGAAGACATAAGACGACAGAAAAATATTTCCAACACAGGTAAAGGCCCAATTAGAGTTTCACATTTAGCAAAACTATCTCTCCAAAATGACAGCAAAATAAAGATATTTTCAGACAAATCATGAGCAAGTATGCCACCAGCAGACACTCATAAAGGAAACTATATCTACAGGAAATATTTCGAGTAGAAGGAAATTTATCCCAGATGGTACACACCTGAGACACAAAGGAAAATAAAGAGTAAAGAAAGTGACACGTGTGCATAAACACAGTGACTATAAGAACAAAATAAGTCTTATAGAATTAAAAGACATTAAAGTAACTGACCACAAATTAAAATACATACAGAAATAAAACACAACTAGTAGGCAAGTAGGTCTAGTTATTATGACGGTGTAACAAGTAATGCCAGAACTTCATTGCATATGAACCATATGCACAGATTCTCTGGGGCTGGAATTTGGCAGCGCATAGCAGGGACGGCTTGTCTCTCCTCCACGAAGTCTGGAGCCTGGAGTGATCTGAAAGCTTGCCCACTCACATGTTTGACACCGGATGCTAACTGCAGGTTGGGGGCCTCAGTTTCCTCTCCTGGGGGCTAATTACACTTCCTCACAATAAATGATATCTGGATTCCAACGGTGAGCTTTCCAAGAGGGAAGAGCAAGCAAGAGAGAGTTAAGAGCCAGCCAAGTAGAAGCCATAGCCTGTTAGGATCCAACCTTGAAATTCGTAATTACATATGCTGCATTGCTGTATTAGTTGAAGCAGTCATAAATTCTTATTTGGGTTCAAGGTAAATGGAAACCTGTCTCTTGATGGTGGTTGAGAGGATGGCAAGCCTCTAAAAGAGCATATGAGATTGCAAATTTTGCTGTGGCCATCTCTGGAAATTACAATCTTCCCAAAGGTGAAGATAATGATTAACTTTACTCTGACTTAATCTGAATATGCATGTTGTGATACAGGGTAGTTATCAAAAGATAAAAGCCACTACACTAGGGAAGAAAAAAACATATATAGCTTAGGAAAAGAAAAACCATTATCACTTATATTAACAAAGAACTTAACATGCGAAATTGGTTTAACAGGTTGTAAGAGAACTGAAAATGTCGGCAGAGACACAGCTATTAAAGGGGAAAGTGACATTATTAGAATCTGGAAGCCTAGAAGAGATACCCTGCAGAGTGCCAGAGAAAAGGTGGAGCCTGAGAACCAACCACAACTACTGGGAGAAAAGCCACTGCTGAGGTAATGACGACGATTGAGAAGCGATGGCAATGGTCAAAGTCTCCCCTCTTCTCCAGCTTTCTAGTCTCCAAGTGCCTCCTACTTGTGGAACCCAAAGGAAGCTAGACAGAGAAACAGAAACTCCAGAATACAGAAGGGTGTTCAGAATTGAGAGGAAATCAATTTATAATCGACACATGTGGAATTAAAAAAGAAAAGGAAGTAGAAGTTCCCGTTGTGGCTCAGCAGAAATGAATCTGACTAGTATCCATGAGGACACAGGTTCCGTCCCTGGCCTCGCTCAATGGTTTAAGGATCCGGTGTTGCCGTGAGCTGTGGTGTTTGTCACAGACAAGGCTCTGATTCCGCGTTGCTGTGGCTGTGGTGCAGGGTGGCGGCTACAGCTCTAACTCAACCCCTAGTCTGGGAACCTCCATATGTCATGGATGCAGCCCTAAAAAAACAAAACAAAAAAAAAAGGAAGTAAATACAAATTTTAAAGTGCAAGAAAATAGAGAATCATAGAAACTACACATGGAAAACAAACCCCCATAAAATAAAATGGCAGAAATAGCTCAATTAGTAATTACAGTAAATGTAATTTACTTAGTAATACTTAGTATTCCAGCTAGAAGACAAAGAATATCAAATTGGATTAAAAAAAAAAAACTGAATCCAAACTCAATGGTGGCAATGAAGAAACACTCTTCTAAAAAACCCAGGAATTGAAGAGGAACCACCCCTAACGAAATATGGAAAATACTTTAACTATTAACTATTTGATATCAAAATTTGTGGAGTACAGCCACAACAGTAATTAGAGCATAATGTAATATAATTATGCTACAGTAATATAGAGATAACTTGTAAATGCTTGTGTTGGCAAACAGGCTGAAAATGAAAGAAATCAAGTATCCATCTCAATAAATTAGAAACAGTAAGAGTAAAAAACTCCAAATAAAATTGAAAAAATTAGTAATATTTATAAAAGCAGAAATCGATAAAATAAAAAACAGAGAGGATTAATAAAACCAAAATTTGGGAGATTCTCCACCGCCAGGAATGGGCCAGAGGATGAAAGCCCAAGAGTTCTAAGGCTTAGTAGGTAAAACCGTGTAAATATGGGGACATGCCTATGACAGATAAAAGAACAGGCATCAATGTGCTAATGGTAATCATCTCCAGGATATGGGATTTCAGACCTAGTTGGGTACAGATGAACTATTAAAGAATTGATGGCAGGAGACTGGATTAAGATGGCGGAATAGAAGGACTGGAGCTCAATTTCTCTCATAAAATAAAACCAAAATTTGGATTTCAGGAAAGACTAACCACTGTCCCTATTTAAAGATTATGTAAAATAGCCAAAAGAATTTGCAAACAACTTAAAAGAATCATTAGAGTTTATTAAGTTTCCAGACACAGAAGTAATACAAAGATGTCAATTACGTTTTATACATAATCAGCAGGAAATAAAGCGGGCAGAGTAATTTGGATTAACATTCTCACTTGAGGATATTTAGAAAAGATGGACAAAATATATTTGAAAAAGTACTGGATGACATTAGAAAGCCAAAGTAGTGAATAATCATCAGGCTAATGTCCAGAAATTAATTTAGGAAATGAATTCTTCACTTGTGACCACTTGTACCCTGGAAGCTTTCACAGATTTTTTTAGAGGCCACTGAGAAGCTGAGCAGAGCTAAAGGACTAGGGATTGAAAAAGTGTGGTGCCAGTCGAGAGGCGGGGCTCTGGCTCTGGTAACCACCGCTCACACTTAGCAGGCCTGGAGGGTTTACAGTAAGGGCTGACAGAAGTAAGGACACTGGTACAGTCGGCACAGCTCTGAACCACACAGATGACTCAGAAAATCTCAATTTCTGAGACTGGGTCAAAGTGATCTTGAACTGTTAGTGTCCTTGTGCCTGGTAAAGCATACGAAAACACTGTGGAGGATGAAAATATCAGGTTGGGCATCAAACTGTGGTTGATCCTTGAATAACATGGGAATTAGGGCACCAACCTTCTGCGAAAATCTGCCTAGGACTTTATAGTCAGTCCTCCATAAATATAGGAATATTGGAGGTTCCACATTCACAGACTGTGTAATACTGCAGTACGTATTTAGTGAGAAAAAAATCCATGTACAAGTGGATCCTTGCAGTTCAAACTTGTGTTGTTCAAGGGTCAACTACACTTCTACAAGCAAGATTTCAAATATTGGCATACAATTAAAGACAACCACACAGACAAGGATACAAAATAATGAGAATTAGCAGAAACAAAAATATAATAAAAAGGCCCACAGGAGAGCTTCAGATTTGGGAATTATTAAACACAGACTATAAAATAATAATGCTTTCATGTTCAGGTAGATAAAAGATATACAATTTCAGCAGAACAACTGGAAATTGCAGTGACAGATTTGCATATTTGAAATTAGAAATCTGAGAACTGAAAAATGAAGGGCTAAAAATAACCGAGACACTCTTACAGAATAATTAAGTTGGGAGGACTCGTTCTGCCAAAAAACAACATACCAGCTACAGTGAAGGCAGTATACCAGCACAGGAACAGAAAAGAAGGAACAAAAAAATCCAGCAAGAGACACATGTATATATAGATACGATGTATGATTTTGGTGGCACTACAGAACAGACCAGTAAATGGTGGTGAGGCATTTCCTAGCACACACAAAATTCCTCGTGAATTGAAAGCTTAAAACGTCGAAGTCAAAAGTCAAGCTTTAGAAGACAATATCGAGGAGTATCTTCACAACTTTGTGGTTCTAGAGATCAGTTTTTTAATGACTCACAAAAAACTCTCACCTTACGACAAAAAATTGATGCCTCTCAGTACCTAATCATTAATAAATTTGTTTATCAAAGAACACCATAAAGAGAGGGAAAGGCAAGTCAGAGTGGGAAAAAACACTTGCTGACTTTTTATAAATCAAAAGAAAAAAATCTGCTAACAGAAAAATGGGCAAAAGAACTGAAAAGACACTTCACAAAAAAATTCAGAGTGGCCAAGAACAACAGAAAAATGTAAACAGCTCCTTAATTCCAATGGCAATTAGGGAAACACAGAGTAAAACTTCAATGAGATACCACTGCACATCTATCAGACTGGCAAAATTAAAAAAAAAATCTGCTGACACCAGTGTTGAGTAAAGTATAAAGACAGACCATCTCCACTGCTCAGGTAAAACCTAGTATGTGAATACTCTATGACCAAGCAATGCCATTCCTAGGCATTGCACTAGGCCAATACATAAAATAATGTTTATTGTGGAACTGTGATTACCTCTAATAAAACCCATCCCAATTGTCCGCAGTTAACGGAATGAATACATAGTTGTATATTATATTAACACAAAGGCAAATTACATATCAATGATGATAAATAATGTGTAGTTATAAGGAACAACACGGATGAATTCCATGCTGAACGAAAGAAGCATCACAAAAGAACACAGTATGATTCTATCTTACATCCAGTTCAAAACCCATCAAAAGTGACCTACTGTTTAGGTACATACATAGTGGTAACACTATAAATAAAAACAAAGACACAGTTACCGCAAAAGTAAAATACTGCCAACTGCCACACTTCCCTGTGTGGGGAAGCTGCTCCTGGTTCAGGAGGGACTACAAGGGCACTCTCTGGCTTCTGTCCATGTTCTAATGACTGAGAGCTGGTTATACAAGTAGTTACTTTAAAGTTATTTTCAAACTGGGTATTTATATTTCATGTACGCTTCTGAATATATATATGAATGTACAGTTCTTAAACAGTAAAGCCAAGACGTGACAACTGAAAAATGAACACAGAGAGCATACTGATTACTTACTGTGACCTCCAAGACTGCAACTTCCTAATTAGTGCATTGAATTCATTAAAAGTAAAATAGTTAAACCTATAGCTAGTGACTTGGTTATACGTTTACAATCACAATTAATTTTTGATAATAATCATTGCAGTTGAAAGGATTATTAGGCAAGAGATTCTTTCCCTCGAGATTTCAAGAGAACGATTTTCTTTCTGTCTTTATTTTACTAATTATAAAACAGCAGACTCCAAACACTGATGATTTTTTTAAGCCCTGTCATTGGCACTGCCAGAGAGTGCCATGATAGGAAAAAAAACCCATATCTATTTCCAAGTTCTACCTTTGGAACGATTTAGACAAACTTATAGATGAGTAACATACTGCTCTGAAAAGGAATGCACTTTAAACGCCCAAACAACAGTCTGGGATCTACCATATTTTCTAGGTTTTGCAATTTTCCCTCAACTGTTTTAACAGAATTCCCAGGAGCCAAAAGCACTCTGAAGTAGTGTCCCTCCACATTCAGTGAGTGTTGTATCTTTATGACTGCAAAATTTGAAAACTAGGAAATACCAAAGCAACACTACTCAACAAACAAATAGTAAAACTGGACTCTCTGGAGTCACTATGGAACAGGGTTTACAAAGACATTGTCAAATTTCTTAATTTATTTTTAATAGGTAAAAAAATCACTCAGTGGTACTGTACAAAACCAAATCACTAATTTTTGCACCTGGTACTTCAATTACCAGCAGTGATCTCATGGTATAAAAATAAAGAAAACAGATAATGAAAAAAAATCACT
Source organism: Catagonus wagneri (assembly GCA_004024745.2). NCBI lineage: Eukaryota > Metazoa > Chordata > Mammalia > Artiodactyla > Tayassuidae > Catagonus > Catagonus wagneri. The sequence continues at coordinate 22,046,020 of PVHT020000886.1, read as the reverse complement.
AAATTCACACTGGCTTTCCAGCTTAGTGGAACTAAAAAGAAGAAATTAATGGTAATAAATATTACCTACAGGAAAAAAAAAAGCTATCAGAATATGGTTTCAGCCTTCATCACAAAATGAACTTAAGCCTTGTTGATTTTGTTGATACCTGCTAAAGCACTGAATAAGAACTGATAGCTTGTTTCTGTTCTAAATTCACTTCTAAAGAGATGTGGAGATTTAGACTAAATATAAGCAAGCTCTTGGATTACAACTGAAGAATTACTGAATGGCTAACCTGGAAAATGAGTTACTGTCAGAGTACAAAACAAAAAAGTGGGAAACAGGATTCTTATAGAAAAGTCTTTTTATTATTGCTAATCTCTAAAGCTCTGAGCCATAGAGCTTTGATATTCCTGGGTTCACTTTTAAGCAATATGAATTTTAAGCATTATACTTGCAATATACAAGATGGGAGTGGGTATGATATGATGAACCAAAATTAACTACTTTGAAGGCGGCCAATTTCTTTAAAATGCATCCTGTTCACTTATCCTCATTTCTAAACGCAGAGATTACCCTTTATTTATTTATTACTATTTTTCTTTCTCGGCTGTACCTTTAGCATGAAGAAGTTCCTGGGCCAGGGACCAAACCTGTGCCACGGCAGCAACTCAAGACGCTGCAATGACAACGGTAAATCCTTAGCCTGCGCTATCACAAGAGAACTCCACAGATTACCCTTTAATCATACAAATTCACCCTCCACTGCTAAGTATATTGTCCAAATTAGATACTTTTACAAAAAAATGAAACAATACAGCTGGCTGACACAATTAAACTATTCGTAAGTGGAATAAAAGTTAAGTAGAGAATATAAAAAGATATCAAATTGGAGTAATACTAATGCGAATCTAGTTTTTAATTTATTGAAGTACCTATTCATGGTCTGAACAGAAGACAAGCAGCTAAAGGGAAATGACTTTGTGGTTATAAAATGCCGATTGCTTTACAATGCAAGATAGTCTTGGAAAAAGAAGAAATACTTGCTGTTTTCACTAAGTTTACAGTGTTGAGCACACTTTATGTCATCTTAATGAAAGCATTTCTATGAACATCTGCAATAGCTCACATTTCAGAAAAAAGAAACTTTCTATCGTAAAGACCTAAAAAAATAAAATTTTATCTTCATCAATTCCCTTTCTGGGAATGTAGAATTAAATTAATACATTTCCTTTTAAAATAAAACATTAATTTTTTTTCCTGTCCATTCGGTTGCTGGAAGAAAAAAAATCAACACTCAACTAGTGATAATTTTTTAATTTCTATTTTTCATCTACTCTAAGAACACTCCCTTTACAAAGTCGTTTAGTCTTATATGCTATGACAATCAGGTTTAGAGTTCCAAATAAATAAAATAACCACACCAGACGGCATAATGAAGAATTAAATGACTAGCCATATTTATCTGTTCACATTCACGGATTCTCTAAGAAGACTGTCAGAGTCCAAAAAAATATGTTAACAGTTGGTTCAGGTTAATGCCTGTCATTTGATGTGTTCAACAAAGATCCTGATTCTGGGGAGACAGTGATATAAACTCGGGTTAACTTAGCAGAGGTAACAGGGCAGTACTCTGTAACTGTAAATATTAAATGTCTACTCTTCATCCACTTCTCCCGCCCCTCCTCTACCCACTGGGGTTAAATTCAAAGCCTTACCATGAGAGGTAAGGGGAGCGAAACACCATCTGTATAGAAAAATGGGCCTCAGATAGTAAACAAAGAGAAATTCATAAAATAGGATTAAACTTTTGGACAGCTCCACTTGTTACTTTCAGTTTCTTGATCTTTTATCTCTTCTGGTCTTGGATAGCTATTTTTTCTTCTTTTCGTCCAAAGAGGTTAATACATATTTTTTTGTAATTATTATAAAACGGCATTCCAGTTCAAAGTTGCTTGTGACCACATCCACATAAGATGCACTACACAAGTGTATATTATGCTTCAACGTGCTTTACGATTCTTCACTGTGGTTTTCTACTGATGTTTCCCTAAATTAAGGCTTCATCAAAGAGAAATCCATACCATTACAAACTGACTTTTATAGCTCCTGAATTAAATGCATTCTTTCCAACATTAAGTAGTCCTAACTTTAAGATAACTTCTGTTAATCAGTGTCATGACTAAAGTAGTATCTTACTGGAGGTCCAGGTAAATCTTCATCTCCATCAGTATCTGGAGCAAATGACACAGTAAGATCCACATATTTCTTTTCAGTAGAAGGTTTCACAAGTTTATGCATTCTAAGAAAAATAAGCAAGGACAAATAATTTGGTAAATTCTGTAAAATGCGAGTGATGCGCTGATCAATGTGGCCCAGTTTGGGCTTGTTCAAATTTATGCATACAGTTATTTTCTTTACTAAAAGCTCTAAAATCAAGACACTCATTTACCTAATAGTGAATCAATTTTTCCCACTGCTGGTACTGATAAAGAAAACAGACCATTTATTGAAGGACAAAAAACAAAAAACAAAAAAACTAAAACATACCAAAAAAATCACACACGAAAACACACAAAATGTAAGCAAGGCCTTTAAAAAATGAATTCTCCTCTAATAATAAATGAATTATTCTCTATATAGTTTGGGGGGGTGGTTAGCAGCCATTTAGTCCCATCCAAAATGTCCGTAATACATTTTGGTCCACACCAAAAAGGTCCACGATATTTGGTCTTGCCTAAAACCACTCTGGTATGGATCAAATTCCAAGGGCTTTTTTGGTATGGACCAAATATCTTACGGACGTTTTCATAACCAAATGTCCTATAAGGAGTCTGGAAGCATCATAAATTCTTCACAAGCAGGTCTTTGTAAAAAGTAAAAAGTAAGCATTTAAATCTTCAAATGAAAGCTAGAAATATCACTGTAAGACATTCTTAAGTTTCACCTTTCCCTTATATCCCATGTATATCCTATTTACTAAAAAAGCTACTATAATTGATATTATCTTAAGTCAAGCCATCATCTACGTACTTGTTAGAATACTGCATTAACTTTCAGCCAGCTGTCTCCAGTCTTTATCCTACTTCCAATCTACTTTGCTGCAGAATTCTCGTAAAATGTAAATCTACTGTTATTCTCTTGTCTAGTACTGTTATTCATCATATATCATGTACCCATCTCACGCCAGGCTCTGAACTATGTAATCTATTTAGACCTCAGTAATAGCTCTTTCAATTTTACAAAGGTATTTTGTCGCATCTACAACTTTTCATTCTTTCCACAATTCATTCTTTACCACCTCATCCTTAAGTCATTCCAAAATACTTGATTTCTCAAATAGATCATGCATGCTCTTTATTAGGTGAATGCTTTTGAACAATCTACTGCTTTTGTGTGATGTAATTCTTTTTCAAAAGCAAGTCAAATGAAATCTACCCCAAGCTGAAGACTTGAGTTAACAGTGCCCACAGTATTCTGTAAAAACCTTTATTATAACTATTATTACATTTTAATTACTAACATGTCACTTTCCCTTAGTAGACAGTGAACTCCTTGAGGACAAGGGCTATTTGATAACAATGTGTGATGACAACATATTAACCAAAGTAAGTTACATTTATGGAATACTAATTACTTGTCTTTACACTGCTAAGCCTTACTATTATTTTACTGCTCTGTAGCTATGGGCATAATCATCTCCATTTGTGGATAGAAAACTAAGTTTTAAAGAAGTCTAGTAAGCTTTTCAACGTGACAAAACAAGTAAGTAGCTGCACAGGGACATGAGCCCAGGTCTCTCTGAAGCCAAGCCTGTCTAGCCACTTACAGGTACTCATTAAGTATCTGCTAAATGAACAATGTAATAAAATGAGAAATATCATTCACAAACCATTATGCTGGAGGTTTCAAATACTGGCCAACTCTGTAAAGTATTCTAGTGAATTATTTGCAGTAACATTTAAATTCCAGTAATCAATACACTCCAGGACCACACATTCTACACTTATCTAGGTAACATAAACATTACCATCAGAAAAGATACTTGGGGCCCTAATGAAAAAAATAAGGCAAATTAATGCATTAGATAATATAAGAATAATTTTTTCTTTAAGGGCTGCACCTGCAGCATATGGAGGTCCCCAGGCTAGGGGTGGAATCAGATCTGCAGCTGCTGGCTTATGCCACGGCCACAGCAACGCTAGATCCAAGCCGCTTCTGCAGCCTCCACCACAGCTCATGGCAATGCCGGATCCTTAACCGAACCCTCATGGATACTAGTCAGATTTGTTTCCTCTCAGCCACTACGGGAACTCCCAGAGTAATTTTGTTTTTAAAAGATAATTAAGCTGGGATTATAACAATTAAAAAGTGATTAACCTTACTGATAATTATAGTTAAACTGACATACACGTTGAAGCTTTCATCACAAAGATTCATTTATTCATATGCTAATTTTATTTATTTAAAAAACTTAGAATTTTTTATTGATAAGTGACGTAACATCACACCAGTTTCAGGTGCACAAGGTAATGATTTGGTATGTGTATACACTGAAAAATGAACAACAAATATTTACTGATACCTATTATGTGCTAGGCATTGTTCTAAGCACTTGAGATACATCAGTGTCCAGATCAAATACAGATTTCTGCCCTTATGAATGAAGCTTATAAGAGTGGTGGGAGACAGATAATAAATAATATAGCAGATATAAGACAGTAAGAAAAAGAAAAAGTAGAGCAGAATGAAGGGAAGCAGGCATGCTAGGCTATGGTAGTTTACAGGATGTGGTATGGGTTCAGCGGCCTCTTCGGGAAGTGCAAAGGCAGGGGTGAGAGTTAGCCAGATGGCCATCTCACAAAGAGCTGCAAGCGGAAGGAACCAGAGCAAAAGTCCATGCTAAGGGAGGGAATGTTTAAGGCGAAGTAAGGAGGCCAGTATAACTGGAATTCTGTGAGCAAGGGGAGAGAAGTATAAAAGGGGTAAGAGGGGTGAGTGGGAACCAGATAATTTAGGGCTTTGCAGACCACAGAAAAGACTTTCTGCTCCTTCTCTTCCTTTAGGTCTCTGCTCAAATGCCACCTTATTGGATCGGAATATGACAGGCAGAAGGAATACTTAGACTACCCAAAAAACGGCAGCAACTTTTTACCCCTTATTTTGCTTTATTTTTCCATAGCACGTTCCATTATCTGATATACATGTCTAATTGTTATGCAACCTCCTTAAATAGGGCAGGGATTTTGATTAGCTCATTGCTGTATGCCTAATGCTTACAAAAGTACCTGGTACACAGTAGGCATTCTTTAAAAAAAAAAAATCTGTTGAAGGAATGAAAACAACAATTTGGCATTAAAAAAAAGAAAAACATTTCAGTCTTATGAGCCTAGTCCTTATGTATTTCCACACAAGAGGCAGATCTACTTTTACTTTGATATATTGACCAAATCAGGTTTCTAGGCCTATTAGCTTAAAAGCGGACTCTGAACTAAAATAATTCACAAGGGCATCGTAATCCTATAAATCTTTCTTGACAGATAGCTTGTGGAACCTGGTAATTCTGTCTTTGCTATTGTCATTAGACAGGAATAAATCACATATTTTTATTGAACTTCAATAACTCTATATTTTAATTTTCTAGTGAGCATCCAACATATATTTCAATTCTTGAGCAGCTTTTACATAGACTGATAGATACTTACGTTAACTTCAATCTTTTTGCATGACCAGGCATTACAGGAACATAAAGCATTTTGACTCCCTGTACCACCATCGTTGGCTCAATTCCATACTTCTCCTAAAAGTGATTACCCAAAAGAGAAGCAATCAAAGCTCCAACCAAATATAAAATGCTGGGTGACAATGTTTTACAACCAGTAAAGAGAGAAAACTCCTGCTAAATATTTATAAAAACTTCAAATGAAATTATGTATAAAAACTAACAGACTCAAAGCAACTAATAAATAATTGTCTCACTTTGACTGCATTTATGAAATCCAAGAGGGTGAAATCTTCTTTTCCATGTATAGTCCATCTGTCCCAAATTGTAAATGATATTCCATTTCTGTTGTAGAAAAATATTCAGAACAAAAAACATTTAAATTTTCTTAGCTTTAATAATAAAAATCTCCCAGAAGTCCACTATTTGTGATCTAACTAGATACTCATGTGGGGAAAAAAGGGAAATACAACTTAAAATATTTTACAATCTTACTTCCTTCCTCATCATACCACATAGGTAACCACTTCATCAGTATCTTATTGATTTTTCCAGTGTCTCATAATAAATCAGTATATTTTAGCAAGAGAGTTCTGTCTCTCTCTTTCTCTCTTTTTAAATACCAGCATGAATTTCACTGTGTTGATGTTCCAGTCTCCTATCACCAGACACTTGGATTGTTCCAATCTTTGGCTATGACAAACAACGTCAGAATGAATACCCTATACACATATCATCTGAGATGAGTGCAAATGTATCCAAAAATTCCAAATATAGTGCTATATTTGCCTTAACATAGGTTAAATTATTTTAAACTCGCATTAGTAATGTGCGAGTGCTTTCTCACACTCTTGACAAGATAGTAGTTTTCAAGTTTTTTAAGATCTGAAATCATAAAACACCTAGAAGAAAACTTACATGGTAAGAAATAAGCTCCCTGACATTGGTCTTGGTGATGACTTTTTTTTTTTAATTTGACACCAAAGGCAAAAGCCTACAAAAGAAAAAAGAGGAGTTCCCACCATGGCTCAGCGGAAATGAACCTGACTAGTATCCATGAGGACGCAGGTTTGATCCCTGGCCTTGCTCTGTGGGTTAAGAATCCGGCGTTGCCATGAGTTGTCATGTAGGTCATAGACATGGTTTGGATCTAGCATTGCTATGGCTGTGGCGTATGCCAGCATCTGTAGCTCCAATTCGACCCTTACCCAGGGAACCTCTGTATGTCGTGGATGTGGCCCTAAAAGGTAAAAAAAAAAACCAAAAAAACCAAAAAAACCCCAATAAACCAAAAAAAAAAAAGAGAGAGAGAGAAACAAGAGGGACTATATCAAACTAAAAATCTTCATATAGCAAAAAAAACCATTAACAAACAGAAAAGGTAATCTACTGAATGGGAGAAAACATCTGCAAATCATGTATCTGAAAAGGGGTTAATATCCAAAATATATAAAAAACTCATACAATTCAATAGCAAAAAACCAAACAATCCAATAACAAAATGAATAGATGGTTAACAAGTACATGAAAAGATGCTCAATATCACTGCTCATCAGGGAAATACAAATCAAAACCACAATGAGCTATCACCTCACACCTGTTAGGATACCTGTCACCAAAAAAAACAAAAGATAACAAGTGTTGGCAAGGTTGTGAAGGAACTGGAGCCCTTTACATTCTTGGTGGGAATGTAAAATGACACAGCTACTACGGAAAGCAGTATGTTGATTCTTTTATAAATTAAAAACAGAACTACCGTATGTTCTAGCAATTCCACTCCTGGGTATTTACCGAAAGATAATGCAAGCATTAACTTAAAAACATACCTGTATGCCCATGTTCACTGCAGCATTATTTATAATAGCCAAGATATGGAAACAATCTAAGTGTCCACTCATGGATGAATGGGTAAAGAAAATGTGGTATTATGTACAATGGAGTATTATTTAACCATAAAAGAATAACATCCTGTCATTTGCCACAACATGGATGGACCTTGAGAACATTATGCTAAATAAAATAAGACAAAGATACTTAATGATCTCATATATGCGGAACCTAAAACAAACAAACCAAAAAGTCCAACAAAAAATACAACCAACCTACTCACCAACCAACCAGTCCCACCCCCTATCTCAAACTCATAGATACAGAGAAGACTGACTGTGTCCGAAGCTGGGGGTAGGGAAGGGCTAAATCGGGGAAGGGAATCAAAAGGTTAAGCTTCAGCTGTAAGATGAGGAAGTCACAAGTATACAATATGCAGCACAATGACTACAGTTAAAAATACTGTACCACATTTGAGAGTTCCTGAGAGTAAATCTTAAGAAGTTCTCATCAGAAGAAAAAAAAATCTGTAACTATGTATGACAATTGACGGTGACTGAATTTATTGTGGTGATTATTTTGCAAACGTACTGGTGTCCAATCACTGCGTTGCACACATGAAAGTTGTATGTCAATTATAGCTCAAAAAAAAAAAAAGGAAATTCTACATGAAGGGCTTTGACCTGTCTTCAAGTGATAGGAAGGATTTATATACAGAAAAAAAAAGGAGAGATAAAGTTATTATTTTTCTTTTTTAAAATGTAAAAAAAAGTTCTTTGAAGAGAAAGAAACTTTCATACATACCTGATTTCAGTTTTTCTTACTTCAGATGTCTCTGTAAACACTATAATTGGAATGGCTAGGTTAAGGAAACAATTTTTGTATGCTTCAAAGGGATAGTCACCAGCTACTTTGATCATCTCCAATGCAACCTAGAAAAAAGTAATTTGATTATATTAACAGCCTAAAACTATTCCTGACCTTAATTACATCTCTATTAATCTTCTGAATTCTTCAGAAGTGTTTTTATATGAAGAATTAAAGCAGCTACTGGACTGGGGTAACATAAATTTCTTATTACGTCTCTCCACTTTTAGCCTATTTTGTATTATCAAACTTCCATCCCGTTCTGCACTTAGTAAACAAAGTTATCAAAAAATTTAATTAATTTGACTATGTAATCTTCCTACTATGAATTCAAACATCAGAACTCAAGAAGTACAGCAGTCTAAAATATATTACATTTATTATAAGGCAAAGAACTAAAATCCAATATAATCAAAGAGAATGATTAGGGTAGTTCATTTCATTCAAGAAAAATAGAGTACCTAGTTTGTATGTTGGATACAAAGATGTTTAAGAGGATTACTGCCTGCAAGAAAAATTTACTCTAGATTGTCAGAGCTTAATTTTTTATGTTAAAATGTTTAATTATCTGTAAAAGCTCAAAACACAGATTATTGTTATTTTCAGAGATATTATACAATTTTAAAATATTGGGGTGTATAATGGGGATGACAGGAAAGAAACAGTGAAAAGGAAGCATTTTCTTTTTCTTTTTTGTCCCCCCGCCACCACCCCCGGCCACAGATCAAACCTGTGCCACAGAAGTGACCCGAGCCACAGGAGTGATAATGCTGGATCCTTAACCTGCTGTGTCACAAGAGAACTCCAAGAAGCATTTTCAAAGAACAATAATCTCACCAAGCCAGAAACCGCAGCAGTGGATGTTGCTATAGCAGGTATAATTCTACCTGCTATGCGCTTTGTTTTCAAGCGGTCAGCTGGTTCAATGCTATACATTTTGGCACGAAGATTTGATGCAGCTGTGATGAAATCTATGTGTCCGTTACGATCATCATCTTTTTCAAATGAAAGCACTGCCATCTGAAGGTCACCTGATGATAACAACAAAAGAAACCAAAGTTTCCTAGTTAGTGGTAAAGGCTTTAACTAGGTAAAAAGCAACATGGTTCACTAGTGTTAAAGATTCCTTTTTGTTTGGGGTTTGTAAACGACTAAAAAAAAAATCCAGGAAACTGAAGCTATTGTAGGACATGGATATTAAAAAATGTCTCTCTAAAAAACAGAAAAATAAGAAAGCCATATACACTTGCTAGTAAGTGGTTTACCATAAAAAAAAAAGTCGATATTAGGTACTGTTCAAAAATTGATTCCATAACTACTACTCTCAAACATTTAGCCTCTGATAACTAAGAACAGGGTCAACTGGTCAAATAAAAATAAGTATCCTCTTGAAAGATTTCTAGATTAATTGCTCCCCAAAACATTCCATAGACAGGTGTACTCTGATCTGTGATGAAATGAGAAAGCAGAGAAATGGTATTAAGTTACTTCTAGAATTATAATTTTATTAACTTAGGATGACAACCTTTATTTGCAAAATCAACAGTCTGCTAATCCAGTTTTTTTTCCCTTGAATTTTATTGGTCTTTGTGTAAAACCCCAAATGTTTCAAAACGGCTGATTTATGCAGTAAAAAAGATGATGCTCAGGCCTAATAACATGAGGTAATATAGAACTGATTTTAAGGAATTAAAAGTTCAGTTTCACCAAGTTTAAGACCATTGAGCAAGGGTATACATAGGTCAGGTTTGTATTGCCTGTGTGTAATTATGGAGACTAAGCATCCAAGGAATTTATGATTTTCTTCCTAAAGTGATTTAACTGGGTCTCAGGGCTAGTCTCCACAAGGGTTCTATTTCTTTTGTTCATACGTTAAAAAGGAATCACACAACAGAATCTCAAGGACTAAAACAATCACAACAACAACAAAGCAGGCTTAGATTTTAGCCTTTGAGGGTAGGAAAATGGTAGAGAAAATTATGAATTCAGTCACAGTTAAAGATGAACAGTGACTTCCATATGATCAAAAAATCAAGTAATATCATTACTATTACTGTTACTTAATCCCACAACTTTTTGAGTATAGTTTAGCAAAAATAAAAACCCTTTCAGTTCAGAACATTTTTATAAAGATTTCCCCTTACTTGCGGTAGCTTCATTAGATGAAATAGTCTTTTCTAGTTGGAATATAGCATTCCTCTCATCTTCACTGCTAATAGGAACATGGTCTGGTTTCCTTGCAGTTTCATCTGTTTGAACAACCTTTAAATATATGTATATATATTCATTAATGATATCAAATCCTACACCTAAGTTTGCCTACTGAATCTGTTTTATCAAATAAATCACAGAGAGAAAACATTCTATCTAGTATTAATCATTATAGCCCAATGTATTTTATACCTTCTACTGGTAATGTTATTTATATATGTTTCATTATCTGCCTCCTCATACTGACTTGTAATGGGGATCTTTACCTTGTTCACGGAAAGAATCTCAATATATCTAAAATAAATTTGCTCACAGTGTTAAAAATACTGAATAGCTTATAATATCTTGAGATCATATAAATCTCCTTTAAAATTCCACACTAATATAAAATTGATATTAATCAACAGTTTGCGATTCTGACAAATGAACTTCAAACCAAATTACATACCTCTACCTAGTGTGGAGCTATTTTCTGTCTCCAAAGAAACTGAAGAAATTCACAAAATATATAACTTCGGCATCTTTTAAATATTTATTGACTGCTGACAGGAAGTTCTTTCCCAAAGAATATGATATGTAATATATATATATAAAGATATCTTCTTTCATAAAGCTACATGCTGACGACAGCAAAGATAAGCAATTTATTTTGAAGAAATTATGTATTAGACAGTTTATGAGGGCAGTGAATATTCTCAAAGCCAAGAAACTAACTACATCATCACTAAAATACTATTTATAAAATAAACACACCCAACTACCATTTTTATATTTTAACATTATCATAAGTATTTGAGAAATATCAAGGAGTCAAGGAAGTAGTAATTCTTATTTGCTGGAAAGTGTGCTTAATATTTTTGGCTGTGGCATCTGTTAACTAGTAGTGCCAGACCCTGATAATTCAGTGGGAGCTGCTTCAAGGAGCTGTGAAAAGGTTCATAATTCATGTTAAAACTGTAGCTAGGTTGCTCAGGATAACTACCCCTAAACTTCAATATAGAAAGAAGCAATTCAAGCTGGAAAACATATTGAAGAGCAGTAAAGACCAGCAAGGTCACTGATACATGTTTCCTTGACTTCTGTCCAGCAGTTCTGCCCATCAGGAACATGGGCGAGGAATCTTCTCTATATAGGCATTGTTTTTCCTTTCTGTACTTTTATTCCTGATAAACTACAAGTCATAAATATTCCATTCATCAAATCTATTTACTTGTACAAAATGAACTGCCTAAAGTTTTCCTTTTCCCTAAAATAAAACCTCACGGTGGAAGACTACACATACCACCTCCCACCTGAATTTAGCAGTCATTCATTACTCCACCTTTCGCAGCAGAGCTAAAGGATAAGGGGAACAGAAGGTTGCTTTGTGGTTTATTTTTTTAGAGTGCATACAAAAAGGCCTATAATGAACATGTAAATAAAAGAAATACTTAGTATTTTCAAGCTTTCCTATTTACTCTGCCTAAGTTTCATGTTCCATCTTTAAGATTTTTACTTTTTCTATTTCAGTTGCTTTACAGCGTTGTCAATTTCTGCTTACAGCAAAGTAACCCAGTCACATATATACATACATGACTCCATGTTTTTCCTCATATTATCCTCCATCGCGCTCCATCACAAGTGACTAGATACAGTTCCCAGGGCTATACAGCAGGTTCTCATTGCCTTTCCACTACAAATGCCATAGTTTGCATCTATTAACCCCAGACTCCCAGTCCATCCCACTCCCTCCCACTAGGTAACCACACACATCTGTTCTCCAAGTCCATGAGTTTCTTTTCTGTAGATAGCTTCGTTTGTGCTATATATTAGATTTTAGTTATAAGTGGTAACATATGGTATTTGTCTTTCTCTTTCTGACTTCACTTCACTTAGTACGAGAGTCTCTAGTTACATCCATGTTGCTGCAAATGGCATTATTTTGTTCTTTTTTAATATTTCATCTTTATTAATACTCCCTTTTCCTCCTTCCAAAAAAAGTTGTGTGGCAAAACCCCAACCCATGTTACAATTCAATTTTTCAGCTATTCTACAGTAGCACCCAAACAGCTAATTGCCTTTTCTCCAGCCACATTTAGTGGAATTAACATTAAATTGATCCTCAACATTGTCTCAAAATTCTGTTGGAGTTCCCTTCGTGGCTCAGTGGTTAACAAATCCGACTAAGAATCATGAGGCTGCAGGTTCGATCCCTGGCCTTGCTCAGTGGGTTAAGGATCCAGCGTTGCCGTGAGCTGTGGTGAAGGTTGCAGACGCGGCTCGGATCCCGTGTTGCTGTGGCTGTGGCAAAGCCCGGCAGCTACAGCTCCTGTTAGACCCCTAGCCTGGGAACCTCCATAGGCTGCGGGTGCGGCTCTAGATAAAAAAGGCAAAAAGACAAAAAAAAAAAAATTCTGTTATATCTTCTAATTCCTGACTTCCCCCACTCCCCTGGGCAATTATTTCCTCTTTTTTTCTCTGCTCAAACTTCCTCTATCTCCTCCCTTGCACTTGAAGCTATTAAGCTTGCTTCTTTTTTCAACTAAGAAAATAACAATCTCTTTTTTTCTCTCTCACACCCAAACCAATCCCTTATAAATCCTGTCAGGGTTACTGCAAAATATACACAGAATCTAACCCCTTATCACAACTTCCTTTAAACCATCATCATCATTTGCCAATAACCTCCTAATAGCTTCTGCTTCCTCTCTCATGTCTCACATAGTCATTCTGACAGAACTGATAGGGTCATCCTTACAAATATGATTTAGATTGTGTCCTCTGCTTAAAATCCTCCACTGGCTTATTTCATAATAAGACATGAAATACTTATCATAACCCTAACTACCTCTTCAATTTCACTGTCTACCACTCTTCTCTTGCATATTCTCCTCCAGAAAAATTCTGGCCTTCAAAATCTTGAAAGGCTTTTTCCAAACTTGTTTCTGCTGTCTGTATTTCTCGTTCACCAGATAATAGTATGGCTCACCCCCTTACTTTCTTCAGGCTTTGGCTCAAATGTTACCCTATCAGAGAAGCTTTTCACTTTTTTTGTCTTTCTAGGGCTGCACCCGGGCATATAGAGGTTCCCAGGCTAGGGGTCTAATAGGAGCTGTAGCTGCCGGCCTTCGCCACAGCCACAGCAACGTGGGATCCGAGCCGCGTCTGCAACCTTCACCACAGCTCACGGCAACGCTGGATCCTTAACCTGCTGAGCAGGACCAGGGATGTAACCCGTGTCCTCATGGATACTAGTCAGGTTCATCATCACTGGGCCACAACAGGAACTCCTCCCCTTTTACCTCATATAAGACAACATCAGCTGCATCACCCTTTGTTTTCCCTTTTTTTAATTTTTTCTTATTAGCACTTATGCCCATAATGTAATAGTACGTAATTATTGGCACTTCTTTTATATTCTGGCCCTTCAGAATATAACTCCCACAAGAGAATTTTGTTTTGTTCATGACGGGGTTTTCCAGGTTCAGAATGAGACTTGACATGAGCAGAAGTTCAATAACTATTTGCTAAATGAACGAACCTGTACACATACCTTGTTGGAAGGTTTGAATTCCTGAATCTTTACTTCAGAAAGAATATTCAATAGGGTATCCGCTGCTAAGTCCTGTTTTTAAACACAGTAATTGTATCAATATATTTTAAAAATTCTGAATCCTAAAGCTAAAAACAATCTAAAAAGATCCTTCATCACAGTAAAATACTTGAATAATTTATCCTTTAACTGTTTAGACTACATTTATTTGTGACTTTTACCTTTATTTCCATAGAAATATCATCCATAAAGGCTGGAAAGTGGAGGCGATGTTTAAAAGAGTACTTATTAGTAAACAAACTGAAATTTTATTATTTCCAGACATTTTTTTTAAAGGTAGTTTTAGGACTGGTCGTGAATATCAGACAGTGCCTTGAGATCAGAAACTATCTCTTGTTTTACAAAGTCCCCTGTGCAAAGTTATTCTTAACACACACTGACTCAATAAATAGGTAAAGAGAATTCAACTGAATGCCACTCTTTTTTGCCAGACATTTACGGTATAGTTTACTGTGTCTTAACTCTACAACAGGCATTTTTATCTGGATCCAAAATAGCCAGTGTTAGTTTTGGATCTGGTTCACATTTTCCCATTGAGCCAACCTAAAAGTACAATTTATTTAGTTCTACTATGTATTTGAGAAGCAAAATTCTCTAGTGCAGATCTGCCTCTCAATTAAAACTATTGGATCCTTTACATATCAAAGAAGACAGCATCTAAGAGAATAGGTATAAAACGATGAAAGTTAAGAAATGTCAGTATGGGGAAGCATTTTCAAACCTCCTGAAAAGTACGTAAGTTAATATAACAAAATAAGCCAAATAAATGTTAACAAAGATAATCATTAAAGAATATTTAAAAACTGCTATGAAATAAGTCATTTAGGTTTTCAGAGTAATTACAACAATTAAAGTTAGCAGGTTACAAATGTTTTAAAAATAAGTCTGATTTCACAAATATTTGTTTCACTACTTAAATTTGGAAAAATTGGACTTTCTCCTACTTAGTAATGCTGCACTGAGATTTTAGCGTCTACTCTAATAGAATGAGCAACAGTACAACAAAATGAAGAGTTTCTATCAAAAAACGATTCTTTGATAACATAAAACACATACTGATGACAATTAAGTTATTAATTCTAACCTTTTCTATTACTTGTTAGGGCTTGAAGAATATCTTACCTCTTCTGTATATGGAATGCAATAGACTGTAGCATATAATTTTGCAGCATTCAGAAGGAAACTCAAGTGCCTTTTGAAATTAAAAAATAAAGTGTGAATGTGCAGTTTCAAAGAAGATGTTTAATTCACCAGAAACTATAGCCTTTAAAATGTTGAAAAGAAGTAATCACAGAATTTTTGTTACGGATTATTTTTTTAAAAGTGAAGAAATGGGATTCCTGTCGTGGCTCAGCGGTAACGAACCCAACTAGTATCATGAGGATGCAGGTTTGATCCCTGGCCTCACTCAGCGGGTTAAGGATCCGGTGTTGTCACGAGCTGTGGTGTAAGTCGCAGATGCAGCTCGGATCTGGTGCTGTTGTGGCTGTGGTGTAGGCTGGCAGCTATAGCTCCGATGAGACGCCTAGCCTGGGAACTTTCACATACCGCATGTGTGCCCTCAAAAGACAAAAACAAACAACGTTACACAATGAAATTTTGGTCTAGACCAAGGCATTGCAGAAGTTAGAAAACATCAGATGTTCATCCTCATCAGAGAGTGATCAGGACTACTTGGGGAGGGAGTTCCCTTCGTGGCTCAGTGGTTAACGAATCTGACTAGGAACGATGAGGTTGCGGGTTCGATCCCTGGCCTTGCTCAGTGGGTTAACAATCCGGCATTACCGTGAACTGGGCTGTAGGTCGCAGGCACAGCTCAGATCTCACGCTGCTGTGGCTGTGGTGAAGGCCCGCTGCTACAGCTCCGATTAGACCTCTAGCCTGGAAACCTCCATATGCCATGGGTGCGGCCCTAAAAAAGAAAAGAAAGACTACTTGCAGAGAAGAGTGGCCAGAAGTAGAAAAATTCAAGTAGTTTAAAGAACGTATATAGCAAGTTCCAACTAAGCAAATGAGTTTAAGAACAATGCAAGTTGTATAGGAGAAGCAGTAATGATAAGGCGACTGGAGCAAGCATCCGATTAAAGAATTAAGCACAAGAGTTACTTGTTGAAAGGAAGGTAAACAAGCTAAGTGTTTAATTAAAATATATATGTGTGTGTATGAAATGCACATCTAATACAGAGGATATACAGGTATGTAACTCAAAGACCAACTCCTCTGAAAATTAATCTGAGCATGTTCAGGGAGTTAGTGACAATGGTCTTTCCCCACGTAACCAAGTTTCTTACATACTGACTTCATTAATAGGAAAACATTTGTTTTCATATTACCCTTTTTATGAATAAAATCAAGCGAGATAACACTTTGGTTTCACTTTAGAGAGGATAAAGAAAATCAGGTTATCTATCACGTAAATAAACGGACACCCCTGAGTGTAGGAAGAAGCACTGTGGCTGGCCTTGTCGGCCAGACTGCTACTCTAACTCTCAGATGAACAGCGATGCCATAAATTAACATTAAAGAGCCTGAGATGTTCACCTTGCAATGCAAACCAGTGCAGTTAAGAAGTTTACAATGATGGATGTAAATGAAACGGGTATATATACTTACAAAGGTTCATTCAGATCAAATCTTAATGGAGACGGGGGCCTCTTCGGTGACTGCCAAAACAAACCTAACGAAAGACACCAATATATTATCAATATCAGCGGCCAGTAATAAATTGCATTAAATGTTCTTCTTAACACATTATTATACTTACTGCCATCTTTTAATCGTGTGTCCAGAGGGAAACAGTGAAGAAGCTGAAGAGCCTAAAGAAAAAATTGAATTAAAGAATAAAATCACTACTTAATATTAAAAGAACAACAACAAAAAAATCAACATACATAGTGAAGTCTTTTGGTCACCCTTGTACTCCCATCTGTCCCCACTTATCACTACCACTGCCCCCTGGCCTCTCTTGGAATAACCTCTATTGTAATTTTTTTTTATCAATACTTGCAGTTTTTTTGAACCTATAGCAAACACGAATAGAGATTATTTTATCCCTTTTAACACAAACAGTGGCATATTTTATGTGTCATTCTGCTCCTTTCAAAGGGCTAATCCTTAAAATTAAAACTAGTAAATATATTTTATATTTTAAAATGACATGATGTTAGAGATTTGCTTCAAAACCATCTAAGGGGAGGGTATACTGGGTGGGAATATAGATGAAATAAGATGGTCTTTGAGGTGGTGATTGTTAAACCTGACTTTAACAGGGTTACAAGAGGTTCATTACATGCTATTTTCCGTGGTTGAATTTTTCTGTAATAAAAAGAAGTAAGAGTTCCTGCTGTGGCGCGGTGGGTTAAGAATCCGACTGCAGCAGCTGGGGTCGCTACAGAGGCACGGGTTTGTTCCCCAGCCTGGTGCAGTGGGTTAAAGGATCAGGCACTGCTGCAGCTGTGGCTCAGATTCAATCCCTGGCCCAAGAACTTCCACATGCATTGGAAGAGGTTATTAAAAAAACAACAGATAGATTGGATTAAGATGGCGGAATAGAAAGACTGGAGCTCAACTTCTCTCCCGAAAAACAGCAAAAATACAGCCAAATGCTGAGCAACCTTCCACCAAATGGACTGTAAACTTCCAAAAGAGATACTCTGCTCCAGAAGACACAGCGGAGACCACATCAAGAGGTAGGAGGGGCGATTACGCGATAGAAGCAACCCCATACCTCCCGGGTGGGAAGCCCCACAGACTGGAAAGTAACTGCAGCACAGAGACTCAGCTACAGGACTGAGAGTTCTGAGCCCCACGTCAAAACCCCACGCCTGGGGATCGGGCACAGG
>PVHT020000886.1:22004281-22026977 GCA_004024745.2 Catagonus wagneri | reverse complement strand
CAAAATAGAATTACCATTTGATCCAGCAATCCCACTCCTTGGCATCTATCCAGCAGACACCATGACCCGAAAAGACACCTGTACTCCAGTGTTCATTGCAGCACTCTATGCAATAGCCAGGTCATGGAAACAACCTAAATGCCCATCGACAGAGGAGTGGATAGGGAAGATATGGTACATACACACAATGGAATGTTACCCAGCCATTAAAAGGAACGAATTACCAACATTTATAGCAACATGGATGGACTTAGAAATTATCATGCGAAGTGAAACCAGTCAGACAATTAGACAGCAACACCCAATGATACCGCTTACATGTGGAAACTAAAAGACAAAATGAACCTTCTTACAGAACAGACAATGACTCACAGACTTTGGAAAACCTTGGTTTTTCAAATAAGACAATCTGGGGGGGTGGGAGGATGCACTGGGGGTTTGGGATACAAAATCTGTAAAATTGACTTGTGATGATTTATGTACACCTATAATTGAAATAAAATCCATTAAGAGGAAAAAAAATAAATAAATAAAAAACAACAACAATTTAAAAAAAAAAACAAACACGAAAAAACAAAACCTACAAGAAGATCAGGACCAATAAGAGTTCTTTATTTTATTTTTTTGCTTTTTAGGGCCTCACCCATGGCATATGGAGGTTCCCAGGCTAGGGGTCGAACTGGAGCTGTAGCAGCCAGCATACAATACAGCCCACAGCAACGCCAGATCTGACCTGCATCTGTGAGCTATACCACAGTTCAGGGCAATGCCAGATCCTTAACTCACTGAGCGAGGCCAGGGATCGAACCTGCATCTTCATGGATGTGATTATTTGATACAAATTCCAAAAAGTTTCTTTTTCTTTTTTTTTGTCTTATCTAGAGCCGCACCCGTGGCATATGGAGGTTCCCAGGCTAGGGATCTAACAGAAGCTGTAGCCGCCGGCCTACACCAGAGCCACAGCAACGCGGGATCTGAGCCGCATCTGCAACCTACACCACAGCTCACGGCAACACCGGATCCTTAATCCACTGAGCAAGGCCAGAGATCGAACCCGCAACCTTATGGTTCTTAGTCGGATTCGTTAACCACTGAGCCACAACAGGAACTCCGAAAAAGTTTCTGATGGACTCTATTTTCTCAGTCTCTTTGCTTTACGCTAAACAACAAACTTGTTTGAGACCAATGATGAAATGCATTTCTTCTTCCCTAGAGGGAACCTCTATTTGATTAAACCCATTTTGTACACAGAAAGACAAGGATTATACACATAACTGACATGCCAATGGGTCAAGTTTAAATACATTCTTTAATCAGTAATATTCAAAGGGAAATTAGTTATGCGCCCATCATTTGTTCTCAGTTAACCACTTACTTCTGAAAAGCTTCCCAAAAGAACAACAGATACTTGGGGGCAATGAAATTAATTTTATAGTAATTGTATGAGTCAAGTTTAAACTTTTTCTTAATGTTTTATAATGTACATTTACCTTATGATTAAAATACTTTTCAAACTTTAATCTTGCTAATTCTACACACTGGGTCCAATTTCGGGGTCTTCTGCTAAGCAACTTAATAACTTGAAAACAGCCTTCTAAACTATGTCCAGTTTGTATTTTCTAGAACGAGAGAAAAAAAAACACATGTACAATTAATCACAACATACATAAAAAAAATTCCAGGAAATGTAAGCCAAAGTCTAAAGTGCAAGCTCATGTGTCTTAAGATTTTATTATTTTAACTTCAAGCTTCTTGTCCCTGTCTGTCTCCTTTCCTCCCTTCTTTTCTCTTTTGGAGAGGAATGGGAAAAGAGAGCATGTGAAATCTTAACTCTAAAGTTTATCTCACAAGTCTTGCTAGCTGTAAGTTACTAGTACCATATAAAGTACTAATTAATATATAGTATACACACACACACATACTTACTGTTAAGTGCTATAATATTTTATACCAAAAAGTTGGCCTTTTTAGTGTAGGATTAAAGGAAAGTACAAAAACAGCTTTGACGCTGTTTATTACTCTCACCTTGAGAGTAATAAATCTGATACTACTGTCTGTTCCTGAAATTTTCACCAGAACTTACCTTGGTTTTGTCCAGAGAACTTAATCTGTTTTATTATTTGTAGCTGCTTTATCATTATTATCACATCCATATTAGGTTGAGCCATATGAATTGCTGTTCCTCGACTCAAACATGCTCAAAAACTGACAATTCCATAAAGTTTAACCAAATTGAAAAAAGAAGGGTTATTTACAACCTGCTAATCTCAAGATTACTCGTATACTTACTATATTCAATAATAACGTATAACCTCTGTTTAAGGAGGTAAAATAAACTATGGGCGACTTGAAAATAAGATTACATTAACAAAGTATTGAGCTTGTGTGAAAAAGTATTGATTTTTACCTGTAAGACTTCTTCTGCAGATGAATAGGTTTGCCAAAATTTGTTAAACAACGAAGGCTTGTAGGAAAAGGAACTTTCAAACTATAATGGAAAAGAGGAAAAAAATGTTACAAATAGAAGTCTGTTGAAAAGTTAGAAATATCATCTTTACTACTTGAAGGAAAAATTTCTTTAAAAATATCTTTATTACCTTATCTCTTGCCCACTGTATGGTATGTTCGATAGCAGCTGGAAAGGATTTTAAGGTACAAAATGGTATTTCCTCTTCTGGGGGATCTCGCTAATTTGTAAAACATGACAATAGTTAAAAGAAGCAATGACAATTTTTAATGGATTGAATTTACTCAAGTGTCTTAGGACAGTTAAAAAAATAAAACTCAAAACAAATACAAGATTTTTTTTTTTTTTTTTTTTTTTGCTTTTTAGGGCTGCACCCGCGGCATATGCAGGTTCCCAGGCTAGGGGTCGAATCGGAGCTGTAGCCACTGGCCTATGCCACAGCAATGCCAGAACTGAGCCGCGTCTGCCACCTACACCACAGCTCACGGCAACGCCGGATCCTTAACCCACTGAGTAAGGCTAGGGATCGAACCCATAACCTCATGGTTCCTTGTCAGGTTCGTTAAACGCTGCACCACAACGGGAACTCCAAATACAAGATTTTTAATCTTCTTTCTCCTAGGCAGTAGGAGGAAAGGCTGATTTTTTTTGACACTTAACCTACTTGTTTATAGCAATGTAATAACAAATATGAATTGTATTATTACTTATTACCTATGCAGTCCTTTGGTATCATGTAGTACTTATAAGAGACTACTATATATGATTACTTTTTTCCCTCCAAGAATCAAGGTGACATTTAAAACTTTGCAGCGCTCCTTACTTTGAAAAGTAATTTGAGAATTCCCAATATAGTGCTCTGCATTATCATGAATTTCTTTCTCCATAGAGAAAACATATTTGTAAGCAGGAATCATAGGTTCTTGATATGCAATACGGTCTCTTGCAGAAAGTGTGTGTTAAACAAATGGCAAACGTCTGCACTGTTACGTGAATAAGTTCCACTGAAGAACTCAATGTTCTATTAAAGGGTATTTGGTACATTTAGTTTTCCTGGTTTACCCAATCTAAAACAACTTTGTCTCTTTTTACCTAGGGATTTGTATTTTAGTTTGCTGATCTATAAAGCAGCACAGGATACCAAGAAGAAAGCCAGAAGAGTATTCAGTTCAGTTCTTCTCAGTGTGATGTCAGAGAATATAAATATAGGAGATCTGGGAAAGATGTGGGGGACTGAGAGAATCAAAGGAACTTTTATAATTTTATAACATCCTCTACTTTGAAATTTTTCCAGTATGACCCCAGCATATCATGATTTTCTCCATCTAATTAATTTCCTTCAAATTAAATGTCAATTTTGTCTACTACATGTTTTCACTATATAAATTTCTGAATTCATGAGGCAAAAACAAATTTCACAAAAATTTAAAAATTCTACTAAATCAAACATTCATTAAATAAAGGGATATTTATGCTTCTAAAATAATGCTCTTTCAATATTACAACTTGGGGTGAGCTTTTTTAAAATCTTAAAGTTTTACTACAATTACTTCCTAGGCTAGTGGTTTTCAGCTTTGGCATTATATCAAAACCATTTGTGGAGGGTACAAAAAAGGTTACATCTAGATCATTTATATAAAATATATATATAAAAATACATATATAAGACATAATACATAAATAACTTGGTGACTTCTAAGGAGAAAATAAGTCTTCAGTAAGATTTTGGATGGGTCACCAGTTCAAAGGTTGTTAGAAAACTAATCAAGCAGCTCTGACAAATAACAGTAAACATAAGAATAACCTTCCAAAAAAAGCAGAAACAAAATTTTGAGCAATTAAAAAAATAAGTTCAGCCACATTTTAAAAAATGTTCATGCACATACCCACAGACATCATTGGCAGACAAAAACAGAAGGGATTAGGGATACTAAATCAAATTTGCTGACTGATGAAGAGATAAACCATGATACGAAATTTA
This sequence comes from Catagonus wagneri, assembly GCA_004024745.2. NCBI lineage: Eukaryota > Metazoa > Chordata > Mammalia > Artiodactyla > Tayassuidae > Catagonus > Catagonus wagneri. The sequence continues at coordinate 22,022,529 of PVHT020000886.1, read as the reverse complement.
TGAGATATAAAGAAGAGATATTTACTTTATAAAAACTGGTTCACTTACATGACTATTATAGGATTCAGTTAAATGAGGTACAATAACTTCAGTATGTCCCTTAGTGCCCATTGTTCCAGAATCTACGAGAGGCCGCAGATTTGCTAAACAACGGCTATTTGAAAAGAAAATAGGTAACAAACATAAAAGTGAGCTATAACGACATAAGCAAAGGACATCTTACCACTTTCTACTGATTATTTCGCATGTTGATCATTTCTTAAATATATTATTTTAGGAAATGGTTATATTACCACCAAACAACCCACTTATTATTTCCATTCCCCTCCTCCCACAAATTTTGTTGCTCAACACAGCAACTCTGTCTCTACTGTCTATAACTACTCCTACCAAATTTTGGCTTCAACATGTTTTCCTCTGGGTTAACTCTTAATTTAAATGTTACCCTTTCTTCTCTTGCTTTCTATTTCTTCTTCGGTTATTTTCTATGAATTCTATCTCCCTATATCTGTTCCACTTTTTTTATTCCAAGCCTCCTTTCTCAATACTTACAATATCTATATTCTACACACTTTAATTTATTAAAGTTTCTTTTTTGCCTTCCTCTGCCCAAGATTACAAACTTTCCACTACACACTCAACTGACAAATTTTCCTATTAATAAATCTGCTCTAGCACTCTAACATTAGAGTCATATAAAGATATTAGAAAGATTATTTAAGTTGTATACATCATAGTCAATTTACTCATTTACTAATTTAACAAGTATTTACTGAATGACATCGTATGTTGGGCACTGAGGATACAGTGACGGGAAAACAAATAATCCCTGAATAAATAATGTAGTGAGGAAACAGACATTAAATATCAATGTCAAAAATAAGTGCTGTGAAAGACTATCATACGAGGACCTAATTTAGATTTCAGAGGTTAAAGAAGGTCTGGTGAATAAAGACGTCCAGGCTGAAACTGAAAGGACGAGGGGAAAAAAAACAGAGGAAGTGAGGAGTAAGTAGGTAGATGTGAGGTCAGGAGTTTTAGAACAAGATAAACACAATTTCCTGAGGCTGAAGGAAAGAACCAAAAGAAAGAATGTATAGCTACAATAAAAGCCAGGGAGAACCAGTAAATTTTAAGCTGGAGTGGTGGACAGGTAGCAGATACTCCACGAAAAATATTGAGGCCGTGTTAAAGATTTTTAATTTTATCCTAGGTGTAATGGGAAATAATCAAGGGTTTGGGCTCAAGGTGAACTGTGATAGTAACATAAAGAATAATTAGAAAATTCAGTAACTTTTCAATAAATAGGTATGGGAAATGAAGTGAAAAACCAAAGAAAGACAATTTAAATGAACCTGAATTTCAAGAACATACCTGTCTACATATCTCCTGGCTTCCACATTATCTAATGCTGTAATAATTATGTCCTGCTTAGTATAGAACTCATCATTGTAAATTGTCTCAGTGGCTGAACATACTTTGTTCAAGTGTGCATCTATCTTTAATTGAGGATTTATTTTCAGGGTTGCATCAGCTGCAGTATAGCTTTTAGGTTTCTAAAAAATTTCATATAAAAACAGAAGAAATAAATGTTAAATAGGAAAAATTGGCCATGATTGAACTTACACATTTTACATAGGAAGAAAACATAATGAAACCAGTTTTCAGTTTTAGTTTGTGGAAATTACATTCACTGTGGTCATGCTACATTTAACAATGCACATCAGTCTAAATAATTCACATATTATTAATAAAACTCTAAAAACAACTTGTTTTACAGCTAAGTACTTTGGAATTCTTAAAATACTAGTTAAAAGTCCAATTAAAATCCATTTTTCCCTAGTAATGAGGTTTGAATTAGATAAGTGTCTGGGGAAAAAAAATGAGAATACATATAGTTAAATATTAGAAATTTAAGCTCTGCAGAAAATGAAATTTCAAAAATATGGTAATTTAATACTTTGGTACTAAGATCTTTAAATTTTTTTTTACCATTTCTGAGTGGAAATATTTAAAAAACTACTATAAATGTTTCAGTTTTATAAAAAGATTACTCTTTCTTTAAAGATTCAGTGATCATTTTAGTATCGTTGGTGTCATTTCAAATGTTATCAAAGAACATTTGGGAATACCAGCTCTGACACTAAGTATCTAAACATCATTCTGTTTGAATTCATTGCATCGAATTTTAATAGAATCTTCTATTCTCATACTCTTCCGCTGACATGTTTTTACTTCTGAGTACTATTAGCATACATACATACAAGCTGTAAACTTTGTTAGAAGTTTAAAACAAAGAAGACTGTTTAAAGTTTAAAATTCTATAAGTAAAATGCACAAAGTTCAGTGACTGAATCTTACGACATATATTTTAGTTCAAGAGAGACCCTATTACTTAGTTCTTTATATTTGGACAGGTGAGGCCATTAGTTTAACCATGTCACTATATAACTATATAAAAGTACGCTTTAATTTCTTCTCTGTTCATGATATTTCTTAGTTTACTAAGATTATCAATGAGTTGTAGAACAATAAAAGTGAAAAAACATTTTTTTATTTAATTTTTTTTGTTTTCACATTTTTTTAAAAAATTGATCATGTTGTATCTCAGCTGCTAGCACTACATAAGCAGAGTTTGGAGGGTTTTTTTTCTTTTTAGGGCCACACCCAGGCTAGGGGTCAAATTGAAGCTCCAGCTGCAGCTGCTGGCCACAGCCACAGCCAGGCCAGACCCTAACCCACCAGCAAGGCCAGGGATCAAACCTGCATTTTCATGGAAACTAGTGAGGTTCTTAGCCTGCTGAGCCACAATGAGAACTCCAAAAAAAATACCTAAAGTAAAAGCAAATTTGTTTGACTGAAAGCTTTTTCATGATTTAAATATTTTGATCTCTATAAAAAAGAAAACTGAAAATTAGTATTACTTCACAATAAAAAGGAATGTTAAATAAAAAAGACCAAAAGAGCAAAAAACTTTAACTGCTAAACTTGACCTATTTTGTAAAAAAGATTTTAAAAAGGACCAAATTTGTCACCTTTTATAAAAACTTCAAATTAAGGAACCTATTTCTATATTCTTAGATATTTCTAAAATTAAATACATAGACACATCTTGATTATAATATGAGAAAAATACTGCCCATGATTCAGAACTCAGATTTTAACATTCAAAATTAATTCAAAAACTAATTTTTATATTTAAAATATCCTATATTTCCCTATTTTCATCCTCATTGTTTGATAATTTGAGAGATTCTAATAAAATAAAAAACATGTTTGTTCAAGCACCATATTCTATTTATAAAAAGGAAACTCTCTTCCTTTTTCTAATAGCATAATAGATGCTTTAAATTTTAAGCAATATAACAATATACCTGTATGTGATGAGGACGAAAGAGGAACTGTCTATTCAAGTTGGATTTTTCTATCAAGTCAGGATCTGTTACTGTAATCTAATATCAAGAGGAAAAAAAAAGGCTGACATTATATGAGATAAATTTACTTTGCTTTTCTCCAAATGACTAACACAGCTTCCACAAGCTACTCTAAATTATTTTGGCTGGTAAGTTATAATACAAATACTTCAAAACTGGTTACCAATTCTACTCTTCTTATATTTAATGCTAACGTTTAGCATAGGAATATGTCAAAAAGATAGTTGAAACCAACTGCAATTCCTACCCCCATTTTTTTAAACTATTCATAACAAAGAGGCTAAACATCACTATACTTTAGGAACATGTTACTGATTAGCTATTAAGGAGTCAGCTCTTTTTCTATACATATTTATTCTCAATTTCAACTGATTTGGAAAGAGAGCTTGCATGTTTCAATTTGAAAGGAACTCTTGTTAAAGTAGAGGTCTACAAACTATAGTGCAGGCAGGCTGCCTGTTTTTGTAAATAAATTTTACTGGAACACTGTCATGCCACTTGTTTAAGTCTTACTTATGGCTGTTCTCATGCTACAGTGCCAGAGCTAAGTAACTGTGATCAACTTAAGGTCCACAAGCTAGAACAGCAGCAATCTGGTTAAGGAAAAGTTTTGCAGACCCCCTATTCTAAAGGATCCAAGATGAAAGTAAACATACTCAAGATAATCTAAAAAGGATTCATTAAGTAATTTATCACCTAAGCTAGTATTTGTAAAATATTTCACTAGGAGTATTTCTCAGTGTTCCAGCTGTTCATGTGTTGATTGGTATCAACACATTTCTTTCTTTTTTTTTTTTGGTGTGGGGGGCTCCTTCTGCATATGGAAGGAAGTTCCCAGGTCAGGGGTCCAATCGGAGCTCTTACACCATAGCCACAGCAACACCAGATCTGAACCGTGTCTTTGACCTACACCATAGCTCATGGCAATGCCCAGATCCTTAACCACTGAGCCAGGGACTGAACCTGCATCCTCATGGATACCAGTTGGTTTCATTTCCACTGAGTCACAACGGGAACTCTGCATTCACTTTCTTGTAGCTAGTATTTCCCGGATGTATTTTTTGTTTCCAAAAGTTTTAATAGATTATGTACTAAAGAGTATCTCTTTTAAATATTAGGGAAAAAAAAGCACAGAAAATATTTAACAAAAGTTTAATCAATGTACAATTACTGTGATTACTGATAAAAGGATTTTCCTTTCATTCTTTTGCCTCCTCCTCCCTTTCCCTTTTTCCCCCCACTCCCCCCCCTTTTTTTTGTCTTCTACAGGATTGATCAAGTTTTCTTGATTCTAATATTACCACAACTTCCAGACCACTACTCAATGAACTGGTTTGGAAGTTAAACCTCTTTTAAGTGGTTATACTCAAAATTTTAACATGTACATGTCACTTAAAATTTAACATTAAAATCTGTCTTCCTCCTGAACAATCAGAGGCTATTTGAGCTCTCCCTTCTATTTTTCATGATATCAATGAACAACATTTTACTTCTTAACCATCCTACCTCCAAACTAGTCAATATTTAATTAAAGGTTTTAAAAGCCAAGCCAAGGCTTATTTAGAAAACAAAAAACCAAGACCACAAGCAATGAGGTTCTACTGTACAGCACAGGGAACTATATACAATCTCTTGGGATAGACCATGATGGAAGATAAGAAAGGGAATGCATATATATGTATGACTGGGTCATTTTCCTGTACAGCAGAAACTGGCTTATTGTAAATCAACTATACTATAATAAAAAACTTAAAACATTTTGAAAATGAAAAAACAATTCTTATTTAAATGTAAAAATGTTAAAAAATGCCTTTACTTACCTTTGCTTCACACATTGCCCATATTAATCCACAGTTCTTTAAATAAGCAGTAATCTTTCATCATTTTACTTGCCAGTTATCTCTATTTCTCTTGAAAATTAATTTAGAAGGGTATAGAAATCCAGGTTGATAACAGTTTTTCCTTGCACTGTGAAATGCATCTTTTTTTTTAGCCACGCCCCATGACACATGTAAGTTCTCAAGCCAAGGACCGAACCTGCACCACAGTAGCAGCCCAAAGCACTGCAGTGACATTGCCAGATCCTTAACCTACTGTTCCACAAGGGAACTCCCTTGCACTGTGAAGATATGCTTCTCTATCTTCAGGTGTGCATTTATTGCTCATGAGAAGTCTATTAAGTAATGTCTCTTTTGATTTTGTCTTTGATTTGTTTGAAATCTAGTTTACCTTTTCAATCTGAACAGACTTCTCTCTTCAACTCTGAAAACATTTGTCATTGTCCCTGGAATTTATTACTACTTCTCCATTATCTTTTCTCTCTCTGGAAATTCTACAAACTTAGGCTGGACCATGCAAATGCATTCTTTCATTAAAAAATAATCTTTCTACACTACATTTTGGGTATTTATATTTATCTTCTATTTATCAAGTCTCACTTCAGCTGTAATTGAAAATTAAGTTCACTGACAACATAGAAATTTTTCCCTGGCTTTTTATTTTAATTTTTAAAAATTTTAAATGATTTTAATTTTTTCCATTATAGTTGGTTTACAGAGTTCTGTCAACTTTCTACTGTACAGCAAAGTGACCCAGTCACATATATGTGTGTGTGTGTATATACATACACACACATACTTTTTCTCACATTATCCTCCACTATGTTCCATCACAAGTGACTAGATGTAGTTCCCGGTGCTATACACCAGGATCTCACTGCTCTCCACTCAAATGCAATAGTCTACATCTATTAACCCCAGACTCCCAATCCATCCCACTCCCTCCCCCTCCTCCTTGACAAGTCTGTTCTCCAAGTCCATGAATTTCTTTTCTGTGGAAAGGTTTATTTGTGCCATATATTTGATTCCACATATAAGTGATATACGGTATTTGTCTTTCTCTTTCTGACTTACTTCACTTAGTATGAGAATCTCTAGTTCCATCCATGTTGCTGCAAATTCTTCCTTGGCTTTTTATAAAAATTTCAGGGCTGTTTTCCCTCGTGTTTCTATTCTTCTATGTCTTTGGTCATTTTTAACTTTTATAATTTGCTTTATTTTCTGTAGCACTCATATTATCTACAGTTCTTAGCTAATTCTTTTATTTTCATTGGCTGATTCTTCCAGGTGGTACTTTTTTGCTAACAGATTGTCATTTTTCATTGTGAATTGTCCTGAGTGGATATTGATTTTTCTGCATAGTTCTAGATACTGCTGGTGTGTACCACCGTGATATAGATTTGCACGTGTTTTAATCAGAGCTCTAGAGGTTTCAATGATCCGAAATATGTTACATTCATTTCTCTGCTTGAAGCTATTTTTTTTTTTTGTCTTCTAGGGCTGCACCTGAGACACATGGAGGTTCCAAGGGTAGGGGTCCTTTCGGAGCCGTTGGCCTGTGCAGAGCCACAGCAACGCGGGATCTGAGCTGCATCTGTGACCTACACCACAGCTCACGGCAACGCCAGAACCTTAACCCACTGAGCAAGGCCAGGGATTGAACCCACATCCTCATGGATGCTAGTCGGGTTCATTAACCGCTAAGCCACAACAGGAACTCCTGAATGGTATGATACACTTCTGGACCCCATACACCAGTGTGGTACATGCGCTGAGTTAAAATTTCTCACAAATGACTTTCCTTTCTACTTAATGTTTTGGAGATATATTTAAGATAGAAATACTTGTGAGTCATCACTGCTTTTAGCTCAGAAATTAATATTCTTCTTAGTTCCTGGAACCTGGGAAGATTAATGTTTTGTTCTAGTTAGTTTGCCTACATATGTAAATATGTAAAGAGTAACTTATATAGCAAGACTATGTATTTGCAGTAGGCTAGAGATCTGCCCACATTAACTTAACTTGTTCTGTTACCTGAAGTATGGAGGTTAATTTAATATAGTTTTCCTGACTTTTATATGCTGATACATATTACAAACTTCTAAGGAGTAAGGTACTTAAACGACACCCAAACTTGTATAACCAAGGTTTTTTTTGTTTTTAACAGCTGCACCTGCAACATATGGATGTTCTGGACCAGAGGTTGAATCAGAACTGCAGCTGCCGTCTAGGTCAAGCCACGGCAACACCAGATTAGAGCCACATCTGTGGCCTATGCTGCAGCTTCTGGCAATACAAGGTCCTTAACCCACTGAGTCAGACCAGGGATTGAACCCGCATTGTCACAGAGACAATGTTGGGTCTTTAACCTCCTGAACCACAAATGGGAACTCCGAGGATTTTTTAAGAAATACCTTTTTTTGTTTGTTTTTTCTAGGGTCGCATTCGCAGCATATGGAGATTCCCAGGCTAGGGGTCCAATCGGAGCTGTAGCCGTTGGCCTACACCAGAGTCACAGAAATACCAGATCCGAGCCGCGTCTGCAACCTACACCACAGCTCACAGCAACACTGGATCCTTAACCCACTAAGCGAGGCCAGGGATCAAACCCGCAAACTCATGGTTCCTAGTCAGATTCGTTAACCACTGAGCCACGATGGGAACGCTCAAGAAATACCTTTTAAAACCACCAGAACTAATAGTGATTTGTGGAATACAATTTAGGAAATGTCGAGCAGGAATAATGTAAATGTAGGACATCTGTCTGCAACTCTGATAGTAACAAATACCCATTTGAGTGGAATATTAAGTCAAACTTAATAAACTATAAAATGTGAACTACCATGTAAATTTCAGTCATTTAATTACTATAAGTCACCATAAATCTATGAAATCACTAACGTGGTTGATATCTTAAAGGCAAACAGCATCAGCGAAATGTATTTTTATTATTTAAATATATGACTTGGCTTTCCAATTAATTCACATTTATCATCTTAAGAATTTACATTGTATACCAAAGACAATATCACTTTTTTTTTTTTAATTTTCCGTTTCCTTCCTTCCTTTCTTTTTTTGCTTTTTAGGGTTGCACTAACAGCTTATGGAAGTTCCCAGGCTAGAGGTCGAATCAGAGCTTCAGCTGCCAGACTATACCAAAGTCACAGCAATGTGGGATCCAAGCTGTGTCTGTGACCTACACTGCAACTCATGGCAACAATGAAGCCTTAACCCACTGCGCAAGGCCAGGGATCAAACCCTCATCATGGATACTAGTTGGATTCGTTTCTGCCGCGTCACAATGGGGACTCCTCCAGTCTTCTTTTGATAACAGCCAAATGATAGCTGAGTACTCTTTCTAATGTTAGCTTCTCCCATCTTAAATATTTAGTTATCAATAAGTGGTATATAATAGAGATAATAACAATACTAATGTGCTTTACGGTTTGCAAAGCCCTTCACGTTTGACCTTTTAAATTACATTATGAGACAGGTAGTAAAGACATTAGTTTCACAGTACCAGAGAAAGAAACCAAGAAGCAGAGAATTCAAGTAATTTGCCAAAAGGCCACATAAAATTTGAAAAATGGTCAGAGAAGGATCAGAATCTTTCAATTTCTAGCTTAATATCTTATTCTCAACAAACAAACAAAAAGCCACAGAAACATAAACTTTTAACTCTCAAGGATTTATACCTTACCATTCCCTTCTCTTTGCCTGTGCCAACACCAAGCAAAGCAAAATTTTTTAACATTTCACAGCCTATAGCTCCACACCCCACCTATAGAGAAAAAAAAAAAATGTATCAGGTTAAGTAAAATTAAAACTTCTACTTACTGAAATGCAATTTCATCTTAATTTTCTTCAAATTTGAAGTTATAATCAATACATTTTTTTGGTCTTTTTAGGGTCATACCTGCGGCATATGGAGGTTCCCAGGCTAGGGGTCAAATCGGAGCTGCATCTGCCACTGGCCTACACCACAGCCACAGCAATGCAGGATCCGAGCCACACCTGTGACCAACACCACAGCTCACGGCAACACTGGATCCCTGACCCACTGAGTGAGGCCATGGATCAAACCTGCGTCCTTGTGGATACTAGTTAGATTTGTTTCCACTGAGCCATGATAGGAACTCCTAAAAATACATACTTTTTAAAATAACTTGAACATTTTGTGACTCATTTTACTTTAAGGTATTTAATGGCTTATGATGCCATTATAAATGCCTCAAAGAAAAAAAGATGTAAATCATAGAGGAAAAGCATAATAGAATTCCTTTAAACAGAAGACTAATATTCCAAACAAAAGCAAAAGATTGAACTTGGTTTTGTGTGTGTGTGTGTTTTCATGGCCGCGCCTGCACCATATGGAGGTTCCCAGTCTACAGGTCAAATAGGAACTGTAGCCACTGGCCTAAGCCACAGCCACAGCAACGCCAGAGCCAAGCCATGTCTTCAAGCTATACCAGAGTTCACGACAACACCGGATCCTTAACCCACCGAGCAAGGCCAGGGATCAAATCTGCATCCTCATGGGTGCTAGTTAGATTCGCTTCCGCTGAGCCATGACGGGAACTCCTGAACTCACTTTTTATATGAGATGGAAACAAATAGCACAAAACAGTGCAACATTATAATTAAAAAGATTACTTGTTTACAGACAATTTTCTAAACTTATTTAACAAATATAATTATTGTAAGACTTAGATAAAAACTTATTATGAAAAAGCTCAGCAGTAACTGCTGATTTTTATATTATTTAAACGTGAATATTAAAAATCAGCAGAACTTTTAGGATTGATTATAACAATAATAATTAAAAAGCACATAGTGACAGTACAAGTTTTATGTTGCTGGAGAGAGCTTCGCCACCAAAGTTTAAGACATTTAAAAAAGACATACCCATCTACATATTCCTTCATTTAAGGAAAAAGAAAAACCAAAAAGCTGCACAATTTTTAATGCATTTCTAGAAAAATCATTTAATGTTCAGAACTATTATACTCATATTTTAATTTTACGTGTATTAATTTCTCAGATGATGTGTTGTCAAACTTTTTCTGGAAAGCGCCATATAGTAAACGTTTTCAGCTTTGTAGGTCATATGGTCTTTGTAACAACCACTCAACTCCACCATTACAGTATGAAAGAAGCCACAGATAATACATAAATAAGCGCATTTGCTGTGTTTCAGTGAAACTCTCTATATAAAAACATGCAGCAGAATGCATTTGGCCTGTAGGCCATAGTTTGTCAACTCCTGTTTTAAATATTTCCTGAATGTCCACTACCTTAGTTATAAACTGTACTCAAATTTCCTTTAATAAATTAATTTGATATACAGTAACATTTTATAGAACTTATTCTCATCATTTCTACTTACTAGAAAGATATTCAAATTTTGTAGCTTCTGACACAAAGTGTCTCCAACGCAGGCTCTTAAGGCATCATATCTATCTCCTCTGTAGGAAATAATTCATACCAAGAAAACAGAAAAGCATAAAAAAATTAAGATTAGCTTCATTACTGTTAACATCAATTTAATGCTGTACTTTAAATGTAATACTTTTTAAGCATTTCTTCCAAAATGACAGATAAGTTATCTTATTTGAAAGAGGAAAAAAACCTCATAAAGACATCAGTTTTTTCTTTTTTCCATTTGACTTATTATCCTAAGTCCAAATGACCTAAGTGAAAGAGACTTTATCTAGAAAACAATTTTTAAGGAAAGGATCTCTTTTTCCTTCCATTATTTTTTTTATTCTTATACTATTTCATTTTATTTTTTAACTTTTTTTTGTCTTTTTTTTAGGGTCACACCTGCAGCATATGGAGGTTCCCTGGCTAGGGGTCAAATTGGAGCTGAAGCCGCCGGCCTACACCACAGCCACAGTAACACGGGATCCGAGCCTCATCTGCAACCCTCACCACAGCTCACGGCAATGCCGGATCCTTAACCCACTAAGCGAGGTCAGGGATCGAATCTGCGTTTCCTCATGGATGCTAGTTGGGTTCGTTAACCGCTGAGCCATGGCGGGAACTCCTTCTTATACAATTTTAAACTGAAACATAATCGATTTAGTATGTTTCAGGTTTACAGCAAAGTGATTCAGCTGTGTGTGTGTGTGTGTGTGTGTGTGTGTGTGTGTGTGTGTGTATTCTTTTCCATTATAGGTTATTACAGATATCAAATATAGTTCCCTGTGGTATATAGTAAGTCCTTGTTGTTTATGTTATATATAGCAATATGTGTCGGTTAACCCCAAATTCCTAATTTATCCCTCCCACCCCCCAGGCATGGATTTTTAATTAAGTTTCATAGAGAAGTCAATGGATAGGCTTTGGAGTTGTTAACTCACTTAAACTGAAGGCAGAACTTTGGGTTATGTGTATTTTTGGGGAATGAATCCATAAGCTTTTTATCAGATTGTCAAGGACATTTGTGACCCAAAAAGGCAAAGAATGACATATAAATAAAAGTTGCAGGAGTTCTCGTTGTGGCGCAGTGGTTAACAAATCCGACTAGGAACCATGAGGTTGCGGGTTCGATCCCTGGCCTTGCTCAGTGGGTTAAAGATCGGGCGTTGCCATGAGCTGTGATGTAGGTCGCAGACGCGGCTTGGATCCTGCATTGCTGTGGCTGCGGCGTAGGCCAGTGGCTACAGCTCTGATTAGACCCCTAGCCTGGGAACCTCCACATGCCGCGAGTGCGGCCCGAAAATGACAAAAAGGCAAAAAAAATAAAATAAAAAAAAATTAAAAAAATAAAAGCTGCAGGTAGCAGTTGTTTTCATCCAAAATCAAGAATGGTGTTTAAAAGCTAACCATTCTCATGATACACAATTTAAAATTTTATATTCATTACTTGGAAAGTAGAAAAGAGATACTGCAGTATTATGATACAATCTCTAAGGAGGAACAAAATGACTGCAGAAGTGAGTTACAAGAAAAGACATCCAAAACAAATGCGTGTCTGCACGTCTGGACAAAAACTCATTATATCTAGTTGGTCCTTACAAACATATAACTAAGAAAAAGGCAACAAAAATGTCAATATTACCGTGGGAGAAATTCAGCACGTTCAGGTTTGCCTAGGGATTCAACAATATCTGCTGCATCGATGTATAACTTAAAATAGAAGATTAAAAACAACTTACTATGTAGAAAACTTAAATCACTAGAAACAATAATTCTCTTCTGCAGTTATTTAATAATCATTAAGAAAATAAGAAAAATGCCAATTCAGAGTAAGATAATAAATTAAAAAGTACAATTTTTATTATACAGTATACAGTCCCCATATTCTTTCATTAAAACAATGGTTAAATTTGGAGGAACCATAAAAAGATGTAATTTGATTCATGTCATTTAGGCATCTTAAAAATGATATATTCTAATTATAACAAACAAAAGGAAATTTCAACTCCAAATCTATTTTTTATAACTACAAAAAAATTCTGGAAGCTTCAATTTTAGCTGTATTTAAATAAATTATCTGATTATTTTGATAAGAAAGTACCTAGTGTACTTTTTCTTCAATACAGATATATGTCATTTATACTTACATATACTACAGAGGAAACGGTCTAGGAAGTCACAATTTTAGCATTTAAAAAAATATCAAATAGAATTAGTTTAAGTCAATTAAAAAATCCAGTCTCATTCTCATTTTCAATAACCTATGTAACTAACTTTGAACATGACCATGAACACGAATAAATGTTATTTAATTATAACAACACAGAATCTATATTAATAACATAATTTATATTCCCCACGGTGTTAAGTTATATCTAAACCAGACTTTTACAAATGAACTTGTACTCTGTTAAAATAAACCAAATAATTCAGCAGCAAAATGGCATTTTAAATTTAAAATAAAAATGATGAATTTTATAAATTTTAATTATCAAAACTAAATTTAAACTTTTTAAAACATTTTAAAAAGATAAATGTTTATTCAAAATGTTTACAGTTTTTCCTTTTCTCCATTGACTTCATATCCTAAGTCCAAATGACTTAAGTGAAGGTGACTTTAAATAGAAAAAAAAGGTTAAAACAGGAATTTCTTTTTCCTTCTGTTATTTTTTTTAATTACTATTTTAAATTGAAGAATAGTTGATTTACAAGGTTTCAGCTATACAGCAAACTGATTCAGCTGTGGAAATACATATATATCTGTTCCCTTCCATACTCTTTTCCAATATAGGTTTTTGGGTTGTTTTTGCCATACTTGTGGCATGTAGAAGTTCCAGAACCAGGGATCGAACCCGTGCCACTGCAGTGACCTGATTCTTAATCTGTTGAGCCACCAGGGAACTTCCATTACAGGTTATTATAAGATACTAAAGATTATTTCCTGTGCTATATAGTAAACTTTTCAAAGAAGAAAGGGACTAAAGATCGTGCTTTGATACACTCTGCTAATTATTCCTTTTGATAAGAGAAACAGGGTTTTCCACTTTGTGATGTTTTCACCCCACAAGGGTCTCCGACTTTTCCCATTCTTGTGTCTTCTAGCTCTCAGAACCCTGAGAGCTCCTGACAGCTGAGCTAACAGCCATGGGAACCATGAAGACAGAAGACTCATTCTTTCACTCTCACAAATGAAGGAAAAACAACTCTGGGTTATGTCCCAATAGCCCTGACAAACGACCGTGTCAGTCTTAATTACAGAATTAAGTTTTGGTGGCATATCACATTTAACTCACGTATCAAAAACTATTTTACGGTTGCTCTTAATATAAATTAATAGTATATTATAATCCATTAACAGACATTCATTATATGGGTAGATAATTCAACCTTAAGAATAAAAAACAATATTACAATAGAGCACTAACCCACTGGCACAAAGGAGAGAACTTTCCCGTCACAGCTTTCAGTACTTCTTGGCTGGCAACACCTCCTACTGCTGCAGCAAGTGGGGGTAAAAAGCCTTGGGCAGTCCAAGAAAGCCAATGCACAATGTCATTATTTACTTCAGGCTGAAACACAAGCCATGAAAGAATCATCTTAATAGTGGTCACATGGTATACTCAAAATTTCAATGACTTGATGTGAGAATAACTGTAGCTTAACTTCTAAAAAAGCTAATTTCCCCACTAAATAGTTTTTAAGTCCTAAAAAAGTCCCAATCCCATAATAAAAGATCTGCATGTTATTACCCTAAGCAGTATTTCTCTTTATCAGTCAGTACCTGCCTGTGGTTGCTTTTTAGTTCTTTACGTTATACCTGGGCACAAAGACAGAACTAACTGGATTATCCATCATTTATAGTTCTTATTAAAGAACAGCTCTGTGATGTCAGTCAGTATTTACAACCAGAATTTCCAAAAGCATGTTTTAAAGAAAACTATGGAAGAACCCTGAACCTAGATAAATGAAAATAAAAATAAAACGATCCATAAAAGACAATAAGGAAGCTACCATTTGTGCCTGAAGTGGTAAATAAAAAGTAAAGCTGTAAAAAATGAGGCAATACATTGTTAGAAAAGGCAGTTTAGGAAAAAAATTGAGACCGTAATGGCACTTTGCAGACTAATCTAGTCAACGAGCCAATCATCGCAAAGGTCTCATTACCATATTTAAAAACTGAAATGATGTTTATTAGTTTTTTTATTTTTATTTTTTTGTCTTTTTAGGGCCGCACCTATAGCATATGGAGGTTTCCAGGCTAGGGCTTGAATCGGAGCTGTAGCCTCTGGCCTACACCACAGCCACAGCAACGCCAGACCCAAGCCAAGCCATGCCACATCTGTGACCTACACCACAGCTCATGGTACACTGATCCTTAACCCACTGAAAGAGGCCAGGGTTCGAACCTACATCCTTACAGGTCAGATTGTTTCTGCTAAGTTACAACGGGAACTACCATTTATTATCAGTATTTTTTAAGGAAACAACGGAGAACTGGATTTTGGAGCTATTATTTTAGCACATTTTTTAATTTGAGACAAAGCTCTTCATGAGCTCTGGCTTCTCTTTTTCTTCCTGTTCTTTCAACATCAACTACAATCTTAACCTAGAATTTAAGTAGGGCTCAATTAATCTCCTGAAATCCTACTTAAAATAACAGTACTTGTGCATTTAAAGGGAAAAGGGAAGGCTTTTATTACATCCTCAAAGACATCTATGACATAAAAAGAGTTTACTATGTACTCACTATTCTACCCACTCCATTTCAATCTGCGATACTTCATTATTCTACAATTGCTTAGCACTAAACTCAACTTGGACTATAATTTCATTTAAGCTGTGCCAACTGCGAATACGGAGATACTGGTGGTAGTGATAATATTAAGTGATAATATTAAAAGCAATGATAAGAATGCTAATGGAACAGGTTAATTTGACTGAACATACACTCTGTGAGTTGTATATAAGTCTACATGTAATCTTCAAAATAATTCCAGGATATATAATTTCTATCATACAAATTAGAAAACTAAAACTCTGAAGGCTTAATTGACTTAAGATTTTACTACTAGCGGAGTTCCCTTCGTGGCTCAGTGGTTAACAAATCCAACTAAGAACCATGAGGTCGTGGGTTCGATCCCTGACCTTGCTCAGTGGGTTAAGGATCCGGTGTTGCCGTGAGCTGTGGTGTAGGTGGCAGACGTGGCTCGGATCCCGCGTTGCTGTGGCGAAGGTCGGTGGCTACAGCTCCTGTTAGACCCCCTAGCCTGGGAACCTCCATATGCCACGGGTGCGGCCCCAGATAAGGCAAAAAGACAAAAAAAAAAAAAAAAAGATTTTACTACTAGTAAGTGGTAAAAGACAGGATCTGAATCCAAAAAAACCAAATGCCCAGCTCTATTCTTACTATTAGTTTACACTACCTCTCAAGATTCTATATTATCTAATAAACAGACTTCCCAATCTGGGGAATTTTTCATTACTGTAGGATAATGACTATATTCTAAATCTGAATTTCCCCGGTCTCCAAAAATAAGATACATATTCACAAGAGAAATAAACCAGTGGCACGGTTTCTTACTAAGAAACAGAAAATATATGACCTTCAAATTACCTGTAACTAGAAAAACAAACACTAAACCCCAACAGAACTATTTCTGGACTCATACTGCTGTAAGCTTGAACAAAGATCAGGAAGCGTATCACCACAGAAAAGGGAATTAAAGGCTTAATGTGACAAAGTACAGTCCAAATCATCCTGGGAAAACAGAATGTCCCACACTAAGTGCAAAAAATACTAAACAGGTATGAAATATGGTAGCTCTCAGCACTGGCTATGATGAAAGAACTTTTCTGAGATAATGATATAAATAGAAAGGGGGAGATATCCTTTGAGAGAGAAGGCTACAGAAGGAAGAAGGAGGAGATTGGATTAAGATGGCGGAATAGAAGGACTGGAGCTCAACTTCTCTCCCGAAAAACAGCAAAACTACAACAAAATGCCGAGCAGCCTTCAACCAAATGGACTGTAAACTTCCAAAAAAGATATTCTGCTCCAGAAGACAAAGAGGAGACCACATCAAGAGGTAGGAGGGGCGATTACGCCATAGAAGCAACCCCATACCTCCCGGGCGGGAGGCCCCACAGACTGGAAAGTAACTGCATCACAGGGACTCAGCTACAGGACTGAGAGTTCTGAGCCCCACGTCAAAACCGCACACCTGGGGATCGGGCAAAGGGAGAAAGAGCCCCCGGAGCATCTGGCATTGAAGGCCGGAGGGGCTTGTGTGCAGGAGCTCCACAGGACCGGGGGAAACAGAGAACCCATCCTTGAAAGGCACATACAGACTTTCACGTGCACTGGGTCCCAGGGCAAAGCAGTCTCCATAGGAATCCGGGGGGAACTTGACTGCAATTCTTGGAGGATCTCCTGGGAAAACAGGGGTGACTGTGCCTTGTTGTGGGGGAAGGACACTGGAGGTAAAGCTCTCAGGAACATTCATTAGCCTGCATTTCTCTGGAGGGGGCCATTTCTGGGAAAACCTGGTCCCTCCCATCAGCACTGAGAAGCCCCAGGCCGAACAATAATCCAGGTGGGATCTCAGCCCCACCCACCACTAAACAGGCTGCCTAAAGACCCCTCAGGCACACAGCCAGCCTCTAATCTCATCCAGAGACAAAACCCCACCCACCAGAGGGACAGGACTCAACCCCACCTACCAGTGAGCAGTTATTACTCCCTCCCATCAGGAAGCCTACAGCAAGCCCCACCATACCAGCTTTAGTCACAGGGGAGGCAAACGCCAGAACTAAGAGAGGCTACCACTCTACTGTTGGCAAAAAGGTCACCACACCAAAAACCTGTAAAAATGAAAAGACAGAAAACTCTAACTCAGATAAGGGAGAAAGAGAAAAGCCCAGAAAAACAGCTCAGTGATGAGATTACCAGCCTCTCAGAAAGAGACTTTAGACTGTTGATGATGAAGATGATGCAAGGCATTGGAAATAGACTTGAGGCAAAGATTGATCATTTACAGCAAACACTGAGCAGAGAAGTACAAGATGTAAAAATTAAACAAGAAGAGATGCAAAATACAATCACTGAAATAAAAAATTCCTTAGAAGCAGCCAACAATAGAATACAGGAGGCAGAAGAACGAATCAGCGAGATGGAGGACAGATTAGTGGAAATCACTAATGCAGAAGAGAAAAGAGATAAAAGATTGAAAGGAAATGAGCTGAGTCTCAGAGAACTCTGGGATACTGTTAAACGCACCAATATCCGTATTATAGGGATGCCAGAGGGAGAAGAGAGAGAGAAGGGGACAGAAAAAATATTCGAGGAGATTATAGCCGAAAACTTCCCTAATATGGGAAAGGAACCACTCAGTCAAATCCAGGAAGTGCAACGAGTACCATATAAAATAAACCCAAGGAGGAACACCCCGAGACACATATTAATCAAAATGACCAAAATTAAAGACAAAGAGAAAATATTGAAAGCAGCTAGGGGAAAGAAACAAATGACATACAAGGGAACCCCAATAAGGTTATC
>PVHT020000886.1:21989730-22004181 GCA_004024745.2 Catagonus wagneri | reverse complement strand
GAGAGATCAGAACCTTTACAGATAAGCAAAAGCTAAGAGATTTCTGCAACACTAAACCAGCTTTACAACAAATCTTAAAGGAACTTCTCTAGGCAGAAAAGAAAAGGCCACGACCAGAAGCAAAAACACCACAAATGGCAAGGCTCACCAGTAAAGGCATATATACAATAAAGATACTAAATCATCCGTGCACAACTATGCTACCAAAATCAGAAATCATGAGAAGAGAGCACAAATGCAGGTCACTGGAGACGCACGTGCAATTAAGAAACCAACAACTTAAAACAATCTCATTTGTATATAGACTCCTATATCAAAACTTCAGGGTGAATAAAAAAAAGCAACAAAACCCCAAACAGTTAATACAATGGCAATAAGAACATATATATCAGTAATTACCTTAAATGTTAATGGACTAAATGCCCCAACCAAAAGACATAGACTAGCTGAATGGATACAAAAACAAGAAAACAACCAATGGATCACTGAAGAAATCAAAGAGGAAATTAAAAAGTACCTAGAAGCAAATGACAACAAAGACACGACACACCAAAACCTCTGGGATTCAGCAAAAGCAGCGCTAAAAGGAAAGTATATAGCAATACAAGCCTACCTCAGGAAACAAGAAAACGCTCACATAAACAACCTAACTTTACATCTAAAGCAGCTAGAGAGGGAAGAAGCCAGGTCATGGAAACAACCTAAATGCCCATTGACAGAGAATTGGATAGGGAAGATATGGTACATACACATAATGGAATATTACTCAGCCATTAAAAGGAACGGAATAACATTTACAGCAACATGGATGAACCTAGAAATTATCATATGAAGTGGAACCAGTCAGACAATTAGACAGCAACACCCAATGCTACCGCTTACATGTGGAAACTAAAGAGACACAATGAACTTCTTTGAAGAACAGACAATGACTCACAGATTTTGGAAAACCTTGGCTTTTCAAATAAGACAATCTGGGGGCTGGGGGGATGCACTGTGGGTTTGGGACACAAAATCTATCGAATTGACTTATGATCTTAGTACACCTATAACTGAAATAAAATTCACTGCTAATATGAAAAAAAAAAAAGAAGGAAGGAGGAGAGGAAGTTAGGTAGGATCTGGCAGAAATCAAAGCGATCCACAAAATACTCAATACCTATCCACCTCTGGTCCACTCCTGTGGCATGTGGAACTTTCTGGGCCAGGGATCGAACCTATGCCACAGCAGTGACTCGAGCCACAGCAGTGATAATGCTGGATCCTTAACCCACTCAGCTGCAAGAGATACCCCAGATCCACCAATTTAAAAAAAAAAATTAAAAAACAAACCATCTATTAAAGAAATTTCTTTTCAGTATTCTGCGAGAAGAGGAAAAGGGGCTCCAGAAATAGAAATCCGAAAAAGCACCCAAAACCCTTACCCTATGTAAAATATATGCGAAAAAACTAGTTTACCAAAGCTGATGTAAGAGAGTCAAGAAATTAGAAGCGAAACATTTCAGCTACTGAAAATTTCTCCCTCAAGCTAGAGGCAGCGTAAATTTGATTAATTATATATGTTCAACAAACACTTGGAGATGTCGAAAGACAAACAAAAAAGTCCCACCTTGAATCAGAAATTTAACAACTAAGAACCAAATTTAACAACTAAGAACCAAAACTCCACCTTCCCAAAAGGGGATGAAATAAATAAATATGAGTCTGAATCAAAATGGGCTCAGGGGTGTACCTGGAAAAACTGACTGAATTATCAATCCTGAGTTATAAACTGGTAAAACCATTAGACTTCACAGATGGAAAAAAAAATATACATACGGCCTCAAGGCAAAAAAGACCAGATTACTTGTAACAGTAATAAAAGTATGCTGGCATCATATTTCTCAGCAAGATACAAAGCAATATACCAAGGAAGAAAGTAAGAGCTTTCAACCAAGCTGCCTTTCTTTTTCTTTTTTGTCTTTTTAGGGCCGCATGTGTGGCATATGAAGCTCCAAGGCTAGGGGCTGAATTGGAGCTGTAGCTGCTGGCCTACACCACAGCAACGGTGGATCCGAGCTACGTCTGTGACCTACATCACAGCTCACGGCAATGCCGGATCCTCAACCCACTGAGTGAGGCCAGGAATCAAACCTGCATCCTCCAGGATACTAGTCGGGTTCATTACCGCTAAGCCATGATGGACACTCCCAAGCTGCCTTTCAAGTACAAAGGCTACAGAAAAAAAAATGAAACATGTAAGAACTCAGGGAACACCATAATTCTGAGCTCTTTCTGAGAAACACACCAGAGACCAAGCTTCATTTCAAGCCTTATTATAAAGCTACAGCAATCAAGATAGAATAGTACTATCAAAAGGTTATCCTTCATCTGCTAAGCCACCAAGGAACTCCAGTAAGAAACAATCGATGCAAAATAATATTGAGTTCATAAAAAACCATATGCATGTATGGTCAATAAATTTCTCACAAAGATGCCAAAAACACAATAAAGAACTCTCTTTTCAATAAATGGGCAAGAATTACTGGATATTTACCAAAAAATTAACCTTGATCTATACCTGGAAAGATAGAATAAAATGAATTCATAAAAGTACAAAACTGTACACAGTGAGTTAAAAAAGGTACAGTCATGTACAGGGATCTATACTTTGCATGATATATAAAAATGGCCTCATAAAACCATAAACGCTCTAGGTGAAAACACCAGGGAAAAACTTGATTTTGTATTAAAAAAGGTACACTCTCTCAATCAACAACAATTGAAACACAGGCAAGATTTGAAAAACTGAAGATAAGTAAACTTGCCCATTGTCACAGTTAATAAACAGCAAAACTAGGATTTGAAGGATCAGAGACTATTAATATTTGTATGTTACACAATTTCTGATGGCCATAACTTTGAATATTCACCTTTTCTTCCAAGGTTCCACATACAGACGTTGCTAATTTCAATAACTCCTCTGAATCTTGTTGGCATCTAGGATTCAAAACAAAGCATCTCAATTTCAATTTTCTCAATTGCTATAGACAGTATATCATAGTCCAAATTAAAATTTAAGAAATATGTTAAAAATATGGAATTTTGACAACATGTAGCTCAAAGTGCTTATTTATTTATAAGCTAATAATTCTTTTCCTTTTTTTTTTTGCTGCTGCATGCAGCAAGCTGATGTGGGATCTTAGTTCCCAGACCAAAGACCGAACACAGGATACGGCAGTGAAACCACTAGGCCACCAGGGAACTCCCAAAAATTCTCAGATTTTTTATTTTAAAAATTGTAGCTTTTAGTTCTCTGGTGGCTCAGCGGGTTAAGAATCTGGAGCTGTCACCGCCGTGGCTCTGGTTCAATCCCTGGCCCCAGAGGTTCTGAATGCTACAGGTGCAGACCAAAAAAAAAAAAAAAAAAATTGTAGCTTTTTAGGACTTCAAAATAGGAAAATTCCCTTTTTTTTTTTTTTCTTTTTAGGACCACACTTGTAGCATATGGAAGTTTCCAGGCTAGAGATCAAATCAGAGCTGTAGCTGCCAGCCCATGCCACAGTCACACCCACACGGGAGCTGAGTTACGTCTGCGACCTATACCATAGCTCACAGCAACGTCGATCTTTAACCCACTGAGCAAGGTCAGGGGTCGAATCTGCAACCTCATGGATACTAGCTGGGTTTGTTACTGCTGAGCCACAACGGGAACTCTGGAAAATTCTTATTTAGTATAATTTCATTTTTATAAATTGATCTCTTCACTCCCACCAGAAAAAGAAAGCAGGTCAGAAGAGTTTATACAGTTTGCTGTATCTAGTGGGTATTACAATTAAAACAGGCTGTTAGGTAAATATTTTTTTAATCTATAATTTCTGAAATACTGCTTTTCCAATGAAGAAAAAAGTTATTTCAAACAAGGAACATTACCCAATATTTGGCTTGCGACTATAGTTCTCCTGAAACTGGTCCAAAGCAAGCATGGCTGAGTGGATCTCTAAAGGTGCCTATTAAGAACATTAAAAATTGGTCAATGTTTACTGAGTGTGTAGTATGTGCCAGGCACCATGCTAATGCTTTTTAGAAAACATCATTTAATTTAATCATTACAATAAATGAATTAGTATATCCTATTATTGTCTTCATTTAACAGATGAGCAAGCTGAGGCTTAGAGAAGTTAAGCTGACTTCAAGGCCAGAAAGCTACACTTAAGCAAGAGAAACGAGTTTCAGTTCCGGTGGTAGACTAGTTTTATTAGGTTATCAAATGAAACGGAGTAAAATCAAACAAATAACAGCACCAAAATATCTACACAAGATTACTGAATCTTTTTTCCTTATCAACATTTACAGATTTGCAAGTTAATATAATTTTTTACTTATCACAAATACATTCACTGCTACAAAATTACATGTAGTGATTTAAAAAAACAGAATAAATGTTTCCAAAGTTTTTTTGAGAAGAATTATGTATTATATAAAACCTTACAATGTTCAGAATATCTTTTAGCAGTCCTATCATTATAACAGTTAAACTTCTTCCTATTATTCTAACGTTTTCCATTATATAAATTCTCATTTTTAATTATTGGGAGTCAACTCTAGATGTACAAATACAATCTTTCTTTTATTTTTATTTTTGTTTTTGTGTTTTTAGGGCTGTACCTTAGGCATATGGAAGTTCCCAGGCTAGGGGTCGAATCGGAGCTATAGCTACCGGCCTGCATCACAGCCACAGCGATACCAGATCCAAGCTACATCTGCAACCTACACCACAGCTCACGGCAATGCTGGCTCCTTAACCCAATGAACGAGACCAGGGATTGAACCCACGTCCTCATGTATACTAGTCAGGTACGTTAACCGCTGAGCCACAACAGGAACTCCCATACAATTTTTATTTTTAAAAATCTGATAGTCTGACAGGAAGATATATGGTTGCTGTTTTAACTTTATAATCTTCCGGCCCCCAACCCCCACTCTGCTGCTTCTTCAAATCTACAAATAAGTCTCGTGTTTATTTACCTCAGGTTTGCTAAAATCCGCAATAAGGCACGTTGGATGTTTTATCTGCTTCTCTAATGGTTCCTAATAGAAAAAAACAAAACAAACAACAAAAAAAATCCACTATTACTTTGGAGCAAGCAAGTAATTACTTGACAAACTATACAAAGCAGTAAAAGCAATGGCTCTCTCCTAAAGGTCTGAAATAAGTAAAGTTGGGCTAATATGTTTTAGCTGAAACATAAAATAGATACCATTCCCCTGGTTAGCCCATCTTATTATCATATCCTATTTTTTGTTAATGTTAAATGCAACTAGACAACCTACTCTAATTATTAATTTTGGAAGAACTGGGGAAAACATTTGTATACTTGAAAAAACTATCATTTTAATTAAAGAACTATCATATTTTTCTGATAACAAGCTATCAAGACTTGTTATGACCAATACCTAGTTAAGAATTTTCTATGTAAAGCAAAGAACATACCAAGGCCAAAAAATCCAACCCAACAACCAACCGATTCCCTCAATCAAAACAAATTCACTCTGAAATTTACTTGAGGCATAAACTGAGGCATCATTAAAAACTGGGGACAAGGAGTTACCATGCAGCTCAGTGGGTTAAGAATCCAACTAGTATCCATGAGGATGTGGGTTTCATCCCTGGCCTCACTCAGTGAGAGGGCTAACTAACGATGTGGTGTTCCCATGAACTGTGGTGTAGGTTACAGATGAAGCTTGGATCTGACGTTGCTGTGGCTGTGGTGAGACTGGCAGCTGCAGCTCCAATTATCCCTAGCCTGGGAAATTCCGTAATCCGCAGATGCGGCCTTAAAAAAACAAAACAAAACAAGCAGTTCCCGTCGTGGCTCAGTGGTTAACGAATCTAAGAACCATGAGGTTGCGGGTTCGATCCCTGGCCTTGCTCAGTGGGTTAAGGATCTGGCATTGCCATGAGCTGTGGTATAGGTTGCAGACGCGGCTCGGATCCCGCATTGCTGTGGCTGTGGCGAAGGCCGGCAGCTACAGCTCCTGTTAGACCCCTAGCCTGGGAACCTCCATATGCCGCGGGTGCGGCCCTAGATAAGGCAAAAAGACAAAACAAACAAACAAACAAAACCCGGGGACTGTGGCAAGAGGAAGTAAAGCAGGGGACAGATCTGAGTAGTTACAGCATTTTAATCTGTTGTTTTGGACAAAACCTTGTAGAGGGCTTTAGCTAGTAATTGTTCTAGGGAGTTCCCTTGTGGTGCAACGGGTTAAGGATCCAGTGTTGTCTTTGCAGTGTCTTGGGTCACTGCTATGGCATGGACTTGACCCCTGACATGGGAACTTTCATAAGAGGCAGGCACAACCAAAAAACAAAACAAAACATTGACCTGGGAAAGAAATGGCAATCAAGGAGTTCCTGCTGTAGCACAGTGGGTTAAAAATCTGACAGCAGTGACTTGGGCTGCTGAAGAGGTGCAGCTTTGACCCCTGGTCCAGCACAGTGGGTTAAATGATCAGACATTGCTGTAGTTGCGTATTCGATCTCTGGCCTGGGAACTTCCATATGCCATGGATGTGGCCATTAGAAAAAAAAAAGGGAAAGAAATGGCAATCAAATTCTTGATATCTTGCAAGAAAAAAACAGATATATTAGATAGCTTACACTGAGAAGTGGCGTAAGGATTTAAGCAGCAGGAGGCTCCTTAGTTACTTGACAGAAGTGACCTCTATATTCTCTCCAAACATTTACGTACATTTCCAACATATATACTGTTTCTTAAAATTCAAAAAGTTAAATTTAAATACCTGGATTAACAAGTATGGTAAAAGAAATACTCCCTTACTTTAAAAAGTGTAAATAATTCAATAATAAAACAAAACGTACACTAAATCAATGCTTGTTAAATCTTTCAAATATATATTAGTTATATCTTTCATCTTAGGAAGTAATTATAAGAAGTATGATCAACTGTTTGATGACTCACAAAGGTATATTTCCTCAATTATATAAGTTGGTATTGTAGCTATAATTTTTTTTTTTGTCTCTTTTAAGGGCCGAATACATGGCATATGGAGGTTCCCAGGCTAAGGGTCTAATCGGAGCTGTAGCTGCCAGCCTAAGCCACAGCCACAGCAATGCCAGATCCAAGCCCCATCAGCAGCCTACACCACAGCTCATGGCAACACTGGATCCTTAACCCACTGAGCGAAGCCAGGGATCGAACCCACAACATCATGGTTCCTAGTAGGATTTGTTTCCACTGTGCCACGATGGGAACTCCCTGAATTTTTTTTGATATCAGTTTATTTCCACAGATCGATTCCATTTTCCTTAAAGGAGGTATACAAATTAAAAAACTAAATCTATTCAGCCTTGAATTAACTGGTTAACCGAACATTTATTTTATTACTTTTTTCTCTTCTGCATTCTTCTGCAAAGAAATATTTTTTAAGCAGAAAAAAAAATACTTACAAAGCAAAATGTTTTAGGGGTCTTAACTTGAACAGCAATGCCTCCATGTAAA
Organism: Catagonus wagneri; assembly: GCA_004024745.2. NCBI lineage: Eukaryota > Metazoa > Chordata > Mammalia > Artiodactyla > Tayassuidae > Catagonus > Catagonus wagneri. Next base: position 21,996,679 of record PVHT020000886.1, on the reverse strand, counting down.
TAAGGTTCCAGCTCTGTAGTATCACCAATGCTAAAAGAAAACGGTGATATCACTAAAAGAAGAAAAAAAGAAAAAAAAACATTCAATACCGATATATGTATTAAAAACTGATAAACATCATTATAAAAATATCAATTTTCTCTAATTCAAAAAATTAAGAAGATGACAGTAAAATCTTTTGTATGGGGGTGGGTAGAAGTATGGGGAGCTAGACAGATTATTTTTCCAATATTAATATAAGGACTTTAGAAAAAATAGCCAAGAAAACTTGGAAGGGAAAAAAAAAAAGGAATGAGAAGTACTTACTAGATATTAACATACTCTACAAAGCCTCAATAATGAATATACTGTGACACTGGCTCAGAAGCAGACAGGAGAACAGATTAGAGAATTCATAAACAGACCCACAAGAGAGACAACTAAGGTGGCATCTCAAACCAGTGAAGAAGAGATAAGGTTGTTCAATAAATCTTTTGGAAAAAAAAAGCCATCTGGCAATTATTCCAAACAAATAGAAGTTTCAAATGGCAAAAAAGGTGCCAAAAATCACGCAAAAAAAATTACTATAAAACTTTGTAGTCAGGAAGGCTTTTCTAGTTATGACTCAAAAGCAATAAAAGAAAAAATTGAAAAATATGACATTAAACACACACAGTAAAAACCACCCCAAGCAAAATCAAATGCCAAACTAGAAAAAATATTTCTGACTCATTAAAAAAAACAGACAAAAACCCCTCAGCAAATAAGCTGTATATATTAGGAGTTCTGGGGAATGGCTACGAAAATGATTAACAGCTCAACAAGAAAATGGGCAAAGGACAAATGACTCACATTAAAGGAAAAAGAAACAGCTCTAAAACTTAAGACACTTAATCTCATCCAAAATACAAAAATGCAAATTAAAATTATACTATACCATTTTCAATCATACCATGAACTACTATGAGCCATAAAGGGGGGGGGGAGAAAAAGATTGTTCTGCAATTACTGATGTGAAAAGACCAGCCAAATGTTTCATTTTTCGTTTTTAAAGATATTTCATTTAATGAAAAGGCAAAGGGTAGTTTTATGCTTAATATGCTACCTTGTGCATAAAAATGCATATGGAAACCTTGGACCTACAATAAACTAAGAACAGTAAGAACAAGTGGGAGCTAAAAGTGTGTAGAAAAGTTTTCACTATAAACATCTGCCTTCTAATGTTTTTAAACCATTTGCTCATTCAAAAAATCAAATAAGCAAGCCTTATATATCAGGCAGATAGAAAATGTCGGCAGAGCACATATAAACATAGCTGCTGTTACTTCCAGAATGGAGGGATAGTCTGAAATAGTACACTTCTAACTCCACTTAAACATATATACATATATGTATATCTAACATAAGCATATATAATTTTGGCTTTAAAAATGTTTTCCAATGACAGAAAATAACTTTAAAGCGGTAAGTATCAATTAATAAATGTTAAGGTAAAAGGTTTCATAAACAGCTACTCTATTTAAATATTCTCTCTCTGCCCAAAGAACTCTGGGTACAAAATGTGGGTTTTCTTGATTTTCATTTTATGGTATCCAGTGGCTCCTCCATTTATATAGAGCCTCAAGATTCAGGTCTAGCACCACAATCCACCATTGACTGCATTGACCTCACAACTATATAAAGGATAAACCTAAATAATCAGATGAGTCACTGATATAATCAGATGAACCAATTTTTGCAGAAACAGATACATATTCTTTAAAATCAATGATTAGAACCTGTATTTTACATATTTACATATTTAGTCTGGGAAACAAGATCCAACAGTTTTGCTAACAAAGATTCTTAAATACAGATCCTAAGTTTTTTTTTTTGTTTTAAAGAGTTCATAACAGGGACAGATGTTTTTCTCTCCTAGGAATCCATTTTGTAGTCATTAAAAGAAAAGCAATCCACTTATTAGTGTATACACTAATCATGTAATTATACTTTCAAATACCCTAAAGATAAAATTACTCTCAGCTGACAGATGTGAACATGCTATCTCTCAGTTACAAGATGTCTAGCAGCGTCTTTAACTCTTTTCAACATGGCAGGAGGTAAATCACAAACTAGGTAGACTAATGCTGCTATAAATTCATTATCTTCAACTTCAAATGGGCCCTAAATGAAGTCTGATAATTTTGCTATTTTAAAAAAATATTTACTCTCCTCAAATCTCTTGCCTTGACACCTTACCTCTGATCTTTGGGTCATGATCTCATCTTAGTCCACTAAGTAAACAGATTCCTGCAACTTCTTGCCAATAAACCCACAAATCTGCCTGCAGTAAATCCACCCCTTTTATCCAAGCCATTGAACAAAAACACGTATCTTCACATGAATACTTTGCTGTCACCTCACCCAACAAGCCTAGATGTACTCATTATCTTCCTTCCAAAACCTGGTCCCCTTCTTGCACTCCCCAGTGTGTGAATAGACAGAATCTTCACTCGCCTACCTTATGAGATAACAAAGTTTCCTTCTAGTCTTTCCTTTTTTTTTCTTAAACCAGCCACCCCTGCAGCATATGGAAGTTCCCAGGCCAGGGACTGAATCCAAGCTGGAACTGTGACCTGCACCATAGGTGCAGCAACCCAGGTCCTTAACCCACTGTGCCAGAGTGGGAACTCCCTTGTCTTAAGATATTTGCTATCTCACCTCCCACTGCCAGCCCTGCTATATTATATCTTGTATATATTATCTATGTATATATCTTTATTATATCCAGTTCCTTGAATTGTCTTGCTTCTTACTGTTTGTCTCTGCACAGAATACTTTTCATCATCTTCCTAAGCCAATATAATCTTCAAGTTTTAACTAAGACATCCTGTCCCCACTGTTTCTACACCAAGTAGATTTCTTGCTAAGCTTAGAATTCCTAGAATGCATTCTCTCTTTATACCATCATTGCTTGAGGTTAAAATCTCCGTACTTGAACTGGATTTTTTTGAGGCCAAGAACTGGATCATGTCTGAATTGATGGTATGTCCTCAACACTGAGTACAGTGTCTGAACTGTAAGTGTGCTAAATAATGAATAAGTATATACAAATTAATAAAACACATAAACTTACCAGTTATTTGCTGCGTAGATCCATTTAAGCCTGTCATTCCATTAATTTCTCGAAATGTTAGGAATTGTCCTGTTTCAAGTTTGTGAGGATGATTTTCAAGGCAAGTGACAATGCCAGGGTTAGCCTAAAAATAAGAGTAATCTACTAAAAAACAAGTTCATGTATTCCTTTTTTGTACAAATCCCAAATGTCACACAAAAATGACCATGTTTTCATAATATTCTCAAAACAACAAAATTCCAAGCCATTCTTCTCTTTCTATGGTAAAAACAAGGCTTTAAAGAACTGTCACAAAATAGTGACCCACTTATCATTTTATTAGGAATGCTAAAAATATAATTTCTATGTTTGAGGGAAACAGAGATCCCACAAAAGAGTTCAAACACTCATATACTGGAGTTCCTGTCACAGCTCAGTGGAAAAGAATCTGACTAGTAACCATGAGGATGCAGGTTTGATCCCTGGCCTTGCTCAGGGTGTTAAAGATCTGGCATTGCCACGAACTGTGGTATAGGATCTGGCACTGCTGTGGCTGTGGCACAGGCTACAGCTCCGATTCGACTTCTGGCCTGGGAAACTCCATATGCCATGGGTGTGGCCCTAAAACTTTTTTCTTTTAATTAAAAAAAAAAAAGACAAAAAATATTTCATATACCAAAAGCTTCTTGGGACTTACAAAAACCATTCAAAATGATTAAATAGAAGTTCTAAAGTCATTTATGAAAGACTCCGTGTACATAAAAGATGAGTCTAACTTTGAAGACCAAAGAAATGTAAGAGTGAAGACAGAGATTTAAAGCCAGGAAAGTGGTAGTTTTAAGCTTGTCCAATACTTCAAAGCAAAGAAATACTATGTGGTCCCACTTATCAGGATAAAAATACGAAGAAATTGTCTTATCTCAACTAAGAGAATGGATGTATGTGATAGATCAAATAACTGGAAATTTTCTAGTCGCATATAATAAAAAATGTTGCTTGAATAAGGTGATAATATTTTAATTTATACAAAAGCTAATGGAATTATCATTATTTTTCATAACTATAAAATCCTAGAAATTCTCTTGGTGCTGAATGATTTAAGAAATATAGTTATGATCACAAACATACAGATAAAATTAATGTAATGTGGGCTTACTAATATCTCAAGAAGAATAGAATTCATAAGGAGAATTTGCAGATAAGCTGAAGGGGAATATTTATGATATTTTCTAATCCCTTAGGGATAAACTCCATATTTCCAGCATTATTCAAAAAAAGAAAATATCCTTTTCTTTGTTTTTTAGGGCTGCACCCACGGCATATGGAGGTTCCAGGCTAGGGGTCAAACCGGAGCTACAGCTGCCGGCCTACACCACAGCAACAGCAACGCAAGATCTGAGCTGCATCTGCGACCTACACTACAGTTCATGGCAATGCCAGATCCTTAACCCACTGAGCGAGGCCAGGGATCAAACCCGCAACCTCATGGTTCCTAGTCAGATTCGTTTCTGCTGCTTCACGACGGGAACTCCCAATAAAAGGAAATATAAGTTCAATAGAACTCTTGAAATTTTATTTTAACTCTGTGATATTCTGAGGGACGAACTAACAATAATGAGAGAAGGTAGAAGGCTGAACAATAAACCATTTTGTAAAAACAGAGATACACAGGATGATTTTTCAATGACTTTTTCTTAAAAAGGGATAAAAAAGGCAACATTACATTGGATTTAAAATAAAGCATGGGAGTTCCCGTCGTGGCCCAGTGGTTAACGAAGCCGACTAGGAACCATAAGGTCTGCGGGTTCGAAATAAATAAATAAATAAATAAATAAATAAATAAATAAAGTAAAGTAAAGTAAAGTAAAGTAAAATAAAGCATGAAAATAGTAAGGACAAAACAGTATTAGGTAAAAGTATATTATCATTTCCTTATATTTGGTTTCTTTTGAACTTTAATGGAAATTGACTATAAAGAATGCAAATAAAGTTAATGATTTAGGCTAAAAAGGGTAGTTAAAATAGATCATAATAATTTCTCCAATTCTTTTAGGGAATAAAAAAATTAAGATTGCATGATATTACAAGAGTATGGTTAGAAAATTCAGACTTTTTCTTTCGAAGGTTAATTAAGCCTTAAACTTTCTTCCTCCTCCAAATAATGTTTTAGAAACAAAAATCAGAAATGCTTTTGTCTATGATGTGTCCATCTTCCTAAAGTCAGAGTGTTGAGCCAAGTGACTAAGGACTTACCTAGTACATCTACAATCTGACACAAATAGTTCAGTAAACACTGTAAAACATTTGTCCCACAGCAACAAAATAATTGATCTATCAATTATTAAATAATGATAGAAGGAATCTAGAACGTGCTTTTATTATTCTAACCATAAACAAATAAAAAATAATATCAACCATTACAATATTTTGCTAATATCACCTTTAAAAAAGTTTTCACATTTAAAAAATCAATCATGTACAAATACAATAATATACATATATGATCATACTTGCGTTATATTTGAAATGAAAATTTCTTTTGGTTCTTCTCCTGTTGTATCTAAAACTTCAAATTCATCACCAAAATCACAAAACAACCGTGACCAAACTCCATGTACATCTGCACTGATGAACTGTGAAATGATAAAAACAAGTTCAAACTTATATATTTATAGAAGGAAAAAAAAAGTTTAACTATCTTCGGCTCCTTTGTGACAACTGCAATTATATTAAGCATTGAGATACAAAATAATCACAAATAGGATAAATTATTTATTTGTAAACTGGTTTCAAAATCAAGGATTTTGATATCTGGGACTGGATACCTAGTGTTACAAAATTAGAAGCAACATCAGCACATCATCATTATACATTTCTGTAGTTTTTAAATAACAAAAATTTCTCCTTGCCCTAAAAATCAAGCGAAGTATATAAGACACAGGTATCTTGTTTTAATGGTCTAGCAATGAATGCTTAGTTTTCATTTTAGAAAAGGAGAACAGAGTCCCTTCACCAAAAGCAAGAGTTCTTTTTAAAAAAAATTATAGTTGATTTGCAATGTTGTGCCAATTTCTGCTTTACAGCAAAGTGACTCAGTTATACATATACATACATTCTTTTTAAACATTATTTTCCATCATGGTCTATCCCAGGAGACTGAATATAGTTTACTGTGCTACATAATAGGAACCCTGTTGTCTATCCATTCTAAGTGTGCAAAAGCAGTAGAGTTAATACAAAATGAAACAGAGCTAAAAGCTGAATAGGGTCAACAGAAGAGGGGCTGAGGAACCCACAATGCACACTGAGGTCAAGAAAGGTAAAAATCAGATAAACACAATCATAAATTTTTTCCGAAGGTGATTTTCATAACACATACACAATATTACTGTGCTCAGTTACTTTTTGAAATGGATAATAAGAAATTCTTCATCTGTAATACATATGATCCTGTAAAAGTGTTATTTTTCTAACAAAAACTCAAGTCTCTTCATATTTGGGTATAAGGATGTAGCCCATGAAAACGACTCATACCATCTATTACATGAGATAGTGAAACCGCTAAAAAATTATCTCCTACTTGATAGATGCGCTGCCTTTTACTGTCAAAATGTAGGGACCTACTGCATTTTTTATGAGATAAAGCTGAGAACCTTAGAAGCTTTTAAGTTTATTTATTTATTTTTTTTTTTTTTTGCCTTTTGTCATTTTAGGGCCGCACCTGCGGCATGTGGAGGTTCCCAGGCTAGGGGTCTAATCGGAGCTGTAGCCGCCGGCCTACGCCAGAGCCACAGCAACGCAGGATCCGAGCCGCGTCTGCGACCTACACCACAGCTCACGGCAACGCCGGATCGTTAACCCACTGAGCAAGGCCAG
>PVHT020000886.1:21947158-21989630 GCA_004024745.2 Catagonus wagneri | reverse complement strand
GCTTTTAAGTTTAAAAGCTGAAAACTCAAGGACAATTTCTCTCCTTGCATAACAACTTTAAAGTATGAATATGTGTATCAATCACATAAACAGAGATTTGTTTATAACCTAGCATTGTTAAACTTCTGTGTCCTGTTCTAAGTTTACTGACTGCTCTATATCTTATTTAGCTGCTTGATTTAAATCACGAACCAGAACACAAAAGTTCTATGAAGTATAAATACGCTATGTAAATAACTACAATCCAAAAATCTTCAGCATACCTATTTTATATAGTATGATGATGGCTTAGCGCCTATCTCAAAGAAACAAGTAACGTTTTCCTTTTGTCAAAGGAACAAAGGACCCCACAAAGTACGTGGAGTTAGTAACATGTATTCAATTACGGGGGATGAATTGCAATTTTCCCCTCTAAACCTCTTTCCAGTCTTCTCGATGTTATCACGACTCACCTAATTACTCTGGACAAAAATCTAAGAGTCATTCTTGATCATACTTTCCCTCATGCCTTTCATTTAATCCATTTTCACTTTTTAGCCTTTTATACAAAAAAATCCTCAAATTCAGTGACTTCTTAGCATCTCTGTTCCCACTTCTTTCCTGCATCTCTCCCTTGGGCTGCTTCCTGCATTAGCCCCTAATAGGTCTAGTCAACTCAACTCTACTCTTAGAATTCAAAAGCTGTGTCTTTTTTGGTTTTATGATCACTCAATGTTCTTAAAAATTATTGACAACGCAAAGAACTTTTGTTTATATGGGTTGTATCTACTAATTTTAACTGTGTCAGAAAAAATTAAAACCAAGAAACATTTAAAATACAAGAATATCACACACTTTCCATTAGCTATCAGAGCAATGGTTATCACCACCCACCATGCAGACTGGGTAAGTTCCAGTGTACCCCATAAGAGAATCTGAGTGAAAAAAGCAAATAATATTTCTGTAATACAGAAAAGTAGTTCAACTCTTCAGACCTCATAAAAGGGTCTCAGTGTCCTTGGACCACACTTTGAAAATTCATATAGTCTATTCCATACACAGCACAGCCAGAGTGATCTTTTAAAAACATGAATGAGATCAAAACTTAAAGGTTTAAACCTCAGATATCCTTAAACATCTGTAAAACATGGCCCTCTAACTACTTCTCTGAACCCAGCCAGCCTCCTGGTGTCTTTGACTCCACTACGCCCTCCTCTTCACCCAAACTTCATTCTGGTCAAACACACTAAGTGAATTTCTTTACATCCTTACACTTGCTATTTTCCATGCCTTGAATGAATGCTCTTCCCCAGATCTTTACATAGCTGGTTCTTTGTAATTATTCAGGGCCCCATTCAAATTCCATCTCCTCAGAGAGAATTTCCTTTCAACTTTAATCTAAGAGAACCAGCACTGGCCCCCTCTCAGAATCTTTTAGACATTTCACCCTACCCTTTACCTAGCTTCTTTTCTTCATAAGACTTGAAACTATGTACTTATCTTCTTGTTTACTGTGTATCTTCTCTACTAGACAGTAATTTTCATGAGAAGGAAAATCTGTATGTCCTATTCACTAACAAATTCCTAGTGCCTACTTTCTAATAGTCAAAGTATTTTTCCTTTAGTAAATTATTAAGTAATGCTATTACCTTAATTGGAGGACACTGAGAACGGCAAAAGTCATTTATCTTCTTCTGCAAGGGAAGCTTGATCTCGGTCAATACTACACACTGTTGAGAAGAACATAAGAAGTTAAAGGTTAGAAAATAAACAATTATTTTGATAATGTACAACTTCTAAATCAGAAGCATTTCAGTTTACATTATATAAAATACACTCTGTTTTCCTTGTAAAAAATATTATCCTGTTGTATTCCATTTTAAGGTTAATATCTTCAGAGGTATGGAACAGCAAAAGTAAAAGTAACACATAGCCATCTCTAAGTATCTGCAGTTTCCAGAACCTCCCATGGACACCCAACCTGCAGACGCTCAAGTCCCTCCTATAACATAGCACACACCGGAGAAAACCTGCCCACATGAAATTCCATTTATCGTCACAGATTTCATAATTTGAAGCAAACCTTAACATCCTAGGTGGCATTTATGCACCTTAAATGGTTTGAGATTCTGTTTTATCTGTTATTGCCATGGAAATACTAACCTAGTCATCAGAATATTAATCTGATACTAGCTTAAAAGATAACAATTAGAGGTAAATCCGTTGGTTTAGCTTTCTTTTACATCAGATTCACAATACAACTTTTATGACAGTGTCACGAGTGAAATCACCAAGTTGTTACTTAAGATAGCAAACTTTTAAAAAAGAGTGCAAATTATAATTTTTCATGCTTACTTTATTTTTTATCATCACCCTATGAGATAAGTAGAGGAAGGTTTTATAATCAGATTTTATCATAAGTCATTTAGACTCATAAAGGTCAAATATTTTCTTAGGGTCATTTGTCTATCAAGTGGCAAAAGCAGATGGAGACTCTCAGCCCAGAGCTTTCCTGGTTACTGGTTCCCATGAAATGGGTAACTCAGCTTCACTACAAATGTGCAGGTGTGAATTCAGTTTTATCTAGCTTAGAAGATGGTGTGCTTCCTATAGGGAGGTATTCCTCCATGGACCCCTCACTTTCTATACACCCCTCACTTGGGTATGGCAGGAAATGCAAGGCTCTGACCACTCTTTACTCTGGCAGTTTCTCAGGAGCGTATTTGCTTGAGTGCAAACTTGAGAAATGAGGTAATGCTTCCCCGTGGGACAAAGAGCATTCAAGATTGCTCACTGTTTGCTATAAAATAGCAGGTTCCTGAGCTCAATGTTCCTTTCCTCTAAGGAACCCACCGTATGTGCAGGTATCCACTGAGCCCTCTACACTGCACAGGTGGGACTGGGAGAACAGAAGAAGGAAACAAAGCAAGCAAGATCCTCGTACTTCTTACCATGCTCTGAATAATAAAGTCCTAGTCTCTGACCCAGATATTTCATGTTTTCTGTCAGCAACCATGAAACTGAAATAGGCTAACTTATAAGCTTGCACACAGAGTAAAATCAAGTCATATTAGAACCAGGTCATAATGAATTTGTGTTCCACTAATACTGGAAAATTCTCAAGCATAATTTATTTGAATATTGCCTTTTCCTAATTCTCTTCTTCTAGAAGACAAATCTAATAGATTAGATCTTTTCATTCAAGCTTTCATTTAATATTTTCTCTTATTTCTGTCTGCTGCAGTCTCAGTAATATCCAAAGCTCTATCTTCCAATTAATTAATTTTTATTCCAGCTGTACCTATCAACTGTTTATCTATTCATTAACTTTTTATTAATGGTGACACTTGTGGCACATGGAAGTTCCCTGGCCAGAGACTGAATCCGAGCTAGAGCTCACTATGCTGCACCTGCAGCAATGCCGGATCCTTTAACCCACGGCACAGGGCCGGGAACCAAACCCATGCCTCTACAGCAACCCGAGTCACTGCAGTTGGGTTCTTAACCCACTGTGCCACAGCAGGAACTATGAATCTAAAAAAAAATTTTTTTTTTGGGCACACAGAAGTTCCCGAGCTAGGGATCAAACCCATGCCACAGCAATGACCCAAGCCATAACAGTGACACCACTGGATCCTTAATTGCTAGGCCACCAGGTAATTCCTTCACTGAGTTAATTTTAAGACTATATATCTGCCTGATTGTTTTTGCCTTATTTTCATATTGTAAATTTAGTCCCTTCTTTTAAGATTTAGTCAACTTGAATATATGTATTTTATAGCCCTTATCCAATAATTCTATTATGTGAAATTCTTGGCAGTTTAATTCTATTATTTGTTATATCTACTGACTCTTGATCATGCAGAACTGCTTTTTCCTTTCTTATTATTTTCTATCGTGACCATAACCTCATAGGGGCTTTATATGTTAAGAATATACCGTGACGTGGTAGAGGGTATAATCCTCTAGATCCCACAGTTTTGTTTCTGTCTGGCACTGCAGGGTATATCAGCTGAGTACTACTTTTTATATGACGTACTTAGTTTGTGAAACTTTAGACTAAAATGGATTATAAAGTTCACTCTATACTTTTGTGAGGGCAGGCCTATGGTTATGAATTCTCAGAGATCTTTATTTTTTTTAATCTAGAGCTCAAGAGAAAACAGACAAGTTCCTTGTTCTAACAGACAAAGACTGTTCTCATACACCCTTTTCCTAAGGGTAGAGCTTTGTGAGGTTCCACAGAGCTACAAAGAGGTGGCAGGTCTCAATTCCATTTCTCTATCTCACGTAGACGTATTTTGTTATCTTGTTTCTGTGTGACCACTAATTCTCAAGAAATGTGGCTACTGAGACAGGCAGACCCTGTCTCTGAAAGTGACCACAGACAAACTTTACAGGCCTTCTTTCAGCTACCTACTCATTTCTGGTCTCTGAGCACTTCCCCTATATTATTCTGAGCTCATGTAATCACTGAAAAGAGAGTCTATTAAGCATTCTACTGCAGAAAGGCCATGAATCATCCTTGCAGCAGGATGGATTTCAAGTTATCCAGACAAGAATGGAAATCTACACTATTTTTCAGTGGATGTAACATTGTTATTATATATATTATTATAATAAGAAACATGTACTTTGGTCTTCATTCAGAGTTCCTGGCATACAGCTCCTAACACTCTTGTAATTGACTATACAGAGGCATCTTTTGTTATATTTAGTTTTGGTGAAATGAATGCCTTTTTCTTTTTATTCATAATAAGCCCTTTCAGCCATACTTGAGCTTATGTTAATAAGGTGACTTTTGGAAAGCTCCTAAGAATGGGGGCTGTTTGGTAGAGGAATCAATCTTAACATCTGAGGGTCAGAACTTTCAGCCCTACATCCCAGACCTCTGGGGAGCAATGAGGGGCTGAAGATTGACTTAATCACCAGTGGCCAATGTTCTAAGCAATCATGCTTACATAATGAGGTCTCCATAAAAACCCATGAGCCAGGGGCTTCATTAAGGGAGCTTCCAAGCTGATGAACATGTGGAGGTACTGGGAAGGTGGCGCACCTGGAGAGAGCGTGGAACCTCAGTACCCCTTCTCCCATTAATACCTTGACCTGTTCATCTCTTCTACTTGGCTGCTCCTGACTTGTAGCCTTCTACGACACACTGGTAATCCAGTAAGTAAACTGTTTTTTCTGAGTCTGTGAGCCATTCTGGCAAATTAGTGGAACATGAGGAGGGGGCTGTGGAAACTTCTAACCGCGACTGATATGCAGACACGGGAAAAAGAAATGCATGTTGCTATAAGCCCGCGAGCCTGGGTAGGTTTTCATGCACATTACTGTGAAAACAGCTAACTGATATAACAACTTTGTCAGTAATTCTTAGGCCCTTTCCCTAAAATGTGGTATTTAAAAGGTATTAGTCTAAAAAGAGTCATTTAAACTGAAGTGTTTTTTCTGCTCACACACTAGGCTAGTTATACTATATTAATACTTAATGATCTGCTTTGGAATCTGTCACTAACATGTAATACAAAATAAAGTACCAACCTGGTATTTATCTAAAAAGGAGAGATCTGTGGTTTCATCTAAAGGAATAGAAGATGATGTGACATGAACGTATGGATTTAATTCTGCAATATGCTCAAGTACAGCTTCAGCCCTAAAACAAAAAAATAAAGAAAAAAGACCTTTACTACTCTTTTGTTCAATAAATACACTCAGTCTTTCAAACTTGGACACTGTGATGTCATCAGAGGAACCTGAATGTTATGAGATGAAATTTCAATGGGAATTCAATAAACTGGAGAGGAAAAAAGAAGCTAAGGCTTATTTATCTTTACAGAAAACTATAAAATCTTGAGATGTAGCATACTGTTGTATTCCACAGTAAGTCACACAGTCTTGAAGTGTACCCTTATAGGCCAATGCTCCTTAAGTTTCTTAATGATTAAGCAATAAAAACAAAAAATCTCCTTTAGTCATGTTAAAGAAAGAAATTCATGCCTAAGTAACAATGTGACTGTATTAAAAATCTGACAAACATAAATCATGAAATGGCGATACTTATTTATCCACAGTTGAGTTAAACAACTACAGATGAACTGGTGTTGTCGATACAGAAAATATTCTAAGTAATTGCAACATATACATATAAAAAAAAAACTGTGATAATACATCAAAATATCTTCACCTGTTTCTCGAATTAACAACATCATCTTCACAGAGAAAGAAGTTTGTTCCTAGATCCCATGCTTGGCATTTTTTTGCATCATGAATTGTAAGTGCCTTCAAAGCAGAGAAAAATATCTAAGTCAGGAATAAGACAAGATGTTCACTATCTCCAATACTAGTTACACTGCACTGGAGCATGTGTTAATTAGAGCACAGAGGGTTACTAAAGGCCTAAGAACTGAAGAGGACATGAAGTTAGCTTCATTCACAGATGATAAGACTATATATCGGGAAACCCAGAGAAGTTCCTAGAAAAACTAAACAGTAAGAGAATGTAAATTGAGAAAAGTAGCATGTTACGTAAGTCGACATACATAAAAAAATTTAAAAATGCACATAAACATTTCCAAATGTTCCACATTCAAAGTAAGAAAGACAACTGACCAACTGGAAAAATATGTATTTACCTTATAGGCCACAAATCTTAAAAAGGGGCAAGGTATATAACACAAAGTATGTTAAAAAAGAAATGCATAAGGTCCCTTGAAATATTTACGCATGTTCAACTCTGCTCAAGAATGAAATATCTTTTTGGAGTTCCCGTTTGTGGCACAGCAGAAATGAATCCAACTAGGAACCATGAGGTTGCAGGTTTGATCCCTGGCCTCGCTCAGTTGGTTAAGGATCTGGTATTGCCATGAGCTGTGGTGTAAGTCACCGTGAGATGTGGTGTAGGTCATATATGCGGCTCGGATCTGGTGTTGTGGCTGTGGCATAGGCCAGCAGCTACAGCTCCAATTCCACCCCTAGCCTGGGTGGGAACTTCCATATGCCACAGGTGCAGCCCTAAAAAGCAAAAAATAAAATAAAAATAAAAATAAAAATAAATTAAAAAAAAAGTTCAGTATATGGACTTTACTTGGATCCTGATTAGAACAAAATAAATATTTAAAATAATTCTTTCATAAAACTGGGAAAATTTGAACTCCAATTAGATACTTGACGACTGTGGTGGTGGGCAGGCTTCTAAGATACCCCTGAATGATTCCCATTTCCTGGTATTCGGGCCTCTGAGTGAACCTCTCTCCTAGTGACTTGCTTTTTTTTAATGACTACAGAATAGGTGATGGAATGTCACTTCTGACATTAGGTTACAAAGACTGATTTGTCTCACTAGCACATTCCCTTTCTCGTTTTCTTGCTTGCTTCCACTGATGAAACAAGCTACCACATTGTAAGCTGCTCTATGGAGAATACATGGCAAGGAATTGAGAGTGACTCTCAACCAACAGCCCAGCAAAGAACTGAGGTGGAATGCGAAGTGGCACAGTCTTGCCAGTGAAACCTGTCAATAACCACATGAGCAAGCTTGGTTAGTAGTTCCTTCCCCTAGCTTCAAGATGACTGTAGGCTCTACCAATATCTTGCCTGGAGCTTTGTGAGACCCTCAAAAAGAGGTATCCATTAAGATGCACCCAATTTGTGACCCAAAGAAAATGAGACAAGTGTTGCTGTTTAAGCTGCTAAATTTTGGGGTGATTTATTTGCAGTAAAAGACAACTGTTAAAGTTACCAATGATATTAAGAAACTGTCACATTTTTAGGTGTGAAAACGATTATGGTGGCTATGTTTTCAACAGACACCTTTATCTTTCAGAACTATATACTGAAGATTTTAAGAATGATACAACAGGATGTTTGAGGTTTATATCAAAATAATTTGGCAGTTAGTGGGGAATGGGAAAGAGATGCACAAAACAAATTTGTCTGCGAGCTGATAACTGCAGTTCCATGATGGGTTTTAATAAAACTATTCTTTTTTTGTATAATTTTGAAATTTTCTATAATAAAAAGCAAAACAATTCTTCTTACCAAGGGCATTTACTCACTTACCTTAATTCCTGCAAGAACAAGATTCTTTGCTATAAAGGGGGGGGGGAAAAGGAATAGCTTAATATTAGAAAGTGTATATTAGATATGTCTTCAAGGAGCAAGGTCTCATCTCTGACTAAATAATTATAAGTTCTTTTACTACTTAAGAAATACTGTTCACTTAGAAAACACAGATGAACAACAAAGGAGGAAACTAAACTTTCTATTACCACACCACACTGAGATAATCACTCTTAAAATTTTAGTGCACCCTTCCAAATATGCTGGCATGACTATATATGTGTATATCCTCTACCATAATGAATTAATGGATACAGAGAAAGCTCATTAATAGGTAACAACGTCACAAAAGAGAAGCAAGACAGTCATTATTAGTTCCTTTGAGGAAGAATGTACAGTATCATGAAATAGTCTTGCCAAAAAAAAAAGAAAAGAAAGAAAGAAAAGAAATCAAAACAGAATATGATGATGGTTTGGGATTTAATTTCCTTCACAGAAAGTAACACAAGGGAAAGAAGTTAAATTCTTTAAATTATGCTGCTCAAAAGTACCACATAAAATTATGAATAAAAACACTGCTTACCAATTTCCAAACCGAGACCACCCATACCACTTAAGAAAACATGGGCCCTGGCCATCTTCTGCATTGCTGTGTCTCCAAGAACGTACCTCTGTCGACTACATGTAAAACACAATGAAAAACACCAAGTTATTTCACCAAAATCGCATATTCTTTAAAGTTATTTGCCAACTAATTACCTGGCAACTAGATCCTGCCCACAGATTTGTTCTCCATCACTTGCCCAGTGTTTAAAATTTCTGGATTAACTGCCAAATATGACATTCTGAAAAGTCAGAAGATTTGGCACCACAGTCCACATTCCCTTACAGCTAGGGAAGTGAGTAGGAGTTGCCCTGTTTAGAGAGGGAGGAGAATTAATTGTGCTGTAGACGTGCCATGGTTTCCATTTTGCTTCTCTCATTTATTACCTCAGTGGCTACTACAGGCATTTGAGTTTGCCATCTCCACTTGAAGCCTTTCACTGTGAAAAGGACCTCTCAAGCAAAAAACTGGTTCCCTTCCGGGAGTTTAAATAACTTAAAATTAAGCCGTTTTCAAACATTATCTTAAATATAAAAGCTGATAAATTATATAAAGGACCTTATTACATCATCCATCCAAATAGCTGTAAGGTAGTATCAGGATGGGAATTTAAAAAAAAAAAAAATTCACATTGGCAATGAAGAACAGTCAGACGTAATAAAGTCAATAGTAGAGCTTATTTTAAAGAACAATGATAAACTTGAAGCTATACCAATTTCTGAAGATATGGGCGTTCAAAGGATTCTTCTGAGAATCATTTGAAAGATGAGTTCAGTATAAAAAAATAATTTCAGAAGCCCTTGGCTTGTAAGCGGAATTCACACATGCACATATACACATACTGGTTTAATGTATTTCTGTTTATACATGTATATACGTGTGTGTATGTGTACATATATATTTAACTTCCCTATTTTAGCTACAGAAGTTAAATATATACATTTAACTTCGATATTTTAGCTACCGATATTTAATATAAAAGCCTTAAAAGGGGTTTTTTGTCTACTAAGAAGAAACGTTATAAACACAATCTTTATCATTTCCTTCTTTATTCCCTACAACATATAATAAAGTCTAGACTTTTTCTTTTTAAATTGGTATTCACTATTTTTGCTTCAAAGATAAAATCGATTCACTTATTTATGAAACATTTATTGAACATCTACTATAGTACGCATGGAACAGCGTATTATATAGTCTTAAAACCCTTATTTGAGTACCCCTAAACAATATATTTAAGTTCTATCTATCTTGGAACTTTACGTAAATGGGATCAGTTTGAATGTCTTCTCTTGCTTCTTCAAAGAAATTATACGTGTAAGATTTGTTCATATCGATGTATGGAGATGTTCATTAATTTTTATCTGCTGTATTCTATTGTACTGCACTATGCTACTGAGGATGTACCATAATTCAGCTATTCTGTGGTTTTGGACAGTTACCAATAATGAGATGTGTGTAGTGTTACATACGTCTTATGGTACAGGGGTAGTAGTTTCTATGGGGCATATTCTAAAAGAGGAAATGCAGGGTTAACTTTAGATAATGCCAAACTTTTCCAAAGTGGAGGCACCACTCTGCCTGGCAGTGTATCAAATCCCCTTAGTTTCACATCCTTAATGTGCAGGAAAATTTAACATAACAGGCCTGATCTTTAGCGTGCTTATGGGGCTAGTCCTTGGCTGGTGACTATGAACTTGGCTTTTGAAACGTTTCCTATGCTAACAGTTTGACTTTTCTATCCCTCCCTCCCCCCAGTTAGTTTCCTGAAATAAAAACTCCTTTTTAGGTCTTCTTTTCTAAAATACATATGTAAAACTAACCGATCTTAAAGAGCACCCCCGATTTTTTGTTTGTCTTTTTGTCTTTTTAGGGCTGCACCTGTGGCATATGGAGGTTCCCAGGTTAGGGGTCAAACAGGAGCTACAGCTGCCGGCCTACGCCACAGCCACAGCAACGCCAGATCAGAGCCAAGCCGTATCTGTGACCTACACCACAGCTCACAGCAACGCCAGATCCTCAACCCACTGAGCGAGGCCAGGGATCGAACCCGCAACCTCATGGTTCCTAGTTGTATTCGTTTCCACTGGGCCACAACGGGAACTCTGAGAGCACTCCAAATTTTGATATATAGTACTTTAATGATTACTTTCCAATTTTAATTATGATTATTTTTGACTTATGACTTAATCTGAAGTATATTTTAAAATTTCTAATTTTGAGGAATTTTATAAGCATCATTTGTGTTGACTTCTTGCTTAAATGCACAGTGACTAGACATCACAATCTATATAATTTCACTTTTAACATCTGACAATCTCTTTGGTCAATTTTACAAATGTTCCATCTGTTTCTGAAAAGACTGTACTCTATAGTCGTTAGATGCAACATTCCTTGCGTGCAGACTCATGTCTATACCTGTTCTGACTTTTTGTCTGCTTATTCTCTTGATTACTAAGCGAAATATATATATATATATATTTGGTCTTTTCAGGGCCACAATCGCAGCATATAGAAGTTCCCAGGTTAGGGGTCGAATCAGAGCTGTAGCCGCCGGCCTACACCACAGCCACAGCAAAACGGGATCCAAGTCGCATCTGCAACTTACACCACAGCTCATGGCAATGCCAGATCCTTAACCCACTGAGTAAAGCCAGGAATCAAACTTGCATCCTCATGGATACTAGTCAGATTCGTTTCTGCTGAGCCACAACAGAACTTTCTAAAAGCAACATTTACAAAAATGCCTCACTAGGACTGTAAATTTGTTTACTCTTCTATACATACTGAACAGTACTGACATGTAAGAATAGCAGTTAATGCTCAGGGTTTAATATACACCACACACTGTTTTAGTGTTTTGGGTTAACTCATTTAATCCTCATGAAAATTCTCTAAGTTCTATTTTTATTCCCATTTTTACAGACAGGAAAACTTAAACACAGAGAAATTGTTATTTATAAATAGAGAGGCAAGATTCGACCCAAGCAGTCTGGCCTTAGCATCCATACTCTTAAACGCTGTGCTAGACCGCATACAGATCAAGAAAGTCCAATCATTCCAGAATGCCTACAGGAAGAAAACAAAAGCAGTTTCCTGACCTACCTCTTCCCTACCCAAGCCCTAAGAACAACCACCCTCAATTCTTGTAGTTACTGCTCCTAATATTTATCCTGTCACCTCTTAATAACATGTTTGTACTTTTATTTCTTGATTTTTTCTTTCACATATTGCCTGTTAACGTCCAAGTAAGAAAGATGGAATGACTTTTCCGAACAGAAATCGGTCAAATCACTTTCCCGGTTTAAACCTTCAGCGCCTCGCATTCCTCTTATGATAAACTCTAGGCCCTGACATGAGACACAGAGCAGTTCACGGCCTAGTCTCTGCTTGGCTCTCTAGTCTCACCTTTTGTCTCGCTACCATCAAACTCCATATTCCAGGTTATTAAAGGTTTTCAGTTCTCCAAATGTGGTGTTTTCTGTTTGGTTGCTAGACAGTTTCCTAGAGCATTTCTCTCCTCCCAAAATTCTGTGCTTGAATAATTCCTACTTGTCCTCAGGTCTTAAATTATACATTACTTTCCCTGATGATGCTTCTCGAAACCCCTACCCTTTCTCAGGATGGTGCTGGATCATCTTTTATATGCGTCCATAACATCCTTCATTCAATTGTTATTAACACTTATGACAGTGTATTTTCACTATCTGTTTGTCTATTTTACTAGAAGACTATAGATTCCTTAAGGCAAGGCCTGCCTTTACTTACTACTGTATCCCGGCAACTAAGAGGGCCTGGAACATAATGGAAACACAAAAGCAATTTGCTAAATTAATCAAAGAAATGAAATGGCACACAAGAACAAGAACCCTTTTATGCCCTACTAAGCAGAAGACTTGAATTCTTTTTTCTGTGTTCACAGTGACAAGAACTACGTTAAAAAATGTTTCTCATCTCAGACTTAACTTCATTAATTATTTTAAGATTGCTCAGGGAAATGATGAACAGCCATGACAAAAATGTTATTGATTATAAATGACAAAGAACATCCAGACAAAAGAATAAAATTAAGATGTATGAGCCAAGGTTTTCCAAAGAATCATATAATCTCCGACAGATTCTCATCAGTTACCTAAATTATCTACCTTTTCAATGTCTGGCCTCCAAGGGGAAGGGTACTAAGCAGCGCCTACTTTGTGCTAGCCAATGTCAGGCACTCTGCAACTGACACTTAAATCCTATGAGAGGACATCTAAAGAGCTGAGAGTGTAACTTCAAGCCCAATGCTGTTACATGGCAGCTGACCGTATTAAGTGCACATGCAACGCATCAGTGAATGTATCCAGTAAAGAAGAAATTCCCACAGCTACTTAATCTACTTTTAGAGAGCCCTGTTTTTCAAAGATTCTCCCTTTTACCAAGATACAATATCTTCCTACAGTTTTCACCACTAGTCCTAATTTTACCTCCTTGGGGCCATAGGGAACTCGTATAATCCCTCTTCGATGTGACAGCCCTCCAAACATTTGAAGATGGTATTCAGGTTCCAGAGTCTTCTTTCTCCAGGCTAAAGATCTCCAGTTCCTTAAACAATTCCAAACATGACATCATTTTGAGTCCCCCTCAACAGTCTAATCACTTTCTTCTGGATGTGCTTCAATTATCTTCATGTATTCATGCACTGTGTGGGGCTCATGACAGCAACAACCTCATATGAGGTGCTTTGAGGATTAAACTAAGATAAAATAAATAAAACACCTAGTAGGATATCTGTGATATGTTATTGGGAGTGATAAATAATCATATAATCCATTATTAAATACTACAAACAGAAGTACCAGAAACTAAGGGAACCTGAAACACTGAAGAAGAAGTGCTTATCTCTATCACTGGAGGTTGTGGGAAGCTTCACAAATGAGGTTCATCCATGCTGGAAACTGAAGACTTAACAGGAGTTAAAAAACTAATCAAAGAAGGAAAAGCATTCTATGCCAAGAAAAAGAAAAGCATGAAAAAGAAAGGCATATAAGAAATATGCAGTATATACGTAAGACTTCCATTTCTGGTCATGGTTAGGCAACAGGGACCGGATTTATCCTCTTCCTGCCTGAACTGAAAACTGGACCATATAAATGAAACAAAAGATGTCAGACACTGGACAGCAGGCAAGTCAGGACAGTAGCCTCAGAGGAAAAAGAACAGCTGAGGTGGGCTTTATGACTGCCCTGGCCACTGCCTGGGGAGTTTCCGGCTGCAGAGGAGGAAGTGAAACTCAAACAGAGCCTGACGGTCGCCTCAAATTGAAGAGAGGGCTGCAATTTCAAGGAGGTTAGAATCTGTGACTAGAGAGATGAAGAGAGAGAATGCTGGCGATCTGTAGATGGTTCTCCTTGAGTTTTCAGCTAAGAAAGATGAGAAGTTCCCTGGTGGCCTGGTGGTTAAAGGATCTGGCATTGTCACTGCTGTGGCTTCGGCTTGATCCTGGCCTGGGAACTTCAGCCAAAAAAAAAAAAAAAAAAAAGGGAAATAACCTCAGGCTGGGGAAAGAACTACCTGAAAGGTGCAGGTAAAACAATCACTGTTGTTTAAACAAGGCCAGAAATAGTCTGTGTTTCCCTCCAGCAAGGTGCACTAGATAGAAAACAGGATATATCAATTCTGGGGAAAAATTAGCCCCAGAATTGAGTCTATTCTGGTACAACCTAACAAAGTTTAAAAAGTAGGCCTTGAAAAAATAAATTGTTTTCAATTTAACTGTGTCCCTGAAAAAATTCAAGAATATTTAAAGGAATTCAAAATTATCTAGCACTCAAAAAGGTA
Source organism: Catagonus wagneri (assembly GCA_004024745.2). Lineage (NCBI taxonomy): Eukaryota > Metazoa > Chordata > Mammalia > Artiodactyla > Tayassuidae > Catagonus > Catagonus wagneri. Next base: position 21,975,166 of record PVHT020000886.1, on the reverse strand, counting down.
AAATTCATAATAACTGATATATGCTGTAAAATTACCAGATATGCAAAAGAGCAGGGAAATACAACTCATAATGAATAGAAAAATCAACAACAGAACAGATTTAGAAATGACAGATGATAAATGTGTAGACAAAGACATTAAACAATTAAAAATACAACACATATGCTCAAGAAGCAGCAAAACTCCTAGAGATGAAGACTAAAAAACTCAAGATGAAAACATACACACTGAAAGGAATTAACAATAAATTCAATACTGCAGAAGTGAACCTGAAGACACAGCAATAGAAACTTTACAAAATGAAACATACAGATTAAAAAAAAAAAGAAGACTGAAAAGAATAAATAGAACTTGAGTGAGCTGTGGGACAACTTCACTTGGTCTAATATATGCGTAATTGGGGTCCTTGAAAGAGAATGGAGAAAGAGGGAAGAGAAAAACATATCTGAAGAACTAAAGAGCTAAAATTTTTCTGGGAACACAATAAATCCACAGACCATAATGCAAACAAATCAAAGAACAAGACATATAAAGAAAACTACAACAAAAGCATATCATAATTTTTTAAAACCAGGGATGAAGAAAAAGTAATCAGAGAAAATAGGCCATATGACTTACAGAGAAAAGGTAAGAATGACAGCTGACTTTCTCCCAGGAAGCAGTACAAATCAGATGACAGCAGACACATTTTTAAAGTTCTGAAGACACTGCCAACCTAAAACTCTATACCCAATTTCAAAAAAGGAAATAAAGACTTCATTAGACATAAAAAAGCTGAAAGACTTCACTGCTGGCAGACCTTCACTAAAAGAAATGTTAAAGTAAATCCTTAGAAAGAAGGAAAAGGATACCAGGTGGAGATCTTAATTTAGACAAAGGAATATAGAATACCAGAAATGACAACTTTATAGATAAATACAAAACCTCTTTTTTCTTATTTTTAAAATCTCTTTTAAAGATAACTGATTGTTTAAGCCAAAACCAATAAAGAACCATGAGTTTATAATGTAAAAGTAAAATGTTAAGACAATAATAAGTCAAATCAGTAATTCAATATCCTGAGATAGGAGAAATAGAAGTATACTATTAAATCTTCCCTAATGGAGGAGTTCCCTTCATGGCTCAGTGGTTAACGAATCTGACTAAGAACCATGAGGTTGCGGGTTTGATCCCTGGCCTTGCTCAGTGGGTTAAGGATCCGGCACCTGGCCTTGCTCAGTGGGTTAAGGATCAGGCGTTGCCTTAAGCTGTGGTGTAGGTTGCAGATGCGGCTTGGATCCCGCGTTGCTATGGCTGTGGCGTGGGCTGGCAGCTACAGCTCCTGTTAGACCCCTAGCCTGGGAACCTCCATATGCCACGGGTGCGGCTCTAGATAAAGGCAAAAAGACCAAAAAAAAAAAAAAAAACACCTTTCCTAATGGAGTTACCATTGTGGCTCAGCAGTAACAAACCCAACTAGGATCCATGAGGACATGGGTTCGATGCCTGGCATTGCTCAGGGTTAAGGATCTGGCATTGCTGTGACCTGTGGTATAGGTCAAAGACACAGCTCAGATCCCAAGTTGCTATGGCTGTGGTGCAGGTCGGCAGCTGCAGCTCCGATTTGACCCCTAGCCTGAGAACTTCCATATGACGTGAATACAGCCCTAAAAAGACAAAAAAAAAAACAAAAACTTTCTTATACTATAAAGGAAGTGACACAGTAAGATTATAGTAATATACACAGTGGCTCTGTCCTCTAATTCCCCACACATACTGAGGGATGATTGTGTAGTAACACGCCAATAAAGGAAATAAAATATAATTAAAATGTTCAGTTATTCAACAAAAAAAGACAGAGAAAAAAGGAAACCCAGTAACAGGGAGATTAAGTAATTAAAAAACAGAAAAACAGTATCCACAATAAATGTAAATGTGTAAACACTCTATTAAAAGAGACTTACGGATGGAGCTCCCATGTGGCTCAGAAGCTGGCAAGCCCAACTAGCATCCATGAGGATACAGGCTCACTCCCTGGCCTCGCTCAGTGGGTTGGGGATCCGTTGCTGTGAGCTGTGGTGTAGGTCGCAGATGTGGCTCGGATTTGGCATAGCTGGGCTGTGGCACACGCCGGCAGCTATAGCTCCGATTCTCCCCCCTTAGACTGGGGACCTCCATATGCCACAGGTATGTCCCTAAAAAAGAAAAAAAAAAAAAAGAGAGACAGACTTATGGAGTTTCCATCGTGGCTTAGTGGTAATGAACCTGACTAGAAAGTGGGTTCGATCCCTGGCCTTGCTCAGTGGGTTAAGGACCCAGCGTTGCCCTGAGCTGTGGTGTAGGTTGCAGATGCAGCTCAGATCTGGCGTGGCTGTGGCTGTGGCTGTAGCATAGGCTCTGACTGGACCTCTTCCTGGGAATTTCCATATGCTGCGGATGTGGCCCTAAGAAGATTTAAAAAAAAAAAAAAAGACAGACTTAGAGATCAAAGGAACAGAACAGAAAGCCCAGAAATAAACCCATGCACTTATGTTTTGGAAAACAAATAAGATACTTCTAAATGACACGCGGGTCAAAGAAATCAAAGGAAAATTACAAATTTTTCTAACTGAATGAAAATGAAGACATATTTGTCAGGTATATATAAAGCAATGCTTAAAAGAAAATTTTTAGCATAAAATGAACATAGTAATAAAGTTAGAAACGTCTCAAAAATCAATACTCTCAACTTCCACCTTAAGAGATTAGAAAAAGAAGAGCAAATTAAACTCAAAATAAGCAGAAGGAAAAAGCTCTCAAAAGAAGGAGTTCGCTGGTGGCCTAATGGTCAGGGATCCAGCACTGTCCCTGCTATGGCACAGGTCTAATCCCTGGCCCAGACGCTTCCGTATGCTATGCGAACAGCCAAAATAAAAATTAAAAAAATATTTTTTACAGATAACAGAAATCACTGAAATACAAACCAGAAAAAAAAGTATAAAAAAATCAATTAAACTAAAAGCTAATTCTCTAGGAAGATAAAAAAATTAATAAACCTCCAGCCAGAATGATCAGGGAAAAAAGAGAAGACAGAAAAATTACCATTACCAGGTATGAGCAAGGAAAAATGCTTTCAGATCCTATAGATATTAAAAAGGGCAGTAAGGGAATATTATAAACTTTATGCCACTAATTTCAGCCACTAAGATAAACATAGTTTTTGAAAAACAAACTATTAAAGCTCACTTAAGAAGAAATAGATTATCTGAATACCCCTGTATGCATTAGATGTTTAATGTGTAGTTAAAAACTTTTCACAAAGAAAACCCCAAAGACAGATTGCTTCATTGTGAATTCTACCAAAAACAGAAACAAATAATACCAATTCTATACAAACTTTCTGGAAATTTAAAGAACTACCTCTCAGCTTATACTCTGAGGTCAGTATTACCTGATACTAAAACCGGACAAAATCATTCAATCAAAAAATACTCCAGGAGTTCCCTCTGAGGTATGGTGGGTTAAGAATCCTAATGCAGCAGCTCAGGTCACTGCGGAGGCAGGGGTTCAATCCCCAGACTGGTGCAATGAGTTAAAGGATCACGCGCTGCCACAGTGCAGCATAATTCACGGTTACAGCTTGGATTCAATCCCGGGCCTGGGAATTTCCATGAGAAGGAGGTGGGCCGCAGGTGTGGCCATAAAAAATAAAGTACTCCACACATCAATAGCCCTCACATATACAGATGCAAAAAACTTTACAGAATTTATATATATGTGTGAAAATGCATTATGATCAACTTTGTTTAATCCTAGAAATGGAATGCAAGGGCGACATAATACTCTTAAAGCCATCATTGATTATAATTCACAATATTAAAACGCTAAAGAAGAAAAGCCATATAATCACCTCAATGAACGCAGAAAACAGCCTTTGATAAACGCAATATCCATTTCTGATTTAAGAAAACAAAGCAAGGAGTTTCTGCTGTGGTTCAGCAGGTTAATGACCTGGCCCATCTCCCCGGAGGTGCAGGTTCAGTCTCCAGCCCAGTGCAGGGAGGTTAGGATCCAGTGTTGCTGCAGCTGTGCCTCAGATCCAACCCCCGGCCCAGGAACTTCCATATGCCGCGGGGGCAGCCAGAAAAAGAAAAACAAACAAAAAAACCCTAAAATCTTAAGCTAACTAGTAATGGAAGAGCATTTCCCTCAGTATCTACAAAACATCACACTCCACTGTAGAAGGATGAATTTTCCAAAGATAAGCACAGAAGTTGCCTGCCTTTACCACTTCCATTTAACGCTGTGTTGAAGGTTCCATCCACAGAAATAAAGCAAGACAAAGAAACAAAATACTCCCAGATTGAAAAGGAGGAAATAAAACTTTTTTATTTTCAAACATGACTGTCCATGTAGAAAATCCTAGGCAGTCTTATTTATAATAGCCCAAATCTGGAAAAAAACCAAATGCCCCTCAACAATTAATAAGTGGTTAAATAAATTATAGAATATTCATGTAATACAACTCAGCAATAAAAAGGAATAAATTGGAGTTCCCGTCGCGGTGCAGCGGAAATGAATCCGACTAGAAACCATGAGGTTGCAGGTTCAATCCCTGGCCTCGCTCAGTGGGTTAAGGATCCGGCGTTGCCATGAGCTGTGGTGTAGGTTGCAGACGCAGCTGGGATCCCGCGTTGCTATGGCAGCTATAGCTCCGATTGAACCCCTAGCCTGGGAGCCTGCACATGCCATGGGTGTGGTCCTAAAAAATGACAAAAAAGACACACAAACAAAAAAAAGGAACAAATTACTGATATCATATATGAATCTCAAAATCATTAATACTAAGTGAAAGAAGCCAGACCCCTCCAAAGGTACTATATGACTCCATTTACATAAAATCCTAGAAAATAAAAACAATTCTATAGTATAAGGATCATTTCAGTGGGTGTAGCCACTGCAACCACTGGGAGATGTCAGCCAGAGAGAGAAGAGAAGAAGGGTTATAAAGGGGCACAAAGAAAATGTTCAGTTGCGATGGCCATGGTATCTAAATCAGGATGATTTCACGAGTGTATAGCTACGTCAAACACATTAAACTGTACACTTTAAATATGTACAGTTTACTTTATATTAATTTACACCTCAATAAAACTCTGGAAAATATGTATTTACGTTGGGAGACAATCCTTCACAGGTCCTTCAACTCCCAGATGTCCCTCTAGATATGCTTGTAGGCAAGGTCCTGACCGCTTTTTACTTGGGGGCCTTTTCTAGGGTTGTGTTTGTAGCATGTAACTGATGTATGAGGTGAGTCTGCCCAGGACAAGGAGCAGGCTTGCTTACTGCTTTGGATGTATCCCTTCAAGGCAGGGTTCCTCAGCAGTGGAAAGCAGTCCCCTAGGCCCCTGGCATCACTCCCTTGGGACCTGGGAGCTGACCAACACGATACCGATGTCCATGCTATCTGCTATATCATAAGTAATGAAATCTTTTTTCTCTTATGCAGATTCTTCATATCTTCTGTTAGATTCCGCTAAACAATAATAGGCTGGCTTTTAGCTCGTAAGTAGGGCAAACTCAAGTCCTAGACCCTGACAGCATGCACATAAATTTTGACAATAGGATGTTGAGGGGTAAAGTGGTGAGAAGTGATATGGAAGCTAAAAAGAAAGATGACCATAACTCATGGTAAATAATTAGAAATTACTGGACTTATAAGCACTATTCTTCATGATTAATTTGCAATTTATACACATTTTTCTAATTAAATATTTGTTGAATAAATGAATGCATTAAAAAAAAAAGAAAGACTGAAAGAAATAATTAGACCTAAAAGGTTAAGTACCTTAAGATCATACACTCATAAATGGTGGAGAATGAGTCAAAATCAGATTTAATACCAAAGTTGATACTCTCGGCCAACTATTATGCCTTATTCGAAAAAGGGCTTAAATGCCTATTGTAAAGTTTGGACTCATCAATGTAGATGATAGGGAACCATTTAAGGATTTTAAACCCAGAAGCCAGGAACTCTGAGATAAATTTCAAAAAATGCCACTCTGAGTAACCTATGAGAGAGGGATTAGAGATAAGAATAGTTCTAAAAAGGTCACATAAGAGAATATTATTAGTTCAATTGAGAGATGCCAAATGCAGAGAGAGAAAATGAAAGAACTGGATATAAGAGTTGTTTAAAAAGAACTGAAAGGATTTAAAAATTTAACTGAATTTAGAAGATGACAAGTAGGGAAAAAAAATCTAAGATGACACCAAGGGTTCTAGCTCAGGTTCCTGAGTTACTGGCACCATTTAATTTGATGGGAAGAAAAAAATGGACCCAACGGTGTTGCATGCTACTTCATACTGCAAACTATTTTTTATGAACAGTTTTTTCATAAAATCCTTAAAACTGAAATATCATTCTTAAGATATAAAACAATAATATGCAAAATATAGAAGAAACTACAATTCAGGAACAACGGCCACCCCAAATAACCTAATTTAAAAATAGGCAAGGACTAGAATAGACATTTATCCAAAGAAGACACACAAGCGGCCAAGAGGACCACGGAAAGGCGCTCCGCTTCACTAACTGTCAGGGAAACGCAAAACCCCAGTGAGGTGCCACCTCGCACCTGTGAGGACTATCATTATTAAATAAAAATAAAACCCCGTAAACAGCAAGTTTTGGTGAAGATGTGCAGAAACTGGAACTCTTGTCCACTGTTGTGGGAATGTAAAATAGTCCAGCTACAAAGGAAAACAGTATGGAGGTTCTCTAAGAAACTAAAAACAAGAATTCCTGTAGTGGCTCAGAAAAAAACAATCTGACTAGCATTCCTGAGGAAGCAGGTTCGATCCCTGGCCTCATTCAGTGGGTTAAATACCAGGCGTTGCCATGAGCTGTGTGTAGGTCACAGACGCAGCTCGGATCCCACGTTGCTGTGGCTGTGGAGTAGGTGGCTATAGCTCCCATTCGACCCCTAGCTTGGGAACCTCCATATGCCGCAGGTATGGCCCTAAAAACACAAACAAAACAACAACAACAACAAAACAGAACTACCTTATGCTCCAGCAATACCTGATTATTTATTAACTGCTATATACCTAAACTGCTATATTCTATAACTCTATCAAACTGTAAAAGTGGACTGTAAGCCTACTTATCTAGCATTGCAAATGGAAAATTTAATCTCTGGATTACTGAAAATTATGTTTATCTCAGCCATTACACGGTTGGAGGGACATAAAAATGTTTCACAAAGATTGTAAAAAATAATGAAAAAAATCAGCCAATACAATCTCAAGGAGTTGCCATTTGTTATCTTGAGAATATGATCAGAAGCACATTAAGAACATCATAATTAGAGATTAACTAAGAGTCTAAATTTAAGATGACTTCTGGAGTTCCCGTTGTGGCACAGTGAAAATGAATCCAACTAGGAACCATGAGGTTGCGGGTTCGATCCTTGGCCTGGCTCAGTGGGTTAAGGATCCGGCGTTCCCGTGAGCTGTGGTGTAGGTCACAGACGCAGCTTGGATCTGTTGTTGCTGTGGCTCTGGGGTAGGCCGGTGGCTACAGCTCCGATTCGACCCCTAGCTTGGAACCTTCCATATGTTGCGGGTATGGCCATAAAAGGACAAAAAGACAAAAAATAAATAAATAAAAAAATTTAAGGTGACTTCTGAAGTATAATTATAGTCAGGAGACCATATGGTAAAATAATTTCCACATAAGCAAAATCAAGTTAGTTTTAATCTTTTTCCAAGTGTATAGTGCAAAACAGGACTTGAAATAAACATACCAGGTGGTATATATCAACTCCTCCTAAACTGCTCAAAATTGACTCTGCATCCCACATTAAAAAAATATAAAAAGAAATTCAAAATACATAATGAACCTATTGTTCCAAATTCTACCTACATAGTATCTATTTTTTCATGATTATATATAGAGGAAATCTATGAACTTTTAAACTGAGATTATGTTTTATACTATCTTCTATGCAAGCATCTCAAAGTTTTCAAGTATTTTGATTTCATGGAAAAATACAGTAAAAAATGGTTCCATTAAATTCCACTCAAATCACAGCTCTTCAATCACAAAATACTTCTCTGTCTATACAGTTTAAACATGCAGTTCTGTTTATGAGATTACACTGAAGTAAACATATTCTCTAGATGCTACTGTATAACGAAAGTGAAATAAATTGTTTTTCATGAGACTCCTACACCATTAAGAACATAAATATGTACTCCTGTCTTGAAACTAGAGATGCATTTGGTAAAGAACAGCAAAATCATTCTTGGTCATATCACCTAAACCCAAAAGCAATCAAGATATAACCAGCTTACTATAGCTAGAAAAAAAAGTTAATTTTAATTCTTAGGATGTATTTACAAAATTTTGCGTAGTCCTAATGGTGTCTTTGAATAGACTACTCCATTACTTGAGAACAATGGACAGGGAAAACAAGTTTCTATAAGGTTCTTACCTGTATAATGCATCATCGATCTCCACAGGTTCTGTTGCCATGATGGGCAAATTTGTATTCACACTGAATAGAGAAAACACAACTTATAAGGGCAAGTATGGTTATTCACATTATATAATGTAAAATTCCAGAATGTAAACCAGATATATATCTTACTACCTACCACTTTAGATTTTTAAAAATAAGCCAAAATTAAATTCGCTGACTGCCTGCTCTGGGTGTATTATAAAATTAGAGCCCATGATAGTTTTATTTTCAGGTTTTATTACTGCTATATATATTCTGATGGACCTATATTGTAGCAATTTTGTTTGAGTGCCCCATAAACCTTCTCTAATATACACACTCTCCCTATATAAATTTCATTCAGTCCATGGAATTTACCATATTCTGAAGATATCTAAGCTTATTTCTACATGTCTGATCTCTCTCTTACCTCCAGATTTCATGCATCTGCCAGAACACCATCTCTATTCTGATGTTTAAATGGTATCACAAACAAAACAAGCTTCAAATAGAGTTCAATTCCCCTGCTTAATCCAGTCTTCCCCAGTCTTTCCCAACTCACTTGGGATCACCAAGTAAACGGTACCACCATTAGCCATTTGCTGAGGCCCAAAATTCTAGGGGTCTTAACTCCTTCCATTGTTTTCCTTCATTTGTGAGTCCTGTTAGTTCTACCTTTAAAAAGGGATCTCAAATCTGATCACTTCTCACTATTTCAATCAGTACAATCTCAGGCCATACCATCAGCATATCTCATTTGAACTACATCAAAGGCCTAACCATTCTATTTCTATTGCCTTTCCCCTTCAGCTTATTTTCCATCCAACACCTAAATCTTTTAGAATGTAGTCAGACATTACTCCTTGACTTAAAACTATCCTTCAGTGAATTTCCTTTCCTCTTACAATAAAATTCAAACACCTTACCATACTTAAAAGGGTCCTATACCTGTCTCCCAATTATCTGTCCAACCTAAACTCCCACAATTCTCCCTCTTGCTCATTATCTTCAGCCACACTGGCCTATTTGCTGTTCCTCAAAAAGCCAAGCTTGCTATCACTTCAGAGTTTTTACATTTGCTTTTCCCTCTGCTTGGAATGTTCTTCTTCAGATCTTTGAATAGCTGACTCTTATCATTTAAGCCTCTATTAGAATACTGCTTCACAAACGTTAGACACACCATTCCTGATCACCCCATTAAAACTGTGGGGGCCTTCCTGGGACAGATCTCTGCCCACACCACTTGTTTTAGCCTCCCAAGCCTTCCCCAAGGTCTAAAAAGCAAATTTAGGGAGTTCCCTTCGTGGCTCAGTGGTTAACGAATCCGACTAAGAACCATGAGGTTGCGGGTTCGATCCCTGGCCTTGCTCGGTGGGTTAAGGATCCGGCGTTGCCGTGAGCTGCGGTAAAGGTTGCAGACGCGGCTCGGATCCCGTGTTGCTGTGGCTGTGGCGAAGGCCGGCGGCTACAGCTCCTGTTAGACCCCTAGCCTGGGAACCTCCACATGCCGCGGGTGCGGCTCTACATAAAGGCAAAAAGACAAAATAAATAAATAAATAGCAAGCAAATTTAATCAAATAAATAAGAAAATGCAGTCACAAAGGAGAGCAGTTAAGCACAACAAAATAATAATAGTTTAGCCATAAAACAAAGCCAAAGACTTTTAGTTTCTTCTCAAGGTCTACAGATAACATTCTGAGTCATATCCCCGAGTTGCCTTGCGGGTATTAATCTCCTTCCAGGTGGAAGAAGTGACCTGCGTGCTGAGCAGCAGCACATGGACCCCAGACAGGCTGGAACGAGAAGGCTGATGACTGAGATTCCCAAAACATTACCCTGTTATCTCACCATCAACCAATCAGAGAACTGAGCACAAACTGATCATGTATCTGATGACCCCTTCCTCCAGATTGTCTTTAAAAACCCTCCTCTGAAAGCCAATGTGGAGTTTGGGTTTTCTGAGCATGAGGTGCCCATTCTCATTGCTTGGCTCTGCAATAAACTCTACTTGCCTTCAATACCATCCAGCGTCAGCAGATTGGCTTTGCCGTGTGTCAGGTGAGTGGACCCAAGCTATGTTTGGTAAATGACTCCCCTCCTCCTTAGGTGGCTCCATAACTTGTTCACCTGTTGTATTTCCTTCAACTCACGTATATTAAATACTTATCGTCTGCCCTTCCCTACAGAATGATGATCCATTAGGAATTCACCACTATGTTCCAAATACCTAAAACAGTGCCTGGCATTTAATAACAACAACAGCAAACACTGTGCCACATGTTGTTTTTTTGTTGTTTTGTTTGGTTTTTGTTTTGGGCTGTACCCACACCATGTGGAAGTTCCCAGGCCAGAGATGGAGCCCACACTACAGCACCGATCCAAATCACTGCAGTGACAATGCCAGATCCTTAATCTGTTGTGCCACTAGAGAACTCCAGCCACACACTCTTTTAAGTGTTTTAGATATACAAAAGAGTTACCCCTTTCAACAGCTTTATAAGATAGACACTATTACCATCTCCACTGAACAGAGGAAAAAACCTGAGTCTGACAGAGATTAACTTAATAACATGCCCACGATCAAGGAGCAGGTAAATGGCAAAGCACTGAATCTAATTAGTCTAGCTCTTGACAACCATGCTATACTGCCTACTGCCTCTTACAGTAGGCATAAAGAAAGCACTCCATCGTGGCTCAGTGGTTAACGAATCCGACTAGGAACCATGAGGTTGCGGGTTCGATCCCTGGCCTCACTTGGTGGGTTAAGGATCTGGAGTTGCTGCGCCTGTGGCGCAAGCTGGCAGCTACAGCTCCGATTAGACTCCTAGCTTGGGAATCTCCATATGCTGTGTGATGAGGCCGTAGAAAAGACAAAAAAAAAAAAAAAGGAAAGCATGCCACAAAGTTTCCATTGTGGTGCAGCAGAAACTAATCTGACTAGGAACCATGAGGTTGCAGGTTCGATCCCTGGCCTCGGTCAGTGGTTTAAGGATCCATTAAGTGCGTTAAGGATCCAGCGTTGTCATGAGCTGTGGTTCAGATCCCACACTGCTGTGGCTGTGGTGTAGGCCAGCAGCTGTAGCTTCGATTTAACCTCCTAGCCTGGGAACTTCCATATGATGTGGGTGCGGCCCTTTAAAAAAAAAAAAAGGCACTGCAAAAAAAATCTCTTGAATAAATTTAAAAAATTTTTAAAAAGCTAAACATACTAATGTGGCAAGATAGAATGATATATCATTTACTGCAGTTCAGCCCAATGTTTTCGCAGCGTGGCACACAAAGAAAAATGATAAGAGGTAGACAATGGAAAAGAGAGATGGTTCCCAGGCCGAGGGAACAAGCTTGGGACATTTAGGCCTGAGCCATGGTGACAGCTAAGATCAGTATCATCTAGGCAAAATGTAACCCATTCGAGGTTTGGGAAAGATCTAATTATCAATTACACGACTCTAAAAACAATATGACAGCACAAATTCCAGTCTTGGAATCCAATTTTCTAGGCCTGATATTGACATATAAACCAAAGAATTTGAAAATATATAACCAAAATGTTATTCCTCTTATCAAACACTGCTTGGTATCATTAAACGATATCAACTTCTAGCTTACTAAACGGATAACTACTGGAAATATTCCTGACTGCAATTACGAAAGCAAATTGGTAAACAACTGTGTTTAAGGGATCGCCTAATAAAACACACACACAAACACAATATACCCAAGCACTGAAACAAAATACAAAAACAAAAATCTTACTACGGTTTTCTTATCTCTAGTACACTTTCACTATCTTCCTTGTAGGGACAGTAACAGTCTAGTGGGTCAAGCTCTTAAGTAAAACTGAGAAAAGCTACATTCTAACCAGTTTCATCACTTAATGATAAGACTGGCACTTACTTTTCAGAAAGTTCTGCCCTGCTGGAATGTTTCAAAAACGATTGAAAAATAGGGTCAATCAGGCTATCAGAAATGCTTTAAATAAGGGGAGGTTCTGTCTCCCAAGTAAATCTGACCGCTGCAATGCCAGGCAATACCATGATTCCTAAAGCATCCCTTCAGTGTGAAGCTGGCGAAAAAGCTACAGGTTTGTGAATACTCACATTAGCCTCAAAACGATACATGCATTACTTCTACCTCTGGCATACTGTATTCTGGTAGTGGGCAGTATGTAACTACACGCTTTATTAATTATGAAATGATTGAAAGAGGACCTACACGAACGTTTCCCCCCTATTTTTGCTGGAACGTTAAAGACGTGAACCTCAACACCACTTGGAAATAAGAATGGGTAACTCTGGTTTTTCCCCTAGATTCTTTTTGTCTCTTCTTTTTTGTTTCTTAGGTGTAGTCGACAGAAGCCACAGGGTGTCCTGACTACGACCGATTCATTACCAAGTTCAAAGGAGGGTCTCGGCGGAGGATCGCACCCAGAGGCGCTCTTGGCAATCCCTTTACCGAGAGCAGGGAAGCGGCTGCGCGCCCCAGGGCTGGAAAGCTCACACCGAGCGACCCGACCCAGAACTCTCCGCCGGAGCCCCTCCCTCCCATCCCCCCACGTCCGGCGACTGGGAGGAAGGCGAGTGGCGGACCCCAACGGGAACCGAGAAGGCGCTGAAAGGGGCGGTAAGTGGCCTTTCTCCTCGGCGAAGCCGCGAGTCGCCGAGACCAGGGTGCGCGCCGCCACACCCACCCCGCGCGCTGCCTCCGCCTCCCAGGGCCGGCTCGGTCCGGCCCCGCGGCCTCTCGCGCGCTCCCTGCCCGCCTGCCGGGGAGAAGGAGAGAGCCGGCCCCCGGGCCCTGCCCGCCGAGCCTTGCTTCTTCCCGCCCACAATGTCCTCTCACCTGCCGGGCCCCCAGGAGGAGCAGGACGCCTCTTCCCCTTGACGTGCGGCCACCGGCTGGGATCCCTCCATAGCCTCCAGAGACGCTGCTGCCGCGGGCCACCGGAGGCAGGGGAGGGGGCGGGACCGCGAGGTCAAGGGGCGGGCGGTGACGTCACCGGAGGGGGCGGGCCGGGGAGAGCGCAGGCCGGCGGCGACTTCCCGTCAACCCCAGGGGCGCCCTGACTTCCGGTTCGGGTGTGGTCGAGGGGCGGGCTTTGCTGCAGGTGGTTGCAGTGGCCGTGCTCTTACGACTAGGGGTCTGTCAGATGTAAACGTAACCAAAACGCTGACAGTATGTGGCACCTGCCAGGCACAGAAGATTCTAGTGGCCGGCAAAATGATGATTGTGTAGCAAAATCCTAACTAATTTTGAAGCAATAAGAAAATCCTTCGTTTTATATGTTTTAAAAAACCCAAAGGCTAGTAAAGAGTATCTTCGGATTTCCAGTCTAGGATTCCACTTTAAGAAGTTATATGTTTAAGAAATAATTTTGGACGTCTACTAGGTGTCAACTACTGTCATAAACTGGTTAGAATCATGTGATTTTTAGAGCTGTGAATGGCATTATGTCATCCAGTTTGCCCCCTTCCTCTTATGGATGAAGAACAGGAATTTAGGGTCAGTGTAAGTGACTTGACAGGTTAAATACCAGAACAATGTTTAAGGACTTCTAAATCTCTTTCCATTGCCTCCTCTTTCACCTTTCTTAGAAAACAACAAGAATTAGTGTGACTCTGTGACATTAGAATTTATCTTTCATTCTAAATAAATGTATATTGGAAAAATGTAGGGTTTAAAAAATTGATAAGTACTTTGACTCTATATTTTATCATCTGTAATGTATGATATTTTTACTTAGAATTTTTCCCATTTTGGTGTGGAGAGAGACTCCAAGCAAAATTGCTTTCGTTATACTTTGTGCCTCTCCATTCTCTTTTCAGAGTTGCTTATTTCCAAATACCTGGATGCTTCACCCTGCTCACCTATGGTGTGATTCAGATTTCTCAGTCAAATTGTATACCTTTTCTACGTAATCATGAAAATGAACTTGGCTTATGTCCCATTCTTTCAGGGTTCTGGTCTAGCACTGAACTTATCCCGTCTTCTCTCTTTTTTATAAAATTAATAGAGGTAAATATCTTTGACAGGTTCTTCCCACAAATAATGTCAATTTCTCTATTTATCTCCTTTTAATTTCTTTTTTTTTTAATTTTAAGGCTGCATCCATGGCATATAGACATTCCCCAGACAGGGATTGAATCTAACCCCAACTGCGACCTATGCCACAGCTGTGGCAATGTCAGATCCTTTAACCCACTGCACCCAGCTGGATGGAAGACACACCTCCGAAGTGACTGAGCCACTGCAGTCAGATTCTTAACCCACTGTATCGCAGTGGGAACTTCATCTCCCTCTAATTTCTTTTCCCATTTTTTTCCTTCCTAAGTATTTATTTGGATGCCTATTAAACTTTAGGATCCAATGACTGGACAATGACCAGGTGATAGAGATACAGTGATCTCTGATTTCATCAGTATCATTGTGGGAAGACGAAAGACGGAAAAATAACAGCAGAAAGTAAATATGAATAAAACTTCAGGAAAATGAAGAGAGGAAAGAAACTTGGGGATGAGGGAGTCAATTTTAGACAGAGTAGTCAAAGGTGACTTTTTTGAAGAAATGACATTTGAGTTAAACCTAAATCCTGGGAGGCCTGTGAATATCTAGCAGGAGGGAACATTCGAGACAAAGGGAAAAGCAAGTGTACATTTAACACTTTTTTTTTAGGATTTGTCACCTTCTGGTGTATATTTGTTTATTCATAAATTGCCTCTCTGCTTTTAAAAGAGACTGGCTTTTCTTGGAGAAAGAGATTCAGAGTATGAAGGGAATTTGATGGAAGAGAGAATTTCCATTTTTCATTTTGAAAAGGGAAGGGGCCACAGAGAAAGGAATAGGAATGATCTCCAGGAGCTTAGAGTGGCCTGTGGCTCAGCCGTAAGGAGGAGGGGATCTTGGCCTACAGCCCCAGGAACTGAACTTGGTCAACACCAGACGGGCTTGGAAGAAGATGCCACGTTCCAGATCAGAACAAATCCACCGATAGCTTGACTTCAACCTTGTGAGGCCCTGGTCAGAGAAGCCCACTGGGATGGACCCCCCAGTTCTGACCTGAGGACTGTGAACTAATAAATTTGTGTTGTTTTAAGCCGCTATGTTTGTGATCATTTGTTTTATATCAATGGACAATGAGTATATCGAATTTTATTTAAAACTCACAGTTCTCCACATTTTAACCTCCGTGAAATTGGAATATAATTTTTTATTTTTTATCAGTACAGAAAATAATGGTATTCTGTTTTTTCCTTTTTTCTTGCTTTTTAGGGCCGCATCCGCGGCATTTGGAGGTTCCCAGGCTAGGGGTTGAATCAGAGCTGTTGCTGCCGGCCTACACCACAGCCACAGCAATGCCAAAACCGAGCCATGTCTGTGATCTACACCACAGCTCTCAGCAAGCCTGGATCGTTAACCCACTGAGCAAGGCCAGGGATCAAACACGCAACCTCATGGTTCCTAGTCGGATTGGTTAACCACTGTGCCACGACGGGAACTCCAATAATGGTATTCTTAAATTGAGGTCATTGTAGATTTGGTGAAATACAGTGTGAATTATTTAAAGCAAACCGTATAACAGATACCCAGACGTAACAGATTTTAGTGTATTGTTACATTTGCAAAATGGAGAAAAATTAGGATATCACTAGACTCTTGACCGTGAAGCTTTTGGCTAGAAGAAAGTGGAATAACACATTTAGGGTACTCAAGGGAAAACGTATGGGCTAAGGATTTTATATCCAGCAAAAACAACACTCATGTGTGTACAAAGGGTTTAAACTACTGTCAACACTTGATACCAGGGAGTTCCCTTTGTGGCTCAGTGGTTAACGAATCTGACTAAGAACCATGAGGTTGCGGGTTCGATCCCTGGCCTTGCTCAGTGGGTTAAGGATCCGGCGTTGCCGTGAGCTGTGGTATAGGTCACAGACGCGGCTCGGATCCTGCGTGGCTGTGGCTGTGGCGAAGGCCAGCGGCTACAGCTCCTGTTAGACCCCTAGCCTTGGAACCTCCATATGCTGCGAGTGCGGCTCTACATAAAGGCAAAAAGACAAAAAAAAAAAAAAAAAACACTTGATACCATATCAGCTTTTCATGAGACTGTCATTCTCACGAACCCTTCCTGGAGAATTACTAGAGAATGAGCATCAGTCAACTAAAGTGATTAGAAAAACATTTACCTAAGGATTGGTTCAAGTTCTTAGGTTTCCAGAAAATCATAATCTGTTGTACGTAGCTAATTCTTTATTACTAATTCTCCTGAGTTCTGTCACCCTAATTTCTGAGTTTTTCTATTTTCTCCCCAGATTTAACAAGGATGTAACTGACAAAACTGTAACATATTTAAAGTATGCAACTTGATAATTGGGTACACATGTAGAGTGTGAAAGGATTCCTCCCACAGATTTAATTAAATTTTTCTAATTATAAATCATATTATCCTTTCATACTTTGTATCGTTTTCTTAATGTCATTTAGCCAGTTTAAAAATAGTAACTCACAGGAGTTCCTGCTGTGGCACAGTGGGTTAAGAACCTGACTGCAGCAGCACAGGTCACTGGGGAGGTGCAGGTTCCATCCCTGGCCCAGTGCAGTTGTGGAAAACAAAGGTCACAGCTGGAGCTTGGATTCAGTCCCTGGCCCCAGGAACTTCCACATGCCACAGGTGTGCCCCCCCCAAAAAAAAGTGAAAGAAATTATTGCTCTATTTTGTGGCACATCTTTTAGGCATGTTTTCATGATCTCTAATGATGGCGTTATGCTCCTTACTCTCTTTCTTAAATAATTTTGCGTGGTATTTGAACTTGATACTTTTTGGTTGCTTCTTTTTCTATGAAATTAGTGTTCCTGAGCTTTTAGTATGAGGCAGGCTTGCTGGTCCAATAAGATTAAATCTGTCAGAAACAAAAACTGCATTCCAAGAATGTCAGGTTCTGGGCATGCTGCAAGGAGGGAGCCCACATTATGGAAGAACCGTGGCATGCCTCATCACACAAAGGACAGGAGAGGTTTTATTACAGGGATTTGGCGAAGTGTTGAGTTTAGGGAAAGTTAAAATTTAGCTTGATAGACTCAAAAAGAAAAAAAAGCAAGCTTGTATGTAAAGGGGTCTGCATTAGTTGTGGACTGCAACGGCAACCCTGGATGCCGGCTTCTTGGAGCTACAGGGTTAAAATGGAGAATGTGTCCACAAGCCCCTTTTCTGAAGTTCTGGAAGTATTATTTCTGTTTGTCCCAAAGCTTAGATCATCTAGCTGAGAATGGGATAATTCAGTCTCAACAAAAGGATTTCAAAGAGCAAGGTTTTTGATAATCTGTGATTTTAGAGAAAAAGTGTGCTCTGTGAGTATAAAAAAGCAGCAGTTATTCCAAGTGGGTTTCATTTTTTGGTGACATTTTACAGCAAGTTCCTGGGAGAAATATTATTTCTTGGTAACTTTACAGCTGGCTTTATCTGGATTTATTATCTATACCTGATGAATGGCAAAGTTCTCTTTCTTAAACACCAAGCTCATTTTCCCTATCTTGTAGTTTTCAGGGAAACTTTTCTAACATTAGAGAGCTCCCTTTTTTGTTGCTTTGATGTAGTGTTCAAATCTCTGGTGACTTGGTTTCTGTGATTTCTTGGCTCTCTCTCCTCTACTATGGTCCGTCAAATATCCACTGTCTCTTTCCTTCATTGCTACTGTCCCTGTGCTACAAGGTGACAGGTGTTGAGTTTTAATGGGGGGGGGTAAGGAAGAGGAGCTATGAGGTGTGGACAACTCTTGAGAAGTTTTCTGGGAAGAAGAGCAGACAAATGGATTGTGGGAGGTAATGTTGAAATTGAATAGACAGCTGAGGAGGATTTTCTTAAAGATACGAGATAGAAAGCGTTTTCATATGCCAGTGAGGATGATTTAGTAGAAAGGGGGAGACTGACGGTATAGCAGGGAACCTGAAGAAGTGACGCTCTCGAAAGCTGAGAGGGAATGGTAGCCAACATCAGGAGAGGCACTGGCTTTTAAGAGGAGCGGGGACCAATCCTTCATTGTAATGCGAGAACACAGAGAGCAGGATATGGTTTAGGAAGGTTTAATAGTGGGATGTCAAAGGAGCTCTTTTCCGATAAGTCTTTGTCAGCTTCTGCATCTATTTATTTGGGATCTATTTTCTGTTGAATCTGCAGTGCCATTCTGAAGGTGGTTGTGTTTTGTCAAATGGCTCGTCATGGGATTGTTACCTGTAGTGGACTTGGGAAGACCCTGTAAAGCTAATCCTGGGAACTGTATCTGTGGGGCAAGCAGCTGTTGTAGAGGCACCAGCTGTCAGTGAAGATGGTAAACGCACTGGAGAAAGCAGAACACGAGTTCCCTCATGGCTCGGCAGGTGAAGGATCCACCGCTGTGGCTCTGGTCACAGCTATGGTACGGGTTCAGTCCCTGGCCTGGGAACTTCCACATGCCGTGGGCACAGCTAAAAAAACAAACAAACAAACAAAAAACCCCCAGCAAGATACATTCTATCAGGCGCGTGGATCACAGTAATTAGAAATCTGTAAAAGTAGGCAGCATTAGTGATTTTGGTACACGGACCAGTATGTATATATATATACCCTGCAGCAGAGATGTCTGAAATCAATAGCTTCTTCTCCTTAGTGAAAAACGGTTTAGAAGCAGACTTCAGCCCATTCTTATGGAGGGGAGGCATTGGAAAGGCAAGAGTAAGGCGGGACCCCATTCATGCAAATCTAGCTTTCTGAAGAGATCACTGAAATAGTGAACTTGGTAAGAAAATAAGACTCAAATCCTTTTACAAGAACTAGCATATAAATTTGGAAAGTAGGAAGTTTTTTGTCTTAGAAATAATGCAGGGGCTTAGTTCCTATCAGAGGTTTTCTTTCAATTTCAAAATTATTTATCAGTAATGACATCCATGCAACATTCAATCTTATACACTGGGATTTATAAAACAGACACATTTATTGGATTTAGTACTGCTATGGTTTTGTGCCCTGCAAGCACAGGAATTCTGATAAATTGTACATTTCCTGTAGGAATTTATTTTATTTTATTTTGCTTTTTAGGGCCTCACCCGTGGCATACAGAGGTTCCCAGGCTAGGGGTCTAATCGGAGCTGTAGCTGCTGGCCTACACCAGAGCTATAGCAATGCGGGATCTGTGGAGGGTCTGCAGCCTGCATCACAGCTCACAGCAACGCCAGATCCTAAACCCACTGAGCAAGGCTAGGGATCGAACCCACAACCTCATGGTTCCTAGTCAGACTTGTTTCCACTGGGCCACGATGGGAAGTCCGAATGTAGGAGTTTATAATTGTATATGCTTCATTGTTGAGTATATTTCTGAAAGGAGAGAATTTCTGTTTTCCCCAGGATTTGATGAGAACCAGTATTTTTTTTATAATTTACATGCCAAGTATATTAGTTTTCTTTTGTGCCTAATAAATTACCACGAAGGTAGTGACTAGAAACAACACACATTTTTTTCACAGTTTCTGCGGATGTGGAGTGCAGGGAGGAGACTGGGTCTCCTGCTCAGGGTGTCAGCACGCTGTAATCGAGATGCTGGCCGGGCTGTGCTCTTTTCTGAAGGCTTGGCTAAGGGAGAATCCAGCTGCAGGCTTATACAGGTTGCTGGCAGAAGTCATTTCTGTGCATCTCTATGAACGAGGGCCCCACATTCTTACTGGCTGGCTGTCCGCTGGAGGCTACCTGCAGGTCCCAGAGGCTGCCCACAATTCCTGGCCATGTACCCACTGCCAGGGTGGTTCACAGCACACCTGCTTCTTCAAGGGCAGCGGGAGCGTTTCTGGTTCTAATCAGCCAAGACGGAGTCTTACATAACATAACCTAAGTCGTGGGAGTGACATCCCGTCACCTTTGCCTTATTATGTAACCTAGTAAAAGGAGTGATATTCCACTACCTTTGCCATAGCTAAAGCATAGTTGGCAGCAGGTCACAGGTTCCGTCTTGCTCATAGAGCGGATTATATGAGGGCGTGACTTATTGGGAATCACTTCAGGGTGCACATGCTAAGAAATGCAAGAATTTCCATCGACAAGCCTCTGTACGTTTTATACCCGCATTTCTCTCCACTACCCACAGGGTTCTGGTTCCAGAAGTCTAGACACATTTTTCTCATGCGATGACCCCCGGGCCTTTGCTTTCCTGTCACTATGCCAGGTAAGTCAGATGGTGGTAACAGTATCATATCCAGGACAATGCCTGGAAGTGTGCTGTGATGGTTAGCAGTGACTTAGCTACACCTGAAGGTGACCAGCCAATGCATGATATCCCTCTAGAGTCAATGGAAGTATACCCCTAATTCAGCTTCCCCTTGGCTGGATCCCAAAGCCATCTGTGGCCATTCCAGCACTGCCTCATCTCAGGGGGGAGCGTGACAGAGAAAAGAGGTGGTCTTAACTACTTGCCATGATAATATCTTATTTTGTGAATTTCATAAAACACATAACTATGTGAAGGCTTCTTTTTCTGGGCCTTCGGAGGGGGTTCAATGAAGAGCTTTGAAGTTGTCTCAGTAGCTTCATGAGAAATTCACTTCAGGTTGCCACGTATTTGGTTATCAACTTATTTGACAATTATTCTCTGAATCTGAAGTGAGAGCCAGAATTTTAAAAATCTGTGCAAATTTCTTAACCAGTGGACTAATTGCAAAAACCGATAAACAAAAAATCAAGGACCAAGGGTTCTCAAGCAAGTCGATAATTGGGCAGAACCTACACTACCCTCTCTGCTTCAGATGAAGACTCTAACCTCTACAGTTTTAAAACGTTTGAATTTAGATTGTGAAAAACAACAAAATCTGTTCTTTCCTCTTAGGGATATATTTATTCTGCGATTAGTATGTTCAAGAAATGTATTTAGTCTTCCTTTCTTTCTTTCTTTCTTTCTTTCTTTCTTTCTTTCTTTCTTTCTTTCTTTCTTTCTTTCTTTCTTTCTCTATTTTTGTCTTTTTGCCTTTTCTAGGGCCGCACTCGCAGCATATGGAGGTTCCCAGGCTAAGGGTCTAACAGGAGCTGCAGCTGCCGGCCTTCGCCACAGCCACAGCAACACGGGATCCGAGCCACGTCTGCAACCTACACCACAGCTCACGGCAACGCCGGATCCTTAACCCACTGAGCGATGCCAGGGATTGAACCCGCAACCTCATGGTTCCTAGTGGGATTCTTTAACCACTGAGCCACAGTGTATTTAAATTGTGTGCTATTTAAACTTTGTGGTATCTGTAGTCTTAGTTTTATTTTGAGAAGGTAATTAGTGATGGTGGCAGGTATTGCTGGCTTCTGATCCCCAAAACATTCCCCTTATGCTCTCACAGAAGAGAAAAAAGAAAGGGAGTTCTTTCGCGGCACAGCAGGTTAAGGATCTGGTGTTGTCACTGAAGAGGCTCAGGTTGTTGCTGTGGCGCAGGTTCAATCCCTGGCCCTGGAACTTTCATATGCTGCAGGAACAGCCAAAAAAAGAATTTTTTTTTTTTTTTTTTTTTTTTAGTTATTGGATGGGAAAATTGAGTGCTGCTCTCCAGAAGAAGATAAAACTGCCCTTAAGGTACTTAGGGTAATCCCTTTCTCCTTTGCCAGTGATACTTTAGGGTGTCCAGTTCTAGCCAACTTAAGAGGCAGTGCTGAGGGTTCTGGGAAAGAGATGCATGGCGTGAGAAGCAACCCTTTCTTTCTGCCTTTGAAACTTCCAGTTGGTGACAACTAACCTCTGATCTCTGAGGTAAATCCTAGTGGAACCAGAGAAAATGACTCCAAGTTCTGACTTAACCACTCTGCATGCTCACTTCCAGACTTCCTGTAACATGAAAAGGGGCCACCTTTAGCCTGACGTTTCTATTACTTACAGCAGAAAGCAGTCTAGCAGGAACAGTGATGCATAAAATAAAAGTCATACAAACATATACACATGTATTTATTGAACTTTTCTCTCATTATAAAAGCAACACAGGGTCATCTTAGTTTGGAATACAGGTATTCACAAGGAAGCAAAACTTTTAAAAATCACTCAAGAGATAATAGTATGGACACTTTTTGGCGTATATTCTATTGTTCCTGTGCATGCACTTTATAAAGTGTATAATTTAAAAATCAGACTAATTGTTTTATACCTAATTTTTAAACTTAATAACCGTAAGAATTATGTTGAAGATTTAAATCAATCTTTATTAGATATTAAACTGAATCTTATTTTATTTATTTTCCTATGGACACAGTTTATAGTAATTAGATAAGCTCAAGGAATTGGTTCAATGATTGAAACTAGGGTAAAGGCAAGATAGATGAAATTCTAATATACTTTAACTGTCCATGAATATTATCTTTGTGACTACTGAGTCAGTACTGAGACCAGGGCACTTAAAAAAATGGCTGACTCGTTTCCACTGATTTATGTTCCCAGGAAAATTGTACTTGTGGTACCTTGATTTTTTGTTTGTTTTAAGATATCATATCTGTTTCGTAGGCTGAAATTGAATTCATGCAATATTTGTTTAATTCACTGTCATTTGTTCATGTCATTTTATTACTAAATTGAATTGCAAGAGGAAACCCATTTTTTAACAAGTTTTATATGCTAAATAGAGGAGACAGCCAAGCTAAAATCTTAATTATCTGACATATTGCATTAACTCTGCAGAATATATCCTTTTTTTACAAGGAATCCTTGCCTTTTATTATGATAAATAGAGTAAATGACTGTGATACCAAATATTAATTGCTCTTTGTTGAGTGGCGTATCTTTAATTTAAAGGCCACATTTACCTTTTGCATTGTTAATTTTAGTTTAAATCTGTATCTAAATTATAGTTTTATGGACTACAATGTTTTTATAATGTATTTATTTCTGCAAAGTTTTTCATTACATGTTGAGCTTTCGGAGAGTTTTTAAGATTGGAATTGGTGAGTAATCAAGTTTCAATATTGACATTATTATGTATATATAAACAGATAAATACATTCTGATACATTTTTATTATCACAAACTTCATATAACTACCCAAAGTCAGTTCAGAATTCTTAACTCTTTTGTGACTTGGGCTCCTTTGTCAGTCTAGTTTGGCCTATTAACCCATCTCAGGATAATGTTTTTAAAGGCATGAAATAACGCATATAGGAATAAAAGAAAAGCAGTTGCACTGAAATAGTTTCATGCATGGACCACAAGTTAAAACACCCTGTATCAAGATTTTGAATAGCCCTTTAGTTAACATATTAAAAAAATGCCTGAGAACATATCAAAGTAGAACAGCTTCTTGAACATATAAAAGTCAAGCCAACATATGTTCAATAAACGCATATCTAATAAGCCCTTAGATTGTATCTTATATATTTTTGCCTTTAAATCCACATGTAAGAGTTGTTACCAGCTTAGGAATAAATATACATATAGTAAAGAGATGTGTGGAAGAATGGTTTTGTCATGCCTTATCTATAGTCCTGTGTTATCTAGCAGAACTATAAAATCTTTTTTTTTGGTCTTTTTTTAATTTTAGGGCCACACCTGCATATGGAGGTTCCCAGCTAGGGGTCAAATTGGAGCTGTAGCTGCTGGCCTACATCACAGCCCCAGCAACGCCAGATCTGAGCCACATCTGAGACCTACACCGCAGCTCACGGCAACACTAGATCCCAGACCCACTGAGTGAGGCCAGGGATTGAAACCATATCCTCATGGATGTTAGTTGGATTCGTTATTGCTAAGCCATGACAGGAACTCCAGAACTATAAAATCTGGATATCGGTATACGTTTCTTTAAAGTTAACTTTGAGCAGTTTAGCGTATTACAAATTTTGAGTCTTGCCCAACTCAGCTGTAGGGGTGAGGCTCAGATTGGTTAATTAAAGGTTGAGCTTAGTGAAAAGAAGATATGAATGAAAAAGTAGAAGGCAAGAGTTCAACGGTGATAGAAATAGAAACAATGGAGAGAGAATTGGAAAATAATCTAGGATGTAGAAAAAATCACACAGCTGCAACACTGAAAAACTGAAAGTATGAGGAGAGAAAAATAAAGACCTACCATTAGTCTAATTGGCAATTTACTTTCCACAAGTCCACATGCTCTGGAATATGTGGAAATTACATTTTATCTTTTGTGTGGCACTGCATACTTCACGTGAATATAATAATATTTTACCTATTTTTTTAAAAAAGAACTTAAACTGTGGTTGAATTCCTTTTTTAAGTCCCTTATATGATTTTCTCATTTAATGGATATTATAGAACCCTTTCATCCCATCCCTTTTTCATGGAATGAGTTAGAAAAAAAATTAGAAACAGTGGCTGGAATTAAAAAAGGAATTATGCCTGACATTTTGGAAGCCATACCATTTAATATGCATACCAGCAGGTGTTACACATTTATAGAGAGTTTTTCTTTCTTTTTTTCTAACACTCTTCTGTCTTCTTTGACCTGTCTATATTGAAAATGATTTTTCAGAATTCATTTACATATCAAGTAACTTTTTGCTTGTGTATTTGATTTCTTATTTTCTCAGTGATTTGTGGATTATGGATTTAGAAAGATCAGAAGGTAGGGGAAAAAAACTTTCATATTAAAAGAGAGGGTATATTATGTATACGACAATTAATATAGGTCTTTTCTTGAGTATAATTTCAAACAATGTTATTATTACAACACTTAGTTACCACCAACTCTATAGACTATACATCCGAGAGGACTGGTCTAATCTCTTGCCTAAATCCGAACCCCTCTAAGACTCCCTTCTATGTGAAGGCCCTTTACAACCTCACCCTGCAATGACCGGGGGGAAGGAAAAGTGTTTACAAGTCTCGTCAGGTTGGAGGAGCGGACGGTGAGTTGGATGCTGACTACTCCAAACATCAGAAGCCTTTTGAAGCCAAAGAAAAAAATAGATTCATTGCATTATTTATTTTTTTAACCACAGGAGGGAAAACTGATCATATGGGCAAGGAGATGCTCTCTGTGCTCTACGTGTTATTTCAGCACGAGATTATAAGTGCTACCAAGGCCCTTCAGAGCTAAACTCTCCAAGGCATGCTGGAGTTTGGACTGTGTTTCCCAGCCCTATTTTTTGGCATCTGTTTGCCTTAGGCCATGGCTGTTTTAAGCATTTATACATTATTATACAAGAAGAAAAAGATTTTAAAAACTCATATAATGTGTTATAGGAGCTCAGAAAGCACAGAGATTCATTCAGAAGCTTATGATTAAGTGGAAAATTTTCATTATTTTTCCTGCAATTTCCCCCCACCTTGTAACTGGGTCTCTGGCAATGTGATTTCTAAAAGAAAAATAATAATAACATAACCAAAAATTCTGTTTTCTTTATGTGTAAATGTTCTACAGTATGCTTTGTGCTTATCATTCTCCAAAGGGGAAATTCATTATTTTGCCCTTCTTTATATGATTTTGTATATAGTCTAACAAAATCACAGAGAGAAATATCCGTATATAAGTGGATCAAAGCATGGATTCAAAAAAGCAAAAAGAAAGAAGAAGTGATTGACTGGGTCTGACACCCTGTTTACCATTTCGGGATCAAACCAATACCAAATTCCTAGGACATAGTAGGGAGTCCAGCAGACAATAAATGAAGTGGCAAAAGCAACTGTCATCTTCAGGGTCCTCACCCGGGCTCGTGGTATATTGTTCCTGGACTGATTCAGTTGCACGTCTTTCAGGTAGAGAAAAGAGAAGGTGTTTAATGACCAGTTTTAGCACAAATCCAAAGCAGACAAAAAGGAAGAGAGAATCACTAATTCAGCCTGATGACTATAATGGAAGGAAATGCTAATATTTTTAATAATAGTAATTTGTTTGTAAAGCATGTTTATATTTCAAGTTTTCCACTATGTTGCATAATGAATAGAAAATATTAAAGATAACACTTGAAATTAATTTTCGACCAAACTAATGTGAATTGAAATATGGGATTATTCAAAACCTTAAAATATAAATTTAAGAGAGCCGACTGAGTTTGAGCTGAATTGAATTCCCTGCCTTTTGGCTGTCATGTCAACACAGTCATGTTTACTTTATACATTCATAGATTTCAGCGTTCAAGAATGCACCAGATTCCCGAAGCAAAAAAGGCACAACCACGTCTGTGAAGTTAAATGTGGAAAGTGTGTGGATATACCGTGCGGATAAAAGAGATCTGAATGTGAAACCGGACAGCGTAACTCTTTAAGTCAGCCGGCTACCATTTAACTAGTTGTACTTTGCTGCATTCTAGACATCAGTCAGGTGCTGGCTGTAGTGCTGTGATTGCCAGCAGGATCAATTTGCCAGAGTTTATACTGGGAAAACGGAGTAACTGTCCTTCCAGCTTTAATCCCATGGTGTAAAGTCAGAATGTTAGGAGATAGTAAATGACCGCATCTGTAAATTGAGGATTAAAAAAGTATCCCCTCATGGGGTGACTCTGAATATTAAATGAGTTAATCTACACAAACTGCTTAGGACAGTTTTTGGCTGATAGTAAGAGCCATTCTGCTTTGAGGATTGATGTTAAAAACTGACTACCTGCAATTAATGCCAAATCTGAGGAATACATACTGTGGGGATCCTGCTGAAGGACCCTGGTCAGAGTGAGGATGATTTTTGCGTTGCAGATTAACATGAGGAGGAGAGGGATGATGAAGAGGCAGCTGAAGGTGAAAAAGTTATAAAAGGCTTGATGCCACCACTGTGGAAAGCTGCAGTGTGTTACGCATTGAGAGAAACCTTCCGTCTGTCCAGAGCTGTCTGCCAAATGGATCACCCTGAAGATGTATAACTGTAGGGAGAAAAAATTAAAAATTAAAATTAAAGTATGATGTTGCTTATTTTCAAAGAGTATTTGCAAGTGTTCTTGGAAGTTTTCTTCTCTGTGTCCTGCTAGCTTTCCTACATGTTGTTGCCCAAAGTCGCTGCTAAGCTTCTTGATATTTTGGCATTTCTATAAAAAGTCACAAGTGGACCTTTACTTACGTATGTTTGGGTAGTGAATGGGTCTGTAGGATTTTGGATTTCTTTGGAAATTGCTTCAACCTTGCATAATAATCATCAAAGATTTAAACCTTGTTGGTATTTCAATTTGAAATGCAGTCACGCTGAGTAAACTTTTTGCAAATGATTTCATCGTTATATCTGCAGCACAGAAAACTGTGTCTAGCATTTAGAATATGGCCTCAAAATACATATTTAGATTTTATTTTTGAGACATAAACTCCATTAAAATGGTCAAAAGACATGAACAGACAGTTCACAAAAGAGATGTAACAGCAGTTCCCTCGCAGCAGTTCCCAGAGAATTAGGGGGCTTGCACTGTCACTGCAGCAGTTTGGGTCACCGCTGTGGCTTGGGTTTGATCCTTGCCTGAGAACTTCTGAAACATGCCCCTGGTGTGTTCAAAAAAAAAAGAAAAAAGAAGATATAACAATGGCCCTTAAGATATGAAAAGATGTTCAGCCTCACTTATGGTAAGAGCAATGCCAACCAATTAAGGCAATACTGATATGCCATTTTTCACTATCAAGATCAACAAATCAAAAAAAAAAAA
>PVHT020000886.1:21885609-21941245 GCA_004024745.2 Catagonus wagneri | reverse complement strand
GCATGTGGAGGTTCCCAGGCTAGGGGTCTAATCGGAGCTGTGGCCACTGGCCTGCGCCGCAGCCACAGCAACGCAGGATCCGAGCCGCGTCTGCAACCTACACCACAGCTCACGGCAACGCCGGATCGTTAACCCACTGAGCAAGGGCAGGGACCGAACCCGCAACCTCATGGTTCCTAGTCGGATTCGTTAACCACTGTGCCACGACGGGAACTCCAACAATAGCAATTTTTAACCCTCATGTTACCCCACACTAATGACACCTTTACCTAAACTTTTCCAAAGGTGATTATCTTTAGATGATGTGCTTCCTCTCATCTATAAATGGAGATATTAATAGTGTCTACCTCTTGGGGCTGTTGTGACAATTAAAAAGGTGAATGCCTAAAAGGTACTTAGAGTAGTGCATGGCACATGGCATCATACAAATCATAACTGTTAATATAATCTAAATTTAGAGACACACAACTTATAAATATGTACTATATTATTTAATATATTTATAAATGTATACCATATATTTTTCCTGATATCGTTTATCTATTCTCAGAATAAGGTTTTCCTGCTTTTCCTTCTCCAAACTCTTTAAAGGAAAAAGGGAAATAGATAATGTTACCCAGTGTGATATAGCATAGTGGTTAAAGCTCTGTGTATAGAGTTAACTGGATGTACTGACACCTCCACTTATTAAATGGTAATATTGGGCAGGTTATATAGTAATTTTTTTTTTTGTCTTTTTAGGGCTGCACCTGAGGCATATGGAGAGGTTCCCAAGCTAGGGGTCCAATTGGAGCTTCAGCTGCTGGCCTACACCACAGCTACAGCAATGCAAGATCGGAGCTGCACCTGCAACCTACACCACAGCTTACAGCAACGCCGGATCCTTAACCCACTGAGCAAGGCCATGGATTGAACCTGCGTCCTCATGGATGCTAGTCAGATTCGTCAACCGCTGAGCCACGATGGGAACACCTAATATAGCATTCTTAACCTTGATTTCTTAATAAATAAAAGACAATAATTGTATCTGATTGATAGGGTTATTGGGTGCCTTACATGAATAGTGAACACGGAAGCATTTACCACAATCCCTGGCACATATTTATGTACTCAATGACTATTGGTTATCAACCTCATCATCGTCATCATTGTTACAGCTGCTGTTAGTATGCCATTATTGTGTTCCAGAACACCTGGCATATTGCATACCTGTGAAGAGTATTTATTGAATTTAAGCTGCTTGTCAAGTTTAGAAATGTGTTCTAGCCCTGTAAATTTTATGTATAACAGGCAAGCTTCCACATTTCTTAATTTTTTATTTTTATTTTTTTTAGAGCTGCACCTGTGGAATATGGAAGTTCCTAGGCTAGGGGTCGAATCAGAGCTGCAGCTGCCAGCCTACACCACATCTCACAGCAACGCTGAATCCTTAACCCACTGGGCGAGGCCAGGGATCGAACCTGCATCCTCATGGATACAAGTTGGATTCGTTTCCGCTGAACCACAAAGGGAACTCCCCACTTTGCTTTAGACCACACATCTTTATACTAAAGGATTGCTCAAATCCCACAAGTCTTCCATATCTGCGGGTTCTACACCTACAGATTCAACCTACAGTGAACGCAAACAAATTTTTCAGAAAGTTCTAAAAAGCAAATCTTGAATTTGCCGTGCTCCAGCAACTATTTACATTACATTTACATTGTATTTACAATGATTTACATGGTATTTACATTGTACTAGGCGTTATAAGTAATCTAGAGATAATTTAAAGTATACAAGACGATGTGCGTAGGCTACATGCAAATATTACACTATTTTGTACAAGGGACTTGAGCATTTGGGAATGTTGTTATCTGTGGCCAGGCGCAGGGGGATGGGGTGTAGGGTGGGCGGTTGAGGGATATCCTAGAACCAGTCCCCCAGGATATGGAGGGATGGCCGTATCTTCCCTGCAGGCCCGCATTGCTTCTAGAATTTAAAAGCTGTCAAGGTGTAATTCTCCATGGAAACACAGATAACCTAGTGATGAGCTCAATCTGCAAATAATCCGCTACTCTGGAATTCTTGTGGTTTTAGATGACTGTCATTGAAAACCTTGTAATTTTTAATGAGATGTGGACACACCCAATTCAGGAAGGGTTTTCTCCTTGACAGAGCCTGACCATAGCCAATCAGATCTCCCTTAAGGTCATGTTTGTCCCTCCCCTTCCTGTCCTCTTCTCCCCTCTCCTCTCCTCTCCTCCCTCACCTTGCCTCCCTTCCTTCCTTTCTTATCCCATCTTCAGAAATAATACTTCCAAGACTTGAATTATTACGCTCCGGCATATGCAGCTTTCAGAGTGAGTAGGACAGCTTGGTGACTACAGAGAACATTGGCTGAAACTTCTGAAAGTATTCCCCCAAACCATCACAGAACTCTGAGGTTACTGGGAAGGTAGAAAGAAAGGTGGTTAATATGAGATTGGGTCATTCTGAGCTCTAGCAAAATGTAAATTCCCAGATTCCAGGGAATGTGACAACCAGCTTGTTAGGTTTATTCTTTTTCAACCTAGGTATGAATTACTCAAGTGACAGATATCAACATTTGCACCGAAAGATGAAGATTAAAGTCTTCCTTTCAAAGTAAATTAGCCACGACAGGCTGCGCCTCTGTCAACGGGCTTTTCCATAGAGAGCGGTGAGACACCAGGTACACTCACCGTGTGTCACACAGTCTGGGAAGAAAAAGCCCTCCCTGCCTCTGGTCTTCCCATCGAATATGCATAACATTAGTCACAGGGCTGAAACCTCTTTTATTCAGGGAGAGAGCAGAGAGCTATAATAAAAAGATAAACTGGACTTAATGAAAAGACAGGCGTCCAAGAGGCCAAGTGGCGTCGAGCAGTGAATCCTTTTAAACCAGTGCTTTTCAAACTGTGGGCTGTGCCTGTCGGTTGCTTTTCAATCAACATTAAAGATGAAATGGAACGGAGTAGAACATTTATTTAATGAAAACTTTTCTCAGTCACAGGTGTGTGAGAGAGAGACAGAGCCTAAGTATTTACATACTGTGGATTTCTTTCTTCCGATTACGGTCAAAAAGCTTTGGATACCATTGCTTTTAAGGTTCCTTTTGTATGTTCTCTAATTTGTGAAATGGAGTTAATAATACGGCTTGAATGTACCTTGCAGAGTCACTATAAATACCAAATAAGATTGTGGATGTGGGGTTTTTCAGGAAACTTCGGCAAAATGCTTTATGAATTTAAAGTGTTGCTGAAAGTACGAGTGAGTAATTTGTTTTACAAAATGAAACAGTGCTACCATTTTCTGTGGCCCATTTTCACACAAATCTCTCAGTAGAGTAATATATTGAGCTGAGGTTATTACATGAAATTCCTAAACAATTCAAAATTAATTTCATATTTTCTTTTTATTACATCAAATAGATAAGTATTTGGTGTATTTTTTCCTATTAGTGTTATGATATGCTTAGATGAAAATAACTGAATAGATAAGTTAATATTTTATTTATAGCTCCTGGGAGAGTTCTTTAAAGAAAGTGAAGTTATGGATTTATGTTTTAGTTATTAATACAGATTGACTTAATTATCTTTGTTTAGACTTCTATGTACATCAATATCCCAAACTACCAATTGCTTTCCAAATAACTGTACTTATACAAAGGCCTTATGTTGCCAATATCATGTCCCAAAATAAATATTGTTTAGCTCTTCTGTTTTTGGCTGTGCCTGTGGTGTTCAGAAGTTCCTGAGCCAGGGATCAAACCCTTGCCACAGCAGTGACAATGCTGGATCCTTAACTGTGAAGTTGCCAGGGAACTCCTTTTAGCTCTTTTAATAGCCTGCCTTCCCTCCCTGCCTTCCCTCCCTCTTCAAACAAAGAGAAGGAGAAACCAACAAAAATCTCTTCTCAACATACCTGTCTATTCTAATGGTTTTAAAAACCCTTGGCTAATAATACTGGAGCTTCATTTTAGCTTGTTCAATTACTAGCCTCCTAAGTCCAATCTGTTGCCAAGCTTTGTTTTTTGTTTGATATGTCCCTCACAAATACTATCAACTTCCTCAGACACCACCCCAGCCCACAAACCGATCACCTTGTCACCAGATGATCTGAAAAGGCTTCTTTGCCTCTCTCTCTGCTCTTTTGAGTCTATGTGAAATTTCTTAAAACATTTTTATTAAGACTTTTTTTTTTTTTTTTTTTTTTACTTTTTAGGGCCACACCTGCAGCAAATGGAGGTTCCCAGGCTAGGGGTCTAATTGGAGCTACAGGTGCTGGCCTACACCACAGCCACAGCAACACCAGATGGGAGCCGTGTCCGCGACCTACACCACAGCTCATGGCTAAATACATTTTTGTTAAAAGAATGTACAGCAAGATGACTATAGTTGACATTGCTGTGTGATATACAGAAAAGTTGTTAGGAGAGTAAACCTTAAGAGTTTTCATCAGCATTTCGGGTTTTCCCATTTCTTCTCCCGTAAAACACACTGTTATCTGCACCCCCCACCAATGTTTAGTGGGGAACCGGTGGGAGAATTTAATTACCTAGTTATTTAGTGTCTTGTACTATTTAATGAGTCCTGTCTATTTTTGTTTGTTTGTTTTTAAGCCACCTGGTCAGTTTAGAATGCCTAGATAAATTTCCACCTGTAGTGGAGGGTTTTTGGAGGATCCTGGTAAATTCTGACTTCATTTCTGGACACATCCTTGTTCCCTCGGTTCACCATACAGTACATTTACAAGCAGCTTGTTCATCTGTTATTAAAAGATTTTTGCTATTCTTCAAGAATGTGTTATTTTATTCAGAAATATATATGACTGTTCAAAAGGCAGAGTCTGCAGATCAATTGACCAGATTGCTTTTGATGAAGACAGTCTGGACATACATCTGCCTTCTGTAGGGGAGGACCTACGCCAGCAGTCTTAGAGTTTTGCTAACAGTCTGTTTCATTCCAATCTATCTCCGGAAAAGCTCAAGTCAATCTCAGGGAACTACTCAAATTTCCAAAAGTCCAAGATTTCCCACATTTCCTTTTTATTCAATCTCACACAGCTGCCATCTGCAGAACAACATACTAACCAAGAATAGTTCTCTCTAAGCTGCAATGACAGAAGACTCAAGAAGTCCCAAATAAAATAACTTATACATGCTTTCTCTTATGCAAATTTCTTTGTTCTTAAGGATTCTCTCAATTTACCACGTCAACCAGAGTGAAGAGTAAAGTAGATGGAAGAACAGAATGGGGATTTGGTCGAATTTGAGAACAGCTACATTTTGCAGGAGCATTTTTTGTATCAGAGAATATGATAAATGCTTTAACACACTATTCATTTAATCACCACGAAAACTGCATAAAGCAGGCATAGCCTCCATATGATAAATGAAGGAACGAAACCCAGAGCGGTTAAGAAATTTGCCCCAGGCAACAGAGCAGAGCCAGTTTTAAACTCTGCATTCAAACTACAGGAGCCCAAGCTCTTGGAGATAATACAATACTACCTTAGACAAGACCTTCATTCAAGTTTAGCTGGAAACTCTGTGATCTCCATGTCCTAAAACGTTTCTGATACTGGTTTACCTGTGGTCCAGCAAAGATGCTACTGAGGAGCCAGGCCAAGCCAATCATGAACCGTCCGAGCCTGCTGTTGCTTTTCACAGCAAGGGGCCTCGTGATGGCCAGGGAGCGGTCTAGGCCGATCACCACCATCATGAAGGCGGGGGCGTACATGGAGAAAAGCTTCAGGTAGCTGAGGACCTTGCATAGGGGCTCTCCAGCGTACCATTGCACGGTAATGTTCCACATTCCGTCCAGAGGCATGACAATCAGAGTCTCCAACAGGTTGGCTAGGGTCAAATGCTTTAAAAGCACCTTCATTCTTGAGAGTTTTTTCCCTTTCTCTTTCCTTTGAGTCCATTTCTGAAGTTTCAACAAGAAAGAAGCGTTGAAAGTTGTGGAGAGCAGGAAAAGGAAGAAAGTGACCGTCACCCGGATCTTCCCCGACAAGGTCAGGGTGGGGAGGCCGCCCTGCGCCAGCGGGCTGCTGCTGTTGACCGCTGAGCAGTGATTCTGACCCTGCTCAGGAGAGGCGCTGTTTGCCATCCGTCCCGACCGGTGGAGTGTCAAGACTCGTGGTTCTGGTACTTCTGCTGTCTTACTGTGACTGAACCCAAAGTCCTGTTTTATTTCAGCCTTCTTTAGATGGAAACGTCACAGGTTTATATTTATGTCAAATTTGTCCCTGAGATGCTCTATATTTAATGTGAAAGATCAAGGTGAACTTGTTTTGTGGCCTCATAATCCAACGGAGTGCTAAAGCAGAGCAGACCACACACATTCTGAGGGCCAAATGTAACTGTAGTACCGCAGCAGATGGCCTGGTTTTCACAACAGTCTTCCTAGACGAAGAAGGACCTTTGAAGCTTAATTTTGTATTTAAAATCCACTCATGATATTATTCAAATAACTTTAATGAAGAGATTTTCTAAAAACTATTACATGTTAGTGTTCTGTTCATCAGATGCAAAATGAAAAAGAAGAAAAATACTGAAAAAGAACTCGATCCAGTTAAAATTTAAGAAATTAATATATTTCTTGAAAACATTTTTTCACACACTGCTGAGCATTCAAACATTAGATAAATATGTTTATTGAAAACCATCCTCCATGAAGCAGTACATTAATGCCTTAGCAGAATCAATTTGATCTAACGTAAATTGGGCTGCATTCAAATTTATCACTCAGTCCTAAAGGTCAGTTCATCCATCCTTACATTAGAGTAAAATCATTAACTATTTTTTCTGTTATTGCTTTGACTTTATAATTGCCTAAATATTGTTGCACCTTATTGCATAGAGTCACTAGGTATTGAAGAGTTACTGTGTAAGTGTTGGAACCACCTCTATATATGTTTGTATATAATATGAAATTTGTTTATATCCCTTGATATGTAATCTAATCATTTCACACTAGGGCCACCGAGAAGTTTTCTCTCTGTTGCTTTGATTTTCATGGTGAGTGCTTGATGATCTTTACTAATACTGGTATGACTTAGATTGGAATTTATTAAATCACCAGCTTGACTTGTCTTAGGTCAACTAGTTTGCTTCTGTGGCAATCAAAGAAGGGATAATGTTAACAGAAAAGGTGGTTATGTAAATCAACTATAAAAAAAAATCTTACCAAAAAAAAAAGTAAAGGTGGTTATTTTGATTTAGATGTTCATTTTGTTGGTTCATTTATTTTTTTCTGTCTCATATTCATTTATTTAAAAACAGTTACTAAATACCTGCTATGGACACTCTCTTGGCCTTGGTGGGTGATTAAACCTGCACACAGTATCATCCAGGCCCTGAGGAAGCTTCCTTGGAAGGTTAGAGTTTGGCTTTACCTTAAATGCCTCCTCAGTTCCTTCTGTGCTGGCTCCTGGGTCTTGAGCAGCTTAGACCAGTTGCTCACCTGAGCTTTCCTTTGTCACCATGAGTTTCCCAATACCGGCTTATCTTGCTGTTTCCAGTTGTGGATTAAATATTCAGCTGGCTTCCTGAATGGCTTTCTGAAGGGTCTTTGAATACTGTCTAATGGAAAATTTTGGTTCTCAAATAGTTCGTTGTGGGAAAATAAGTGGGAGAAATAGATGAGTCAGAAATCAAGATGAGTATTTTTTTAGAAAAATGTAGCACATGCATTTTTAAGCAAAAATATAACAAATATAACTCATTGTTTATAGTACTCATGTTCTATAAAGTTGCTATGAACACTGAATTAGTGAATATTGAACCACTGCTCTCAGTGGAAATCCAGGGTTAGGTTTCTGAAAGCCAAAACACAATTTGCATCATATGGGTTCATTTGCTAACGTCCTTGTAAAACGAGCCAAAACTCATTGGTGTTGAACACCTGCTCTTCCACATAACCTTTTCCTATATAAAAAAAATTTTTTTGGTCTTTTTTGCCTTATCTAGGGCCGCACCCACGGCATATGGAGGTTCCCAGGCTAGAGGTCTAACAGGAGCTGTAGCTTCCTATATAACAATTAGCAGGTATTTAAGAAATTCTTTTATATAATATTGCTAATCAACTACACTTCATTAAAAAATTCTTACCAAGATCCTGATATGCAGAAACTGCCTCACTTGCAATTCTGACATTTTTTTCCCACACTATATCACTTTTTAAAATATGCACACCATTTACTATAAATTTCTTTAGTGTTCAGGCTCATAACGATGCTGTCCACTATATTAAAAAAAAAAATCAATCCTTACTTCATGAATCCATGAAAACCTTTGCAGGTTTTCCATGGTTTCATCACATGCTAGAGATTTCATTTTAGTACTCCTCAGAGCGGCTTCATGTACAGATTACCAAATTTCCTCTTTTTTCTGGATGTACCATACTGCTGATCCATTAACGTTAAACTCACAGCCACCAGCACTATAATGCCTGAAGCCCATCTAATGCATGTATTTTATGCATGTATTTTCCCTATAAGGCAAATCACAGCACCAATAACGTCCACTACAACCAGTATAATCTACAAAAAGGACATTCTGGGAATCAATATTTGAGGGCAATAGCAGTCTCTGTAATGGAATTTAAATTCTATTTGCTTAATAAATATTGTATAGAAGAAAGAATGCTATATTGGGAATTAGGATTTCCCCATTCTCTCGTGGGGCCCTCAAGCTTCGTGGATTTTGCAGGTATTATCTGCAAAATTAATGAGATTGTTTTCTTTTTTTTCCTTTTTTTTTCTTTTTAGGGCTGCGGCTGTGGCATATGGAAGTTCCCAGGTTAGGGGTCGAATGGGAGCTATAGCCACCGGCCACAGCCATAGCAACGTGGGATCCGAGCCATGTCTGCGACCTACCTCACAGCTCATGGCAACACCAGGTCCTTAACCCACTGAGTGAGGCCAGGGATCAAACCCACACCCTCATTGATATTAGTCAGGTTCTTTACCTGCTGAGTCATAACAGGAACTCCTGGGAAGTTAGGTTAAAAGAGAATGTGACAAGGCTATCCTTTTTTCTGGCACTGGAAAACACAGGTAATATGGCTCTTTTTTAAACAAGGGAATCCTTGAAACAAAGAAGGAATAAATTCTCTATAAAGGTTTTTGTTTTGTTTTGAATTTTACTTGGTGAAAAGTCTTGGTGGTGAAAATCTCTAAGGAAGCCAGTCTTTTGAGGGGAAGTAAACAGATTACTATGTCAAAAAGTGTCTGAACAGTGCTAAATACAAAAGCAAAGGTAGTGTGCTCAGCAAAAGAGCCTTGACATGCAGCAGTCTAAATAAAAACGAGAGAAATCAGAGATCAAAGAAAAAATTTTAATCTACAAAAAGGGTAGCAAATTCTAATAAAACTGGTTTTGTTAGGGATTGAGTTACCTGACAAAGGAGTCTATAAGCTACCGCTGAGGACAAAGATGCTGAAAGAAATGCCAGATAATTCAGGTGGAGCAGTTGCAAAGGCATGGCATTTAAAAAGGCAAAAGAAGATAGCAACTGAGAAGTGACCCTTAAATTCATTAAAAGATCACTAGCTCACCAGTAAGGGGGGACTGACGGAAATGGTGTACCTCAACATACGGGACTTAACTTGTGGTGTTATCTGTGTAATACTGAACTTACCTATTTAATAAACATAATTTATCTATATTCAGTGTATTGAGTTTTCCCTATTATTTCAAAGATCTCATTATGAACTCTTGCCAGATACTATTTATAGCACAAGTGCCTGAATCTCAAGAGACTCGGTGGTTAAGACACTGGTGCCCAGGTGGGGAGGCATCATTGCCACTGATGGCCTACTGTCTCTCTGTCTAGTGGAGAAGAAGAGAATGTCTGTCACCATATGGTATGTCATCACGCAGATCTGTTCACTTCAACCAACCCTATCTGAAAGTGGCATGCTTCTTAAATGTGCTACCAATGTATCTTTTCCATGTCAAATTATTATTATTATTATTTTTTATCTTTTTGCCTTTTATCTAGAGCCGCACCCGCGGCATATGGAGGTTCCCAGGCTAGGGCTCTAACAGGAGCTGTAGCCGCCGGCCTTCGCCACAGCCACAGCAACGCAGGATCCGAGCCGCGTCTGCAACCAACACCACAGCTCACGGCAACACCGGATCCTTAACCCACTGAACGAGGCCAGGGATCGAACCCGCAACCTCATGGTTCTTAGTCGGATTCGTTAACCACTGAGCCACGACGGGAACTCCTCAAATTATTTTTAAAAGATAAAAATTAAGCATTTGGTACTTTTTTCCCCACAGAAATTTTACACACCTTCTATATAGAAAGAAATAAATTAGGTAAAGTGGAAAACTGGCTTAAATGAGTAGTCGATCTTGCTTTTTTCCATGATACCAAAATATGCATAGCATGACACTGCTTTATGGAAAATCTGATTAAGACAATAAATACATGAAACTACAGAATCTCTGTCGTGAAGTAATAACATAAATTATATTGATTTGTAAGGTAGCACATTTTTTCATGGGGTAATAGACAACTATTATTTTTCTGTCTACCAGCATTTTGCTTTTTGGGAAAGCACCCTCCCCTCCTCTGACCTCCTGAGAGGCTATCAATCAAGGGCCCTACCTCCTCGACTCTAAGTGGTACCCTGTTCCAAGATGGGCCAATCATAAGCATCCTCAGGACTTTTTTTTTTTTTTTTAATAACTGGAAGCAGTGGGCTGGAGGGCTCCATTTTTGTGAGACTGTTAGCCTAGCACTAAGGAAAATCTAAGTAGGCCTGTCTTTACCACCTCAGAGGGTAGCACTGGCCATGAATGAAAACAGAAGAGAGTAAAGTTAAGATGTGGCTAGTGATCAAGATATTGTTTGAGTCCTTGGATCTAGCCTCAGCTCTATCATTTTTGGACCCCTAGATTTTCAGTTAGATGAGTCAACAAATTTCTTCTTTTCACTTAAGCTAACGCTGAGTTTCTGTCACTTGCAACCAAGGATTTCTGACCAATATGCATAGTTTTTTTTTTTTTTTGTTAACACAACTTCTAGAAAATTAAAAAGTAGAATACTAATTCTTATAAATGTAAAACTCAAGATATATCAAAGTGTTTTAAAATTAATCAAATAATAAACCTACTGTATTAATTTATCCAAAAAATGTCTGACAAATATTTCATTTTAGAACATTATGCTAGGTAGATACTTAGCTATAACCATATCACATAACACAGCCGCATCATTATAAGTGTGAGCTCTGGAATCTAACTGTCTGATTTTGAACCCCAGTTAAGTATAAACTCTCTGATCTTGACTTCTCTTTACCTGTTTCTGTAACTATAAAATAAGATTACAAGGGAGCCATCCTCATAGGGTTGTTGTGAGGGTTCAATGAAATAAAACATGTAAAGCGTGCCTGGCACGTATTAAGTTGTCTATGAATGTTGACCACTAGAGTTAATGAAATTACTTTTGGGATCCTTGAAAAAAATTTATATCATAATAAAAGCTATTAGTGGTAGCTGTAGGAATCTAGGTAATGAAAAAGAGAAGGCAAAATTGCTATAGAGATACTGTGGACTCCAGTCTGGGAAAGCACCCTAATGAGAGAATATTCCAGATAAAAGTCAACTGATCTGCTTATCTGGCAAGTTAGCATGAGTTATCACAGTACACTTTATATATATATATCTGTGCCAGCACCTAGGATGTTTCTGTATGAGCCAAAGGAAAGTGAAGTAGAAGCAATATTTTCATATTATTTATTCTGATTGATAATTGGAATCGTTGAGAAATTTTAAGAAATTAGAGATATGTAATATAATGTTATTTACATAGTGTATTTAAGCCCAGTGATGAAATGTGGCCCATGTGTCTGAGCATAAGTGTACTATTATATGTGCATATGTGAGAACTTGTCTCGGGCCTCACTTTCACATGAAAGAGAAACCGGGACAAACCAGTAAGCATTAGGGTCAATCAAGCACGCCTCGCTGTTCTGCGCCACTCTGGGTGAGGAGGCCTTCACCTTGAGGGACACAACATGGCCTGACCATTGGTCATTGGTACAAAGACTAAAAAGAAAAGAGGAAGACAGTTTTTCCTGAAAAATTTTATAGGCAGTAATACTGCAACTCACTAGACCACAACCTACTGATATGTGGACCTTGTGAGGTCCATGTGGTTCAGTAGAGGACTCTATACACTCAGAAGGGAGTTTTTGCTAATACCGAATTTATGATTTCCCAAGGGAACTGGATCAGCAGAGAAGACTTCCTAAGTAAACTGTAATCCATATTTACTCATGTAATTACCTTTAGTCTGGAAAGGGGTAGAAGGGGAAATTATATGTCCTGGTCCATTACTATCATGAAATCCTTGTCAAAGTCTATTACACAAACAGTTTTCATAGTTCGAATATACATGTTCAAATTCACAACATTAAATATGCATAAAGAGAGGTGATTCTAAGTTAAATACTGTTTGGGAATTACAAACATCTTTAACAAGGGTATAATTTTCAAACTTAATCTACAAAGCACTTCTGCACTAGAGACCAGTTTTGGACATAATCCAGTCTCGATAGTACGTCACTCGAGTGTAGACACCAGGCTTGTTTGGAAGAGCACATTCATCTCCCCAGCTTACAATACCAGCAAGGAACCAAATGCCTTTATTATCTGCACCAACTAGAGGTCCACCAGAGTCACCCTAGAAAGAAAAAGGATATAGACAATTACCATAATTTAAAGGTGTAAACTACTTATTTTTCTCTTCTGTAGTAAAAGAGAAAATGAATTTTTCATTTATTTAAATCATTTATATGTCTTTGGATATAACAGTACAACAATAAGAAATATGCCTGAAAAATTTCAATTCCGTTATTACCCAAAGGATATATTTAATATATCATTGCTTATACCATCATTGGCATGCTGCAAAATTCTCTGATTAACTCCCCAATATCTTTTATTTTCAGAAGACGTTGGGGAAAAAGTAGTTTATATTTTCTCACTACCAGCACTGGACTATTGCTCTTCCAATCATGTGGAAATATCCCTCCAATTCTCAGAATTCCATAATTTAGCTAAACTAGCCTCTGCACTCATAGTTTTCATTTACTGATATTTGGGCCATTTTTTCCAGAATTACGGAACACCTTTTGCTCTAAAATCCTTCCCATCACCCTGGATAATTTCGCAGTGGAGTCTTTTGGTTTCTTTGATTCTGATCATCTGCATGTTTATTAAGCATTTCCACTTCACTCCTTGTCATCACCTGGACAGCTCCACCTCTAAAACGCCATTATTAGCATTACGATTGCAGTTTTTTTTCACTCCACATCTGCTCTTCAACCTCATTAAGAAAGCCAAATTTTGACTCCTCCTTTTTCTTCTAGTGTATTAGCTTCCTTCCTGCATCCCACCTTTCTTTAAGTGACTACAGTCCATCATTTATCCATATCACTGCACTTTCAACAAGATTCTTAGCTTTTTACCTCCCTCTCCACTATAATCTTCATCAACCATACACAGTGAAATAAAATCATACTACAAATCTACAACCTCAAACCATCATCTCTCCCCAATAGGTATGTGTCCCTCTCCTTATTCCTTTCTCATTCTTAGGAGTAATCAATCCCAGCTTTTCACATTTCATAACTAAAAATCATTATTTATTTTTTAATTATGCAAAATATACACAACAAAAATTACAGTTTTACCCACTTTAAGTATACAATTCAATGGCATTAAGTACATTAATACTGTGTGATCATCACCAACATGTCTCCAGAACTTTTTTTCCATATTGCAAAACTGAAACTCTATACC
Source organism: Catagonus wagneri (assembly GCA_004024745.2). Lineage (NCBI taxonomy): Eukaryota > Metazoa > Chordata > Mammalia > Artiodactyla > Tayassuidae > Catagonus > Catagonus wagneri. The sequence goes on along the minus strand of PVHT020000886.1, from coordinate 21,927,420 downwards.
CATTAAACAGTTACTCCCCATTGTCCCTTTCCCCAGCTCTTGGCAACCACCATTCTACTTTCTGTCTCTACAAATCTGACTACCTCATATGAGTGGAGTAATAAAGTATTTGTACATTTGTGACTGGCTTATTTCACTTAGCATAACGTCTTCAAAATTCATCCACATTTTTGCATGTCTCAGAATTTCCTTCCTTTTTAGGGCTGAATAATATTCTGTTTTTTACACATATCACATTTTGTTTAACCATTTATCCATTAGTGGACAATTGTGTTACTTCAATCTTTTTGCTGTTGTGAATAATACTGTACATAGATGTACAAATATCTATTTGTGTCCCTGCTTCTAATTCCTTTGGGTAAATACCCAGAAATCGAAATGCTGGATCATACAGTAATCTATTTTTTTGAGAAATTGGCATATTGCTTTTCGTACAGCTCACCATTTTACATTCCCACCAGTAGTGAATAAGGCTCATTTCATAATTTGTAAAAATTCTGATTTCTAAACTCTGAACTTGGTATTTTATTTAGTTTTAAATTCATAGACTAAGTGTAGAGAAACAGGTAGCAATTGCTCAGTTTCTTGTCCTTGTCCTTTTTGACTTTCTAGCTCACCTACATGAACCCATATCATCTCTACTCTCCTTTTCAGACAAATGTATTTGGTTCTTTATAAGGTTAATCCATTTTTTCTCTGGATCAAGGATCTATTTGCTCTATCAATAATCACTTCTTTTATTTGTTCTTTTCCTAATACATCTTCATTTCTTCTACTCTCTTTTTCCTCAAGGCAGATACATTTGTTCTGTTTTTGTCTTGCCTACCTGAAAATGAAAAACTTTATGGATTTTAAGGCCTCCTATACTGTGCTAATTATCTTCTTTCCATATATATCTATAACTCGAAGTAGTATTCTATACCGAAGTTGCCAATTTATCATTCCATTTTTAACTTTTTAAAAACTGAGTTATAATTAACTTGCAGTATATTAGTTTCCATGTGTAACACAATGATCTGATATTTTTATACATTATGTAACGATCATCACGGTAAGTCTAGTTGCCATCAGTGGCCACACAGAGCTGTTACAGTGTTACTGACTGTTTCCTATGTGTACCTCACATCATTTTCAATTTTACAGCTGGAAGTTTGTACCTCTTAATCCCCTCATCACCCCACTTCCTCCCCTCTGGCAACTACCAGGTTGTTCTCTGTATTTATGAGCCTGTTTCCGCCTTTTTCTTTTTTTTTTTGAATGTCCTCAATTGCTTATTAAGTAAGAATTTCACGAACATTACTTGTTAGCGGTAACAGTGGAGCTGGAGAGTGTTGCGCCTTCTCCAAGCTGCATGGCGGGCGGGCGAGAACCACCAATAGCCCTTCCCAAGGCGGCGGCTCTTTGCTGCCTGCAGAAGTCAGTCCTCGCATCTCCCTGTGCTGTGGGCTGGTATGGTGACCCACTGCGGGTCGGGATTTCTTCTGATAGCTTTATGGAATGGATCAACGAGGATAACCTCAAAGAATTTGTACGGAGAATCTTCACCAACCCAGTAAGAATTCAAGACGCTCAGGGCCCCATTGTGGCGTCCAGCTTGCTCCTCGGCAACAGACTGAAGGCTTCGAGCAAGCTGGATGACAGCACAGTGGACAGGTGGCACCCTTAGGAACCGGGTGTTTGGGCAATCGCGGCGCACGTGAATCCGATATGACATAACCTTGTTTGGCCTCGAATCCCAGCCTGCGTGCCTTATGGGGCCGGGTGGGGCGGGGGGCCCTGTGGAGAGTTGAGAGCTGAGAGCTGGTGGGACTGTCAGCAGCGCACCAGGAGGAAAAAGCTTCCTGCAGAGCTCCTAGGTGTACCTGTACCCGCCCATCTTGGCTTACGTGATGGTGACACCAGACAGAAAGGAAGGAGCTTCCTCTTTGTTTTTTAGATACCACATGTATGTGAAATCATGGTGCTTGTTTTTCTGTCTGACTTATTTTACCCAGCATAATACACTCCAGGTCCATCCATGTTACCATAAGTGGCATAATTTCATTCTTTTTTTTTGCTGAATAATATTCCCCTTCTTTATCCATTCACCTACTGATGACCACAGACTTCTTCCATATCTTGGGTATTAATAAATAATGCTGCAACGGACATAGGAGTACACATATCTTTTCAAACTAGTGTTCTTATTTTCTTTGGATAAATACACAGGAGTGGGACTGCTGGATCATGTGGCAGTTCTATTTTTAATTTTTTGAGGAAACTGCATACTGTTTTCCATAGTGGCTATATAACCAAGCAGGACCCTATGAGGTTTTCTCCAAACAGATCCAGCCCCCATGTCCCCTGCCTGCCTTTTGTCTATAGAAAAACTTCAGTCAAAGAATAAATTTACTTAGAGAAGTGAGAAAATGCAGAAAGAAAAGAATACAGTCAAGAGAGACAAAATAATAATAGTCTAGCCATTAAACAAAGACAAGCACTCTTCATTCCTCCTCACGCGCTGCAGGTAATATTCTCAGCCACATCCTTTCGGCTGTTTTGTGGCTACTGAAACCCTCACCAGGTGGATGAAATGAACTCTGTGCTGCCCACAAACACACAGACCTGAGTCCAGCTGGAACCAGAAGGTTGGTGATGTTGGCCCCCGATTACCTCATCACCACCCAATCAGAAGAAGGTCCATGAGCTGTTCACACACCCCACAACCTTTCCCTGGAAGCCTTCGGGGAGTTGGGGCCTTTGAAACACCAGCTGACTGGACCCCTTGCTTGGCGCCCTGAAATAAACATTGCACTTTCTTGCACAACACTATGTCAGTATATTGGATTTCCTGTGTGTGGGCAAAGCAGACCCAAGTTTGGTTCAGTAACAGCTGCACCAATTTACATTCCCATTTCTCCACATTCTTGCCAAAACTTATTTCTTGTCTTTTTGATAATAGCCGTAACAATTATGTATTGCAAGTACTTGTTTGTATGTCTTCTAGCTCCTAGAGTGCAAAAATAATGAATGAGCTGAACTGAATTACTAACATAAGGGTTCTCTTGGATTTACCATTGATTCTGCTTGCCTAGATAGCTATAGCAGTACTTTTGTTAGTTCTAGGACTATGGCTTATAAATAGCATCAGAGGTACTGGATGCATATTGAGCATATGGAGAAGCAGTTTGGTGTAGCATTCAGAGTATAAGCTGTGGAGTCTAACTTCTTGAATTTAAATCTCAGTTCTGCCATTTAATACTTGTGTGAGTTTAGATAAATTACTTGATTTCTTAGTCTCAGTCTCTTCATTTCAGAAATAGGGTTTATAATACTATAAACATACACCACAAGATTGCCATAACTTATCATTTGTAAAGAGAGAAAAGCAGTTTTTGGCACATAAAAATGCCACGTAGGCACTGTCACATAAATGTAATAGAGTGTTGGAGCCACACTAAATCAAGAAAGCTCCACAATCATTAGGTTTAGTGTTGGACCCAGTTGAGTGTTTCTTAGTGAAAGAGGACCAGCTGAACCGGTCATGAATATTCTATTTCATCTCTTTATTGCTTATTCCACATTCAATCTCATCTCCACTCCCATTCACAGCTTCTTATAACAATAGGGTGGTTTGGCCCTTCAGTACTTTTAATGAGACCTATCTGATAGTAATATAATTTTAATCAGCTACTGTGGTTATAAAACATACTTATTTAAGCCTTTAAAAACTGTCAGTCTTTTGAGACAACTGAACAGGTTAATTGGAAACTGAAAACCACACGAAAGAAATCCTTTTGACCATAAGAGGCAGATTTACCTGGCAGGCATCCACCCTTCCCTTCAGGAACCCGGCGCACATCATTCCAGCTGTGATGGCACCGTCATACACCGCTTTACCGCGGCAGGTCTTATTATCTATAATCTTCACTAGTCCTTTTTGGAGTATATCGGGACTCGTTCCTAAAGGAATAAAATTATGCAATTTTTGCTGAAGTCAATGTTAATCTCTCTGGCTAGGTTATTAATATCTAACACTATGTACAATTTCCAAATCAATGTAAAACATATTTATTTAAGCTTGTATTTGTCTCCTTTCTTAATAACAAAGAAGTAATGTTATAAACACACTGAACTGTTGTTACACATGACCATATTTAGAAAAACTTAGGTGTCCATATATACGTGATGGGATTTTTTTTTCTTTTGAATTGTTTTAGGAGGTTAGGTTTAGTACAGGTATGCTTCAGAAAACAAAATGACAGAGTTCCCTTTGTGGCTCAGCAGTTAATGAACCCGACTATGATCCATGAGGATGCAGGTTCAATCCCTGGCCTCTCTCAGAGGGTTAAGGATCTGGCGTTGCTGTGGCTGTGGCTGGCAGCTCTGGCTCCGATTCCACCCCTAGCCTGGGAACTTCCATATGCCACGAGTGTGGCCCTAAAAAAGAAAAAGAAAACAACATGAAAAGAAACAAAATGAAAAATTCATATTCCAGAAATACACATTTTAATGATCATTCTTACATTTTTTGCTGTTTGTTACTCTAATTCTGAATCTTGGAAATAATTTTAGATTTTTTCCTGCTTTTAAATGCATTTATGAACATAAATAGCCACCAAATCTTTACATTATCAGGGTCATTGGAATGCATATGTTTAAAGGGTCTTTGTTCATGTATTGCTTTGTCACAGAGGGTTACTCATTTCACTCCATCAAAAATGTCCAATCACTGTAGTTCTTACTTTTTCTGTGGTACTACCTGCATAAAACATGCTGTGAAATCTACTTATTGTATCTCATGATTATTGCCTGTCTTTCTTTGCTACGAATGTAAGGGCAGGAATGTCTGCCTATTTTATTCATTAATAGAGCCAAATGACCTAGAACAATACTTGGAATAAAGGTCACAATCAAGATAAATGTTTATTGAAGAGTGAATGAATAAATGAAATGGATGAAAATAAACTACTTATTCAAATAATGCATTTCTGTTAAAACTGCCAATGTTAAGGGAAGGGAAAGTAAACAGCTCTACGAAATTGTAGCTTCTGTCTGAATGATGTTGTGAACGTCATTTTCAATCCATTGCACATAATCATTTTAAAAATGATCCAGAAAAGGAATTCCTGTTGTCATGGCTCAGTGGGTTAAGAACCCAACCAGTATCCTTGAGGATGTGGGTTGTATCCCTGGCCTTGCTCAGTGGGTTAAGGATCTGGCGTTGCTGCAAGCTGCAGTGTAGGTTGCAGATGTGGCTCACATCTGGTGTTGCTGTGGCTGTAGTGTAGGCTGGCAGCTGCAGCTCCTGTTCCATCCCTAACCTGAGAACTTCCATATGCCACAGACACAGCCCTAAAAAAAAGAAAAAAAATCCATAAAAAGTATTTCTTCTAATTTAGTTGTGATTGAGCTTTTATATCTATCTATATCTATCTATATGTATCTGTCTGTCTGTCTATCTATCTATCTACCCCTAAACTTCAAACCATGTAGCAGAGAAGGTTAGAAACTCACCATCGGTCTTTAATGTTCCCCATCCAGTGACCACCACATTGGAGTTGGGTGGGAATGTGTAAGTAGCTTCTGGAAGACATGCTCTTCGGATGTTGCTTGTATATAATACTGGTGAAGACAGATGCACCACAGCAATATCATTATCGTGTGCAGGGTAGTGGTAGTTTTCATGAATTATGATATCCTTGACACTTCGCTGTATTTGTGGATCACTTAAAAGAAGCCCGAAAGTAACATTCCATTCTTTGGGATTCCTGACCCTAAAAAAAATAAATTTATTTATTGAAGATCTGTATATTGGAGTTACAGGAGTTAATACCTTATACTTTCTGAAGCAACTAGATAATGTTTTGAATTCTCATAGAGCGTATAAGCATACAAAAGTAAGGTATAAGAGAAAAAACGAAAATAATGATAACATGAATCAACTCTGAATAATTCAATAACTCTATTTAAAAGATAACCCACGGAAACTACATTTTGTTACTTTTTATACAGAAAAAGACTCAAGGGGATTTAGATAAATATGACAACATAGATAATAAGATTAAATAAAAAGTGGGCAAGGATATGGGGCAGGGTAAACTTACGGGAACTAAGGAAACAGTCTAAATCCTCTTTTATAATCACCAAAACTATAGTAAGAAAGATATTTATGGCTTTTACTACCACTTGAAAATTAAGGGTTCTACATTAAGCACTGAAAAATAGTGCTTCTGGAACATTTTCAAACTCTCAAGTTTGAGAGAGATTTTGTTTACATATAACCAATTAGTGCTATATAAAATCAATAGAAATTAGTGAAACAAACCATCAAATAAAAGGGTTAAAAAAGGGAAGCTTTTGGTGCAATATATCCTTTAAAGAAATAATAATTTCAAATAGAGTTATAATATATAATGGGAGGATGCAGAGTGAGTTCAAATACTGATGATTAAATAAATAAGACCAAATGTAATGATGATGACAAATAGAAGACCCCTGTTCAATTTGGGATTTACAGTTTCCTTACAAAATTAAATTACATAGATTTGGCTTAGTGACTGTCAGCTGAGGGCTATTTTGTCCTCCAGAAGACATCTGCTAGTGTCTGGAGACATTTTTGGTTGTCGGTCTTGTGGGGGTGGGATGCTACCGACATTCAGCGGACAGAGGCCACGAACACTCCTCAACAGCCTATAATTCACAGGATAGCCCTCCACATCAAAGAATTATTTGGTGCAAAATGTCAGCTGTGCCAATGTCAAAAACCCTGCTCTAGCCTGAGTATATCTTTTTTGGTTTGTTCTGGTGATAATTCATTGAGTAATTTTGAGCTATACCTCACAACAATGAACAGTTGGAAGCGTTTCCTTACAAAGGAAAGGCCATAGCTGTACAGCCATATTCTACCAAGACATGTATGTATCAGACTTTTAGGTATCTGAGTACATCTGAGGCCTTTAAGTGATCCAGAGCTTACTTTATGAAACAGTGAGCAGCAGTGACAAGCCAGCTGTTACTAATCAGAGTGGCGCCACATCGGTGGACATTGTTCTGCTGAAGGCTGGCTTGCCAGGGCCATTCTCCTTCTTGGGCATCCATGCCCCCCGCTATCTTGTTGCCAGAGGGAGTTATTGTGCGTTGTCCACAACCTGCTCAAAACGGAGTTCATTAGCATATAATGATACTGATATTGCTTATGCATGCATTGCTATAGTAAACAACCTTCCTATAACATCTGTCACTGTTAACTGTTAACTGGGAAAAAACACAGTCTTGGAGAAGTTAGGACTAACCGATGACCTGAGCTTTTCCAATTCAAAATGGATTGACATCTTTCTCCCCCATCTTCATCACTCACATATATCCTTCTTTGTAAGTGTGTATGGCCTTGTTATGACTTGGTGAAAGAAGTACGTGGAATTAAATGTTTGAATTTGGAAGATAATTTGTATAAGAAATTACAAAGTTGCATAGGGAAATGTTTTTTTTTGCCATGGCTGTAGCACGTGGAAGTTCCCAAGCCAGGCGGGGACTGAATCAATGCCACAGCGGCAACCCCAGGTTGCTGCAGTGACAACGCCAGATCCCTAACCAACTGTGCCACAAGAGAACTACCATGAATGGTTGTTTAAAGCAATGACTGCTATGAAATATTCATAAGAAAGTGTGAATGAACGTGAATGTGAAGGAGATATTGATGAGAGACAGAGCAGACAGAAATGTATTCGCACTCAAGCTACAATGCACAATACCTGGATAAAAGGAATAACACCTGAAGATAGTCAACACTTTTCCCAAAGTTGCATACTTGTCTGTATTAAGGCTGTGCTTTAGTATCAACTTAGATTAAAAGAAACTGCTAGACTCTGAAGTCTTTAAAGCAGATCTGCAGGGACATTGCGACTTCACTGTTACTCTGTCCAACTGACTCATTTTCTTGACTATCTCATCTTAGTCCAGCTAAAGCATCGAGCTTGTCCCTTAACAGTTTAGGGTACCTTTTGCTAGAGATTGTCAGCCTTACTAATAAATACTGTTAGAAGGCAAGAATCATGTCTTTTTTTTTTTTTTAAAGTTATCTCGGAACCTACTGGAGAGAACCCATCACATGAAAAGAGCTCAAACAATTTCTCAAATGTCTGCAGAAATGAAGTTTATATACTGTAATCAACGAGACATCTTAAAATAAAAAAAAATGTTTCCCTGCAAAGCCCTCTTCTGTAATAGGTTTGCTCCATAAGAATTTTGAGAGTGAATGAAATTTTCCAAAATCAGCGAGGTGGGTATAGGTTAAATAATGGTTCTCAATCAGTGTCAATTTTGCATAACCCCCTTCCCTAGGAGAAATTTGACATCTGGAGACATTTTTTGTTGTCATAACTGGGAGTTTGGGGAGTGCTAGGGTACTGATATTTAGTGAAAAGAGGCCAAGAATGCTGCTAAAAATCCTATAATGCATGGGACTATCCTTGAAACAAAGATTTATTTAGCCTAAAATGTCAATAGTTAAGGCTGAGAAACTCTCTGTTAGAGAAAGATATTGTAGCAACAATGAGGACATTTAAATTAATTGGAAAGGTGAGATGGTCAACTGATTCACAGAGATATTTTATGTATGTGACAAGATGTATCTTCAGACATTCTTTCCTGAGGGTGGAAAGGAGTGAAAGGGTGGGACCTGTAGGTATGAAAAGGCCTTCACTAGTCCTCTGAAGTCCTTAAGTTTGTATATTGCTTTTGGTTCTAGATTGTTCTCTCTGATGAAACCCAGACTTCAGGTTGTTAATGCGTCCTCCTCATAAGCATCACTGAAATGAAGTGGAGCCTTTGTGTTGCTATCTTTTTTTTTTTTTTAATCTTTTTAGGGCCACACTGGCAGCATATGGAGGTTCCCAGGCCAGGGGTTGAAACAGAGCTGTAAGTGCTGGCCTACTCCACAGCCACAGTAATGCAGGATACAAGCTGCCTCTGCGACCTACAACACAGCTCACGGCAACGCCGGATCCTTAACCCACTGAGCGAGGCCAGGGATCGAACCTGCATCCTCATGGATGCTAGTCAGGTTCCTCACTGCTGAGCCACAACGGGAACTCTGTGTTGCTATTTTTGACTGAGAAAGGCTGCACGCTGACTCACTCAATGTGACTCCCCTCTCTTCCCCTCTTCCTTTCTGCTCCCTGACTGCGGATGCTACAGAGGATAAAGCAAACAATGCAAAGCCTCAAACATAAAGGGTTCCTCCCAACCCTCCCTTCTCTTTGCGCACCTCCTAAAGGAAGTTGGCTTCTACTCAGCTTCCTTCAGAGAAATATAAAAACAGAGATGCTTCTCTGTGGGCTAGAACTTCCCCTGGGTGATTCTACTTCCCTGTTTCGCTCTTACTCAGAATTTTAATCTAATTTATACCCATGCACCAATTTTACATGATTGTTATGTCTGTTAAGCTTTCAGCCACCACATTTGCAATATTACTTTGTTGTGAAATCTGCTGAAATCTTACCTGGCACCTGATAGCTTCTGTTAGGTCAAAAGAGGTCAACATGGCAAACTTAAGGGATTTAAGGAATATGCTTTCAGAAATATCAGATAATCTACCAAGATATTACACCCTTCCTACCCTTCTTCTATTCATCACCTGTTACTGAACTTTAATGTGCTTTATGTCATGTGCCAAACTCTATTCTCTCTTTGACCCTGTTAGATTTTTCTTGCCTACTCTCCCTTCTCCCTTTTTACTAAAAGTACAGTTAAAATCTCAGATAAACCAAGTCCAATTCAGGATACTTGTTTGGATGGCTGTTTCGTGTTCCAGCTAGGGGATGGGTAAATTGGCTGATCTCTTTCTTACCACTGCCTTTATTTCTGTGTTGACTATCTCTCTTTTGCCAACCTGACAAATTGCTAATTGTGGATTTGGACTTTATCAGTACTGAAATTTTCTTTTTCTTTCTTTCTCTCTTTTTTTTTTTTTGCTTTTCAGGGTTGCATCCGCGGTATGTGGAGGTTCCCAGGCTAGGGGTCCAATCAGAGCTGCAGCTGCCGGCCTATGCCACAGCTACCGCAATATGGGATCTGAGCCGTTGTCTGCAACTTAGACCACAGCTCACGGCAATGCCGGACCCTTAACCCACCGAGCAAGGCCAGGGATAGAACCTGCATCCTCGTGGATACTGGTCGGATTTGCTACTGCTGAGCTATAATAAGAACTCCAGTAGTGAAATTTTCAATTGGAATAACTGACTTTAAAACATTTTATTAAGTTGCCTGAGGATTGTTCAGTCAAAATCTATCACAGAGAGAACGGTCTAGTAGAGAGTCATGTTTAAGTGTTGCCGGGTTACTCAGAAGCAACTCTGCTGTGACTGAGGATAGTAAGGGCCTTCAGGGTCGGTGTCACCTGGCTCTGGAGGGCGACTCTCTAACCCAGCTGCTCCGATCAGCCTCAGTCCCCAGATAAAGGGAGTGCTTCTCTTGACAGCGTGCTCCAGGTTCTAGGAACCTTGGGCATCACATTTCCCAAAGCAGCTAGCAGGAGAGTAGAAGCAGAGTGTCTTGGCCAACAAGGAGCTGCGTGCACGTAAAGCAGCTGACTTCCCAGCGTGCTAAACTCAGCTCCTAGGGTCGGAATTCCACGGGGGTAACCTAGGCCTGAAGTTTTCATAGGCGGAACAGAAAATACAAACAGCTGACATTTTTAAACTGCTTATTATGAACTGTACACTCTTTTAAGTATTTTGTTTGTACCTTTTTTTTTTTTATCATCACAACTTGGAACAGAAGGTTTGAGACATTAAATAACCTGTAAGGGGCTCAAAACTGATGTGCAGCTGGTTTTATATTCTAAGTTCTCCATCATCACTGCTTGTCCTTAGATCCCCTCTGCCATTATGGCGTGTGACAATGTGTTCCATGTTTTAGATCCATGGTATCAATCAGTTTAAGACTATCTACAGTGAGGGAGATAAAGAGGAGGTCCGTTTGGCTTTGGGAGGGCTTTTGAAGGATCCTTAGTAGGAAGAGGTCAGTTCTGTTTCTGCCGTAGCCCCTACCCTGGAGCAAAACCTTCTCAGGGCCACCCCTTCCTCACCTCTCCAGGAAGGGTGACGCTTTGAGCTTTCTCCTTAAACGGTATAACCCTGCCATAGGCCTTGTCATCTCAGGTGCCCCCCACTTTCCCCTGTGACAGGTCCATTCCTTGGAAGTGAACAGGCGAAATCCTAACTCTAGCCCCCTCTGGCTCTGCCTCCCACAACCAACGGGAGGGGTCCATGAGAACCGAATCTATCCCGTGGCACATGGTCTCTTCTTCAAACTTCATACCAGTTTCTAAAAAGCATGCTTCCCATTACATCTCTATGGATATCACCCAAACTCTTGAGTGAAGGTTTTTTGCCATCCAAGGAATTAAGTTTTACTAAAAAACAAATAACTCTTTGTTAATGAACTTACAGGTATGTAGAAGATTTTCTGCAATCGGCATTGCGATGTCTAAAAGTCAAGGAAGAAGAAAATGGAAATATTTATATTTAGGAGCACATTTTGTTTTAATATTAATCAATATTAATTATTTTGTTTGAGAGAACACATTATTCTGTAGGCATAATCATTTTATTCAGTCTTGACTATATAGTTTCTATGGTCATGGGTTAGCACAGAGAGTGAGAAAATCTTAGTATTCATCACTCTGTTCCTAAAAAGATTCAAGTTCTCCATTAACTTGAAAAAGAAGCCGAGGTCCTAGAAAGTACAAAAATACATGGAAAATGATGATATTTCACTGCAGTTTGAATGCAAATCACCATATACTGAAATGCATTTCACACTTTTTTTTCTTTGCTCTTTTGGGCTAACTCTGTGGCGTTCCCAGGCTAGAAGTTGAATTGGAGCTGCAGCCGCTGGCCTGTGCAGAGCCACAGCAATGTGGGATTCAGGGCACATCTGTGACCTACAGCACAGCTCACAGCAACGCTGTGCCCTTAATCCACTGAGTGGGGCCAGGGATCGATTCCATGTCCTTACGGATACTAGTAAGGGTCATTACTGCTGAGCCACAATGAAACTCTGTGTTTGCCAGTTTTTATGTGTTACTTTAAATACTCTTGGCCCATCTCATTCCAGGCACAGTGTGGTGACCAGTTCCACCCAGATGTGGATCTGCTCTACTCAGGAGTGAGTAACTTGAGAAATGCCCTCTCAAGTCCCTTTCTGCCAGAAGGAATGCACTGGACATTCCCAGATGGACAAGAGGAAATTGGAAATTAACTCTGTTGGAGCCAGTGTAGGATGGGAGCTGATGGACAAATGCTTCCCTCTTTAGTTACAGGCAGACACACTTCTGAAATATAACTCAAAGGTTCCACGGGATGGAGTCAGAGTTGCCTCTAGTGATGGCCAACTTCCTCTCGCCATTTTACTCTTTCACAAATCAATTACTCCAAACAAGTCTCCGTCTCAGGCTCTGCTTTTTGAGGAACCAGACTAAGACACTCACATAACTATATATCAGAGCAAATGATACTAGTAATTAGGACATAGTACATACATTGTTATATTTAGTGCATTTTTTGGTGTTGCATACAATTTGCTATATTTTGATCATTTAAAAATAAATACATGGAGTTCCCATTGTGGCTCAGTGGTTAACGAATCCGACTAGGAATCATGAGGTTGCGGGTTCGATCCCTGGCCTTGCTCGGTGGGTTAAGGATCCACCGTTGCCGTGAGTTGTGGTGTAGGTTGCAGACGCCACTTGGATCCTGTGTTGCTATGGCTGTGGCGTAGGTCAGCGGCTACAGCTCCGATTCGATCCCTAGCCTGGGAACCTCCACATGCTGCGGGTGCAGCCCTAAAATGACCAAAAAGATAAAATAAATAAATACATTTTGTGTAGTGAGTTTTAATGATTCAGAACACCCAGTTAAGGTAGTACTTTTCTGACACAGTAGGTTAAGGATCCAGCATTGTCACTGCAGTGGATTGGGGTGGGCTGTGGCATGGGCTCAATCCCTGGCCCAGGAATTTCCATATGGTGTAGGCGTGGCCAAAAAAGAACATTCAGTTATGCATTCCATTCAATTTCCCATTCATTTTGGATAAAAATATAGTTTTTGTCTTTTTAGGCTGTACCAGAGGCATTAAAGTTCCCAGGTTAGAGGTTGATTCAGAGATGTAGCTGCTGGCCTACACCACAACCACAGCAACACCAGATCCGAGCTGTGTCTGCAATCTACATCACAGCTCATCCTTAACCCACTGAATGAGGCCAGGGATCAAACCCATGTCCTCACGGATGCTAGTGGTGTTTGTTACCACTGAGCCACGAGGGGAACTCCTGGATAAAAACATTTTAATAACGAGGCAGACTTTAACATTTTTACTCATTCCTAGACATCTAGGGTACATTAGAGAGATTCTCTCCAGGTAATTTTTCTATGGGCCCCATTTCCCTGAAGAATTACAAACCTGTTAATATGCAAAGTGTGTGAGGAGAGGGTGAATAAATGAATTATGCTCCAAGTTGAAAAATGTTCCAAGTTTCAGATGCATAGAACTCTAATTTCACTAGCCATTTCTACTTAAAAGTTTCTCTTCGAAATCACCAGTTGCTTTATCATTTAAATACCATAAATGTCAATGTAGGTTCATTTTTATTATGCTCTTGGATTTTCATAAATCCAGGAGGGAGTGTCCAGTTACATATGACAATAACAATTACACATCCTTACACGAGGTTGCACAACAAATCAGAGACAAAAGAAGCCCTTACCAGAAAGTCATCCTGTCTATGGGCAATTTAGCAGTCAGATGGACTATGAATAAATATGAACCACACCTACTTATTAACAGGTGGCATGTTGCCATCTAATCCTTTATGGCTGCCTTCCAGAGGCTAATTTTCATTCAACATGACACCTATAGAGTCTGATTTTGGAGTGACTGGAAAAATGTATCTAACCATATTAAGATTTTGGGAAAAAATTCAACTTCTGTAACTTGGCTGGAAAGATGTTAATTCCTATATCCTAAGAACTAATTATTTAGAAGCCCTACTTTGTTCACAGAACTTTCTTCTTTCTTTGAGGTTTTCTATATTGATGCAAGACTTGCTAAAGAGAAGGAGTGTTTTTGAGTTATAACTTACTTTTAGTAGTTGTGTTATTTCAGAGCTTAATGTAATAACTATCACTTGGGTAGGTAGAAGATAGACAGGTACAATGAATGAGGAAGTGACAAAAGCCATCACTTTTTTGACTGAATCACTGCTGTGGCTGTTTGCTTTTCCTGTTTTTTAAGTCCCTTGGCTCTCACTCAAAGCCTGAAATGCTATAGATTTCTCTCTGAATCAGGAAGTCAACATTATAATCTAAGATACTCTGTTTACCATGTATCACATAAACAAAATGACAAAAACAATGGCACTGTCCCTGCCAAGAAAGAGATTCCATCAAAGAATAATATGACATGGCAGTTTTAAAGAATAGCTTGGCAAATATTAGCATTGGTCTTCTCCTCTGGATTGGGAAGCAAAAAAGAGACGTGAACCCTGCCCTCGATGAACCTGGAGGATAGTAGAAGAGATGTACAATTAAGTAGATAACAATATTATGTGGTAAGTGCTATGGTGGAAAATTGGATGCACCAAAAAAAGTCACCTGGCATAACGCGATGATGGGGGAAATAAGAACAACTGATGACAACCTTTTGGAAAGGAGTCAAGAAATTAATTTTACTGAGGCAAAATAGGCATTAATTCACTCAGTATTGCAGATGGGACTAGGAAAGATGCATAGACACTTTTTTTTGTCTTTTTTTTTTTTGCCTTTTCTAGGGCCACATCAGCGGCATATGGAGGATCCCTGGCTACGGGTCTAATCGGAGCTGTAGCCGCTGGCCTACACCACAGCCACAGCAACGTGGGATCCAAGCCGCGTCTGCAACCTACATCACAGCTCATGGCAACACCAGATCCTTAACCCACTGAGCAAGGCCAGGGATCGAACCTGCAACCTCATTGTTCCTAGTCGGATTCGTTAATCACTGGGCCGTGACGGGAACTCCTGCATAGACACTTTCTAAGTGGACTTTTGGATCTATTGTGCTGCAAATACATAACCACTGTCTCTGATTTGGCGTCTTTTTGAAGTTTGGAAAAAAATGCAACTTTGGATGCTATTCAGTGAATATTTTATTCTTTAAAAAAGAAGTCTGAGGAGTTCCCGTCGTGGCTCAGTGGTTAATGAACCTGACTAGCATCCATGAGGATGTGGGTTCGATCCCTGGCTTCGCTCGGCGGGTTAAGGATCCAGCGTTGCCATGAGCTGTGGTGTAGGTGGCAGACGCAGCTCGGATCCCACTCCAATTGGACCCCTAGCCTGGGAACCTCCATATGCCACAGGTGCAGTCTTAAAAAGACAAAAAAAAAAAAAAAAAGAAGTCTGAAACATAATAGTAATGAAAACTAAGCTATATAATTTTAAGATATATGGGAGAGTTTTAAGCAGCAGTAGGCACATCTGTAATATAAATTTCACATAGACCACAGGCTTTAACTCTACTTATATGAATTATATGAGTCCAAATGCTAAATTAATTGATTAATCCTACTTTTCAGATACTTTTCCTAGGGTTCTAGCATTACAAATATGGAGGAGAGTAGCTGAATTCTCTCATGAAATGTGTTTTTATGGGATATTTTAAAATGTTCATGTGACAGATTTCTGAGAACCTTAAAACTAAATATACATGGACTCACTGAGCAAGGTAAGCACTACAGAAATGATTTTCCAGCAAGTAAGTTCATTCATAATATTTTCACCAAAAAGAAAAAAAGCAACTCTGGAACATTAATATGACTGATCTACGTGAAAAGGCAAAGGAACAAAAGCACAGAACTGGATTGTGGGTGAACAAAATCCAAATCCTTTACTCACTCACTGCAGGTTTTGATTAGTTACTCCATTGCATATTTAACCTCAATAAGCTCCTTTCTTTATGTTTCTAATAGACTGAAAATAATACCTGTGATTAGATATTACATATCATTTGTCATTCCTCTGAGTGATGGAAGTTAGTTTTTCACAGGAAAGATCTACAGTATGTTTGCCATTTTGACTCTGAAGATAAATTTTTAAGATATTTTATTAATATTTAAATAATTATTTATAAATTAATTAAATACTTAATAATCCACTAGATACGCAGGTGATATTTTAAAGGTAGAACTATGTGGAGTTCCTGTTGTAGCTCAGAGGGTTAAGAATCCAAGTAGCAGACAGTACCCATGAGGATGAGGGTTCGATCCCTGGCCTCTCTCAGTGGGTTAAGGATCTGGCATTGCTGCAAGCTGCTGGATCTGGTGTTGTTGTGGCTGTGGTGTAGGCCTGCAGTTGCAACTCTGATTCGACCCCTGGTCTGGGAGCTTTCATATGTTGTAGGTGCAGCCCTAAAAAAGAAAAGAAAAAGGAGAATTATCCTCCTTTTAGGAAATATGAGAAATTAGCAATACCCTTTTTTTTTTTTTTTGGTCTTTTCACCTTTTCTAGGGCTGTACTCGTGGCATATGGAGGTTCCCAGGCTAGGGGTCTAATCAGAGCTGTTGCCACCGTCCTATGCCACAGCCACAGCAATGCCAGATCCGAGCCACATCTGTGACCTTCACCACAGCTCACAACAATGCTGGATCCTTAACCCACTGAGCAAGAGCAGGGATCGAACCCGTAACCTCATGGTTCCTAGTCAGATTTATTTCCTCTGTGCCACGATGGGAACTCCGAGTTGCTTGTTTTAAATATATATTTCTTATAGTAAAACAATTCTTCTGGGAACTATGAATATTTGAAAAAAAACTCCAGAAAAATAAAAATATTCAAGCAGTGGTTAATAGACCCAATTACAACTATGACAGAATTTACAGACTTATTTTATGCATTACTTATGAGTAAATCCATGACAATTACATGGTTTTTGAAGTTGAACAAGCTGTCATTAAAGACAAACCACAACTATTTTCTTTTTTTTTTTTTTACTCATAACCAATAGGACTCCTGTGTGCTTCCTTGGAAATTCTACACGGGAGACAAAAATGTAGAGGGTATAAAGGATGGAAAAACTGGTTTGGAAGACATTCTTTTCTTCCTCTTCTTCCTTTTTTTTTTTTGGCTGTGCCTGTGGCATGCATGCACAAGTTCCTGGGTCAGGGCTAGTATAGAATCTGTGCTACAGCAGTGACAACGCCAGATCCTTAACCCACTGAGCTACCTGGGAGGTCCTGGGAGAAATCTCTGAAATCTTTAAGTTCATGTTTTTTCGTGGCCTGAGTTTAAATACTGGGGAAAGATACTTCTTTTCAAAAAAAGTGCTATTAATATTTTTAATGCTTTAGCTTGTTCCTTATTGATTTTATCTCACATTATGAGCTTTAATAAAAGCTCTTCGATGCATATTTTATCAGAAATAGAAGTCACTTTAAGGAGAGAAAATATTAAAATTGGCATTAAGCATATGGTACTTTCAGCTATTTAATATAGGAAATAGTCATATGTAACTCATCAGTAATATTAAAGAAAAATCAAAATGGTTTTGCCTAAGAGCTTTAGTACCTTCACAATTCTTATATAAAGTTTTTACGAATGTTAAAAGATTTCAGGCAGCTGGGAAGGGATATAAAATATCATTATTACATCTTAGTAGAAGTAACTCCATCATGCTAGTTTTTCAGAGTCTTAAAAAGCTATCCAAAGAGTCCTCCTATGGTGCAGCAGGTTAATGATCTGGTGTTGTCACCGCAGTGGACTGCGTTGCTGCTGCTGTGATGTGGATTTGATCCTTGGCCCAGGAACCTCCACATGCTGCAGACACGACCCCCCCCCCCAAAAAAAATCCAAATTTCTCAAAGACATTAAAAAACAACCTCACACTATGACTCATTTGAATAATACTGACAGTAACTCAGAAATCTAGGAATGTGAAAGAAGCCAAATCATCAGGACATCTAAGATCTAACCCAAAGAAAGGTGTATGTATGTTTTCTATAATGCAGTTAAGAAATCAACATTTTGTTACAAAGTAGATCCAGATGCAGATGCAATAAATACTACATACATACTCTTTACCCAGTTTCCCCCAAAGACGATAACTTGTAAAGATGCTGTAAAGGTAACGTTCTCCAAACTATACCACAATATCATAATCACAACACTGACACCGGTGGTGTTGAAGTACAGAGCACTGCATCACCACAAGAATGGGTCATGTTGCCCTTTTACAGCCATACTTGCTTCCTCCCACTCCATCCCCTTCTTAATCCCTGGCACCTGCTCATTTGTTTCCACTTCTGTAATTTTGTCACTTCAAGAATGTCATATATGCCTATAAATAGAATCATACAGTAGTAACTTTTGAGGTTGGCTTCTTTAACTCGGTGTAGCTCTCTAGGGATTCATCCAATTTCTTTTTATTGTTGAGAAGTTTTCCACGTTAGGATGTGCCTGAGCTTGTTTAACCATCACAGGTTGATAGATCAATTGGCTGTTTTCAGTCTTTGGCTAATAGGAATAAAGCTGCTATAAATACTCATGCACACATTTTTTTGTTTAAACACAAGGTAACCATTTATCTGGAATAACGCTAAGGAGTACCACCACTGGACTGTAGGGTAGCTGCATGTTTAATTTTTTGAGAAACTATCAAAGAGTTTTCCAGGGTGGTTGTACCATCTTATGTTCCCACAGGCATTTTACGAGTGATTCAATTTCTCTCCATTCTTGCCAGAATTTGGTTTCGTCATCATTTAAAAATTTTTAAGTGTTCTCACAGAGGTTAGCAATACCTCATTACAGTTTTAAGTTGTATTTCTCTAATTGCTAATGATGTTGAATATGAAAATCTGTTCATATGATTATTTGCCATCTGTATATTCTTTTTGGTAAAACATCTCTTTACATCTTTTCCCCATTTTCTAAATGACTTGTTTTCTCACTGACTTTTGAGAGCTCTTTATATATTCTAGATATTTGTCTTTTGATGAGTGATGTGCAAATAATTTTTTCCAGAGTGTAGTTTCTTTTTTTTTTTTTTGTCTTTATCTAGAGCTGCTCCCGCGGCATATGGAGGTTCCCAGGCTAGGGGTCTAACAGGAGCTGTGGCTGCTGGCCTTCGCCACAGCCACAGCAACGTGGGATCCAAGTCTAGTCTGCAACCTTCACCACAGCTTGCTGCAACTCCGGATCCTTAACCCACTGAGCAAGGCCAGGGATCGAACCCGCAACCTCATGGTTCTCAGTCGGATTTGTTAACCACTGAGCCACGAAGGGAACTCCTGGAGTATAGTTTCTTTTTTCATCCTCTTAACAGCATATTTCACAGAGCAAAATTTTATTTTTTTGAAGCCCAATTTATCAACTTTTCCTCTTATAGGTCATGCTTTTGGTGTCACATCTAAAAATTCTACTTAACCCTAGATGCCAAAGATTACCTCCTACACCTTTTTTCCAAAAAATGTAATGCTGTGTACCAATCTGGGGACAACTGACGGTTTTACTCTAATGATTCCTCCAGTCCGTAAAGACAATTTTTCCATCCATTTATTTAGATCTTTGATTCTTTCAACAGTGTTGGGCAGTTTTTGGTACACAAGTCCTGCATATGTTTTCTTACAGCTTAGTGAGAATGGAAGTATAGGATTCCCACTTGGCATTTTCTGGCATACGTAGGGGTTTGGCCATAGATGTTTCTATGGTGTTTTGGCTGGAGTAGAGCAGTTATTGTCTAAAGCTGTTCTATGTTGCTATGCTTATCCTTTTCCGGTCTTGTGGCTAGGGGAAGTAGAGCTTTTTGGGATTTTTTTCCCTGCACCCTTGAGAGTTTTGGGGCTTCTGCCTTCTTTAGTTCCAATTTCAGAATATATAAAGCAAACACATAAGACTCACCACTATGTTGTTAGATCTTGAGGTCACTAGCCAGTCTGGGCTCTTCTTATCTTCATTACAAATATGAGAGGTAGGGGTTTTAACTGTATTTAATGGGAGAAATAGGAAGAAGTACACCTACTCCATCTTCTTAAAAGATAAAGTCATGTATCCTTTATTGAATATTCATAAATCTTTTCTCACCTAACTTTTTGTCTATCCTCTATGAAGCTGTCTTAAAACTTGGATGTTATATTCAATTCCTTTCACTGTTGTCTCTTCCATCCAATTGTCAAGTTCTGTCAATTCTATAAATACAATCTCTTTGACATATGTCCACTATTTCTAATATTGTTTTCACTATGATAGTTCAGGTTTTAAATTCTTCACACTTGGGCAATTGTAATTCCTTCCTAACTGACTGTCTTGCTTTAAGACTTTCCCCACTGGTTTACTTTATGCAGTGTTATTAGATAAAATTTTAGAAAGCAAAGCTTTGACCATATGTATTTCATGATTTAATAGATTTTAACAGACCTTTTATACCTACCATAGCACAATCTCTTTAACCTAAAACATCATCTAAATTTTGACTATGTTATAACCCACTCCAAGCTAAGCTTGCAGAAATTCTGTGGCCTCAAAGGCTAAGACTCCTGGGAAATGAAAGGAAGCTAGGACAGAATTGAAAGGAATTGGTCTAACTATCTGAACAACTGGCCTCTTAGGAGTATGTGAGGCAAGTGGGATTTCCAAAAGCTCATAGCAAGTTTGAACTTATTTGGGTATGATGGTGATTGGCAATGCACTCTGGCAGTTTGTATTAGTCAGAGTTCTCTAGAGATACAGACTTTATTTATTTATCTTGAGGAGTTGGCTCACAAGCAACTGTGGAGGTTGAGAAATCGCATTATCTGCCATTTGCTGTCTGGGGACCTGTCATTCCCTTTAAAGTCCAAAGGCCTGATAAATGGATGGACAGCGGTGTAAATCTCAGTCTGAAGGAAGGAGGAAACTAGTGTCCCAGCTCAATCAGTCAGGCAAAGAGAGAGGTTTCACACTTCCTCTGTCTTTCTGTTACATCCAATCTAGTGGGGAGGGCAATGAGCTTTACTCAGTTCACCAACTCAAATGCTAATGTTTTCTGGAAACATCTTCACAGAAACCCAGAAATAATGTTTAAACAAATATCTGGGCTTTCTGTACTCAGTTAAGTTGACATAAAATTAACCATCACACAGGTGTATTCCAATCTCGGATGACACTGGACATCAGTCAGGACAGCAGTGTCCTGGATTGCAGGTGTTAAATGCCATGGGTACAAGGTCCATTTTATGGGTAGGTGGCAAGAGCTAGCATGGCTGTTAGTCCCAGTCCAAAGGGCTAAATTTCTGAGAGGAACTTCAGTTTTAAAAGAGAATGAGAATGTAAAACCACAAACTGCTAAAATACAAACTGCTGTACCAAACTGTCTACAATGGAGAAGCAGATTGGGAATTAAATCAAAAAGCGTCAAGGACAGGATATGATGCAAACAGCATTGGAATCCATCTCAGGTATAAGTGGATTCAAATGAGCAAGGTGAATTTAGAACTCCATGACATAAAATCCGTAGGGATCTAGTCTACTAATAAATAGCCTGCCTATTTTGGTCTAGAATCTCACTCATCTTAGATGGATCTAGTAGGTGGTCCAGGCAAGTACCTGAGTTGGCCCACCAGAAGTGTTTTAGTGTTAATAATTTAAAATTAGTACCTGACTATTAAAAGCAACTATTTTAAATTATAATGATTTTTTAATAGAGATTCAGATGACCATTCTTAGTTCACAAATTTTTGTAGTAGTGGAGTTCCCTTCGTGGCTCAGTGGTTAACGAATCTGACTAAGAACCATGAGGTTGCGGGTTCAATCCCTGGCCTCGCTCAGTGGGTTAAGGATCCGGTGTTGCCGTGAGCTGTGGTGAAGGTTGCAGACGCGGCTCGGATCTCGCGTCACTGTGGCAAAGGCTGGCAGCTATAGCTCCTGTTAGACCCCTAGCCTGGGAACCTCCATATGCCGAGGTGCGGCTCCACATAAAGGCAAAAAGACAAAAAAAAAACAAAATTTTTTTGTAGTAGTACGTCTTGTGGGCCCTATTGAGAGTAGATCATTTAATGCAATAGCTATTAACATTTAAATTCTCTTAAAGTATCTAGAGAGTGTCTAATAGCTGTATTAGTCAATAATACATATTTCAATTATACATATATTATATATGTATAATATATGTATACATATTTCAAACTTGCATTTGAAAAATATTTAAGGAAATATTATTTTACTTTTTTTTTTTTTAGGGCTGCACCTGTGATATATGGAGCTTCCCAGGCTAGCAGTCGAATTGGAGCTATAGCTGCCAGCCTACACCACAGCCATGGCAACTCAGGATCCGAGCCACATCTACAACCTACACCACAGCCCACAGCAATGCCAGATCCTTAGCCCACTGAGCGAGGCCGGGGATCAAACATGTGTCCTCATGGATGTCGGTCAGATTCGTTTCCTCTGAGCCACGATGGGAACTCCCAGAAATATTAAGTAAATTCCTGGCTTTATTGAAAGACATTTTAAAATGCCAACAGGAATAGTGCTCCTTATCTCTTGGTAAACTTGGATACATTTTCTCTAGAATAAAGTCAAGAATCAGGAAACAAGGGTGTCTGAAGAGTCAAAAGGTATACCAAAAAATTAACTCACTAAAGCTTACATAACTAAATAATAATGTCCAACACAATCTCACTCAAAGGCTATTTGATTTTTCTAATTTTAATATATAAATTAGTATAAAATATATTAAAATATTTAAAATGAATTTGAATAAGGTAGGAGAAAGAATGTTGAGAAAATAAAAGTGATACCAAGAAATTTGTTTGACATTGAAGTATGAGAAAGAAATAAAATATAAAGAACAAATATGAGAACTCAAAACCCCAAATACTGGCATTATTGGTGAAGGCATCAATAATCCTCCATTTTCCTAGATG
The DNA here is from genome assembly GCA_004024745.2 of Catagonus wagneri. Classification (NCBI taxonomy): domain Eukaryota; kingdom Metazoa; phylum Chordata; class Mammalia; order Artiodactyla; family Tayassuidae; genus Catagonus; species Catagonus wagneri. The sequence continues at coordinate 21,904,511 of PVHT020000886.1, read as the reverse complement.
CCCTGAGAGCACTACACTACCCACTATAAATTAATGGATGTCCACAGTAATGTCAAAGAGTAGATGGTGGGTTTGAGGAAGATTTTTGTAAAAATATAATTTTAGAGAGAATTTTTATATTTTGTTAAAAAGATTAGAAAATAAACTATTCATAAAATTTTCCTATTTGCCTACTTATTTGCCTATTCAGATTTGTAAGGAATTGTCAGTAGTCAAGGTCTTATACCACTTAGACTATTTTAAGAGATAAAACAGTCTTTGCAGAGAGACTTTACAGATAAAACAGGTTTGTAGAACTGAGGATTGGTGTTTGGTTAAGAAAGGACAATCTGGGCAACAATGTACTTAAAAAAATCCTCTAGAACTTGTCAAAGAATGATAGGTTAAAATTGCTTAAAACACGGTACAAATGAAACCATGCAGTATCTCAGGATCAAGCTACACGAAAAAGATGTGTTCTACTGACACCACTTATAACTTGGTGTTGGCCAGCTGCTCACAGATGAGTGCTAGGCCAGGGCTTCATTCTTCTTGTTAAATTCTTAATAGTCGGTCAGGGCTATCATCCTTGTGTGTGAATTCCTATTACTGCCACATAATTTGAGTTTTTACTTTAATTACGATTTAGCATAAATATTTAAAATATTTCTCATGCTTAATCAGTAGATGGTTAAGTGTAGCAGTATATATAAGGCATTGCATTGCAGCAAATAATAATTATTTTTGAAAGCAAGTTACAGTCATATCCTTAAACATGCCCATTAAAGTTATGAGCATTCAACTTTACAGGGCGTTTCATCAAAAATCCTCACTAAGGTTATGAGGTATTTCTTTGTTTTTAACAAAGAATGACTTGGATTTTTTCCTTCCAGAGCTTCCAGGAGAGAACCACCAGTTACGTAGTTGGGTTCCATTTTCTTCTTAGCTCTTGGCTTCAGTTTATAGCAGTGATACCAAAGTGCATCATGCTGTGAGGTCAACTTGTTTGATGAAACAGCACTTGCATCACTTTACTTGTCCTTTACTTCCTTTTTTTTTTTGCATTAAAGTTTGAATTACATAAACATTAAGTATCATATGTAGGTTTTGTTTTGATTATTAAGCTATAGAATAACAAGGTCATGTAAACAGTCATGTTATAAAATAATTACAAAGGAAAAACTGTGTTAACTGGTTTTAACTGTTGAGGTTATCATCTCTATTTTTAAAGAAATGTGATATTGTTTTAAGTATGAATGAATATAAATTCAGGGGTTTGATAACATGTAAAATCTTTCCCCATTGAAACCAAATTGTATTAGGTTAAGAAATTCACCTAATGAGAGATTTTTCAGGAAACTATTCTATCATGGGCAGGGGAAAACTACACCATCAATGTTTTTTTCTAGGTTTTATGCCAACTAGTTAATTTAAAATCCCTCTGATGGGAGTTTGCATCATGGCTCAGCAGAAACGAATTTGACTAGTATCCGTGAGGATGAAGGTTCCATTCCTGGACTCGCTCAGTGGGTTAAGGATTGGTCTTGCCGTGAGCTGTGGTGTAGGTCGTAAATGCGGCTTGGATCTGGCGTTGCTGTGGCTGTGGTGCAGGCCAGCGGCTACAGCTCAGATTTGACCCCTAGCCTGGGAACTTCCACATGCCGTGGGTACGGCCCTAAAAAGACAAAAAAAAAAAAAAAAATCCTCTGATCTATTAAGTTTAGAAATGATGGAGAAGACACTGATCTCTCATTGAAGAATATACTTCATAAATACTGATTGTTAGTACCTAGGAAGGTAGTAGCAGTGTTGTTTTCATGGAATTCAGGAAATTAAATTACACATGTTCATGGGTCTTAATAACCAAAGCACTCTTTACATCTAAATCTGGGGACAGCAAATGTCAGCTAGTAGCATACATGTGCCAAACTTGCCATCGGCTCTCCCCATCTGGGCTTCTGGGAGGGAATTAAGGTCTAAAGTCTGAGGTGGCTTTTGTTTTTATGAAACTTCTCTTTTATGCATCTGGAATAGTACTAATTACGAATCATTTTTGGAAAACCTGTCACTCAGACCATTTTACTTAGGGCTTAATGCTTTCGTGGAACCTTGGTTGGGAAAAGCTATTGATATATTTTCTCCTATTCTGCTTTTCAATTACAGCTTTGATATTATGGAATGAATTGATTCACTTAACCATTCTTTACTGCTATATGCCTGGCCCTGTGCTAGACTCTGAAGACACAATGGTGAGCAAAAATGGACATGACCTCTGCTTTCATGGAGAGTATGACCTGATAGGAGAAACAGCAGTCAAACACACACTTTAGTAAATATATAACTAAAATCTGAGAAAGTGCTCTGAAGGAATGGAATGCACTGCTCTGAACTCTGCTGTGATTGCTGGATAAAAGTGGTGACAAGTTTGCAGAGGCCAATAGGGCTTTGGACATGCTGTGGCCAAAGCTAATTTTTTAGCTGTTCTCATTGAGCAACTCCTGGTTACCGTTTGAGTTTACCAACTAACGTCAGCATTAGGTACAGTTCGCAGCATACCGTTTATACTGGATAAGCTTAAAATATATTTGTGAAATAACACCAATAGCGTCTTTCATCTCTTATACCCTCACTCAGTGTGAGCTTAAGCGTATGCAGAATTTTGCTGAGAGGACTGGTAACGATATTCTTCTCTTTGAATTCCTCGTAGTGTCTAGCAAAGCATTTGCACAAGTACTTCATAATAGTTCATTAAAATTTATATTTCATAATACTTGATTTCAATTCCTCTTACTGATTGTTTAAGTTAGATATGGGTTGGCAACCTCTCTTCATTGACGTTAAAACTGAGAACAGAGTTTAAAAGATTTGGATTTGGAAGGACTGACTAGAGGTTTGGAAAAAGAAGGCAGATTTTTTTTCCACTGGGAACTTTAAATCTGAAGCTTAAGAAGATTTTTACTACAGCTCCCAGTTTAAACTGACTCATAAAATAGTGTAGAGAATGCATGGCACACTTAGAATGGATTTAAGTTTTGGGCCTGCCCATTATTTATTTTATGATTTAGGATGAATCACTTTTACTTCACCGAATCTTCTTTATCTGTAAAGAGGTACTCAGACCAGAAAGCTCTAAGGTCCTTTCTAACTCCAAAATCTCCGAAATATCCACTGTGTGATGAATAATATATTTTTATTATTAAATTTTTTATTATGGTGGATTTATGATGTTCCATCAATTTCTGCTATACAGTAAAGTGACCCAGTCATAACATAAATATATATTTTTATGCATTTTATCTGGATCTGAAACTAGTAAACCATTTTCACTATTCCTGATTTTGCTATTGATGTGGGATAAATAATACACATGGCAATCATAAAGAATACAAATTCTAAATGGAAACTCTGTAAGATTTTTCTTTATTAGTTGTGATGATCCTTGACAAATTAAAAAAAAATCAAACAAAAATTTAGATACTCATATATTTGGTGTGTGCATAGGAAAAAAATGAATTTAATATTAGCATAGACAAAAAATAACTAGTAAGGTAGAATTTCATCAAAAATTTCTGACCATAGTCAGTTTAGTCCTATTTATTTAATAAATGAATAAATAAAATAAGCTAATAATAGGTGATTTAAAAATTTTTCTGTTGATGATTTAGTATTATAACTAAGAACTCTATAAAATAATTTTCCTGAGGTAGGTATAATTATTAGGTGTTGAAGTTTTAATGGACTCTTTAGTTGACTAATTTTTATTTCTGCAAAAATAAATTTTTATCCCTCGGTTCAGCTGCCATTGATTTACTTCATCCTTGAGGCTTGTAAAAAATCTCTTTAAAAGGAGCTATTGCCCTAGCTTGAATCCAAACATGAAAAGCATATAGATATGTTCCCTAAGGTTCAGTTGACTCTGCAGTGAATAACCAAGTACGCAATTTTCAGAAGAATAACTGTGCTTGCTTGAAAAAATATTCTTTTGCAAAGTGTACATGTAGAAGAAAGTCTATCCTGATTAGTATTTACTGATGCTCGCTCCATGCCATGCACTTCATTGAGAGCTTTAGATATGTGCTTATTTTTCCTCCAGAGAAAAACACTATGAAGTATATGGACCATGACCTCTCTTTTGAGTTGAGGCAGCTCAGGCTCTGTAAGATGAAGTGATTTGCTCTGGGGGGGGTTTGGGCATGGGGACAGCGGTTGCCCCTACTGCACCGCTAGTACTCGGAAAGGCCATTCTCCCAGTTCCCGCTCACTCACCTAGAGTCAGCATGCGTTTAGGGAGAAGACAGGGGCAGGCCTGTTAATACAAATAGCAGCATACATTTTTTCATGCATATATGATATATCTATATTCATATATAATGTTGACTTCAAATCTATAATCCACAGGATATAGATTTTTAGTTTTTTTCTCCTGATAAAAGACCAACAATTAATACTTATTCTATGATAGTCGTGTGCATTAGGCCTTTGAAATATAACAACCATACGAACTATTTTTTTATTTTATCATCATCCCCAGGATGAGACGGTTAAACTGAGGAACAGAAACATTAAGTAAATTTTCCAAAGTCACATAGGTAATATGAAAAGGACATGGGATCCAAATCTAACAGCAGAAACTGTGACCTTAATCATTATTCTATACCCCGTCTTTGTCAGCATAAAAATATAGGAACACTGGTGCTGTATTTAGCCGTTCATTGTAACTACTAGCACTGGCCAGGGAGGTCTCTCCCTCTATGCAAGCAAGTTCTACAAAAAAGAAGTCCACAACCTTGACATATTTAGGAGCAGGTGCTAAGCAACTAAACTCACCTAGCAGAAGTCTATTCAATAAGATGCTGCGACAGCAACCTTGGTTACCTAAATAAGCTTTCATAAATCCCTAAGCCAGAGACCCATTTTGTGGTGATCAATTAAGATTCATAATCCCTTTAAGTAAGAGCTGTCTTGAATGAAAGCTTTGTGTTAACTCAATTCAGTGTGGTTTTGAAGGCCTGGCCTAGGTGCTTCTAGGTTTGATCCTGCACCTGTGAACACCCAGTCAGTTTCATGAGACATCTAGCTTCTGATGAGAGGTGAAGAAGAAGAAAGAGGGAGTTTCTAGGCAACAGGTAGAGGTTAAGACAATACCAAAGCACCATCTGTTAAGTCTATTATCCTTAAGTTACTGCTCTTCAGAAACCTGCGGTAAATAAAAGTACTGAGAAAAATCATAATCCTAGAAAAGACACCCTAGAAAGTCTGTTTTACTGGGATTCTACTTAACACTCTTTTTTTCTTTTTTTTTTAAGAGCTGTGCCTGCGGCATATGGAGGTTCCCAGGCTAGGGGTTGAATCAGAGCTACAGCTGCAGGCCTACGCCACAGCCACAGCCATGCCAGATCTGAGCCACGTCTGTGACCTACACCATGGCTCACAGCAACGCTGGATCCATAACCCACTGAGTGAGGCCAGGGATTGAACCCACATCTTCATGGATACTAGTCAGATTCGTTTCCTCTGTGCCACAATGGGAACTCCTCTACGTAATACTCTTAAAATTTGGAGGAATTCCAGGAATATAATGCTGTTTCTTTACTATGTGAGTTCATGTTTTTAGCAGATGAGTTTCCAAAAATATATCTTTGGTGACCCATCCTCTATAAATGGGAGAACTGCTTTATTTCTCTGTGTTTTTTGAGGTCACCACACATAGGATAAGCTGTGTGAGAAGCAAGGTTCTAAGACAAAGAAACTAGTATAACCCAAGGAGGGTCACATTTCAACAACACGGTGGCATTTTATCCAGAAGAAGCATGTTCAGGTTTTGCTTTTTGATCATTTTGATGTTTTGGACAAATGAACACTTGGCCTGGGTTTTTTTTCATAAACATTTGGTCCTTTTAGTGCTTCCTGAGGGAGAGGGATAATTTTCTGCCCTTGGTCAAATTTGTTGTAGCAGAGAACTGATAGCCTAGCTTAGCTGTTCCAGGCACTGGCTATACTTTCATCAAGACTGGAGAGACACTGATTATCCTGGGGCTGGAGGACATGTGTCCTTACCTTTTAGAAGCTGCCTTTCACAATATCGTTAGGTGACCAAGAATAAGAATTAGATTGTATAAAGCAGTGAGAGCAACAAAGTCCATTAAAGGTCTGTCAAGAAATAACTTTGATATTAAAGAGATTCAAACTCAATTCTGGAATTTGCGAGTCTAGATTCTTGAGACGTTCCAAAGAAGTGAGGGAGAAATCATGACCCACAGAACAAATCATAAGAATTTGAGTATAAGGCTGTCTTGGTTTTGCAAAGAAATGCTATTTGGGACCATGACTGCTTTTTTTGAAAAAAACAAAACAAAACTCTATCATTAAGTAAGGTTTCATTTAAAGAATGTAAGGATGATATTCTATCAAAAAATCGATTAACGTAGACCTTGATTACTTTAACAGTTGTTAATAGCAATTATATTGTCTATGAAACGATTTTAATGAGACAGGTGTTGTTTTCATTTGCACAACAAAATACCACATTCAAACTAAAAGATAAAAGTCATTCTATACCACACATAGAAAGGCTTACCTGAAAATCTAAATGAAGAAGAATCTATAGATAAAGACCCAGTTTTGCCCTTTAGCTTCTGCTGTAAAATGGTTTTGATCTTATCCTGAAATTTTGCTGCATTATTTATATAACAGGATTTAAACTTCAGCACAGCATGTATGATCACTTTCCCTTTAGCTCGGCTGCAGAACAGAAACAGAGAAAGAAATTGTGCTTTTATTACTGAGCCTCTATTGTTCTTAGTAGTCATTCTAGACTTTGTTAAGCGGAACTCCTCGCAGGTTTCCAGTTCCTCCAAAGGGAACAGAAGTGGCACTTTATGGCTATGGTGAACAGTAAAGGAAGTGTGATGTAAACTCATGGGAACCGCGTGGTATCCTAGATTCACCATTTGCCAGCTCCTCAGCTACAGCCAGGAGTACTGTACTTGGTACATTATAGAGACGATTTGCTCATCTCTAATGGGGGTGATAACAGTATTTACTGGGTTACTGTAAATGTCATACAAGATAATGTATATGAGGGTATTCTGAAAATCTCAGGATGCTGTGCAAAAACTGTTCATTAATATGTGTATCTATGTATTATAAATGTATTGTGGATCTTGTAGGAAGGGTCAACAACAAATAAAATGAAATGTAATAGGTAAGATGAGAGAAAGATTTTTGTTTTGTTTTATTTTATTTCATTTTATTTTATTTTCGTGAAGGCACAGTTTATAAGACTGGGTCAGTTCTATCATGGATATGGGAAAATTTGACTTTTCTTTGGGAAAAGTCAATTAGCAAACACAGATGGCCTAAGGTCTCCCTCTCACCCCAGTCTTTAAAAACCCTATGGTGCTTTGTTTTAGTTCTGGCTTCTCTACCCTATTTCAAAAGTTTTGAAAAATGTCTTCCTTGTCTATTCAACTTCGGTGCAATTTAGTGGGAAAAATGTTGGCATATTTATTGGTGGAATAATAGCAAATCTGTGTGGCTATCAGGACGAGGGTATGAGATGAGGTCAGAGAGAAGCAGGGCCATATGAGGTGGGTTTATGAACACCAGATAAGGAGTGTGGAGTTTGTGGGAAACTGTCAGAGGATGTTAAGTAGGGGGATGATGTCTTCTTCCAATTCACTCCCCGCCCCCCTTTTTAGGGCCACACCTGTGGCATATGGAAGTTTCCAGGCTAGAGGTTGTGCCACAGCCACAGCAATGCCAGATATGAGCTGCATCTGCCACCTACACTGCAGCTTGCAGCAATGCTGGATCCTTAACCCACTGAGCGAGGCCAGAGATCAAATCGGCATCCTCAGGGATACTAGTCAGATTTTTAACACGCTGAGTCACAACGGGAACTACTTCCAATTCACTTGGATTGCTATGTAGAGAACATATTAGAGTGGAGCAGGAGTGAAAGCTGAAGATTAGACGAACTGATACAATAATCTAGATATGACTGCTTGGGTTCGGATTACAGTTTTATTACTTATTAAATGTGTGACCTTGGTAAGTCACTTAACCTACCTTTGCTTCAGTTTCCACCTTTGCAAAATGAGAAACTAATATACATGTATTACATACATACAGGATTACTATCAGGTTAAACAAGTTAATATAAAAAGTTCTACGCGGTTTCTGATTGAAAGCATGTATTATTTAAAAATAAACCAAGGGGAGTGAGATAATGTAGGGTGTTGGGACTGACATATACACACTATTATATACAAAAAGACAGGTAATAAGAGCCTACTGTATAGCATAGGGTATATTCCAAAGCATAATAACTTTTGTATTTGTGATTGTGATTATTTTTCAATATTTACTATAGGTTATATGTTCCTCACCAGTGTTTGGATAAACATCATTGCTGCTAGAAAATAATTGTGGAATTGGATTTCTAGAGGGGTCGGGAAAGTAAAGTAAAAGAGTGAAGCTGGGTGGGTGTAAATACATGTGCAGCTTCAGTTTCAGAATATTATTACCATGTGGGACTGTGGGTTTCGTATTGGAAGATCTTTTAATTTTTTCACACATTCCGAGAATTTCACTTTTTATGTGAAATTTTCAGACTTTTACATTTAATCCAGAATTCTAAGCAGGATTTGGCACATTAGCTACGAGTTTGCCACTCCTGGGTCAGACATTCTGCACATGGCTCTTTTATCTTACCCATTCTTTTCTTATGTTGAAATCATCTCCTGATTTCAGATTTGCTTTTTGACTTTGTCCCTTCAGATAAAGAATAAACCCGTATAACCTTTACCTGATGCTCGCCATCAGCTAGAACTCTTGGTTCTGGCTTAATAATTTTCCAACAGACTTTGACTACCTTTTTTCACATTTGAAAATGCTAGTGGTTTTGAGGCCCCAAATTTAACTTTTCAGTTACACACCAAGCAAACATATTCTGCTGAATATGAGATATGAAGACAAAGGAAAAGTTTATTCTCTGTACCTTTTAGGCTGTTTTACATACCTTACTTGAACAACATGAGATTTGACATACAGTCTTCTCAGCCTGGATCCATGAAATGTTTCATTTATCTGTTAAAAAGTAAAATGAATAACAACTTACATCTTCTTTTTAAACTTTTAATTGTGGAGACTTCAAATAGACAAAAAAGCAAATAGAATTGTATACTGAATCATTCAGCTTCACCAGTTTTCAATAAATGACTAAATCAGTTTCATTTTACTACTACCACATTCTAGGAATTAAATAATTCCTTAATATCATCATATACATAGTGTTAAAATCTCCCCAGCTCATGACTCACTTAAGAAAGATGCAATTGGAGTTCCCATCGTGGCTCAGTGGTTAACAAATCCTACAGGGAACCATGAGGTTGCGGGTTCGATCCCTGGCCTTGCTCAGTGGGTTAAGGATCCGGCGTTGCCGTGAGCTGTGGTGTAGGTTGCAGACGCGGCTCGGATCCTGCGTTGCTGTGGCTGTGGTGTAGGCCGGCGGCTACAGCTCCGATTAGACCCCCAGCCTGGGAACCTCCACATGCCACGGGTGCGGCCCTAGATAAGGCAAAAAAAAAAAAAAAAAAAAAAAAAAAAAAAGAAAGAGATGCAATGTACTGTTATTAAATGCATTTTTGAAAGTTACCTTTATAGTAGTTCAATTAATTCATAAATGTCCTTAAAACAGTAACTTGTGTGGCAAAGTGAGGCAAAAATATTTGCTTTCTAGTGGCATGGTAGGGAAGAATATTCATTTCATAGAGGTGAATTCAAAGGTCTAACGGACAGTATTTTCCATGTTCAGCCTTTATTGAACATCAGAGCCATAAAACTGAACAGAAATGTCCCAAGGAGGAGATGTTTCTTTCTTTTCTTTTTTTTTGGCACTATAGCAGCCTTCTTTCTTGTCTAGACTGTAAACCATTTTCCCTGCTTGTTCAGTTATATGCTACTGATAGGTTCAAAGCAGGACACACAAATCTCTCAGAGAAATTTTATGTAAGAATCATTTTCTTAGCTATTCCCAATATCAACCTAATGGGTGATTTCTCACAGCAGGAGCTTCCCAGAACACAGGATAAGAAGTTGCACAGTCCATGGCTTTTACTTCGGCAGACAGTCCTTAAAACACAGCGACTCCTTATTGGAATTGCAAAGATTTAATTTATATTGTAACTCTTACTCCAAAGCAATTGGAATGTGTTCATTTACTCAATACGTATCTAATGAAATAAAACTAAGATCAAATCAGGTAGATCCATGCTTACTTGGAGATTCAATGAAGAAGACATAATAAGCAGACCAAGAGATAAATATATAAATATGATAATTTGAGGTAGTGTTAAGTGATATAAAAATGTAAAATAACATGATGGAATAATTCAGGGAACAGTATTTGAATGATAAAATAAGGTCTCTTTGAAGAGGTGAGATTTAATTGACACCTGAGGGACATAAAGTTGACAATCAAGGGGAGAAGAATATTCTAGACAGAGGTGATATAACCCTAGATAGAAATGAGAGTGGTATCTTTGCAAAACAGATGCAAAGTTATTATGACTCAAGTAAAGTGAGCAAGGGAGAGAGTGTGTAAGCTGAGGTTGCCCAGGTAGATAACAATGAGATTACAGAGAGCCTCTCTGTCCGTGGTAATAAGTTTGGACGTTATTTCTAAATACGGTGAATGGAGGAGCCCTGACAAGATGGTAACTACACTGCATTTTTATTCTATTCTCTATTCCAATCTGCCATTCCTGGGGCCAGGTGGAATTGGGTTTTATGGGAGTCCTAGAAACATGAAGGTGATGAGGAAATTTATTTTGCACAGGTCAGGAAAGAACCCAGTGTGTAGTCTGAGAGTCCTGTGCAAGGACGGAATCATAACAGGCCCCTGGAAGATCTTGGCCAAGAGAGGTTTGTGGATGCCCAGGTAGAAAACGGGGAGCTATAAGACTTCCTCCTGGTCCTTGGTATGGAGAGGCAGAAGGCCTGCTGCTGGACCTTCAGCTTATAGGATTTAAGAAAATTTCAATTTTCATCTGTGTGATTGTCTGCAATAATAAGACAGTGGTCCGAATAAACCAACAAGGAAAAATGGTAGTGCAAATAAAGACACCAGCAGTCAGAGAAAGGAAACAACAGATTAGGTGCTCATCAAAACAGAACTTCTGGAGGAAACAGCAATCTAAAAAACAATGACAAAAAAGTGCATATAAGAACATCCAGGCATGTCAAAAAAAGACTATGTGGTGCTAAAACCCATAATTTTTGAGTTAAAATATGTAGTAGGTAAATTTAAAAAGATGAGTGCCATTCCTGAGACCCAAATTTGTGGCGCGAAAAGCCAAAAGGCATAAAAACTTTAAAATAGTAAAATTTAAAAAGAGGAAGACAGTGAGTGAAAAGAAACAAAACACTTAGATCATGATTCCAGGCGTGGCTATAAACTACAGGATCTAGAGGAGAGAAAAAGAGATGTAGGAGATATAATAATAATAATAGTAAAATAATAATAACAATAAATAGGAGAAAATGATTCTGAATTAAATCAAGATCAAAATCTGAATATTCAAAGGGATAAACTGAGTTTCAGGCAGATTTGATATATCAGGGGAATATTTTTGAAGTTTAGATACAAAACATTTTTACAAACTTCCGAATTAAAAATATATACTGATGAAAGAACTGGGAACATATTTCATCTGTAACATTTGAAGGTAGAAGCTGGTGGAATAATATCCACATACTCTGAGAGAAAGAGCTGACACCTCAACAGTCCTATTCCCAGTCAAGATATAATCTTTAGTTAGAGTAAAAGAAAGATATTTGTGGATATTCAAGAATTCAGTAATATATCATTTACATATCAAAACTGAGAAAAAATACATGCCTAAGGATTCTAGGAAAGCAAGATCTAAAGCAGAACTGAGATTTCAGTAGAGGGGAAGATGAAGAGAAGAGGGAACAGAAAGTGAGCAATGAAACCTGAGGGAGTGTGTGTTCAATACAAGGAATGCATAATTGAAATGCTTGCCACAGAAGCAACATAAACGTTTTAACAATAGTTTAGAACTTGAGGTACTATCTCAGCAAAGCCTACTTACTAGGAATAGGAGGAGGGAGGGAGGGGAAATAGGCACTTGAAATCCTTATCAGGAGTGGGGAATGGAAAAGGGAGGAGGACAGAAGTGAAAGTATGTTAAAAGTCTCCTGTTCTTGGGTTAGGGGTTAGGTAAGGAAAACAATATATTGATGGGGTTAATTTTTTTTTAGTAATAGAAAAATTTCCCTGTAGCTTTGAGTTCCAGGAAGGATAAGTTAACTATTAACTAAGTTCACTGAAGTTTTCAAGAGGAAAAAAAAAAAAGAATGAAAAACAATGTGAATCAGCAAAAATAAGAGAGAAAAATACATTATTTACTTAAGACAAACTGCAGAATAAAATCAAGTATATTTTCCCCTACAAGTAATGAAATAGATAAAATCTGATCTTCAAGAATCTATCAAATTGCATTCAAAATCAAAGCCTAGTTATTTAGTATTTAAAGAATTGTACTTGAAAATGAAAGGATGAAATACTGCTGAATATGAAGCTATGGGAAGGAAATGCTGTACAATTAACATGAAACCAAATATAGAATCCAATAACAGATCTTAGACTACACAGAAATTTAGGATACAACAAAGATGGCGTTCAATTTATTTATTTTTCAAATTAACATTAAAATTTTATTTGGAAAAATGTAATTTAAATAAGGGAAGATCTAGTTTTATTTCCTATATGAACATGTGTACTTACTGTTTAAGCATCACACGTTTGAGTCCTAAAACACAAAAACTCTGCTACATTTTATTTGGCATGATTTCCATCAGAAGAAAAAAAATATGTAATTGGCATTAGTAGATTTGCGGTTTTATATGCTGACTTATCAAATATGTTCCCAGTAGAAGGGAACTTCTATTTGACCATGTGTTGAAATAATGTTAACCAGAGCTGTTGTGGTGATTACCTCACAGCACACACATACATTGAATCATTGTTGTACACCTGAAACCAACACAATGGTGACAATGCTAAGTGTCAATTATATCCAAAGCCTTTAAAAAATTTTATATGTCTGATGACTGTAAGGATTTTCCACACACTGGATTCCGGCTCCTTAACACCAAGATGTTTATCCTCTTCTGACGCACACGTCCAGTGTTGATGCTCAGGGCGCATTCATCATCATTCCGGGGCCCCTAACCCTCTCCTCTCATGGAACAAGGCCAGTTTGCTCCCCAGATGCGTGAGCTCTACAAGCTATCTGTGCAGTAAAGACTAACTCAGTGGGCATGGGGGTACTTTCTGAAGGAAGGAGTGACCTTTAAGCAGCTTCTGAGAGAGGAGCTAAAGTGATATGAGGAGATGATTGGGGCAGTAGATACAGGGAGCATTCCTGCAGCTACAAAGAAAGGACCTAGTAAATGACAAAATTAGTTCCACAGACTTCAGTTTCTGTAGGTATTCAGACAGGAGATACCGTTTTGAATTGGAGTGGTTAGATAATAGCATCCTAGAATTGACAGAAATAAATTCACAGAGGAGTTCCCTTCATGGCTCAGTGGTTAACGAATCCGACTAAGAACCATGAGGTTGTGGGTTCGATCCCTGGTCTTGTTCAGTGGGTTAAGGATCCGGCGTTGCCGTGAGCTGTGGTCAAGGTTGCAGATGCGGCTCGGATCCCGCGTTGCTGTGGCTGTGGTGTAGGCTGGCGGCTACAGCTCCTGTTAGATCCCTAGCCTGGGAACCTCCATATGCCGCGGGTGCGGCTCTAGATAAAAGTCAAAAAGACAAAAAATAAATAAATAAATGAATAAATTCACAGATTCATGGAATTCAAATCTACAAATGACCTTATAATCTTAACTAGTCCTACTCTTCAAATAAGTAAACAGAATCTTGCAAAAGTTAACTACTTAAGTAATCAAGTGACTATGCCAGAAACATAAGTAGTATACTTCCTATATTTTACAGATGGCTAGCTGATTGTCCCAACATTATTAAATTTGAAATAACATCTTTATCATAAACTAAAAGATAGTACTGGATTTATGATTTACTTGGGAAGGATGAAGATAATTAAAATCAAGAGTCTTCCCTTACAGGAACATTCTTTTCTCCTTATTTATTCTTCTATGTTGCCAAGTAAGGTTTCCTATTTTTCACTCACATAGGTTTTAAGCAATTTTCAAGAGTTTTATTCACGTATAAATTGACATTAAATGGAATTGACATTAAATGGAATTTAAAAATAAATTTTATATTTTATTTTTGGTGATTTACAAAACTCACTTTTTATGTGTTCATCTGTTATTTGGCTACTTTACAAAACTCTATTGCTTCTAGTAATTTTTCAATTAAGTTTCTTGAATATTTTAAGTATAGTAATATTATCAGTAAGTAATGACGCTTTTTTCTTCTTTTCAATGCACATGTATTACTTTTCTTTTTCTAATTGCATTGGTATGAAATTCTAGTAGAATGTTTGATTCAGTCTTTTAATTAATTTACAATGAATTATTTATGGAAATAATTAATACCTTAAATTAATTAATTAGTAACTCACTCTGGCTTTCTTCCATAACCTTTGCTGGCTCTGATCTTGAGCTCATTCCAAGGTTCTCTTGGGAATATTCACCAAGGAGAGGCTGATGTTTTCCCTCCAGGGTGTTGTGAATTTGTCAGCAAATGCGCTGCTGAGATTTGAGTCTTAAGTGGAGCTCTGTTTTTTACCTTCCAGAAACTCCTCACTCTTTGTCTATTGGTGGCAACATTTCTGTCAATGCTGAGACACATGGGGTTGTTTTTGTCTTCTATCATTTCAGTGAGATTTGAGGGGAAAGTGAGGAATAAATGATTGTTTTAAATTGGCAATCTTGCTTTGGAAGTCAGGCTAGAACTACTTTAAAGGCATAATTAATAACATTTGGTGAATGGTTAGACAGTGGAGAAGAAGGGGTCAAAACTGACTTTAAGATACAGTGACTAGGTAGTGGGAGAACGGGAATACATGAGCCAGGGAAAGAGACCACACCGAGGACCAAAAATGACGCTTGTTAAAGGATACTTCAAAAACAAACAGGCTTTAGTGTGAGAACCCATACACATTTGCTTAATGAGATGTGAATAGATGGATGATGCAGAACCATTTTTGGCTATGGCACTGTTTCCAAACCCAAACATGTATAGTTAAACTTGTAATGCTTTTAGTTATCATTCTCTTTTCTAAGAAAAGCTTTTTATATTTTGTTTTAATTTTGTCCTTAATTTCATCATCCCTTTTAAAAAATTATTATATTCTTCTTCCCAAGCTCAAAAGATCAACACACACCTTAAATAATACCAAGACCTGTCATCCTTAGAGTGAACAGTAACTTAAGGCTTATTTAGGGTGTTCCAAGAAGCTGAAAGGTGGATTTACGGGAATTTTCTCAGTAACACTCATGCGATTCCTATTTCTAGGAAGCTCAGTCTCGTGGCACACCCTGTTGGAAAAGAGTTGCTAGATATTTGACCTGAAACTAATGCCAAGTTTCAGAAACTCAGTTAGGATTATGGTGCCTTCTGTTATTTCACAATCAGCTCCTCTTACGCCAAACCATGTATGCATCTAGTATTAAATCTCTTCCCTCCTTACTTTCCTATTGTAGAAAACTAATGCATCGATAATTTTTGTAAGTGTTCTTCATACCATTTGAAATAAGAGCAGTATCTCTGTAATGTTGGTTACATTTTTGATAAACCTTTGATCTTTTCAATCCCTTCATGTTAGGAACTTAATGCACAACGATTTTTTGATTTTTTTTTTATCTTTTTGCCTTATCTAGGGCCGCACATGCGGCATATGGAGGTTCCCAGGCTAGCGGTCTAACAGGAGCTGTAGCTGCCGGCCTTCGCCACAGCCACAGCAACGCGGGATCCGAGCCGCGTCTGCAACATACACCACAGCTTGCCGCAATGCCGGATCCTTAACCCACTGAGCAAGGCCAGGGATCGAACCCACAACCTCATGGTTCCCTGTAGGATTCGTTAACCACTGAGTCATGACGGGAACTCCCTTTGCTACCTTCTTTAAATTAAATACTTCCAATCCTGTTGAATTCCACAATTAATCTGTCATTCGGTAGGCTGCAAAAGGAGGCATAAGCATAACGGTGCATATGCCCATGCCAGGTTCAGGTTAGCTCAGTAGAAAATGTATTATTTGACAAACGCCCTGGTTATATAACGATCAAACATGCCCCCTGCTCTTGGATGCTCTGGTGCGCGGTTCAATGTGCAAATTAACCTCTTTGTGCCTCAGTTTTACTCATGGAAAATGGGGATGTTGGAATAATCAAATAAATTAACATACAGAGTGCTTAGACTATTACTGACAATTAATAAGGCTAATTTTTACGGTTAAGGTACTATCTCACTCCTAAATTTCAGAATTTCTATGCACTATAATTGGGTATCCTATCTGCTGGAGAGCTACAAAGAAATAAGAAATAGCACAGAGATTTCTTCCTGAATTTGCCACTAGAAAAATCACATATCTAAAACATTAAAATGTTTGCTATGAAGATTTAGCCTTTGTAGTTTAAAAAAAGTATCATTCATAGTGAAGCAACATCTCTATTCAATTCCTTTTCTCCTTTTAGAGTGAATCGTCACATGAATTATTTAATGGAAATCAGAAGAAGAAAAATAGTCTGTGTACAGTATAAAAAAGACTGAGAGGTAAGTCTGATGAGTGATTCACAACTCCATTTGGTACACGTTGTTATCACCAGTGTTGTACCTGTGAATGTATATATGGTAATAATTATAATACAGTGAACACTGCATTAAACGAAAACAGAAAGAAAGGTATATAAATGCAGGCACTCTGACCTACATAAATGAAAAGGTATGAGAAACAGATGATGATTCTTTTAATACAGGTGAGTTAGAAAGTGGGAAAAAGGGCTGCTAAGGGAGCATGAAGCAAGATGCTGGGATTTGTGGTCGCTTGCCCCAAATGGTATGATAACTGATCTGACTGACAGTCCTAGAATATTCCTTTGTAAAGCAAACACAGGTTAATCGATTATATTATAAGGGGAATTTCTTAGCGTGGGCATATTTAGAGTTATTTTGAAGTTCTGTATTAACTTTATTACACATTTATATTTTATTGTCTATTGATTGTACTCTTATTTTAGATAATTTTTTAGACTATCTCTCTCTCTCTTTTTTTTTTTTTGGTCTTTTTAGGGACCCTGGCATATGGAAGTTTCCAGGCTCGGGGTTGAATTGGAGCTGTAGCTGCCGGTTGGCCTACACCACAGCCACACCAATACAGGATTTGAGCTCCATCTGTGACCTATACCTCAGCTCAAGGCAATGCCAGATCCTTAACCCACTGATCGAGGCCAGGGATTGAACCAGCGTCCTCATGGATACTAGCCGGATTCGTTACTGCTGAGCTACAGTGGAACTCCTAGTCTATCTTTTTTTTCAAGGCTACAGAAAAGTAGGACTTCTGCTAAGATTAGGACATATTTAACCTTATATAATGCCAAGAACATTCCACGAGAGAGGTATTCATAATGTCGTTTTCAGTTGAAGAAATTGATGTGTGGTGAGATTAAATAACTTGGGTAAGATTACACAGCTGGTAAATGGCTAAAATTAGAACTGAACAAAGTCTCTGAATCCAAAGCCTATGTCTTAATCAATCATTGTGTTATATTGCTTCCTCGTCATTTCCTTCTTTATCACAAAGCTAAACTAAAAGTAGAGATTTTCTTCATTTTCTAGAAACTAACTCCTAGTATAATAGTGGAAACTTGGAGGTAATGGAATGCTATGGAAAAACGATAATCTCTACTTAGAGATGCTTAGGTCTGAAAATGTCCTGTCAGGAATCTGCTCAGGAAAGTGGGAGATGGATGATGCCGCCATTGCTCTTGGAAGAATTTGGTCTGGTTGACAGAATTACTTGAGTTAGTTAGAGTTGTATCTATGATAAAGGAAGCTTAGGTCCAAAGGGTAGTCAAGACTCTGCATTAGGTCTTTAGGCAAGTAAAGGCTAACCTACAACAAAGCATATTCTTAAGTAAACATTTAAAAATTTTTACAGATACCGAGGATCAACAAGATGACCTTCATTTGGGGCTGTATGCTCTCTTCTACACTGGCCATTTCTCTTCTTTGAACAGTTCTTTAAGCTGGGAGCAGAAATAGCATGGCCTGGGTCCAATCAGAGCTGTAGCGGCTGGCCTACGCCACAGCCATAGCAATGTGGCATCTCAGCCTTGTCTGTGACCTACACTGCAGCTCGCCACAACACCGGATCCTTAACCCACTGAGTGAGGCCAGGGATCTAACCCGTGTCCTCACAGATACTAGTCTGGTTCACTACCATTGAGCCACAACAGGAACTCCAAGTTTTATTCATTTAATTTATTAATGCATTAGAAATATTTGTTGTCTATCACGTCAGGCATTTCTTAGGTTCTCAAAATGTGTCCCTCTTACAATTTTTTCCCCCTTGTACCTGTTTTCTAACTGACTTTCTGAAAGGGCTAACTATCCTCATCTAGAATTGAGGTAGTAGTAAGAAATAGTATGAAATTGTCGGGAGTTCCCTTCGTGGCTCAGTGGTTAACGAATCCGACTAAGAACCCTGAGGTTGCGAGTTCGATCCCTGGCCTTGCTCAGTGGGTTAAGGATCTGGCATTGCCGTGAGCTGTGGTGTAGGTTGCAGACGCGGCACGGATCCCGCGTTGCTGTGGCTGTGGTGAAGGCCGGCGGCTGCAGCTCCTGTTAGACCCCTAGCCTGGGAACCTCCATATGCCGCGGGTGCAGCTCTACATAAAGGCAAAAAGACAAAAAAAAAAAA
>PVHT020000886.1:21828612-21884609 GCA_004024745.2 Catagonus wagneri | reverse complement strand
TTTTTTTTTTTTTTTTTTTGCTTTTTAGGGCCGCACCCACAGCATACGGAGGTTCCCAGGCTAGGAGTTGAATCGGAGCTACAGCTGTTGGCCTATACCACAGCCACAGCAACACAGGATCTGAGCTGTGTCTGCGACCTACACCACAGCTCACGGAAATGCTGGATCCTTGACCCACTGAGCAAGGCCAGGGATTGAACCCACAACCTCATGGTTCCTAGTTGCATTCATTTCCGCTGTGCCACGATGGGAACTCCTGAAGGAAGAAAGCATTTAAAAAACAATGCTAAGAAAAAAATTTCAACTTACCAAAGATTCTATCTTTTCATTTAGGTCCATATATTCTTGTGAATATGGTTTTTCAAACTTGCTGTCATAGTCAATACTATTGACCTTAAAGCTGATGTGATAATAGAAAGGTGTCTTTCCTGAGACGGAGAAAAAAGATAAAGTAGTTCTCATTTTGCTACTGTTCTCATTTTTAAAAGAATAATGTAAAAAGAATACTCAGATGAAATTTCAAGTAACTTGGCATTTAAATAGTCTTAATTCCTAGTGATTGTTGAAATAACTTTGACATGTATGTTAAGTCATAACCTTCCCCAGAAATGTAAACCATTTTGTAAACATCCTGATAAAATTCCTCATTTATTTGGTTCATGTGATCTCTGCCCAATCCCCTCCCTACTCTTCTTCGTATCTTTTTGAAAGTACTGAAAAGTACTGTAAAAATGCCATTCAAGGAAATGGATTTATGGTGAATTTTCCTTTCAGATGCCACTTGCCTTATCAAAAACACAACAGTTTTTGTGGCCAGGACCACACATTTATTGAGGGCTGATAATCAGTGTACTTATTCCTGGATATTTCCACACCTAGATCTTTCCCATGCCTGGTGACTTATTTGCTCAAAACTGCATTCTGGTGGCAACAAATTGCTACAATTTTTGGCTCTTACTATCTTAGAAGATGAATCACCTTAAACACCCCCAGCGTGGTCATTGACTTCTGCAATCAGTTTTCTTTTGGGTCTTTTTAGGGCCGCACTTGCAGCATATGGAAGTTCCCATGCAAGGGGTCTAATGGGAGCCGTAGCTGCTGGCCTATACCACAGCCACAGCAACCTGGGATCCGAGCCATGTCTGGGACCTACACTACAACTCACTGCAACGCTCGATCCTTAACACACCGAACGAGGCCAGGGATCGAACTTGCACCCTCATGGATTCTAGTTGGGTTTGTTACTGCTGAGCCACAATGGGAACTCCTGTAATCAACATTTAAGACTTGTTGAAAGTAGTTTGGGCCAGGATCTCCCAAATACGCCTCAGCAGAGTCAGAGATGACTTCTACAAAAGCTCGTAGAGTTTACATTGAACTTGGCCCTAAAGAGACAGTCAAGGAAAAGTACCTCACATATTTATCATTTTGGGCTTTGGAAACAAGGCAACAAAGAAAACAAATTTGAATTTGTGAAGGAATTATAATAATAATAATAATTATTTTTTTGTCCTTTGTCATTTTTTTAGGGCCGCACCCTTGGCACGTGGAGGTTCCCAGGCTAGGGGTCTATTTGGAGCTACAGCTGCCAGCCTACACCACAGTCACAGCAATGCAGCCACGTCTGTGACCTACACCACAGCTCATGGCAATGCCAGATTCTTAACCCACTGAGCAAGGCCAGGGATCAAACCCACAACCTCACGGTTCCCAGTGGGATTTGTTTCCACCGAGCCATGACCAACTCCTTTTTTTTTTTAAGGAATTATTTTTGCCTCAACTCTGATGCTTTCCCTTTCATTTCCTTGAAAGTAAAGTTGCTACTTTGAGACTAACAGTTTCCATTTACAGTTGGCACAGGAATATTTGAAAGAGTGAGTCTTAAATATATTAGAATGCATATTCATTTCTCACATGAGTAGTTTTCTTTTAGGCCCACTGAAAATATCTGTATTTAATTGCTAGAATAAACTACAGGAGTTCCTCATTGTGGCTCAGTGGTAATGAGTCTGACTAGTGTCCATGAGGACACGGGTTCGATCCCTAGCCCCGCCCAGTGGGTTAAGGATCTGGTGCTGCCGTGAACTGTGGTGTATGCCGCAGATGCGTCTCGGATCCTGTGTTGCTACTGATGTGGCTGCGGCGTAGGCTGGCAGCTGCAGCTCTATTTAGACCCTAGCCTGGGAACTTCTATATGCCGTGGGTGTGGTCCTAAAAAGCAAAAAAAAAAAAAAAAAAAAAGGTAAAACTGCAAATGGCAGTATATATACAGTATAATATATAATGTACATTTTTGTACTATAGGCAAATATATATAAATAGGTATTTCTTTCTTTAAATTTTATTGGCGTCTAGTTAACAATGTTGTGTTAATTTCAGGTATACAGAAAAGTGAATCAGTTATACATATACACTATATTCTTTTCTCATATAGGTTACTATAGAATATTGAGTAGTTTTCCCTAAACTGGTATTTCAAGCAAGTATATTTTATTGGATGTAATCATAAAATTTTTCTTGATTCTTAAGTATTAAATGTTCTTACAGTCACTAAAAATCACAAAACATGGTCTCAGTTTGGAAATGAAAACTCCAGGTTCATTTAATAATCAAAATTTTGAACTTGATTTAAAGTTGAGATATCTTCCTTCTCAATGTCTTTACCCACTTAGTCCTACTATTCCCCCCTTTCCACTTAATTAACTGGATTTGGACCCCTCTAGGTGCTTACTTGAATGGCTGAGAATTTGGCATCTAGCCTTCGTGCTCTATGAACTTAGTATATATATATATTGTTTCTATTTTTTTTTTTTTTTAGTTCCACTCCTGAAGCATCTGGAAGTTCCCAGGCTAGGGGTTGAATCAGAGCTGCAGCTGCCGGCCTACACCACAGCCACAGGAACACAGAATCTGTGCTGTGTCTGAGACCTACACCATAGCTCATGGAAACACAGCACCCTTTACCCACTGAGAGAGGCCAGGGATCGAACCTGCATCCTCATGGATACTAGTCAGGTTCGTTACTGCTGAGCCACAACAGGAACTCCTGAACTTAGTATATATTTAAAACTAACTTCTAATTTTTCTCTGATCATGGACATTCCTTTTCCACTTTTTACTGAAGATGTCTCAACTATAGTTCCCGTAAATGAATAAATGTAATAATTCCAGCTTGAGTTTACTCATTCCTCAGCATTTAGGCAGCTGGAGGTATTTCCCATTCTTTAAAGGAAGATCGAATTACCCTTCCAGGGGGCCTCTTGGAAAGCACCTAAGGAGATGGGGCTTTCTTTCCTAGGTGGTCTATATCTGTTTCATAGGAAATATTTTAGGCATTATTTGTCTCAAAGACTCTGGTTGTCCAAACTGCCGAGGGTCCCACCTCCTCTCCACTCTGCCCTTTAGACAGTCCACGTGTGAGTCAGATTCCAGTCCACTGCCTTCCTGGGTCTGCAAGTCTTCTTAAGGTCCTATTGGTCTCTCTTTCAAAATCCATCTCTCAGGCTGATGTAAAGGGGAAAACACCACCCATTCCTCACATATCATGGTGGCTGTAGTTGTATGAGAGATTAGAGCACACCTATCTCCAAAGATAACCTCTTCAAGTATCCTTTTCTTATCTCCAGCTTCTGGCACTTTTATACCCTTGATGAAAGGCAGCAAATTCTGTGTCTGTCTTGAGTGAGCACCTCTTACTCAAAGTTTAATGGGCATACGCTATGACTGTGAGTCTTGGCGTGGCTGTGGCAGGAGAAGGCATTATAGTCTCCCTAATGATAGTCTTCACACAGTCTGTGTCTCTGGAAGATGAAATAGCCAGCAGTAAAACAGTTCTTGGAGAGACGGCCTCTTTACACACTGTAAACTTTTATTCTTCTCTAGGCAAATTCTTTTTCCCTTAT
Source organism: Catagonus wagneri (assembly GCA_004024745.2). Taxonomy (NCBI): domain Eukaryota; kingdom Metazoa; phylum Chordata; class Mammalia; order Artiodactyla; family Tayassuidae; genus Catagonus; species Catagonus wagneri. Next base: position 21,880,707 of record PVHT020000886.1, on the reverse strand, counting down.
AAATGGGAATGGGTATTTATATAACTAACAAGCCTCTTTTCTAAATGCGAACAGTTTTTCAGGAAACAATGCTATGCTTTAAAGCAGCAGTTCCCATGCTGTGAGCCAGGGACCATGCAGGAGAGGGGCAGAGTGGAAGAAGATGATTCTAGGGAAAATTATACATATAGACACCAGGCGCTGTTCTTTGAGACCTAATAAACTATTCTTATACACCTATGTATTATATGTTTGAAATCGCTGATCTCCTAAGCAGAAACACAGGTAGATGTAATTAATTAAATACAGATTAACCTAAAGACATTACTAAATTTACATGTCATTATATATTTATTCCACAAAGTAATTGTTCCCCTGTGAGAATGCAGGAAAAAATTTTTTCCTACAAAATGCTCCTCATCCTTAAAAAGGTTAGCAAGGAATGGGTTAAAGAAAGTAACAAGGAGAAGACAGAGGACTTGGCACAAAGAGCTATTTTTAAGAAAAATTAATCTTGAGGATTCCATCATTTTTTCTGTTGTATGCAAAATATATAGAAAAATTTGTATCTACCTTTTAAATTTCATCCCTCAGTAATAGGGAAGATTCTACTATTCAGAAAGAATTCATGAGAAGAAAACTTTGTACAGAGAAAAAATTAGAGGCTTTGGAATAAGAAATCTTATGTTTGTTAACTCACTGATTCTCTTCAGAAAGTTACTAAGTTCAGCAAAGGTAGGAACTGTGACTACTTGATTCACTAATGTATTCCCAGAATCTAAATCTTTACCAGTAATTTCAAAAAGAGTACATTAAATATTCGGGTTAGGAATGCCTTAAGCCAAAGCTTGCTAAAGAAAGGCTCATTAAATGTCATTAACCATAAGAAATTCTCTTTGCCTAATAATCTTGTCTGACTCCTTTCTTTCCCCTATCCTCAAAATTCTTTTTTTTTCTTTTTTAATTTTTAGCGGTACCCACATCATATGGAAGTTTCAGGACCAGTGACGGAATCCAAGCCACAGCAGCAACCTGTTGCAACAGTTGTGGCAACACCAGATACTTGACCCACTGTGCCACAGCCAGAGCTGCTTCAAAGTTCTTATTTTCTCCAATAATGGAAGTCAGTGTGATTAGAAGTCAGACATATTGAGTACTCACCATAAGCGACAAAATAAACAATGAGTCCGATGACCACTGCAGCAATGACCGTCACGAAGATACCCAAGGTAAGCTTTCCCCATCTTGTGAGTTTCATTTTTGTATTTGATTCTGATCTTCGGAGCAGAAAGGACAGGGAAACAACTGTTAATATGAGCAAAATATAGGATACTCCTGGAAATAAATATGGACTTGATGTTACGTGTAAAATCATACAGTTTTACATTAATTATAGATTCAGTCGTAGTTCCCATTGTGGCTCAGCAGTAATGAACCCGACTGGTATCCATGAGGATGCAGGTTTGAGCCTTGGCCTCACTCAGTGGGTTAAGGATCTGGGGTTGCCATGAGCTGTGGTGTAAGTTGCAGACATGGCTAGGATCCCATGCTGCTGTGGCTGTGGTGTAGGCCGGCAGTTGCTGCTCTGATTCAACCCCTAGTTTGGCAACTTCTTTATGCCAGGCCCTAAGAAAAAAAAAAGAAAAAAAAAAAAGATTCAGTGGACTTCTGAGCTTGGAAAACATGTAGAACTAGCAAATTAATATTTGGCCTGCTTATTTTTCAGCACATGTGAATAATGAAATACTAAAACCACTAATACTCATAATATTCAGCTAATACCTCCTAGGCATAGGTATAGGAACAAAGATCTCTTTTCTTATGCAGACCACATTTTACTGAGAGTAGATAGACAAACAATATAGTTAATAAAATACATAAACTGGTAAAAAAGATAGATAGTAAGTGCTATAGGAAAAGTAGAACTAGGTAAAGACAATTAGGAATGGGTGTGTGTGTGGGGGCGAGAGAGAGATGGTGCTGGCAGGATGGGATATCAAACAGAGAGGTCAGATTAGGTCTACTGAGAAGGTAAAATCTGAGCAGCCTTGAAACAGGTGATAGTGTTGGCCACAGAAATACCTGTTACGTCTCAGGCAGAGGGAACAAGTTTGCAAAGGCCCTGAAGAGGGGCATGTTAGGAGGCAGTGGGTCTAGAGCAGTGAACGAGGCGAGGAGTAGCAGGAGAGTAATTCTTAGCAATAGCAAGGCCCAGGTCATATAGGGACTTGTGGGTCATCGTAATAATTTTGTTTTTTTCTCTGAGTTACGTGTGAGGTTTGGAGGGTTTTGGCTGGAAGGCTACGATAATTTGACCTAGTTTCTTTCCTTTTTAAAATTGAAGTATAAATGATATACAATATTGTGTTACTTTCAAGTATACAGACATATATACGTACATGTGTGTGTGTGTGTGTGTGTGTGTATTCTTCAGATTCTCTTTTCTTATAGGTTATTACATAATATTGAGTATAGTTTCCTGTGCTATACAGTAAGTCCTTGTTGGTTATTTTATATATAGCAGTGTATGGATGTTAATTCCAACCTAATTTATCCCTTCCCCCAACCCCCTTTCCCTTTGGTAACCAACCATAAATTTGTTTTCCATGTCTGTGAGCCTCTTTCTGTTTGGAAATAAGTTCTTTTGTATCTTTTTTGTTGTTGTTCCTGTGTCTGCGACCAACAACAGTTCATGGCAACGCCAGATCATTAACCCACTGAGCAAGGCCAGGGATCGAACCCGCAACCTCATGGTTCCTAGTTGGATTCATTAACTGCTGCACCACGACGGGAACTTCTGTCCTAATTTCTTAACAGGATTCCTCTGACTGCCTTGTGGAAAGTAAATTATAGAGGACAAGGGTGGATGCAGAGTGAAGAGATAAGAAATGATTATAATAATTGAGGCACAAGATAATGCTGGCTTGGACCAGAGTAATGGAGAGAGAGGAAACGAAAAGAGGTTGAAGTTTTAATGTATTTCGAGTATAGAGTTGATAGAAATTCCTGATAAATTGGTGGAATATGAGTAGAAAATAGATATCAAGGATAGTCTGCAGTTCTTTAGCTTGAGGACTCGAAGGAGGCGGTTGTCTCCATCTGAGATGGGAGGGTTGTTGACATAGCAGGGCTTGAGGGGGTGATTGTGAGTTCAGTTTTATGTTTTAGATTTTCATCAGTCTTCCAAGTGGAGATGCAGGCTGGACATACAAGCCTGGGGTTTGGGAGAAAGGTCTGACTGGTGATACACATTTGGCATTCATCAATATATAGATAGATTAGTCTCCAGGGGACTAGATGAGATTACTGAGGGTAGAAGCTAGCTAGAGAAGAAGATAAAGAGATGATCACTAGGATACTCTTTTTTTTCTTTTTTTTACACACAAGATTTATTTAATAAAAATATCAACAAATGGATAACATATAACAATATTTATCATGAACCATCACAATGTTTTTATACTCAGGTCCAGAAATTTCACTTGTAGGACTCTGTCCTAACAAAGAAGTAGGACACTCTTATATTAAGGGAGACCAGGGAGAAGAGGAAAACCAAGCAAAGGAGACTGAGAGGAAGCAATCAGTGACAGTAGCAGGAAAGCCAAGAGAAAAAGTGGTGTCTTGGAAGTCAATAGAAATGTATCAAGGTGGGGGAAAAAAAAGAATTCTGATGTAGCACGGTGGGTTAAGAATCTGACTGCAGTAGTTCAGGTCACTGCAGAGGTGCGGTTTGATCCCTGGCCCGGTACAGTGGGCTAAAGGATCTGGTGTTGCCGGAGCTGTGACATAGGTTGCAATTGTAGCTTGCTGGGATTCAATCCCTGGCCTGGGAACTTACATATGCCACTGATGTGGCCATAAAAAAAAATGTATCAAGGATTAGGAAAGGGGTAAATTATGTCAACTGTATGACTCATAAATAACATGAGCAAACAATCACTGAAAATTGACCATTGTGTTAGCATTACCGAGGTAACTGGTGAACTTGATGCAAGAAGTTTTAGGAGTGGAAGGGGCGTGAGAATGGCTAGAGACAGCCTGAAAGAGTGTGGAGGTAGAGGAGCTAGAGACGGTGATTACTGACCATGCAAAGGTCTTGCTGAAAACGAGAGTAAAGAAATGGGACTATATACATGGTGAAGGAAATAGGGTCAAGATAAGTTTAATTCTATTATAGAAAACTTAACAGTAGAGGAACTAGTTTAATAAACCTGTATTTATCCATTGCATGGATTTAAAAATGGGACATTTTGCAAGACTTCATCTATTTTTCTGAAGCACTTAAAAATAGTTACAGAAACATAATTGTGTTATGACATTCATGATGGAAAAGTTATTTTAGATTTTTTCCATCCAAAAAATAAGGGCATTTAAAACATGAACATTATCATCTAACAAAATCTGCAATAATTGTTTACTATACTCTAGTACCAAGTTCATATTCAAATATCTCTTGTCCTCGAAATGTCTTTTACAACTTTTTGTTGAACAAAAATCAAACTGAAGCCTGTACGTTGCATTTGTTATTACTTTTTTATGTCTCTTTTAATCTGTAATGCCTTACATACTCTACTTTCTTTTTAAATGTTTTTGTGAAATTGACTTATTGAAGGTACTGGGTTAGTTGTCCTGTTGAATATTCTACCTAAGAGAAGTTCATGTATTTCTGAAATATTTTAAATTAAACATTTTATTTTGTGATAATAAGAACTCAGGCCCTTGATAAGAAATAATAGAGATTCCTCATACATTTTACCCATTTTCCCAAATAGTGACAAATTGCTAAACTATAGTATGATATCACAGGATATTTATATTGGTACATCCAAGATACCTAATCAAAATACTAAGATACTAAGATTTCTATTACGAAGGTCCTTCATGCTGTTATTTTTTATAGTAACACCCACTTGCCTCCAGTCCCACTGCCCTCTTTAACCCTGGCAATCACTAATTTGTTCTCCTTTTCTATAATTTTAAGAATGTTAGAAGTTCCCTTGTGGTACAGTAGATTAAGGATCTAGTGCTGTCACTGCAGCAGCTCAGGTCAATGCTGTGACCTGGGTTTGATCCCTGGCCTGGGAACTTCCACCTGTAGCAGGTGCAGCCCTAACAAAACAAAAACAAACCAAAAGAATGTTTTATAAATGGAACCATACAACACTCAACTTTTTGAATTTTGCTCTTCACTCAGCAAAATTCTCTGGTGTTTCATTCAGGTTGCTATGTGTATCAACAGCTATTTTAAAAATTGAATTGACAAGTAATTTATAGTACAGATGTACTACAGTTTGTTTAGTCATTTACTCGTTAAAGAATATCTGGATTGTTTCCACTTTTTGGCTGCTAGGAATAAAGATGCTATACACATAGAAGTTTTTGCATGAACTTGTCTTCATTTGTTTGGGATACATGTTTGGAGGTGCACTTGCTAAGTCTCATGTAGTTGAATGTTTATTTTTTTAAGAAACTGCCAAACTATTTTCCCCAGTGGCTGCAACATTTTATATTTCCACCAGCAATATATAAGTGATTCACTTCTTTAGCAGCTTTGTCAACATCTGTTATTACTCTTTTAAATTTTAACCGTTCTTACGGGTATGCAGAGAGATCTCCCGGTTTTAATTTGCATTGACTAGTGACAGTTGAACGTTTTTACATATGCATATTTTTTACTTGTCTATTGTGTGAAATGTCTGTTTATATCTTTTGTCTATTTAAAAAGAAAATACTAAATGACATGGTAAAACCCTGGTAACTTAAATTCCTGTAGACAAGTATGTTATCTAAAGTACCCTCTTTCATTGAAAGATACGTTTGTAAATTTTACTCAACACAGCTTGTCATGGAATAAAACTCAATGAAAATGTAATAAATGAGTGTGAAATCTGATGTGGCAAATACTTGCATATATTTTCTATTTATCTCAGCTGTGTCCTAATAGATTGAACTACATAAAAATGCTGCTTTTGTAGATCAAAAAATTGAATACAGGCAGTTTTATAACTGAGTCAGGCTCAATGGATTGATCAAGGCATGCACTGTGTAGGAGGATCAGCCAAGACTGTAATGTGTATGTGAACATTTACCTTTGTGTGCTAATTTGATTAGCTTAGGAATCAAACCACAAAAACTATTTGTCCACCTGTGTGTGCAATGGAGCCAGTCAGGACATTTCCTTGACTTTCAGGCCAACCGCTATCTGAGCACACGGCACCACCGACGCGAAGAAATAAAATCCTCTCTTGTTCTCGTTTCCAAGTAAAACATTACATGCCACCACTAAAAACGTCTAGCAGTGAAGCACTGTGATGTTCTGATAATTAAAAATTCGATCTAAACTTTTATCTGTCATTTACTATAGGTAAAATAGCATATTGTGAACATAAACATTGTATCAACACGTCATTAAAATAGATACATACAACTATCTTCTTTGAAACTATCTTCCAATTTTCAAAGTGAAAAAGTAAATCCCCCAATTTGCTCAAGTTACTTCAGCAAATACACATACACTTTTTACAAATGCTCTAATTGTGATTTACAAATGCCCTAATTGTGATGGAAAGATTCCTCTCAAAAACTACCAAACTACTAAACTTTTGATTAAAATTCATCGATCTTAATCACTCCTGTTTTTCTTTTATTTGGATTATATATTATTTCTATTTCCATAAAAAAAGGTCATTTTGAGACTTTAAAATATAAATGAAGCTACTTTAATTGGGTCCCTTCAGAAAATCTCCGTGAGGAGCAATGGCAGGCCCTCCTGCTGCCCAGCCTCTTAAGCCTACCTGCTCTGCAGTGGTGTCCATGTCTGCTCTCTCCCTGAAGCTTGTCCCTTTGTCATCTTCTCTCCGAGTGCTGTGCCGCACAGTCATTCTACACCTATTTAGCTTATGAGATCCTGTGACTTCTATGCATTTTATGGTCATGGCATAATGATAGTACTTAGCACTCATACAACTTCTCATCTTCAAGGCACTTTCTGAGCACTTCCTAATTAATTGTGCATTAGCAAAACATGAGCTATGTCTATGCAGCTCCATAAATAACAAATAATCATGTGGCCCAAGTAGAGGCAAAATTTAAAATTCTGAGTTGTTGTGACTGAAGAAGCAATAAGGTCACCTGGTTTGAGAAGGACAGTCAGCCTTTACTCAATTCTGCATTTTGGGAATTTGAAGAGAGCAGCTGCTCTTTTTCCTCCCTGGATGATGGCGGTTTCTTTACTGCTTTTTGGTGGAAGACCAATGGCTTTCTAAGCTCTAAGCCTCCATTAGGACCTGAAGGCTCTCCAACTCATAACTCTCTGGGCTCCTCTGACTGATATTATCCGTTCAGGAATTCTTCCCTGAAAATTCTACTGCTACCCTGATACTAGCACTAATTAAAGAAGTTTTCATTCCCTGAAATCCAAAGGGTGTTGAATTTTTGTTAAAAGTGTATGTGCGTTTAACTAGAAAATTTTCAAAGTTTTGGATAGCTTTCCAGTTCTTAGCAGCTAATTTAGACAGTGGTGTGGAGGCTAGATAGGGCATATTCTAATGTTTAGCCACTTGGAGGAGAAAGAATTCGTCAGGGGCCATGCACCAGCAGTAAGGGAGAATCCAGCTGTGCTGGAACAGAAGGCTTCCTTGGGTAACAGTCTTTATTAAAGAAACTCAGACTTATTTTACAACCAAGTAGAGTAATTGTTCTCTCTATGCTATTCCCTTCTCCCCCCAAGACATGCAGAGGTAAAGGTAATCAAGAGTAATCGTATTTGTATTAGAATGAAAAAGAACCACAATGGCAGTTCTTGTAGCAAATATTATTGGACCTGGATCAGATACATTTGCATTCTCTAATAATTTTTACTTTAATTGTACTTATTTGAGCATTCCAGGTTACACTTTTACACTTTTCTTCAAAATATCTAGTATGTTCTTTTCACTCATTTGTCTATTCATCCTTTAAGATTAGGTCAATCCTTACTTTTTCCATGTGAATTTCTCAAAATATACAGCTTTATCATCTGAAGTTCAAAGAGTCATGGGATCTTGCACTTTGCTGAGTCCTTTGTGCCATCATGGTGCTTGAGCCCTTGAGTAGAAAGACATCTACTCAGGGTATATCGATGTAGCGAGACCCCGAGGTTGTCTTGCTGAGTTTCCCGCTCACTCAAGAGAAGTGTGGGATAGTAGTCTATTTATTCTATGCCTCTAAGCAGTGTGCAGAGTAAACGCATGAGAAAGGTGACCAACCTGTTGGAGACTATGCCAGCATAGCAATGTGACCTGTTAAGTCTGAGTCTGAGATAAGACTAGAACTCAGGCTTCTGAGAAGAGCGGTGTGGAGGGTTGATTATGCCTGCATATGGGGCAGCATGCATCTCAGGAGAAAACAGTCTGGACAGATGATGACTATAGAGCAACCCTTTAGCTCCAGTGCCTTGACACTTCATAAGCTGGGTGACCTGGAACATAGAGAAGGGGGAGGGATATGGTAACTTGCCTGAGAAAACCCCAAAGTGACTAAATCTACCAAGAAGAGAGTGCATAGCTTCTGTCATTAGGCAGAATGGGGGCTTAAAAGAGAGGCATAACGAAGACAATTACTTTTTGGGGGTATACTTGAGTTTATGCCAAGAAAATATACTAGCTAGAGAACTGAGTTTGAGTATGAATTTTTTTTATAATGATTTTTATTTTTTCCATTATAGCTGGTTTAGTGTTCTGCCAATTTCCTACTGTACAGCAAGGTGACCCAGTTAACATACATGTATACATTCTTTTTTCCCCATTATTATGCTCCATCATAAATGACAAAATATAGTTGAGTTTGAGCTTTAAAAGGCAAATTTTAAGTTATACAAAAAAGGAGTTTTGCACTAATTTGAAAAGATACATGCACCCCATTGATCATAGCAGCATTATTTATAATTGCCAAGATATGGAAACAACCCAAATGTCTATCAACAGGTGAATGAATGAAGAGGATGTGGTATACATATATGTACATATATAAAACCATATATATATATATATACATATATACACACACACACACACAGATATAAAACCTTTTATATATAAAGAATGAAATTTTGCCATTGTCAACAGCATGGATGGACCTGGATGGTATTATACTAAGTGAAATAAGTCAGACAGAGAAAGACAAATACTGTATGATACCACTTATATGTAGAATCTTAAAAAACGCAGCAGACTAGTTAATATGGGGGTTCTCTGATGGTCTAGCGGGTTGAGGCTCCTGCGTTCTCACTACGTTGGCTTTGGTTGCTGCTGTGTGGTGTAAGTTCGATCCCTGGCCCAGGAATTTTCCCATACTGCTGGTGAGGCAAAAAAGAAAAAACAAAACAAAAAAACAAAAGAGAACCTGAATTAAACATTGCAACTCTCATTAAAAAACAAACTAGTGAATATAACAAAAAATAAATAGACTCGAAGATATATAAAACAAACTAGTGGTTGCCAGTGGCGAAAGAGGTACAGAGTATTACATATAAAATAAGTTACAAGGATACATTTTACAACACAGGAACTATAGGCAATATTTTATAATAACTATAGCGTATAACCTTTAAAAACTACAAATCACTATATTCTATACCTATAACTTATATAATGTACATGGACTATATTTCAAAGAACTTTTTTAAAAGCAAAAAAGGGTTTTTTTGTAACATTTTTAGCTTTTAAGCAATGAAATGTTTAGAATTATCAAGGAAAGACATACATAGTGCCATAGCTTTAAAAAATTTATAGACAAAAGATATCATAGAAAGGGGTAATATGGAAGTTATAACTCTAAGTTTCTTTTTATTTTTTTTAAGTTTTATATTTATTTACCCAGTATAGTCAAACATTACCACTTCAACATGTAACGCTTTTTAGAATATAGTTGAGTTACAGTGTTTTGTCAATTTCTGCTCTCAGTCATACATTTATATACATTCTTTTTCTCATACTATCTTCATCATGTTCTAGTTTCTTTTTAAATTACATAACTTGATGTGTTTGAAAATATCTTCCCTATATATCTAGCATTTGTGATGACGTACACTAGAGCACTTTCAAAAACTAGAAGTATCTCCTTTTTTTCTTGTTATTAATCTAAGTGTCCACTTTAAAAGCCATCATTGAAAATCAGTCAATTAACCTTTGGATTGAAATGAGAAATACTTTAAAAATTAACTTTTAAGTAAATATGAATGGATGAATTGACATATAAACTAAATAAAAACCTAAAACCTTTTGATAATTATCAGGAAGCATCACAAACTAATGTGAAAGATAAAACATAAGGTGAATAAGGCAGAATACAAAATTGTTCTATATTGTTGGAGGAGGTCACGGAGAGGACCTGACTGTCAGCTGACAGGCAAAGCTGGACGTGGGCAGCTGGTGGCCTCCTTTCTTGTTGTCGAGATGTACCTTCTGTCCACCAACCCCGCAGTGGGAGCCATTTCTCTGAGACAAAGAGGGCAATGTGTAGCTGAGACCAGCTGGATGGCAGATGTGGCTGAACCCAGTTAAGGCCTCTAAACAAACTTTAAAGATTCTTGTGGACAGGTGTGAAGATCTGCTCTTCTTGTGGCTGCGCAAGACAAGCCTCATGTTCTCCTGTTTATTAAAACTGCCAGCTACCAGTCTAAGGTGATCTGTCTCTTTCTTTAGTCTCTCCTTTCCCTCTGTGTATAGGGGCCAGTTTGGGAACTAACAACTATGATTACAAACTAAGTAAAATTATACATATATTTAGATAAGAACTACAAAAGACTATGAGAAAGTGAAAATTAATATTGATTATTAGTAGTCACTGATGTTTAAAGCTTTTAATTATTTTCCATTATTACAATGTTATTTACACAATACATCTTTTTAAAACAAACATTTAAAAATTATGGCTTATTAATGTGTAGCCATATTTAACATTTCAGGTGAAATTTTAAAATAGATCTCTTTTAAAAATAAGTATAAAATAAATGCTACGCACTTTTATATCCAGTTTTCAAACAGAAAACATTTAATGAAGGGAAAGTTTGGAAAACCACAAACGATAGAACATAAAGATATTTCAATCTTTAAAAGGTACTTGGGGAGTTCCCATTGTGGCTTGGTGGTTAAAGAACCCGACTAGTATCTGTGAGGACGCAGGTTCGATCCCTGGCCTTGCTCAGTGGGTTAAGGATCTGGCGTTGCCATGAGCTGTGGTGTAGGTAGCAGATGCGGCTCGGATCCCACGTTGCTGTGACTGTGGTGTAGGCTGGCAGCTGTAGCTCTGCTTCGATCCCTAGCCTGGGAACCTCCATACTCCGGAGGGTGTGGCCCTAAAAGAAGTACTTGGGAAGAAATTGTATTGGTTTTTAAATATAATCAGTAAGCCATTTAGAAGACATTATTCTATGAAAAATTTTTATTTAGAACACCACAAGAGCTAGTCTAAGAGATAATCCTGGAATACATAATTTGAGAAACAATATGGATTTTGTTAATGAATATATATTGTGTATATTAATTGCTTATAGTTCATATCAACTATTTCTGTAAAAATTGTTTAACATAAAATCGAATTAGTAAATTCTCTATTCTTACCTTAGAATACTTAATTTGATTTTTTTGTTAATGTGCAATGTGCATATAATTGTTGCTATGAATATATAAAATTCCTTTAAGTTCCATAATTGTATGTGTTTGAAAGTATCCACGTCTCTGTGTCTGTGTCTCTGTATGTGGCAGTCTCATCCATTAGCTCTAGCTCTGCAACTTTCAGCAACTCAGAATGTATACTTGGGAAATTTTTTGACATAACGTTTACTAAAATTTAGAACAAATGCATTCTAGGTTCTTTTTCATACTTATTTTGATTTTGGAGGCCAAAATAAAAAAATGACTGGCAGAAGACCTAAACAGACATTTCTCCAAAGAAGATATACAGATGGCCAGCAGGCACATGAAAAAGTACCCAACATCATTAATTAGAGAAATGTAAGTCAAAACTGCAATAAGGTACCACCTCACACCAGTCAGAATGGCCATCATTAATAAGTCTACAAATAACAAAGGCTGGAGAGGGTGTGAAGAAAAGAGAACTCTCCTACACTGCTGGTGGGAATGTAAATTGGTACAATCACTATGAAAACGGTATGGAGGTTCCTCATAAAACTGAATACAGAACTACCATATGATCCAGCAATACCACTCCTAAGCACTCCTGGACAAAATTACAATTCAAAAGATATATGCAGCCCTATGTTCATAGAGGCACTATTCACAATAGCCAAGACATGGAAACGACCTAAATGTACATCGAAAGATGAATGGATTAAGAAGATGTGATATGCAGACACAATGGAATACTACTCAGCCATGAAAAGAATGAACTAATACCATCTGCAGCAACATGGATGGAACTAGAGATTTTCACTCTAAGTATAAGCAGCCAGAAAAAGAAAGACAAATACTATACGATATCACATACGCGGAACTGAAATATGGTACAAATGAACCCATCTATACAACAGAAACAGACTCACAGACATGGAGGACAGACCTGTGGTTGCCAAGGAGGAGCAGGCAGAGTGGGATGGACTGGGGGTTTGGGGTTAGTAGATGCAAATTTACCTTTAGAATGGATAAGTAATGAGATCCTATGTACAGCACAGGGAACTATATCCAGTCTCTTGGGACAGACCATGATGGAAGATAATAGAAGAAGGGGAATGTGTATATATATATATATATATATATATATATATATATTATATATTATATATATATGTATATGTATGATTGGGTCACTTTGCTGTACAGCAGAAACTGGCACAACATTGTAAATAAACTGTACTTTAATAATAAGATAAAATTTCTTGTGGCTGCAATCTCCATTCACTGAGATTTAAATTTCCTTTAATGTAACTGAATTATACCTTTCGTTCATTTATTTCTTCAAACATTCATTGAATGACTATTATCTGTTACACATCATGATGGGCATTCTGGAATCAAAGGCCACTATGTAATTTATTGAAAACTTCAGCCCCATAAGGATTTTGTGGAAAGTTTGTGTACATGTATTGTGTGATTGTGTAAATCTCATGAGAAACCTGTGACATTTAAGCCCCGAAAGGATTTCTGCGGAAAGTCTGTGTAATTTATTGAAACCTTCAGCCCCATAAGGATTTTGTGGAAAGTTTGTGTACATGTATTGTGACAAAATTTATTGAAAATTTAAGCCCCATAAGGACATAATTTTAGCTCCATAAGGACTTTGTGGAAAGTTTGTGTACATGTGTTGTGTGATTGTGTAAATCTCATGAGAAACCTGTGACATAAACTGGTCATAAGATTGTTATACATTTTTGTGTCCTCAGTCCCAATGATCATATAATTCAATAATGTAGAGTTCCTTAAGAAACTTCACCTGTAAATATATATACACACATCTTGCTTTCTTAAATGTTAAAAACTTACCCGAACAATTAAAATCTAATAAGTCAAAATGTAGGAACCTATTAAACTTTTCCATATGTATGTAAGGACTTGAAATATATATTCACGTATTAGTAAATATTTTCTCTTACATGATGGATAATTTCAAGTCTGCTTGAGGCAAACATTATCATGGAAAGTATCCCACAGACTCTAAGCTCCCTCTAGTTCTTATTCCTCCTGTTTGCCTCATTTATGAGCTTTTTTATTTGGTCCAATTTTAAATTGTGATTTAAAAATTTTCAATTTTACTTTTAAAATTTAAGAACAGATTTTAGAGGAGTATAATACGAAAATCTTATTTTGGAGTTGGGGGAAAGAACCCCTCTGACTTGAGGGGTTTTCCTCATGAAAACATTATTCTGATTTTCTGAATGTTTGCCATGGAGTCCTACAATTAAATCTCTTGGCTGACATTTACCCCACAGATAAAACAAACGAAACAAAGCGACGGAAGTCACGCTTTCATATGGGTACCTGGGATTTGTGAAGAAGAAAGGAAGTCTTCACTTCCGTTCACGCCATCGTTATCCATCCTCGGGAGTCAGGCCCCAGCAAGGGTCCTCTGGACCAGCGCCTCGCTCACCCATATGACGAGACTGAGGAGTTGAATTCCGAAGCCAGGACAGCTTTATTCTAGGATGCAAGAATGGAGAGTCGTGAGCTCCTTCTCTAGAGCATATGCGCCCGGACAGTCGGGCAGCACGACTCCTTCCTGGGGTTCTCCTCACCTGGCAGAGATTTTGCCCGCAGACCCAGTTCTCGCCAGGTGAGCACAATTCTCGCGAGGTTGGCACAGTTCTCGCGGGGTGCGCGCCGCTACACCGCTCAAGCTCCAGATCACAGCGCCGGGTGCAGCCTCTGCGCACGTGCCGCCGCCGCCATCTTGGACTGCAGTGTCGTGCGCGGCGCTTCTGCGCGCGGACGCAGAGTGTCTGGCCTCGCGGTTTTGTGCCTGGGGTGCTAATCCAGGCCCAGGGTTAGGTGCGAGGCCTCTGCATACGGCCCTCTGTAGACAAGTGAAACCAAACCACACGCAGAAGAAGAAGGTAGCCCTAATCACCTAGATTCCATCTTATTTTTTCTGGGAACCCAGTGGACTTGGCTGGAGACACTATGGGTAAGTGTTGCCCTGAAGTTCAGGGCATTTCATTTTGCGACTCATGTTTCCTGAACGAGGTTTGTAAAAACAAAATGAAGTTAGTCTATTTCTGTACTTCTTTGATGTCTTCTATAGAGAAAAGTTTTAGAGAAGGAATTGTAAAAAGCTTCGGAGTTGCAGAATAAAAAAATGACCTTGTTCTGATAAGCGCTAAAACCCGATAGAGATTTCTGTTTTTCATCAGAAAAATATAGCAATATAGACCTTAACATCTGTAGGATTATTTTAAAGTATTTTTTTTCTTAAATTGGTCTAAGAAGGTGTTATGAACATATTTTTGGAACTAGTGTTGTGGTCTTTATAATCCTATTTTCATTGCTTATGATTTTGACAGTTCATTCAAGTTTATATCTTTCTCACTAAATTGCTCTGTCAGAAGTAGAAGGTGATATATTTAAGGTGGAAAAGAAATAGGCTTATATCCTAAGACTGTCGAGGGCAAACAAAATGTCAGTGAAATGACTCTATGAGATGCATAAATCATCATAAAAGGAGCAAAAGAAAGGTGTTTTGTTTGTTTTTAAGGTGGCCCGTGATGAGTATGAGAGGTATTGAATTAGGACCTAATTACAACTAGAAAGAAGTTTAAAAATTGCAGAAAAGGCTGTAGTAGTTTAAAAACTCTAGTAGAGCACTACTCTTGGCTGACTCACTTAAAACCCGGAAGCTTTTTACCGATGCCTTTTATACATTCCTGCCAGGTTCCCTCCCAGCATCTGCTTTCATTGCATTGATATGTGTGGAAGCTTCTGTTTTCTTTCCTTAAGAGGAGGGAGTTTTATTGGAGGCGTGGCTGAAGGGAGTTCAGGCAATGCAGCAAGTCCCTGGGGCTGTCCACTTTTACAGGAGTCAAGGCCCAAACCAGCAGAACTTTTTTTTTTTGTCCTTTTCTGGTCACACCTGTGGCATATGGAAGTTCCCATGGTAGAGGTAGAATCAGAGCTGAAGCTGCCGGCCTGCACCACAGCAGTGCTAGGTCTTTAATCGACTGAGTGAGGTCAGGGATCGAACCTACATCCTTATGGTTACTAGTTGGGTTCTTTACTGCAGAGCCGCCATGGGAACTCCTAGAACATTTTTCTTATAACAAGGAGTTTGTTGAGATTTTAAGGAAGGAGTGGTTAGTGTAGGCTGAGTGAAGTGTTCAGATCTTCTATTTCCAAATAAAAAGCACAACCTTTATTACTTAAACATTTTTACTTTTATTTCAAGTACAATCATTTAACATGAATAATTGAACTCTGAATCTTTTGATCCGGCCTCTAGTTACAAAATGGGATTATATGTATATTTTTGTTGTAATCCTCAAAAACTGTAAGTTTAGGAAATTTATGAATTGTGGAAGAAATAGAATCAGCTGTTAGAATAGTACCGGGCACACTACAAACATTTAAGTGTAATAATGTTAATATTGATAAGCAATCTTGCCAGACCTGTAGCATTCAAATAAAGACAATTATTGAAAG
Organism: Catagonus wagneri; assembly: GCA_004024745.2. Lineage (NCBI taxonomy): Eukaryota > Metazoa > Chordata > Mammalia > Artiodactyla > Tayassuidae > Catagonus > Catagonus wagneri. The sequence continues at coordinate 21,864,604 of PVHT020000886.1, read as the reverse complement.
ATTACTGTGGGAGTTCCCTTCGTGCCTCAGCAGTTAATGAACCCGGCTAGCATCCATGAGCACACAGGTTTGATCCCTGGCCTTGCTCAGTGGGGTAAGGATCTGCATTGTCATGAGCTATGGTGCAGGTCACAGATGTGGCTCGGGTCCCACGTTGCTGTGGCTGTGGTGTAGGCCAGTGGCTATAGCCCTAGCCTGGGAACTTCCCTATGTCATGGGTGCAGCCCTAAAAAGCCAAAAAAAAAAAATTACTGTGGATTATGAACAGTAATAAGATGCTTTTTCTGCTATCCATCATATTGTATACTTAAAAAATTTTTCATATATTTCCTTCAAGAGTTCTTTCCTGAATGACCTGAGAATTATTGATTTCTTCACCTTACCTTATTTGGGATGCTTACAGGTGTTCTGTATCAGAGATGTGAAAAACAGTACACATACAGGAAAGCATATAAAACATGAATGTACAACTTAATGGCTTACTACAAAGTAAATATCCATAGAAATTTGCTAACAAACCAGTTTGCTCTCTGCCTTTCCCTTCATCACTGCTCCTCTGCAGGTAAATATGGTCTTGTGTTTTTTCGGTGATGAATTACACGCTTTAAAAAATAATTTTCATGAATAAGAATGAATTCCTAAACAATATAGCTTTTTAAAAACAATTAGAGTAGTATAGTATGTATGCTTTTGTGATTGGCTTCTTTTGTTTAACTTTGTGTGTTTTAAGGTTTATTCCTATTGTTCGGTGTGGCTCTAGTTTCATCTATTTTGTTGCTATATTGTCTTCCATTGTATGAGTATGACAAGATTTATTTATCCATTTTCCCGCTGTTGGACATTTGATTGGTTTTACCATTTGCGAAGAATAACGCTGCTTTGAATATTCCCGTTCAAATGTGGACCCATTTCCAGAGAATTCATTCTGGAGTAGAATTGCTATATCATAGGATATGCGTATGATGTCCTTTACTAGATAATGACAATTTTTTTCCAAGTTAAAGCAATTTACACTCCCCTGTCCTTACCAGTGCTTGATAGCTTTAAATAGACTTTCCATTTTTATACACTGATAAGTGTAAAGTTGTGATATATTACAATGACTTTATTTTTCATTTTCTTTGTGTGTAATAAGGTTGAGCCCCTTGAGTTACCTTTTTTGATCATTTAAATTTCTCTCTTTTCTGATATGCTCATTCCAATCTTTTGTCCATTTTTCTATCGAATTATCTTTTTCCTTTTGATCTGTATTCATTTCCTACATTCTAGATGCAAAGTATTTGTTTTATGTATTGCAGGTATCTTCTCACTCTGTCATTTTGCCTTTTAATTCCTTATAGTGTCCTTTGAATAGAAAATTCTAAATTTTAATGAAATCAAGTTTAACTTCTTTCTCATAAGGGACTTGGAAAGGCTTTTGTGCTTAGGAGGGCCCCAGAGGGTCCTTGCTCAGTTTCAATTCCTCCTTTCCTTGATGCTGCTCAATCTGGAGGGAACTGGTGTGGGGCAAGAAAGGGAATACAGTTTTGGATGGAGGAATTCAGCTTTAGGGAGACCCTGTTTCCTATTCATGAGACAGCCAGGTGAAGGGATGGGAGAACAAAATTGCAAATTCTTCTCCCCAAAGGGCGGGGTTCAGGCTGTTTATGGCATAGAGAAGCAGGGTGGTCCAAGGTGTGGAGAGTGTGGGGACAGGTGAATTGGAAATAAGAGAAAGGTGAGGTAATTGTGGTTCTGTACAGGTGTAACTGAGCTACAGGCTTCTTCATGGGGCTATGGTCGGAAAATTGTGGGGCTGGCATGTTCTGAGGGTGGAGCATCTGGCCCTCTGATTTAAAAAGTCACCAAGTAGGCACTCAGGCTTGCCAGTCGGAGGGTTAGTGGTCCCAATCACTCTTAACCGGCTTGTGCTGGAACTGAACACTGCTGACTCTAAATTCCTTTAAAAAAAAAGAAAAACAAAAACTTGGGCAAACATCTTATTGTTTAGCTTATGTGCCACTTGGAGGACATGCAAGGTTTTGTAGCCACAATTAAAGGGAACTTGATCCGTGAAGGCAGGTTACAGGTTTAATGATCCAACTGTGATTACCTCGGTTTCACCAGTTTAATCTTTAGAAAATTGGTCATATAATTTCCCTCCAGAATTTGGCCTTCACATTTAGAATAAAATTCAAACTTCTTTATATGGCTCGCATGGCTGTTTCTCTACCTCGGCTAACACCAGTCTCTCTTTCTGGTTTTGCTCTAGCCAAACCGACGACCTCTCACTGCTCCTCTAACCCACAAACTTGTGGGCACCTTAGGACTTTTACACTTGCTTCTTCCTGGGCCTCTGTTATTCTTTCCTTGAAACTGACTCAGCTAGCCCGTAACAGAGCCTGGCACATTCCAAGTGTGCAAAAGCTATTGAAAAACAGATGGATGGACAAATGAATGACTGATTAGATGGAATAAATTTTGCAGGGGAAAAAAAACGACTTTATTAGTATAGTATAAACAGATTTTTATTGCATTAGTAATGCAGTCTAATTTGTGCTACTGAAGGTAGGGAAATGCCCTATGAGCTCTGTTAACTTGTTGCAGTAATATCTCAGTTTCATTCAGTTCCTTTTTTCTTCAAGATAGATTTTACTTAATTTGAATTCTGATCAGTTTGATTTCTTTACTCTGGATGATTTGTTTCATGGTTGTCCATCAGATTAAACAAAAAAATGTCCTAATACTCTGAAGTATTTTTCTCAGATCTTATGCCTCCTCAAGACAATTTGATTATCATGGGTAGAATCTTAGACTGGAAGGCACCAAGGAAATAAACTGTTAAACTCGACCCGTTGCAGAAATATTCTAAAATGTTTATTCAGGTGATCATCTAGCTTCTGCCTAAATGTCTCCCATGATCAGAAAACTTTTATTTCAAAGACAGCTGATTCTTGCGGAAATGACTCACTAGAAATATGGCAGGGAAATGATCTCTTTTCCCCAAGAGATTATTAATTAAGCTGATTAGAAGTGGAGTACGCTGAATTTTCAAATTTGGATTATGTAGACATGAAAAAGAATTATGTTTTGAATCTGTTTGAAGATTAATGTTTAGCAAATTGGAAAATAGGAATTAATTGTGTACAATAGGGCCTGTAACACATTTAGATAAATCACATGAGAAATTCTGAACTCCATTCTCTCTAACCGTGGAGTAATTAGTATGGTTCATGGCAAATTAATGCTCTGGAAGACTCACTTTGGATATTATTATAAAGTATTTTCCCTGAGTCTTCTAGAACTCAACCCTTCTTTTATTATCCCATAATAAATGTTCTACTATCATTGCATCCGTGATGTTATATTTCTGTCATACAATGTATTGAGTATCTTACACATACGTTTCTTTTTTTTTTTTTTGCTTTTTAGGGCTGCACCCGCGGCATATGGAGGTTCCCAGGCTAGGGGTCCGATCGGGAGCTGTAGCCGCCGGCCTTCGCCACAGCCACAGCAACGCGGGATCTGAGCCGCGTCTCCAAGCTACACCACAGCTCACGGCACCGCCGGATACTTAACCCACTGAGTGAGGCCAGGAATGGGACCAGCAACCTCAAGGTTACCAGTCAGATTTGTTTCCGCTGCGCCACAACGGGAACTGCTTGAGTGTCTTAATGGCAGGAACTATGTCTTATTTATCTTAGTTTCAATAGTGTGTGGTAGAAAGTGGTATAGTATAGCAGACTGGAGCCTGGAACGTATAAGGCTCAGTAAATTTGTTAAATGAATGATCTACACTGTGTAATTAAGACCTCCAAGGAGTGTAATATTCAGTTGTTCCTTTAAAGTTTCTGGAATAGTTCTCTTGTTATTAGTTCTGTTCACTATTTTAAACTCATGAGGATTCAGTTCGAACTTCAAAATATTCACTTTGCCATTAAAAAAAAAATTGGTTAGTCTGTGTATTTTCTGTAGGCTGAAGAGGATTCTCCCTGGCATTCATAACTCTTCCTGACACTGAATTAGGGTGCTAGAATGTTTCTACCAGTTTCCAGGATGATTTTTTTAAGAACTGAAAAGATTTTTGAATCACTACTTCTTTCATAAATACTCAGAATTGCTTTCATGGAGCTACTTGGCTATCAGGAAAATAAAGCTCATCATTACATTAAAAAAAAACTTTTAAAGTAAGTGTTCTTCAGGTGTTCAAATATCTCTTCATAGAAATATGAAAATTTGATAAATACTTTGTTTTCAACAAATAATTGAATTTGCTGTTTTTTGCTAAATAAGTACTTTCCTTTATATAGCTTTCAGTGTATACTAGCAAACAAGTACGTTTATGATTATGTGGAAACACATGCACACACGCATACAAACACACTCCCCCGAGGCTTACTGTAAATTACCAGTTTAATAGTGTCCTCACAGGGTGCAGCCAGGGAGTGTCAAGCTGGACGCCTGCCTTAGTTATAGAGCTTGATTATAAGGCAGAAGAAAGTGCCAAAGCTAGAGTCTAGTTGGCAGTTCTCTTGTTGGAGGACCAATTAAGTAAATTGTTTTGGATTGTCCTTCATAAATCAGAACTTCCATAGCCACTTAGGCAGAGAAATGACTTTAGAAGAGTTCATTTGAAATAGGGTGTACCAAGGATTTGTTTGTACATTTTACTGAAAGTCCATTAAATTTTCATCTTCTTCAAAGTAAATGAATTCAGTGTAGGAATTGACAGTTTTACATGAAGAAATACAAGATGTTTTCCTCACAGTTGTTCTGACACCCAGTTGTCATGGGTTGGCTTTTAGAAGGAGGAAGCCCTGACACATAGGTAATTATGCATAACCAAGCTATGCTAGAATCCCATAAAAATTCAGTTGCGTTTTTAATTCAGATTATATAAATTGCTGTGCCATTAAATGTTAATAAATTTTATTTATGTTCTTTGGGTGTGTGTGTGTATATAAGGGAAGAAGGGGGGTGAAAGGGGGAGAGAGAAGGAGAGAGAAGTTTCTTCACTAAGTTAATTTTCTTGAAATAAAGCTATTTAACCTTTAGTTTGCAAAGCAACTCTTCCCATTTTTTCCCCGCATAACTTTCAACTCATTACTTGAATTTAGCTACTGAGGATCCCTAATCTCTTAAAAATAACTGCCACTGGTGATTGTTAGTTCTTCAATGTACTCTTAGTTGTTAAAAATCGCTGTGTGTGTTTATGGTTGTAAGTTACCTGTGAAGGTTGTGTACGTGTATTTACTCAGCATCTCTATGGAAGAAGAGATTTCACATAGATGAAGGATATTTTCAATAAAAGTCGTCATGAAAATTATAATTCTTTGGTCTCTGGTGCAGAGTGAATATTCTAGTTTTGATGGTAAATGCCTGAAACTGATCAGTTAGTTCCTATGGAGGCGTGTTCTTAGGGGATATTTAAGATGACCATAGGACCGCAAAGGGCTTCATACGTGTTCTTTTAGGACCTACACCTCCTATAGAGTATTAAGAAACCAGAAATTTCAAAAAATGGTATTTTTCTTGACTCATATTGTTCTGTCTTGGACGTAATCTACAGCTTCTTCCTTGGCAGGTTTCTACACTTTGCCCACTTATCAGCCTCGATGAGACTTCCTCAGAGGAAACTCCCCCGACCCTGCAGACTTACCCAAGTTTCTCCAGTTTCTCACTACTAGCACTTAAATTATCACACCTGTGGTCAGATCGTTAACTCTGGAACTAATGTTTCCCCTGGCATATAGCCGCAGTACCATGCAACATTCACCGAAGTCTTCTTGAGAGAATATAAAAGCCACAGTAATAAAGATTAAATAGTGTTTGTGAAACATATATACTTTTCTGGCTGGAAAGTAAAGTTTTGTGATCACATGCGGGCATGTGTGCGTATTGGCTTTGCTAGAGAGGGGTGCTGATTGCCCTAGATCCCAGTTTGCTGGGCTATCCAGTCCCGGTAGGCTGTGACTCGAGTGTACACTCCTGGCTTATCTGGCAGACCACACTGGTAGCCCCAGCTGACTATCCCCACAAGGAACCAAAGCCGCCGTGAGTCTTCCTGCTGCAGTGGGCCACCAGAGTCACCCTGAAGGAAACACAACGATGCATTACGTAAGTGTGAAGACAACCCAGGAGTGTCGAGCTTATTTCTATGGTAGCGACGTCACATCCATTATGACAGTACAGTTGGTCTGACGCTTGCCGGTGATACACTATACCAAGCCCTGTGAAATTCCCCCAGATCCTCCAAGTACACATTGTTCCTTCAGCCAGTGTGAGAAGATAAGCACATCTCCCAGACTCCACCATTCTGCTGCCCCTCCTAGGCTCACCTCCTCCTGGGGGCCGTCCCTGACCCGCGCCTTTCCTCCCCGCTGTCACCCCTTCCAGCTTTGGGCTAAATTCGTTTTTCACTGTCTGTGCGCCCACATCCTATGTGTTTATCTTTTTCACTGCTGCCTCGTAGTTTATACAAGCACATTTGTGTGCCTGTGTTAGCTTACCCCCACTGGGTCACCTCCCTCCTCACCACAGCTGTACAGCTGTGTGGTCTTCATCGCATTTATGATAGTTACTCATTGTCTGTTTTTCAGTTCATACTGTAAGGTCCATCAGGGAAGGGGCTCTGCTCTAGACACTGCTGTATCCCAAGAAGGAGCCCAGAGGAGATGCTAAGAAAGTGTTTGTTGAATAAGTTTTTGGAAATATCACTTATGTTCCTATTCACAGCACAATGCGTGGTATTGGATGCATAGTATGTCAAAAGGTATTCTTTTGGTGAATAGTAGAAAAGAAATTCATATGGCAATGAGTAAAGCACTCCTTATGCAGTACTTACTAGCCAATTATAGTAATAAAATGACCAAGCACATATTTGTGCATGTAACAATCAAGTTGGGGAGAAAAATTGGGAAATATCTTATATGCTGCATGATGGGTTAAGTCTGTGGGTTCTGGAGTTCAGATAGCCTATGTTTGAATCCTCTACTTAGTAGCTATATGACTTAGCCACTTAATAGTTCTCTGACCTCAGCTTCCCCATCTGTAAATCATATTTCTATGTGTTTAAATGAGTTTAACACACTCAGCACTCTGAGTACAGCCTGCTAAACAGTCAGAACTAATAAAAGTCAGCTATTATTACCAAGTGTGCTTTGAGAATAGTTTGCTATTCATTTGTCTGCTCTTAGTCTCTAGTCCTTCCATACTTACTTAATTACTGGTACAGACGAGGAGAAGGGTCAGTGTGTGAGTCACCGCCTTGCATGGCAAGTGCCGCGTGGGGCCGGTTGGCACCTCCCTCCTTTACATCATGCATGTGTGCTCCAGCTACCCAGTTCTCAGCACCTTCCCACTGTTGTGTTTTTCTCCTATTTATTCTACAGTAAGGCAATTTTCTGTATAATATCTTACCAAGAGTGGGCAAACAAGTATTCAACTGAGACGTGTAATTTTTCCTGTATCTGGCCAGCCTCACTGCCTGATTGCACAGATATTGAGCCTGCATTCTCTCTTCTAGACCATAGCCTCGCTGAGTTCAGGTGATGCACTGTCGTGAAAGCATAGAGTATGGTGCATAGAAAGTAAGTAGTGGAATTTAAAAAAAATGAATGAATGAACAAAAGTAAATAAAATCTAATAAGCTCTTATGTAAAGTTTTTTTTTTTTTTTGAGGCCAAACTCTCTGTCTTATAGTATTTCTGCTGAAAATCAGTGAGGGCCTGAGTGTAACATGCAGAAAAAAGTTTCGGGATGAATTATGGCTTGAACTGAGTTTGGAGGAAGAGCAGAGTTTGTATTTGCAGAAGGTAACGGGCGTCATGAGTAAACCATGAATAAATGCCCGTCTCTATCTCATGTACATCCTTAAGCCAGTTCTAATTAATACTTAGTCGATCTGAAATTATCAGTGTAGATGTGTTGCCTACTTGATTGGTGGATTCTTTGTAAAACTACTCTGAAAGTTGAGGATTTAACGTTACAGGGCTAGCAATAAAAGAGAAACAGGAAGGGGGGCAAGAAGTGTTTCTACCACAAAGTTATCTTCACTCAAAGGGAACTCAATCCACTGAGTAATTAACAGTCTCTTAAAACTTGACAAACAATTCCCCTCCACCCCCACACAACTTTCGGTCCATAAAAATGTTTCATTTGGAGGAAAGTGTTTATGGATTGGGGTCTTTGCCAAAACTATGTAAGAACTAATTCTTACCTACTTTTTCAAGAATGTGAATACTCAATATAAAACTCAGCAGTGTTTGAAGGAAGAATAAACCTCGTTTTCCTGCGTACAGTTTACTCAGCAAAGTAGTAGCAGATTTCTCAAAAAAGCATTGATTTTGTTAATTCCAAAAATGTAATTTTGAAGCTGTTTTATAAGTAGCTGTTGCTATTACTGTATGGCGGTGGGTTTCTTTTTCCTTTTTTTTGTCTTTTTAGGGCCACACCCGCGAGGTTCCCAGGCTAGGTAGGGGTCCAGTCAGAGCTGTAGCCGCCAGCCTATGCTACAGCCACAGCAACGCAGGGTCCACGTCTGTGACCTACACCACAGCTCAGGGCAATCCTGGATCCTCAACCCACTGAGCAAGGCCAGGGTTCGAACCCACGTCCTCATAGATGCCAGTAGAGTTCACTAACCATTGAGCCACAACAGAAACTCCAGGGTTGGGTTTCATATATAGAAATAAAATCCAAAAAGATAGAACCACATCAGTTTTTTAGATAATTTAATTAAAAACTTAGGATTAAAATCTTATTCTAATTACTTCAGTATAAGACCTTCATTTTTTTTTTTTTGTCTTTTTGCCTTTTATCTAGAGGCGCACCCGCGGCATATGGAGGTTCCCAGGCTAGGGGTCTAACAGGAGCTGTAGCTGCCAGCCTGAGCCACAGTCACAGCAACGCGGGATCCGAGCCGCATCTGCAACCTACACCACAGCTCACGGCAACGCCGGATCCCTAACCCACTGAGCAAGGCCAGGGATCGAACCCGCAACCTCACGGTTCCTAGTCGGATTCGTTAACCACTGAGCCACGACGGGAACTCCAAGACCTTCATATTTAAGGTTAGCATTTTTATATTTGGTTGGATATTACGAAGTAGATTGAAATAGTTTTTTTCCTTCATCAGTGCTGTTTACAGTTGTGGGAACTGTTATGACTCAGGTAACTAAGCTCTTTATAAATTTTCGGTCCTCGAGATGCTGATATTCAGACGTTATTTATATTTATAAAATATGTTGTCTATGATTCTTGGATAAATGTTTTAAGTCTTCAGAGGAGAAGGATGAGATGAAAGTTATTGATGTCAGTGATCATGGTCCAGGTTGACAACAACAGTAAAAACAGCTGAGATAGCTGAGATTTCTTTTTTGCTTAGTATGCCCCTGACATATTTAATTTCCATCTAACCTTTAGTAGTACCTATACATGTAGATACTATTATTCTGTCTTTTTTTAGACAAAAGAACTGGTTATAGAGGTTAAGGAATTCCAATTTGGGCTATCTTGTTTTTGAACTTGATAGTTAACCACTCTGTAGTTTGGCTTCTCAGAATCTGTTTCATGATTGATCAACTTCATATAAGAATGTTTTCTCTCAAATCTAGATGATAAAATTTGAGGACTAAGCCTGCAAATTGTAATATTGTTATGTCTGTGCCTGTCACAGTATAGCATGCTAGTAAGTGCTTATAAACTTGGATGAAGAACTTACCTGGCATGCATCTGCTCCCCCTTCAGGTAGTCCAGCGCATAGCATTCCAGGCAGGACGTCTCCGTTATAACCAGCTGGCGAGTTACATACATCGTTACTTATTATATTGACCTGTGCTTGCTCTAGATCTGGAACCGTGTTGCCTGTTAAGTATAAAAGCAGAAAGAAAACGGACTTCAGGCTGAATAAATTAATGACTCTATGGTGAATTAGGAAGGGATAATTGTAATCCAAACATTATCTCTCACTCAACAAATAAAGCTATGGACGATGTACTAGTTTTTTTCTCAGCAAAGATTTCCATAGTAGAGATGGATTAATTCCTTTACACAGATTGGTGTCTGTCTTTTTTTTTTTTTGCATTAGTTCTGGGATATAGTGCACCTTACACCTTAAGACACCTTTGACTATTAGAATTGGAAATATCCACGGATTGACTTTGAATTATAAAATTACATATTGAGTAGCATTTAATCTAATAACTGAAGGGAAGCCACTCTGGTTTCAAGGCTAAAGAATGAATTTATTTTATGTTGATGTTCCTTCAAAATGGCATTGCCATTTAAATTTTTATCTTCTACACCAGATTACTTTGGGCCATGAAAATACAACACAGTATTTTCTAGGACAATTAAGCCTTTGCTTTATTCCTTGGAGAGACAATCTGTGATACCAGTAGAAGCCCATGGAAATTGTTAATGCTATCGTTCCACTCCCTAGCTGATACTTTTTTTTTCCGCTTGGTAATATTTGCTCTTTACTGTCACCTTCATTTTTATTATAATTTTATTTGCCTAATAAACAAATATGAACAATACTTATGTACATACAGAATTCCTTGCTCTAAAGACAAATTTATTTCATCTCAGAATACCTTAAATGGCAGTTAATATCTCAGAGAATGTTAAAACCCTTTGGGAATACCTATCCAGATCCTCTTTTAAATTTTTAAAATTTTCTTTGTAGGGAAGCCATTTGAGTCCTATTGATCCTCTGGATTATTGAAGAACTCATGTTTCTTCATCATTTTGTTTTACATTTCCGTCTTGCTATGTTTGAGAATTCCCTGTCATTTCTAGTGACATTGCTTTGCTTTGCTGAGGGAACTCTGGTTAGAAATTAGGATGACCAGACCATAGGACAGTTCTCTCCATGAACCTACCCTTCAGGTGTTCCTTAATTAAAAAATAAATATATATGGAGCTCCCGTCGTGGCTAAGCAGAAACTAATCCGACTAGGAACCGTGAGATTGTGGGTTCGATCCCTGGCCTTGCTCAGTGGGTTAAGGATCCGGTGTTGCCGTGAACTGTGATGTAGGTCACAGACACAGCTCGGATCTGATGTTGCTGTGGCTGTGATGTAGGCTGGCGGCTACAGCTCCGATTGGACCCCTAGCCTGGGAACCTCCATTTGCCACAGGTGTGGCCCTAAAAATAATAATAATAATAATAATAATAATAATAATAATAATAATAATAAAACAAGTACCAGGAGATATTGCTGGTTTTTATTTTTCCTGAGATACTTACCGCTATATCTCTGTGATCCCCATCCTGTTACATAAGCTGTGGAACCCGGTGGAATAGTCTGAGTAGCCTCTGGGAGACACACTGAATGGATATTTTTGGTAAAGGTGACTTCTCTGTTGAGTTGTACTAGTGCGATATCATTTTCATGAGTTTCAGGGTTATAATTGTTATGGATTAAAATATTCCTTACTGCTATTCTCTCTTTAGGAAATATAGTGGAAATACCAAAGGTTGCAGTCCATTGGCGAGGATCAGAGTAGCTGAAAAATATGAAAACATACTATTTGAATAGAGAACTTGTGAGACTTTCAAGTATTTGGATTTTTGTGTTTGTCACACACCCCCTGATACATTCCCCCCCCCCCCGGCTGCCCAATCTAGGAACTATTTGGTCAGCATTTCTTTGCAATCTGTTTCTGTAACTCTTCCATATGTCCAAAGAAACAGAAATATTTTAGAAAACATATCTTGGGGTGATGAACATCCTGATTTTTTGCTATTCCCATGAAGGTATTCTGATACTTTAATGGAAACTGGTATGACCAAAACTTTTCTTTGATTTCTCTCTTTTCTATATCTGTCCATTCAAGCAAAAAAGGCTGAAGTAATGATCACTTTAGTTTTAACTCATTTCTTCCAACTCTTATTTTTTTCCTTTTCTTTAGCCAGAAGCTCCATTTAAATAGTAGTGATGATAAGGGGCTCCATGTCTAATTAATGGAAGAATGATGTTTTTCTGTAGTAAGTGTGATGCTTGTTGAAGAATTTGGGTGTGTGTGAGAGAGAGAGAGAATACACACGCAAAGAGTATGAGTGCACTGTGGGACAATATATAGGACATATATATTTTATATATATGGTTATATAAAGTAAGGCATTATCTTTGTAGCTTAGAATCAGGACTTTTTAACTAAAATCCCAGAACACAAACCATACAGTTAAGAATGAATCAATTTAATGAAATCAAAATTAAGTGTATAGAGAACAAACTAGAGGTTACTAGTGGGAATAGGGTTGGGGGAGGGGCATGAGAGGGGTAGGGGATTAAGAGGTACAAAATATTATGTATAAAATACTTAAGCTACAAGGATATATTGTACAATACAGGGAATATAGCCAATATTTTATAATAACTGTCAACAGAGTGTAACTTTTAAAAATTGTGAATTGCTCTACTGTACAACTATAATTTATATAATATTGTACATCAGCTATACTTCAGTTAAAAAAGTGTGTAACATAAAAAATCAAAAGACATAAAAAAATTAAGTCTACCATAGACATACTTGCCAGATGAATGAGAAACCATGAGAAAACAGTGGCAATGTTTAATATCTAAATTTTTTGTAGAATATACAAAAGTCTGTAAATTAGCAATAAATGGAGAGAAAACTATTTTAAAATGGGCAAAAATATTAATAAGACTTTCATGAAAGAAGCCCAAACAGTCAGCAGATATGTGAAAAGATACTCAAACTCACTGTAAGTGGAGAAATAGAAATTATAACAATAATGAGCATCAGTGTGTATTCCTTTTTTTTTTTTTTTTTTTTGCCTTCTAGGGCCGTACCAATGGCTTATGGAGGTTCCCAGGCTAGGGGTCCAACTGGAGCTACAGCCGCCATCCTATACCACAGCCACAGCAATGCAGGATCTGAGCCACGTCTGCGACCCACACCACAGCTCACAGCAACGCCAGATCCTCAACCCACTGAGCAAGGCCAGGGATCAAACCCGCAACGTCATGGTTCCTAGTCGGATTTGTTTCCACCACGATGGGACTCCAGTGTATATTTGTAAGAATGACAAAAATTAAAAAAGTAATGGAAAGCATCGTAGTATATTTAGCACACTGTAAATGTACTTCTGGGTGTGTATGTCAAGGAATCCTTGAAGGTTTGTAGAGAGGCACAAGAGAAAGGGGTGAGAGAAAGTGTGTGTGCTGCTCTTTGTGGCTGTGGGAAGTTGGAGAGGCTTAGCTGGATGAAGGGATATGGTGAATGCAGTGGGGACCCTGTTAAAATTCCCAGGGTTGAGCAAAAACAGTTAAGGAACAGTATGAGACTTAAGTACACTCATCCTCATATAAATTAAAGGTATAACACACACACACACACACACACACACACACACACACACACACGCACGCACACACGCACACACACACCCCACACCCCCTCCCCCGTAGGTTTTGCAGGTAATTGCACATTTAAGGACGTGTCACGTATTTGTGTGAGGCCGGTGGGGGCAGGGAAGGCAGTGGGATCCAGACATGCCAGAAACATAAAAAATAAAATACAGACTGATGAAAATAAAGATCTGTGAGTAGTAGGTTGATTAATTCAACATGCTTCTAAAGTTGGATAAAAGTAAAATGTAACCAAATAATTTGAGAGTTTTGTGAACTCTAAATAGTGCAGTTGATAAAGAAAATAAAAATTGTGTATCCAGGAGATACTTTTATTCGGTACAGTAGCTTGCAAAAGAGTGAATGCTAATTAAAAATTCGAAAGAAGAATATTTGGCAACCAGCAAATACATGAAATTTTCACATTGAACTTCTTTTGCTTTAGTATCTTTAAGATACTCTTTTATTCCTTCCCTCCCTCCCTCCTTTTCTTTCAGCAAACAAATAAGAGCATGGTTTTGGAACCAGTTTAATTTACATTTGAATCTTGTCTATTTGCATATTGGTTGGCAGTGTTATTTAGGGCAAGTTTCTTATAGAATGTGGTTGATTGATATCCTGTCACACGGATGGAAGTATTAATTGAGACAGGTTAAGGTATGCCAACCACTGAGCTTGGCGCGGGGTAAGCGCTCAGTGAAGGTTATGATTGATTTCATCAACAAGCTATTGGCATGTATCTACTTTGTATAAGGGATAGCGCGAGTGCGAATAAAAACATAAATATGGTTTCTGCCCTTGAGCAGCTCCACGCTAATGGAGGAGACTGACAGAGGGCCACGAGTCACAGGATGGCTGTTAAGGATGAATTTCTGTGGGAATGACGTGGGGGAGGGAGGAGAACTTCCTAGAGAATTCAGGAGTGCGCTCTGAGGTCCCCATCACATCTCTGTACCTTGATGTAAGGCTGTCCTGGCCAGGCCTCATTGATGCCTTCTCAGGGCCAATCAGGTCTATAGGGAGGGTGCCAGTACGAGGTTGTGCTGTCATGGACCAAGCACGGAACGAATAGAAGGATGTGGGGAGGCAAAATTTAAAGATGTTCCAAGTCTTTAAAATCACTGGGAATATTTGTAATTGTGGCTTTCATTATAGCTTTGGGTTGCTGGATCTAAACAGAACTTAGAATTTAGTACTGTGTCTGTTACATCCTTCATTATGCTAAGGGCCTGCTAAATCCAAGTATTTGAATTTGTGGTTTCCACGTTAAGGGTTAATTGAAATCAAGTAGTGCCATTCCTCTTCTTTGGCCTTTCAGATGGCAATAAGTATTGAAACATTCTTGTGAATTTCATTTCTTGCATTGTCTGGGGCTCAGTAGTAAACGTGTCCATCCACATCAGAATTTGGCAACTCTGATATCAGAAATTTCACGTTTATTGACTGTGTAGAAAATATGGATCTAAGATAGCCATAATAAAAATGCAGAATAATTTGAGATTTCCTAAAACTTTTGTTCAGAAACCGTGCATTAAATTTTACACTCTCTTAATTTAACAACACTTTTGTACAGGCACAGTATTATGAAGCAGCACCTTCAAGTCTGCAAAGGGCTTAGACATAGTGAAGGTTTATAGAATTCCAGTGAAGATTTGATAGGAATATTAACATATTAGGGAGAAGAGCAGATGGAGCAGATGCTGTTAAGTAGGAAAATGTAGGATGAGTCCAGGAGACGAGAATAACGCAGTTTGGGCAGAGCTCAAGGTTTATGCTTTGAGAAGAAAGCCTTGATTGATCCGATTGGAGGGCCTGAGAGTGTGGTAAGAAAGTTGGGTTTTAGTCAGCAGTTATTGAAAGGGTCTGAGAAGAGAATAAATAAGGTCAGAGACACGAGTTCAGGTCACCATCACTTTTCTGAGAGTTTTTGAGTTTAGTTCCCAACAACTGCTGGGTATAGGATGCCTCAGGAATTAGAGACGCTTGACCTTAGCGGTTTAGTCACTGCAGGCTTCTGTTGTGAGTACCTCTGTTGTGAGCAGTGGGGCCTCTTCTTTATACGGACAGGATAAATCGATGTGTCCTACTCTACACTGGCAGTTTATTTCGCTAGTGTTAGCAACTGCCTTTGGTAAATCAATGAAGAATTCTCTGTAAGTTGTTTAAATTCACTTTTTATGCTACTCACTGTAACTGATCCTAAGTTTTGTGCATGTCCAGCTCTTACATTGGAACGTAGTTTCCCTTAAAGTAGTGGAAATGTTTGTTTAATCGGCGTCTTTGTTAGATAACACTGTGCTCATAGTAGATACTCATTTTTTTGAAAGAGTAAATTAATGGCATAGGGCCATCTGAGATCAGCCACCAGCCTGCTGATCAGTTTATATGACATAATGAGCAAATTTCCTGCAACAATGCATTTGGCTTACATTTAGCATGTTCACATTAGTGTATTTATTCCTTCTAGTAACACTAAAACATAGATAAGAGTATGTCCCTAATTTGCCCCTAATTTGAAGAAAAAAAGGGTTTGTAGAGGTTCAGTATATTTCCTAAGCTTTCATAGCAAGGATATTTATTTATTTATTTATTTATTTATTTATTTATCGTTTTTAGAATTGCACCTGTGGCACGTGGAGGTTCCCAGGCTAGGGGTCTAGTTGGAGCTACAGCTACTGGCCTGCGCCGGAGCCACAGCAACGCGGTATCCAAGCTGCATCTGCAACCTACACCACAGCTCACAGCAACACCAGGTCCTTAACCCACTGAGTGAAGCCTGGGATCGAACCTGCAACTTCATGGTTCCTAGTCGGATTCGTTTCCACTGAGCCTCCAAGGGAACGCCCCCATAGCTAGAATTTAAATTAAATCATTCTGACACATAGCTCTTTGTTATCATAACGACACATTGTTACCTAAAGCAGAGAAATAAGAGTAAAAATTAGCAGGCTGAAGGAGAAAAAAGTATTTCTGCTATCATGAATAGGAAGAAAAGATGCATTAATGTTTTTGCGTTAAATTCTCCTGAATCATGCAAACATGTTCAGTTCTGGGAGTATGAGTGGAATCCTCAGGTGTGTGTCCCCTGGTTCCCAGATGGGCAGGTGACTGTGGTCCTACCTTCTGAAGCAGTGAGCTGCGGTCAGGATCCATCTGTCACTGATCAGGACTCCTCCGCAGTGGTGCAGGTTATTCCTCTGCAGACTGACCTGCCAGGGCCAGTCTCCTTCCTCAGCCTTAGTGCCGCCTATGATTCTCTCCTCAGACAGTGTTATTAGGTCTGGACGGGCCCCACATCCTAATGGGAAAAGGGAGTTAATGTGCTGAGAAAATCATGGTTCTTACGTTTGGGAGCTGCTGTAAGAGTTTCTCCATCATTTATGACTTTTACATCATTTATGTAATTTATGTATTCTTTCCTAGGATATGTTAGGCTTTCCAAAGTCATGATCGCTATGTTATATTTTTAGAGTACTAAGTGGCCGTTATCTATAGGCTGCGTTTTAGAGAACATTTCTGAATTTGATTGGCATGGAGGCTTCAAATTCTGGAGCAGCTTCAGAGTTCTCTGGGGTTCCTCATTAAGATAGGTCAGTGCTGGGGGTACCAGATCAGGCCCCAGCTTCCTTGGGAAATTTCCCTTTCTCAATAGCCTTGATACTCAAAGTGTGATCTGTGGACCCAGAGCACAGGCTTCCCCTGGGAGCTTGTTAGAAATGTTAGCCCTGTGTGTCTATTGGTAGATGAGTGGATCAACAAAACGGGGTGTATGTGTACACACACACACACATACACACACACACACACGGATATTACTTGGCCTCAAAAAAGAAGAAAATTCTGTCACTTGCGGCAACATAGAAGAGGTAGGGTATCATGCTAGGGGAATTAGCCAAAGACAAATACTACATGGTAGCACTTATATGTGAAATTAAAAAACAAGTTGAACTCCTAGAAACAGTAGAAAGCAGTTGTGGGGGGAGGTACTGAGAGTTTGGTAAAAGGCTGTAAACTTGTAGCTATAAGGTGAATAAAGTCTGAGAATTCAATGTATAAGATGGTGACCACAGTTGATAACACCACCATATGAAAAACTGAAATTTGCTGGGAGAGTAGAACTTAAATGATACCACCAAAAACAGGGAGGGGTATGATAAATATGTGTGGTGACAGATGTGTTAATTAGCTAGATGAGGGGGATCTTTTTTTTAATATATCCATGTATCAAAACATGGCACTGTACATTCTAAATATCTTATAATTTTATTTGTGAGTTATTTCACGATAAAGATGACCAACAACAAAAAGAAATGTTGATTCTCAGATCCACATCAGGAAACAAATCAAAAGCTCTGTTTTTTCTCCAACTTTATTAAGGAATAATTGGCAAATAAAATTGAATAGATTTAAAGTATACAGTGTGATGATTTTATATGCATGTATTTTGTAGAACGATTACCAAGATCAGGATAATTAACACATCTGTCACCTCACATAGGTGACAATTTTTTGTGTGTATGTGTAATGAGAAGGCTTATGATTTGCTCTCAGCAACTTCCAAGTATACAGTAAGTGTCGTATCGCTCACTGTAGTCAGTGGGCTGCAGTTCGAGTCTCAGAACTTATTTTAATAAGCGATTCACGTGCACAGGGAAGTTGGAGGGAAACTGCTCTCTTAAGAAGACTCTAAGTGGAGCTGCAGTTCATGTGTTCACGTGTCCAGGAGAGGTTTATTTAACCCATTACAAAGAAAGCTATTCTGGTGGTTAGAAAAAGCCATATAAATGGTGCAACTGAACATAATTTACAAGTCTACTGACATGCCACCAGAGAACCAGGGCAGGAAAATTTTCAAGGCTACCAAGGAGACTCTGATGAAATCAAACTGATAAGAGTGGCTGGAATGGCACTGCCACGTCTCTCCTCTAACAGGAGGGGGACACCCGAGCATCAGTTCATAGGCCAACAGAATCAGCAATGTCTTATCTCAACAACAACCCACATGAATGAACTGATAATAAAGATACCACCTTAATAGACACTGCCTTGGCAAAGAATACAGACCACTTGAACATTTATTCTTTTTATTTTGGTAAACCACATTTACAAAATAATTTAAAACTTACCTTCAGTGAAAATATTTACTGTATCCTGGTCAGTTAGTGCTGTGTTAAAAAAAAAAAAAGGGAGAGAGAGTCAGAGCAATACAAAAAGGCTGTATATCATTTCACCTTAATTTTTCTTTCTTTCTTTTTTTTTTTTTTTGAGGGCTGCACCTGCAGCATATGAAAATTCCCAGGCTACGGATTGAATCAGAGCTGCAGCTACTGGCCTATGCCACAGCCACAGCAACGCTGGATCTGAGCCACATCTGCAGCCTACTTTGCAGCTTGTGGCAAAGCCAGACCCTTAACCCACTGAGTGAGGCCAGGGATCGCTCTTATCCTCGTGAGTACTATGTCTGGTTCTTAAATCCACTGAACCACAATGGGAACTGCGCTTCACCTTAATTACTTAAAGTGTAGTCCTCAGACAAGCACAGTCAGAATCTCTTAGAGGACTGCTAAGTGTAGAGTCCTAGGTTCCATGCCAGACCTGCTGGAAGAATCTGAGTCGGGGCTCCAGAAGTCTATGTTTGTAATCTTACCCCAGTTTTTTGTTGTGCACACCAAAGTTTGTGCTTTAATTTCTCATCAAACACTTGGGATGCTTAAAAGATATCTCTGCTCTCTTGTAACTCACTTTACTTGGGAAAACAGAAATATAAGCTAGTCTTTGAGATATGATGTGAAAAATGTTATAATTTTTGTTTCTTTAATATATATGTGTATATACATATAACTATTACTGTATGGATACTGTCTGTAGTATTGCAGATACAGTGGTGAGCAAAATATAGGTGGTCTGCCCTCACATAATTGACAGATAGAAATTAATCAAGGAATCATTCAGATAAACCTACGTGCAAAGTAGAGAGGATAAAGGAGAGAGTTACTAATACCGTCTGATTCACAGACTTTATCGCGATGAAAATAGTATTTTTTTTGAAAATAATATGTTATTATTTGTTGTATTTTGAATACCTGAAAGGCATTTTTCTGGCAGGCAAGAGGTGAGAAGACATTCCAGGGAGAAGGTACAGTGGGCGCAGAGGCAGGGAGCTGTCAGATGTTTGTGGAGCGGTGCTGTGCGTAGGGAAGTGGGGCAGGAGCAGAGAGAGGAAGACGCGGGCACCGGACAGGGGCGGGCTGTCCATTCCAGGTTAAGGTCTGCATGTCCTACAGCCATCTCAAGCTCAACGTCACCAAATTTTACCCCAAATTTGCTGCTTATTTTTCCTCCTTTGGTAAATGACACCACTTCTACCAGCAGCTAGATATCTGAAATGGTCTTTAACTCTTCCTTTCTCACTGTTTCCACATCTTCTTGGTTTCCAGATCTTGTTCTTTCTTTCTTTTTTTTTTGTCTTTTGCCTTTTATCTAGAGCTGCACCCGCGGCATATGGAGGTTCCCAGGCTAGGGGTCTAACAGGAGCTGTAGCCGCCGGCCTTCGCCACAGCCACAGCAACGCGGGACCGAGCCGCGTCTGCAACCTACACCACAGCTCATGGCAACGCCGGATCCTTAACCCACTGAGCAAGGCTAGGGATCGAACACGCAACCTCATGGTTCTTAGATTCGTTAACCACTGAGCCACGACAGGAACTCCAATGTACTTTCTAGCCTCTAACTATCTCCTTTGAGTGAGCCCTATCTTCTGTGCCTTTTTAGTTCCTGCTTTCATCATTCGACATCTAGGCTATTACAGTAACCTTCAAACTGAGTTCCCTGCCTCCCCATTTTGCACTTTTCAGTGCATCCACCTCTGCTTTACCAGACTGACATTTCTAAAAATGTTGATCAGATCAGATTATATCCTTCTCTGCATGAGGTCTTTTAATGAGAAATCAGCTTTTTTTTTTCCTGCAAGATAAATCTAAACCTCTTAAGTTTTCCTGCTCTTTAAAATCAGTTTATGCAAACTTACTTGCTGCCAGAAGTTTCAAAGGGCTTGCGTATCATATCTGCTTTGTTAAGTGTTAGAGGAGTCAGAACATCCTCTTGGAGACAGGAAACAAAAAGAGCTGACTCTTCCTTTTTTTTCTTTGAATAAGAGAGCCTTTATTTCAGTACCGACTCCTCTATGTGACGATTATGGGCAATTCGCTGTCTTTTCTGAGTGGGGACAATGAAGGATCTATAACATGTGGTTGTTGTGAGGGTTAAACAAATTAATGCATGAGAATCAGCCAGGCAGGACGGACATAGCCACCCGTGGAGCTGGAGATGTGTCTTGGGGGTCCTTGCTGTTTTAAGCATTGACTGTAATTATAGGGGGAGGAGCTGGGAGTCCAGGGTAGGGATGGGAGAATTTGGAGGCCCTGGGGAGGTACCTTCGTGGGTCTGGTGCAGTGATTGTTTACCAAAAGGAAAGCATTTCAATATTTTAACAACTTGTAAAACTGTGACAAGCATATGCTGATTGAGGACCAGTCCAATGTGGGAGCCACCCAAATCCCTTAATCTTGAGTTTATTATAAGGGGAATTATGGTTAAGCTAGCAGTATGTGACAGAGTTGGAGGAGTGTCCTTAAATCCTATGTGTGTATTAAGTAATTCCTTTTTTCTGAAGTCATGCAACACATATTAATGGATTACCTGTTATGTGCTAGATACTGTGTAGCAGAAGGACGGCAACATGAACAAGGCAGACTGGTTCTTGCCTTTAGAATATTTATACAGTAGGATGAAGATAATACAGAAACCACAGACATAATTTTGTAGTTTCAATTGTGATAGATGCTGTGAAGGCAAATGAGGGTGTCTGTGTCAGAGGTAAACAGTTTAGCAGTGGGAGTTAGAAAAGGCTTGCATTAGAAAGAAATGATTCACATGAGACTTGATATATCCAAGAGGTCTAGGGAGTATTACGAGAAACTAGAACAATGTATGTGAAGGCCTTGAGGCAGGAAGGAGAGAATCTTTGCAGATGGGGAAAGTCAACAAGGGAGTGTGTGGCCAGGTAATGGTGAATGAGGAAGGGAATGGCAAACGGCTAGAGGGCTTAGTATGAGCCAGATCGTACAGGGCTTTAAATTACGTGATCATATCATTGTCATTTATTGTCCAAACCAGAACACTTAAGGGATAGTATTAATAATGATCCTTGGACAGTCGGCATGAATCAGGACTGTCCTTGGACAAACCAGGAAATATGGTGGTCTGCTTACAGATCGTGGTGTTGTTGTTTTTATTTTTGTTCTGTTTTGTGAGAAGCCATGGGAGGTTTCTCAGCAAGATTGTTTTTATATTTTAAAATACTTCCTTGATCAATAATATGTGGTCAATACATTGGAAAGGCACACGGAAGTATATAAGGAGAGTAGCATGGGGGCTGGTGCAGTAGTTCAGGTAAGAAGTGACGCTGGCTTGGGCCAGGGTGGTAGCAGTAGAGGTGGGAAACGGTGGAGACAGGTTCTGTTCCAGGCAGAAGTAGAGAGGATTTTCAGAGAGGAGGTAGGGATAGTGTTAAATCTAATTTCCTTTTATTCTACAGGTATTTACCAAACACCTTCCAATTGCAGGCTCTGTTCTCATTGAGATGGGTCCTTAGTTAAACTGTTTCCTGATCTTGAGCAGCTATTTGCCATTCTTATTACATAAATACCTTCAAATTGAGCATCTTAGAGCAACATCCCTCATCAGGAGTGTTGAGAGGGAAAAATAATAAAGAATCTTTAGCAAATAAAATTTCTATATGAATGCTAAATGATTCTTTAAATTTTAGAAGATTTTATATTAGAGAGATATTTATTATATTTAGTTTTATAATAAGTTGTTTTCATAAAGTTTAATTCCAAGGAGAAAAAAGTCAGTCTTTCGTTAAATTAAAACATGAATTAAACTAGTGGAGGGCTATATTGAAATGAAATGGTATATAAAAAATGATACTTGCGTGTTAACTCAGTTGAAGGGTTCATTACCAGGTTTCCAGAGTTATTCAGCATTTGGCGAAAAACAGACTCAATCCTGCTTTTCACTGATGCTCCGTTGGTATATCTGGTGAATTTAAATTTCATGACAATATCTACGATCACACCACTACCACTTTGCCTGAAAAACCATGAAGATATTTTTTAGAAATGTATAGTTATGATAACTTTCTGCTGTTCTCTTTACATATGCTTCCTGATTAAGCATTGAAAAAATTCACTTAAGGAATTTAGTGTTAGAACAGATTCACATAACAGTGTTTGTGTATATAATGCTATGTCACAGTGCTGTCCCAGAGACATTTGATTTCAATGTATAGCATACCGTACCCACCATTCAGGATACATTGTGTTGAAGTCAGAGTCCAAGTTGGGCTTGAGGTAGGTTTTTTGTTTCTTAATCTTTCTGTGTCTGTCTCCTCACATTAAAATAGGTTATTGTGAAGATTATGTGAATTAATATGTATGTATATTAAACTTTTGGGAAGAATTTATAGCATAGAGCGAGTACCCTGTAAGTAGCAGCTGTGGTTAGGCTTTACAGAGCTTGAGGAAAAAAAAACCCACTTAACTCTTTAAACAGATTTGTAAAGATATGAGCTTCCAAATTTATGGGACTTACAGGCTCGAGTTAATTTTCTGATACCTACACTCCTTCATCTGGCTACAAGAGCAAATTTTAGCTTCTGTAGTATTATGTTCAGATTTTATTTCTATTTCAATTAATCTAAGGCTTTTCTCCCCAAACCTTCATAATTTGACTAAAGGCTATAATTATCAAAAATCAAGAAACTTCCATTTCATTCCAAGTAAATTACCATGTAAATCACTTCCTCCACCTAACACTGGTGCTGTCCTTTTCTGAAAATGAATGCGCATTAGGCAGATTTGGTTTCAGTGTTCTTATATTCACTCTAGGCCGCTTCCTGTCATCTCAGTTGCCAGTCGTGCCATAATATTCACTTTAGATATTAACCAAGTACCTTTTTGTGCTGTAGGCACTGTTCTGTTTCAGAAATTACCTCTGACCACAATTCAGAGGTGCCATTCTCATGAATCTTGCCATTTAGATGAAAAAGCAGACACTGAACAAATAATTACATCTTCCATTTCTAGCAACATGAACATCTAAATAATTAAAAAACCTTTCTAACCAGAAATGCTAACTAAAATATAATAAATTCCATTTGAAGGACAAAGCTGGGCTCACGTGAAGGTAAGGAAAATCTGAGGAGATTAAAATTAAAGAACATGAATATTATGTGTTAAGCATTAGAATCACCCAAGAGGTTTGCGTTTTAGCCTTTAGTATACTAAGAAATACTGGAGATGAGGCCTTGGCCTGGTACGGAATAGGGAGATAGACATGAGGTTTCAGAAGAAGGCTAGGATTTTCAAAGAACTAAATGTTTGGTGAAAGCATGGATTAGAAAGAAACGCAAATCTCATGTCATGAAAGAAAAAGCATAGTTGTCTCAGAGGTCCAGGTCTGGATAGAAAAAAATATTTTCCTGAGAATTCATAATCATGAGCCTCGCTTTGTGAAAATTTTGCTTTTACACTAATACCAATGAAGTACCTAAAAGGATCTTCAGTCTGAACTGAGAAGATAAGAAGCTTATAGCACAGCTGGACAACGTTTGAGGAATATAAAAAGAAGGAATAAGGTAGCAAAGAAAACTGAGAAGGAATAACTGGAGAGGTAAGAGGAAAATGAGGGGTGTATGGGGTCATAGAAAC
Source organism: Catagonus wagneri (assembly GCA_004024745.2). Taxonomy (NCBI): domain Eukaryota; kingdom Metazoa; phylum Chordata; class Mammalia; order Artiodactyla; family Tayassuidae; genus Catagonus; species Catagonus wagneri. The sequence continues at coordinate 21,840,474 of PVHT020000886.1, read as the reverse complement.
CAAGGGACTGTACAGTTTCGAAAAGGATTGAAAGTCCGGTGGTGCCAAATCCTGTTGAGAGGTCCAAGAATAGGACTGCTGTGGTTTCTTCGGAGTTTGTGGTTCGTATGCCGTTGTTGAACTTGGCAAGGGCAATTAGTATTTTGTGAAGTCAGAACCCAGGTTGTGGTGGAATGAGCAGTAAGCAGGAGGTGAACACCAGGAGGAAAACACAGGTGGTGCATGCCGTCCTACTAGTATTGAAGCTAGTGGCTGGTACAGAGATTTTCCCAACAGTATGAGGTGAACGTGCACTGAACTGACTGAAATGTCCTTTGGAAAATACTCTTCCTATGGATTCTTTTAATCCTCAAACTCCTCAGCAAATCTTATCTGACCAGAGCTCCACGCTTCTGGGTAGTTAACAAAGTGGCTTTACTGAAAATAAGGAAAATTAATTTTCCTGTGGTATTAGTATTTGGGAAAGAGTATAGTGTCTCTCCCGTCTGAAGAGCTTTTGTATATTATTTGAAGGATGGAGCAGTGTGGACGATCGAGGCATCTGTGGTAGGGTCGGTAAGGGTGGCTGCTACTTTAGTTGGGATAACCGTTGCATCGTATCACGGGGATAGGTCCACATTCAACTAAGGCAGGAATGGCACATAACTAGCATGTATGCTGCTCCTTCCTCTGTGATTAATTCATGGCAGACATGTCTGTATTTGGCCATAGCATCCTCGCTACAGCGGCATTCCAGGCAGCCAGAAACCAAAAAGCCACTTTTGATGTTGGTTTAGTGTTCTGATCTTGGACAGATAGGCCCAGGACCATAGCGCTACACACTTCCAGGGGCACTGTTTGCGTAGGCTGCACTGTGAATGGTACCCCCTGGATTTATATAATAGAATAACCCTGAGACTGTACCTTCACCTGACTGTCTCTTACCCTTTCCTCCTTTTCCCACCAAGAATTGAAGTAATATAGTTATTTGCATTAGTAGGTATATAGACGATATGTGGCATGTTTTGTTTCTGTTTGGCATTGGTTTTTAAGCTTCCCATTGTACTGTTTTGATGGTATTGCAACACGTTGTGTAACATCTCATTTATCATCTATGCTGTGAACAAGGTCATATGCACCAAGTTGTATCTGCGCTTAACATTTTTTGATGTAGTTCTGCTCACCTCAGTTTGACAACATGAGCTCTGACGAACTGATTTCTTAAATTTGACTCCTTGAATGTTTTAGTAATCTGTAAAATAAAAGGAAGAAACTTCTCTGTAATTGAAGTTCTTTCTTGGCTTTCTCTTTCTGCACAATCTTGCAATATGGGACTGTGTTAATAGAGACGAGAGTTTTTAGTTCAGTTTACTGTAGTTCAGTACCATCTCAGAACACAGGGGATGGATTTCGGCAGCTTACATGACCTCCTAATGTGGTGCTTGTTTCTTCATCTGTTGCACAAAGATGATAATGGACAAGACGCATCTACACTAGAAGCCATTCTAGACACAGCAGGTGTTTTACTTCATGAAAGCCTGTGGTATGTGATTTAGGGGCTGTTCCCAAGAGGGCTGGGTCATGAGCCAGCCCCACACTAGATGGGTGCACTGATGCAGCTTACAGTGTGTGATCCTGCAGCGGCTGCTCTTCAGTGGGTGAAATCAAATTAAAACGAGTAGCCGTGGAGAGCTTGATGAGAGGGGAGAAGAGAGGCAAGGGGCAGTCTTTTCTCTCTTGTTTCTGATTACTGCCTTAGCATAGATTCTGTTTAGCATCGGTTTGTATTTCCTGACTTAATTTTGCCCTAAATCATTGCTCAATGCCAGCAAGGATGGTCCTCTTGAAATATAAGGTTTAGCTTCTCAATGAATTGGTAGTGGTTCCGTGACTGGCACAGTTGCCCTAAGATTCAGGGTGAGACGTATTGAGCTTTTATAAGGTGGAGGTGAACATGAAAAGGTGAAGATGGGGAAATTAAGTAACATGCTAAATATTATATTAAGCCAGGATTGGCTTAATATAAGTTCTTCTTGAGACTGTAAAGTTTATGCAGTCTCTATCACACAATATTGTATCTTATTTTTAAATATCCATGCCTTTAGTCTAGATATTAGACTGATGAGTTGTTATATAATTGATAATTTTTTTCCTTCTAGAGGCCTTGAACATTTTTAAGAATTATGAGGCAATTCATTCTATCAAAAGTACCTCTACGCACTATAATACTGTTTAGTTATTTAAAATAGTATATTTCTTGATACTTAAATACCTCTCTGACATATTTTTGAGAAAACAGCGGTGATAAACAAGCATGTATGGTCTTACTCTGTTGACAGAAAATTCTGTGTTGTGCATGTGTGATCATGCGGTTTGCGTAGAAAGGTAGTTGGAACATCTTAATATTAATAGCGGATGTATCAGGGTGTTGAGATTTTGTGCATATTTCTTTCTTCTTTGTATTTCTCAAATGCCCTGAATTTTCTGCATGCTTGTGTATTACCTTTATAATAGAAGACAATACTATAATTACTTTCATTTTTGTAACAAGATTTAGATAACATAATTTACTTTATAGGCCATTTTTGAGAGTAATTTAAGAATAACAAATTAGATTGTAAAGTTTTTTTGTCAGTGGGAATTATATTTTAAAGTTTTCCTGCATATCTTCCAAAGGTGCTGGTAGTGCTTTTTAAAAGAAATTTATTTAGTTCATGCTTTTCATACTGCTGAATATATATGTTATCCTTTATGCCTTGTGCCGTTTCTCTCCAGGTTAGCCTTTTGCAGTTTTACATATGCTCTGTGAAAGGTGAGTTGACCTGACGTATCTGATCTGTCTGGCAGGAACCAGGTGGCCTCCTTAGGGTTGAGGACATCTCTGGTATCTTGCTCTAATGACAAATAGCTGGGTTCTAATTCCCTGTGATGAAGCTGGTATTCTCAGCTCACACACTTTCCACTTGATCCCTTTATTAAACTGGGTACCCAGCTGAAATGTTACGGGATGTCTTTGTCTGGAGGTAAGGACTTCATTGTGAATAACCCTCAGACTGGCCCTCTGAGATGTATACCTCTAGCACTTCCTCAAGAAATTTAAGAATGTCCCTTGGTTTGAAGTCTCAATAACGGGTTCTCATGATGCAAATGATATAACTGAATATTCCTATTGACTTTTTCAGAACAGGTTGGGCATAAGAAGTAGGAGGTTGGGGAGGTGGATTGCTTTAGTTAGCCTAAGGTGGAAGTTTTATCTGCATTTCCACATTTTCTGGAATATTCCCTAATTCAAGCTCTTAAACCCTTGGTTTTCTTCTGGACCACTGTAATGAGCTTCAAGCTAGCCTTACTGTGTGCAGGCTCTTCTGTTTACAGCCTAATTTTTACATTTCTGAACATGAATATGTCAGAGCCTGTTTCTATCACATTGCCTCTAGCTCAAGACATTTAGCTGCAAGATAAAACCCTAACTTGTTAATTAAACGCATTCTCCTCTCTTTGCCTTGGTGCAAAGCCAACCTGAAAATTCATCTTTTATAAGAAGCCGTCTCTGATCTCCATGATTGGTATAATTTATCTTCTTACTGCAAAGTTATGTCTGCATTGCTTTCCTGTCACACACTCAACTACATACCTTGTATTATAAAGATCTGTAGGTTTGTTTAACTTCCCATGTTAGACTGAACCCCATGAGGGCAGGATCCAATATCTACTCCACTTTTGTGTGTGCACAGCGTTTCACAGGATTGATGCTTCATAAATGCTTATTGAAGGCCTAGGCGGCCCCCACCACTGACATTACAAACTGACCCTACCTCTGCCTCTTGGCCTAGCGTTCTGTTCCCACATAACTTTGGTTCATCTCTTTATTCTGATCTCATTAAACATTTATATGATATGCTTAATTTCTCTGGCACTAATTCCATGATCACCAAGTACTTGTCTCATAACTTGACTTCCAGTGTAGTTTGCCTCTAGGGAACAAGCATGTTGAACAAGCAGATGCTTCGGTCCCCCAGCCATGGTAGTTCTCATTACAGATTAACTCAGTGATTCCCAAAGTGTGGTCCCTGGACCATAAGCACCAGTGTCACCTGGGAGCCTGTTAGAATTGCAGATTCTTGGGCCTACCCCAGAGCTGCTGAATCAGAAATTCTGACACTGGGGTCTGGAAATCTGTCTTTGAATAAGCCTTCAATATAATCTTGTTACGTACTAAAGTTTTAGAACCACCGAACTCATTTATATTCTTAGGAGTCTTGAAAAAAGGTAAGGGTAAGTGAGCAACCCTGAGATGGGTCAGCTCTGACCCTACGGGGCTGAGGGCCACGCCCTGGTCTGTGATGGTAAACCAGTGCTGGGGGTCTGCTTGTGCGGCTTCCTGGCAGGCAGCCTGTGGGCCTCCCCCGGTGAGTCTGTGTGTTTTCTATGTCGATCATTGAACCGAAGTATGGTGTTACTCAAGCTATGTTAACTTATCGTTTAAGACCTACTACCTGTGTGTTTAGTTGTTTAAGAAATAGGAAAGAAAGCAAAATGAAAAGGCTTTAAAAAGACAACCTCAAGGGTAGGAATAATAAATGTTAAAATTACACAAGCAGTAGGCTTCCAGTCTTGGAAGTCACAATCATAAAAGCTAAATATTTTCTCATAACCTATCACTTTTCACTCATGATGTAAGAAAATGTACACTAACTGACTTGGAAAAAAGCACAACAAAATACATCTTTTACCCTTCCTAGAGGAAAAAATGCAAAGCATCTATCAGTTGCAAATATATCACAAAATATATTAGGTTTATTATCATACTTGTTTTATGATATAATAAAGAGCAAAGACAAGTATTAACTTACCATAGATTCAATTCTTCCACTCAAAGACCTATATTTCTGGGTAACTGGTGAATTTAACTCATCACTATATTCAACATTTAGGATTTGAAACCTGCTGTGGTAAAAGTAAGCTTTTTGATCTGTCAGACAAAGAAAAGACAATCAGTTTCACATCACTAAGTACTTTAGTCTTTATTTTATATAGGATTATGAGAGACAGTTTTATACGATTTAAAAAATGGGATTACTTTGAAAGAAAACGCTAAACTTTTTGTTTTGGTTTTTTAGGGCCGCACCCGTGGCTTATGGAGGTTCCCAGGCTAGGGGCTGAATCGGATCTGTAGCCGCTGGCCTACACCACAGCCACAGCAACGGGAGATACAAGCCGTGTCTGCAACCTACACCGCAGGTCATGGCAACGCCGGATCCCTAACCCACTGAGTAAGGCAGGGATCGAACCTGCCTCCTCATGGATACTAGTCAGATTCATTTTCACTGACCAAAATAGGAACTCCGAAAACTCTAAACTTAATGTAAATGTAAGTGTAATAAAATTTTAATTTCGATTTTACAAAGATTGGCAAAACTGGACCTATTAAAAATATATGAAAATCAGGGAGTTCCCGTCGTGGCTCAGTGGTTAACAAATCCGACTAGGAACCATGAGGTTGCGGGTTTGATCCCTGGCCTTGCTCGGTGGGTTAAGGATCCGGCGTTGCTGTGAGCTGTGGTGTAGGTCGCAGGTGCGGCTCAGATCCCGCATTGCTGTGGCTGTGGTGAAGGCCGGCAGCTACAGCTCCTGTTAGACCCCTAGCCTGGGAACCTCCATATGCCGCAAATGCGGCCCTAGATAAAGGCAAAAAGACAAAAAAAAAAAAAAATCAGAGCAGCGTTATTTGAGAAATTAAAATTTTCAGAAGTATCATAATTTTCATTCTTACTGTATTTTAGGGAGATTTATAATTGCAGATTTATTCACTCTGGAAATATTAATGTCTATAATATGCTATTATTTATTTATCATTAAGGGATAATCCAAAGTAATTCTGAGTAGTTTTAAAAGTTATTTCAAATGCTGTTCTTTTTAGAGGAATTAGTGACTTGTCATTAGTTTTCTGGAGTAAGCTAGAAAATAACCCTTCTGATAAGATAGCTAATCTGGTTGTCCAGCGTTTTTCCATCAGAAAGGGTCTTCCAGAGGATAAACTAAGATGTGTTAAGGAATGAAAATTCCTAAGATACACTTGTACATATCTTAGAAACATTATAAATATGACATAACCTAATCTGTCTTGGGAAAAATCTCTGCTCCCATTTGATCATTCGTATACATAATTTATGCAGAGAAATACCTCAGTCAGGGAAAGAGTTGGAGATCCTGGGGGAAGGGTAGTGTGGTCCTTTTTGGCAGAAGACAGGTCTTTCCAGGACCATAAGTGGTCACTGGGATACGCCTTGAAGAGGACTTACTTAAGCTCCTCCTTTTGTGTTTAACTGTGACAATACAGTGTCATTAAGAGTGAAAATTCATTAGTTTAATATGAAATTTGATGTTTGTTTTTCCTACTTCTGTAATTCAGCTTGGGCATAGTTGTCTCCAGGTGACTTAATAGCAAAATGTAGTCAGAAGCAAAATTTAGACACAACTTTATAATTAGATGGACTGAAAAGATATTCCTAGTTACTGGAATAAATCCGTTCTTGCTCAGTCTTCACACTCATATGTACCCATAAGCTTTCACACACATCCCCTCCGCCTCAATGATTTAAATAATTTAATAGGATTATAACTGAAATAAAAAAAAAACAAAACCCCCTCAAAGTGTGTTTTCAGGTAAAAAACAGGTTATAACATATATTATCAGGTGAAATTAGGCACATTTTATCTACATTAAAACCTCAGAAAGAATATTCACTGAGATATTAGTTTAAACTTGTAAATGAGCAGGGTATATATACATTCTTTATATTCCTTATTTCTTGTCCTCTTTTCCTAGTTTTTGTGATGTAATAAAAATTAAAATACACAAGAACAGAATCCTTTTTTAAAGTTTGTTTTTACCCGTTTCTATTTCTTAACAGCAAATTCATCTTCTATCATAACAGTTCTGCTCTAAAATTGTTTTCAGGAGACATGTTTTGAATTAAAAAATACTTAGGACCATCCATCTTTTAGATGCAATATTTGACTTTTACAATTTTATCAGGTTATTAATGAAGAAGGAAATCATGGTCTTAATGAAAAACAAGCAAATTCCAGCATCAGAAAAATATTGAGTTTTTTTTCCTGTGTTTAGAACAATTCTTGCTTGGATAATGTTGTTTAGTATACACACACACACACACACACACACAAAAGGCAAGAAAAAAGAGAAAAAAAATACTGAATTAGGAAAACTACAGATATGAGCATATATTTAGGGAACCAAAAGTAAGGTATATAATTATGTTGTATTAAGAAATAAAAGTGGCAATAAAAGAGAGAGTGCCAAACTTTTAATCTGAATATAGTTAATTAATCTGAAAAGTGGTACTTACAATCTTCTAGTACTTACCAAAAGCTAAAAAGTGGACAAGTAGAGCTATGGTCACTGCCAGGATCACCACCGCTGCGACAACAACAAAACCTACTGTGAATGGATTCAGAGATCTTGAGCCCGATGGCGCCCTTGCTGGCCTTTGGATAAGAAAAAAAGATCAAAGCCCACTTATTTCACTCAGAAAAGCCGTCATGTCAGTGCTCGCGATCATTTTCTGCTTTCCTAACTCTTAGCTTGCACAGGGCTCTGTTTATAGAACACTGATTAGTTCTTGATGGGACTATAGTTCTGGGAATGAAACCGAACTGAATCACATGCTCCTTTAAGATTTTAATTTCAATTTTTTTTCAGCACTAAAATGTTGACTTTTAGATAGTTTGATAGAAGAACAAAAAAAAAATCTGACCTGTGGTTAGCAATTGCTTTCCCTTTTTGTGCCAATTAATGAAGTTCTAAAGAATAACAACTTGTTACTGTTCTACTATAACTCCAAGACCTGCGTTGGACACAGCTCCCTTACCTGGCCGCCAGCCCCGGGGATGTGCGAAGAGAGATCATTTTATGTGAGAAGAGGGCAGGGCGGGGGGGAGTCAGAATAGTTTAATTTCTCACCGTAATATTCTCCGTATTACTAAAACAGGGATATGGCCAGAGACTGAGAGCTGAGATCCAGGAGAGTAGTGAGCCCTTGAGATGAATTAGAACTGTACCAACAGCAGAGAATTTTGATTTTTTTTTTTTTTTAACCCACAAATTCATCAACAGTTGTGTGAGTCAGTAGATCCTACTAGCACAGCAGCTGGTGTTATTTTAGGCGTATAGCCCAGCTGCTGTCTTTGTCACTGCCTCCCTTCCCTCTACTGCACACTCTCCCTGGGGAGGTCACTGGAAGAGCTGAGTGTGAATTCCTGTTTTATCCCTTGTTTGCTTAGAGATCATGTTGTCATTTATCTGAGATTTTCTTTCTCTAAAAAAAATAGGAGTAATAATACCTGCCTCACAAGGCTATTTCAAAGCTCAGTGAGATGGTGTTAGGTGTATACAGTGTATATTTCTATTAAGTAGGTTATTCGTTAGGCTTTGAGAACCTTGAGGATAAGATGATATTTATGCAGATGTTTCTGACATTTAATAGGATGCTTGGTATATATAGGTGGTTCATAGGTTTTTGATATTTCTGAACAATGCATTTGTTAACTCCTGGGTGTGTTTTAGATTTAAAAGCCTAACAGGACTGAAAAGCTGTTACATTCAGCCAGAATATAGTCTGACTTCCATTTTTTTTTTTTTCTATTTGTTTTGCTAGTATAGGTGTGAAGGGAATACTCTGACAGTCAGTGATTCCCAGGCTTTAGGTTTCACGGCAGGGTTACCTGGTGTGGTCTGGGCTCTACCTGACCCCCGTACAGATGACAGGGCATCTCCTGGTATTTTACATTGTACCACCCACACATCGTGTGCTGTGGCTCTGGGACCAGCATCATTTCAGAAGATTACTGGTGGACATAGACTTGCCAGCTTTCAATTTTGTTGAATAAATGTATTAAAAATTACAAAAAATGACCATCCTCAAACATTATTGTTAAATAAAATGATATTTAGGTACAGAAAAATAGGAAGGATTTAATCTCCAAATAAAAAAAAAGATGAATAATTTAGCTTTAGCCTAATGATGACTTGACATTGGTCCAGAGTCCAGCGTTAGGGAGTGGTGACTGTAGTAAGTTTTTCGTAGGAGAAAATTTTCACCTTGCCATTTGCTGACTTTTCTGAGTCTCAGTTTGCCTGTTCGCTTGTGGGTTTACTGTGCTGATTGCCCAGTGTTTGGTATTTGTGAGTTTAGTGAATGCCGGCGGGTGCTGCGCAGGGAGAACACCAAAGGAGCAGGAGGCAAGACAATCCGAATGTGGTTCATACTGATTGACCTTCCACCTCAGCAACCAGGGACTGAATGTATTTCCAGAGATAAGCAGAAAGTGCGAAGATTCATGAGTGTTGAGTGAAGTTACTAAAAAATCAGATTAGGTTGGAAGCCAAAACCCCAAAAAACAGAAACCAAAGGCAGCCATCAGCATATGCTTTAGTTTGGATAAGCCTCCCATGGGAATGGCTTTAGAGCCAACTTTGCTTCAGTTCACGGAAAACATCTTAAACGCAAAGGCTGAAAAACACCATGAGACATATGACTCAATAAACAAAGGGTGTGGTGCTCAAATTATCTTAATCCCACAAGCCATAATTAATTACATAAGAATGGGTTGTTCCACCCTATAGGAGCAACTAAAGAAATATTTGCTCTCTTGTTAGTGGTACAGCTTGTCACTGAATTTCTGTATGGGGCTGATTGTAAAGCTTGTGCCAACACACACTAAATTGTGTACAGTATTTGCTTTGCAAACTATTAAAGAAAATATGTTTGCTGACACTCTCTGAATTGTACTCATATGCAGTGGAAATCTGCAACCAAATACTTTGCTTTTAAAGCAGGATCCTGATCAGTGAAATTTTTAGTGCTTGCATTTAAACAGCAAAGCAAATACACAGTTGTGACATATTTAACCAGCCTCCCCATGTTACTTACTCTCTCTCATTGATTTGGAAAATTGTATGAATGTTGGAAAACGTATTCTATGTTTTTATGATGAGAACCTAGGTGTCAGGCACCGTACATGTCTATTGCCAGTCTTCGTGGCGGTCTTTAAGGTGGGCGTGAGGGTCCCCGTTTGGAAGACGGGAAAACTACCTCTGAAATCTGTGGGTGTCACTGCTATTTACCTGGCACTGCAAGTTAAAGACCTAGGAATTGCTATATCTGCTCCCTGCTGGGGACTTCCCACATCCAAGAGGTCATCAAGTGGTGCTTATCCTACTGCCTACATCTTTCTGTCCATTCACTCTATATCTTTCTTTATTCTGGCTATTATCATCTTATGTTACTAGAAATGCCTCGTAACTGGTCTCGCTTCTTCCGTTAACTAGTCGGTCAATTGAGGAGACATTCGATGAGTGCCTCTAATGTTCTAGGCAAAATTTAATTGCTGGAATACAATGAAAAAAAAAGCAATCATAGCAATCCTAATGATGTGGGTAGAGAAATGAGTAAGATAAATAAGTAAAATAAAGGGAAAAAAAGCAAAGCAGTGGGAAAGGGAGTACGTACTGACTGCGAAAATTGAGATAGAGTGGCCACAAAAGGCCTTGCTGAGGAGATGGCATCTGAGTAAGGACCTGAAGAAAGTGAGTGACAGCCCATGAAGATACCAGGGCGAGAATTATCTGGGTGGACAAACAGCAGTTGGAAGGTCGTGAGCCAGGAGCTGACGTGGTAAATTGACAGCTGAACTGGAGTGGAGTGAGGAAGTCAGGGGTGGTGGGCATTGGAGGAAAATCTTTCTAGGGACTTTATTTTTAAAAATTTATTATTACTGTTATTATTATTATTTGGCTTTTGTCGTTTTAGGGCTGCACCCACGGCATGTGGAGATTCCCAGGCTAGGGATCTAATTGGAGCCGTTGCTGCCGGCCTTCGCCACAGCCACAGCAACACCAGATCTGAGCTGCGTCTGCAACCTACACCACAGCTCACGGCAACGCCGGATTGTTAACCCACTTAGCGATGCCAGGGATCGAACCCGCAACCTCATGGTTCCTAGTCAGATTTGTTTCTGCTGCGCCATTATGGGAACTCCTTTCTAGGGATTTTAAAAATAAAAATCTTAGGGTCTGACGTCCCCCTCTTCTAGTACTTCATTTGAAATTTGTCTGTAGTTCATCAAAATCTTCAGTGCTATCCAAACCTTCTGTGCCATTTAAGGCCAGCTGTATCACTTCTGCAGCTTCATCTTGTGCCACATCTCCACCTGCCTGCTTGACCCCAGCCAGATCAAATGTCCCAGCCACTTCTGTATGTGATGTCTTTTGCCTGAAAAATGTTATACCTTAGCTGCCTGGATAATTAACATTTTATCCTTAGAACATACAAACATCTTTCATTTCTCTCTAGGTAGTTACCTCTTTCTGTCCCTCATCTGATCTCAAAATGCTCAGTGGATTTCTCTTTTACAGTCCTTGTCCCTTCATGTGTTGGCATCCACATCAAGCCTGTAACTCATGAAAGGCGGAGGTGTGTCTTGTCTGCCAGGAGATGCCCCATTCCTAGCACAACACCCATTGCAGAGTCTGCCTCAGGCATTGCTCCAGAAAAATTGATGAAGAATTCTGCAAACAGGGACTTAGGAAATAATTTTACTATAGTTTGTAGGGACTTTGTATAGGGTTGTTTGCTGTGCATTCTTTATTAAAATACTGACCAAGGAGTTCCCGTCGTGGCGCAGTGGTTAACGAATCCGACTAGGAACCATGAGGTTGCGGGTTCGATCCCTGCCCTTGCTCAGTGGGTTAACGATCCGGCGTTGCCGTGAGCTGTGGTGTAGGTTGCAGACGCGGCTCGGATCCTGCGTTGCTGTGGCTGCGGCGAAGGCCGGTGGCCACAGCTCCGGTTAGACCCCTAG
>PVHT020000886.1:21801735-21828512 GCA_004024745.2 Catagonus wagneri | reverse complement strand
TCGGGTGCGGCCATAAACCCGCGGCCATAAAATGAGAAAAGGCAAAAAAAAAAAAAAAAAAAAAAATACTGACCAAAATATGGATCGGAGAATCACTCAGTTGCTGCCATCTATTGAGTGCTTGCCATGTACCTGGCTGAACTTTTCTACATCATTTAATTTAATCCCTGTTAAAAACCCTTGTTTACAGATAATGAAATAAAAGCTTGGTTACTCAGTGAGAGAGCTGGAATGTGAATGTAGGTCTGTCAAGCTCAAACTTCAAATGGACACTTGAGATGGGAGGAAGTTTTCTGTTAATTATCTTGTATCAGTATTAATTTCTCTCACATTTACTACCTTATTGCTGATATTAAGAAATACTAAGGTCAAAGATATTTTTACAGACCGTGTATTACAAGATATACCAACACGTGTATGAGTGTGCGTGTACATGTATGCTGGGGTTAGGAAGAACAGGACAAATGGTTCCAAAGTAGAGGGACTTACTCTACTTGAGTCCCTTTCATTAACTCTAGATGGTTGTCATAAGGAGGTAGTAGAAACTATCAAATTCAGTGTTCTTTTTTTTAGGGCTGCTCCTGCGACATGTGGAGGTTCCCATGTTAGGGGCTGAATTGGAGCTGCTGCTGCCGGCCTTCGCCACAGCCACGGCAATGCCAGATCCGAGCTGTGTCTGCAACCTACGCCGCAGCTCATGGCAATGCCAGATCCTTAATGCACTGAGCAAGGCCAGGGATTGAACGTGTAACCGCATGGTTCCTAGTCAGATTCATTTCCACTGCACCACGACAGGAACTCCTCAGATTCAGTTTTTTAAGTTGAGGAACACTTTGTTCAAATAAAGTCTTGAAAGGCTTGGAATCTCAGTGGTATAAAGCAGGTGAAAACGGAGTAGCTTCTCTTGAATTTGAATTGTGGGGAAAATGTCCCTTTCTGTTTTCAGCAAATCCTTGGAAACACATTTACTTATTTATTTTGTGTATTTTAGTCCAACACATCTATTGTTTATTTCTTAAGTTTTTCTGTTTTTGTTCTTGATAACCTTAGGTATATTCCAAAAAGAGAGACACAGGGTTATTCAGGATTGCACAACTGGATGATAACAGAGTTCAGTGCCATCATTTTAAGACTTCATGAATGTATTTGTTTTACTAACCATGATGCATTCTGAAAGCTCTAGGTTCATGTGGAAGCTAAATTCCTAGCCTGGAATCACAAGGCCACGATGCTTCATTTCTGTGTGTGTGCCTTTGGAACGTACTACCTGACTTTTTTAGCTCAGAGATTTACTTTCCAATTTATTTCTATTTTTGGTAACATTTAAATAAGTTTATATTCCTTGAGGATATAAATCACTTTATTCTTCTTGAGGATACAGAGGCTGGACAAGTGGCAAGGCACCTGGACAAGCCTGCGTGATGCTTTTGTGAGAATGAGGAAGAGGCACATTCTCTGGGAAACGGCGACAGTTATACAGGGGTGTCCTTGTGCTGCCTGCAGCTCTACTCTGGAGCAGACAGCTTGGCAGGGAGCACAGGTGCCGGCTTGGCTTCCAGTTTACCTCTGAGCCAAGCATTTATATGTGTTGCCCAAACCGCAACTGTGTATAGCAGACCTGAAATGATGTGTCAAAGCTCTGGAATCTGCTGCTTGTGGGAAAAGCCAGTCTACAGATTCTTCTCATAAAGTTTGCAGATTGATACAAATGACTGATAGGTATGTATGTAAGCCTGTGCATATGTATGTGCATGTGTAGTAGTTGAGTCGGGGGTGGAAGGTTCAGGAGAGCCTGCTGCCAGTAAAGCAAGAGTGTGGGCTAATTGCTTCATAGGCCAGTTAAGTTCTTTCTTTCCTAGGACTCAGGCCCTGTCCTGAAACTCTGGCTCTTTTTCCTTTTTTTTTAGGGCCACACGCATAGCATATGGAAGTTTCCAGGCTAGGGGTCCAATTGGATCTTTTTTTTTTTTTTTTGTCTTTTAGGGCTGCACCCACGGCATATGGAGGTTCCCAGGCTAGAGGTCCAATTGGAGCTGTAGCTGCTGGCCTACGCCGGACCCGCAGCAACACAGGATCCGAGCCGCATCTGCGACTTACACCACAGCTCATGGCAATGCTGGATCTTTAACCCACTGGGTGAGGCCAGGGATTGAACCTGTATCCTCATGGATCCTAGTCAGGTTCGTTAACCTCTGAGCCACTAAAGGAACTCCTAGCAGTCCAGTTGGAGCTACAGCTGCCAGCCTACACCACAGCCACAGCAGTGCAGGATCCGAGCCGCATCTGTGACCTACACCACAGCTCACGGCAACACCGGATCCTTAACCCACTGAATGAGGCCAGGGATCGAACCTGCGTGATCATGGACAGTAGTCAGGTTGGTTACCACTGAGCCACAAGAGGAACTCCATCTCTGGCTCTTTTTTTTTTAACAGATGTAGGCCACAGACTCAACCCTATGAGAAGACGGATCCATCACCATTACTGGGGGAAACATAAATGCCTTCTCTGCAATGCTCTGTCTTTACTTGTCTAGTTGGTTCTAAGCTTGAAGGGATTTTTCACATGCTGGAAGTTCATGGATATGCTTTCTCTATTTTATATTATTACATCATTGAAATATATGAGATGCTTTATAGAAATTTTTACTTGATTTTAAAACATTCACTGGGTTTTAGTGTTTGAGGATATATTTTGGGCTATATTAGACAATTTTTAAAGAAGAGAAATTACAGTTTATGCCTCATCACAGTGTATAAAATTTTAATTTATTTGGACCAGCTATGTTGAAAAATAGTGATATATTCTTTGTTAATAATTCTATATTTCTGCAATAAGTAAGGAAATTAAATATCATTTCTTTTTGAGATTTCCTTCATTCTAGTATCAGTCATGTTTTTTCAATGAAGGATCTGAAATATAAAAGATTCCTTTAATAGACTTTAAACTTCTGAGCGTGCTGTTTATTTATTTAATCTTTTTAGGGCCACACTAGTGGCATATGTGGAGGTTCCCAGGCTGTGGGTTGAATCGGAGCTGTAGCTGCGGGCCTACCACAGCAATGCTAGATCCAAGCTATATCTGTGACCTACACCACAGCTCATGGCAATGCCAGATCCTTAACCCACTGAGCAAGGGATCAAACCTGTGTCCTCATGGATGCTGGTCAGATTCATTTCCTCCGGGTCATGAGGGGAACTCCTAAGTATACTGCTTTAATTCTTGCCTTGTAAATGACTTCTGAGGACATGTGGTAAGAGACCTGGAGCTGGGAGATGTGTATTCAACTACTCTGTCAAACCTAAGCTATGAGATCTCATGTAAGTCATGGCTTTTCCAAACTCACATTGTCTCATTTTTAAAATGAGTAAAGCGATACCTTCCCCATCCAAAAATAACCAAATAAAACATATGTGACAGTTTTCTGTAAAATTTTTCAGAATTTAAGACACTATTATAGGGACAACTAAGATATACCAGAAAGATTATGCCCCTAACTGTTGTGATCGTGCATCTTAGTTCCCTTAACTATATGAAGGTGATACCAGTACCCACCACCTATGATTTTGTGAGAATTAAAGCAGATGATACGCATGCTATGCACAGTGCTGAAGAAGAACAAGGCACCTTTGGAGTAAGATAAAATTCTTTTCATTATTCAGTTTTTTACCCCATGTCCATATTTATAATATCAAAAGAAAAATTGCACTCCATTTAAAGTATTAAACTTTACCTATTTACCTATTCTTTTCTATCTCCACTTTTTTTTAGCTTACTTCATACTCACAGATGACTTCCAATTTATACTTTTAGTTGTAACATTTTTTTATGAGCTTTAATTTCTTCCAGACGACTCCTTGGTGTCATCACACATATACCTTATACCAAAGTAAAGGAACATGTCCACAGCTGTCTCCATTGAAGTAATTTTTGTAGTAGAAGGGATTTAATATTAGTTTTCTACACTTAAACTATAGTCATGTTTTTTTCTCTTAGAAATATTCATTGGTTTTTACATGCCTGTTATTTTACGAGGCATGCAAAAATAAAGTTCCTTAAATAACTTTAGAGGGATAGGTAAAAAGTGGCACATAAGCGCCCCAGATGCTGTAAAAATTGAGAGGTCAGAGAAGTCACTTTTGGTTAAAGGAAGAAGGAATTGTTACCAATCTTCATGGAACATGCAGCATGTGAGCCCCACTCTGCAGGATGGGCAGGACTTCAGAGCAGACGAAGAAACAGAAACAGAAAGATGGACAGTAGAAAGTGTGCTTGGGAAACAGCAGTTGCACCTGTATTGCCCTTTTAGGCCAGTAAAGGGAAAATAATCTGGAAAAATAAGATCAGTTGAGATTATAGAAGACACTCAGTGGGATGGATTTGGAGTCTCTGCTTTAGGGTATCATTGAAAATGCAGAGCTCTAGGAAAACCGTGTTTTAGAAAGGCTGATCTGGTGGAGACTGGGCTGCAGCGGGAGGGAGCTGGGAGGTAGTGTCTCATGTGGAGACGTGCTCATTAGTCCATGAGTGGGATGGGACAGGCCCAGGTCCTGCAGGGCCTGCGAGGATAGGAAGGAGGGTTGGAGGAGGACATGGGAGATGGAAGACTGGGCCCATTTCCCCATACAGGTTGCAGAGCCAGAGGCAAAAGTAGCAGCCCAAGATGAAACCTTGATGGCTGAGACCGAGTAACTTAGGACTTGGTTCTGTTAGTTCCATGAATACACAACTTGAGTTTTTTCGAGATATTTTAATGATAATTTGTATGGTAATTCCCAGCAGTCATCTGAAAAGGGAGGTCTAGTCTGAGAAAAGATCTTGGGACTGGAGGTATCCTTTTCTTTTCTCCCTAGGCATTTTATTTATTTGTTTTTATTTTTTGATTGAAGTAAAATTGATTTACAATATTGTGTTAGTTTCTGGTGTACAGCAGGCTAAGTTGTGCTTGTTCTTTTTCATATTCTTTCCCAGTATGGTTTCCTTTTTGAAGCAATTAGCTGAGAAATAGTATTTTAAAGCTCTGTAAAAGAGCATATGAAACCAACCCATTTAACTACATTTGGGGGGATTTTAAAAAACCGCAATGTAAATGTCTAGATGGATATGCAGCTACATAGGAATTTGATTTCATAAGGAACATCTGATTATTAGAGCCTTAGGTATCCAGTGATAAGGAAAAGCACTTGGCATTATGAAAATCAGTATGAATATATATATAATTAATATTTATTAAACACATAAAATCCCACCATTGTCCTAAGTGAAATAATTTCACATATGAGATAAAAAATGCATTGAATCATGACTTATTGTGGCTTACAAATAGAAAGGAATTACAAAATTTTGTTTTTACTGCTTTTACTAGCTTATGCTTTAAAAAGGCACAAATAGTCAAGTGAATGGAACAGCATAAACAACTGCTCATGCTGGGTGATTGAGTGTATGATAAATAGTTGATTGATGGTTTAACGGAGTAGTGGTCCTTCAGTAGCTGATTATTTTGCTACTTAAGACATGATATAATGAGACCCAAGTCAAAGGTTTCATTGTAGATAGACTTTTCCCACTTATTCACAGCTGTAGGCTGAGGCTTTGCTCTTATTTGCTGTTCTACAAATTTGCTTATTTGCTATTTTGCAAGCATGTGCCTTTTTGTAGTAACAGGTCTGCCCCTCTTACCCCATAGAAAGTAAAGGAGTTGAGCATCTAACTTAAGCAAGATAGTCTTGGCACAGGCTTTACCACCTGAGGTGCCACACTGATCACCCCGCCGAGGGCTTCCTGCTGAGTGCCATATGCTGTTCTTGCATGGGCCTGCAATTTTTTTGTACATTTTAACTCTGTCTAGGTCTTCAAGATTAAGACTGCTGAGGCTGAAATATTTATCAGACACTCAAGATAACTCTGGTTTCTTATCCTGTAATATTTTGTCTCAATTTCTTGGTGCTGCATGCTGATGCTACTTCTAGATATTTCTAATGTGACTCCACGTTTCTTTATGTCTCTGACCTTATCTCCTACTTCTCTCTCCACCTCCATATTCTGCTCCAGACATCCTGGCTTCTCTGCTGCTTCCCCAGCACAACAGGCTCATTCCAACTTGGGGGCTTGGTGCTTGCTTCTCCTTCTCCTTGGAACACTCTTGTCTTAGTTCCCCAGGACTCGCTCCCTCCTTCCTTCCTTCTGTTCTTTGGTCAGTTGGCACCTTCTCAATGACAGCCTCTCAGTGAGGCTTCCCTGTTCAGAATTGCTACCCATCCTCTCTTTCTGTGTTATTGTTTTGCAGAGCACTTAGAACCTTCTAATAAACCATGTTACTTATTTAGTTTGTTGTCTGTCTCCCCCAATCCCATGAAGGCGGAGATTTTTCCCTTCCTTCCTTCTTTCTCATGAATAATGTCTTATTTTAAGAAGACTGGTCCCATTACTCTGGTTTCTCTATATTCAACATATTCAAGAACTATTCCAAGAAAGGCTTTTTCTAGAGGCAGGAATTGATTCTGATATTGAAAAGACTAGAAAGGAATGTGACATATACCAAAAACAGAAGTCTTTTTCCATAGGCCAATTTCATAGGCCCTTTCAGGGGACGAAGTTCTTTACTGTGGAAGACTTATTCAAAAAAAAAAAAATCAGGTTTTTTTCCTTTTCAGATCAGAGCTCTAATACAGCCCTGCACCCATAATTTTAACGCAATGTTGTTTCTGATCTTTGCTTGATTTATATCTTATGTTAAACTAAGGAAGGAGATGGTATATCTGAATTGTCCCACTCACATTTCATTTTCCTCAAGCAAACGGTCTGGTTAAGAGAATGGAGTGGACTGTTGAGGAAAGTTTGAGGAATGCTGCTGGACACAGATCCGTAAAGCTGGCCAGATTTCCTTAACTCAGCGTACACCTACATATTCAGTAATACAGTTGGCCTTGCAAAATTTTTAATATTTGAAGACTCTTGATTAACAAAGAGTCACTTAAAGACTTAAAAGCATATTCTGATTACTGCTCGGCTAAAGTTAATATCCATTTGCTTTTATAAGGAAGGCCAACTTTGCTGGAATGGACAGTTGCCCAAAGGGTAAGTTCTGCCTCTGTAACTGAGACTATGGAGCCTTTTCAGTGTGCCCAGACACAGTGGCCCTGTGGTAAACTCCTGCACCGCTTGCAAAGGTGAGGCTGCCTAGGGCATCTGAAAACAACAGAGCAGATGGAAATACTTCTGGAACTTTATAATGCTGATATTTTAAGAATATTTCTCTAGGAATCCGCAGATTCACAGAGTGATGGGAGCAGTGCTCTGCTGACTTGACACTGTCAAAGAATGGGTACCTGGTGTTTCAGTACTGACAACTGTAACAGAGAGTCCCGACCGACTGGACTGTCTCCTTGCTGGTTAATGGGTTTTTTACATTTTTTTATTATGATTGATTTACAGTGTTTGTCAGTTTCTGCTGTACAGCAAAGTGACCCAGTTGTACATATGTATACCTTCTTTTTCTCACATTATCCTCCATCATGTTCCAGCACAAGTGACTAGATATAGTTCCCTGTGCTGTACAGCAGGATCCCGTTGCCCATCCACCCCAGATGTTTTCATCTGCTAACCCAGACTCCCGATCACCGTCCACCCCTCCCCCCCCAACCCAAGTCTGTCCTGCACCATCTCTTCTGTTTTGCAGGTCAGTGTTAGGAAGAGCTTAGCACATAGTGGGCTCTGCTCTTCCGTGTTGGTATTCCGTCTGAGCTCTAGAAAGTCTAGGTAGCTATTGACAGGGCCACTGAACCCACAGTAGCTTCAAGCAGGAAACAACTATTTAGTTGAAGATTTGCTTCCTTGTCTTTTTTCCTCCAGATATACGTTTTCATATCTAGATTTAGTTTTCAAAAACTAGATTTTCTTTCTCCTTTTCCTTTATTCTTTCCTTTTATTCCTTTCATTTAAATTTTTTAAAATTCAGATGATCTTTAAACTTTATTGTCACCAATGCTATTTTGCCAACTTTATGCAAATTAAAAAGAAACATTCATAATACTGTAACTCCGTAATTTTGTTATCAAAATGCTCTTTGAAAAATGTGTTATTTTAAGTTAATTTTTAAAATTAAATATATCTATTGGGATAATGAAAATATTCAGAAGTTGAATTTTGGTGATGGTCTCACAACCCTATAAATATATTAGAAACCACTGAATTGTATACTGAAACAAGAGAACTTTATGATACATAATTACATTTCAAAAATGCTGTTAAATTTTTCTTTTAACGATGCTGAACTTACTGCAGTAACAACATTACCAGATTTTCAAAGAATAATCAACTTGAACTCAGAGACAGAAGAGGACTCAATAACTCAGTTCAAGTTTCAATGCCATTTCCTTGAGAGCAGCTCTCAGCTACGTGTTGGAATACAGTGGTATGTTATTGTTGATAACAACAGTAGCAAGCACTTTGTTACAAATAGTAGTTAAAGCATCAGAGTTTGGAAATTATTTACTTCTTACACGATTTAAAGCAGGTAATTCTAGCATAACATTCTTATCACTTTTTTTTTTTTAAAGGGGAGTTTTTAGGAGTACATTGGGAATTGTTGCTTATAAGCCTGATTAGGTAGAGCCACAGCAGTGTGTCACACCTATGACTGTTACCTGTCAGGGTAGGGGAAAAAAGCTGAGAAGTCTTAGAGAAAATTTATATTTAAATCCCAGCAGCCAAAGGACAAAAAAAAAAAAAAAACAGCATTGAGTTTTTGCACATTTCCCAGCTCTCCTGTTTCTTCCTCTCTTATGCAGCCTGAACTAACTAGAGAGCAGTTATCTCCCAAACTTTCTTGAGCACAGAAACAGTTATCTCTTAAGTACCTAACATTTTGAGGAGCATAGTGTTCCCAGAACTCAGTTAAGAAGATGCTCCTCTGTGAGGTCGAACTTGCCTGAGCCACTAAGTGTTTCTGCGGGAGAGGGCTGGGAACTCTGCAGTTTAGAGAGCGTGCTCTTCATAGAGGACGACACAAAGATATTGCTTGCTGAACCGCTCTCCATTTTGGATACTTAGGAGACTGTCCCTGTTTAATTGCAGTTGTCTTGTTTAGTACTTCTTAAATTTGAATGTGTACATCAATTCCCTGTTAAAACGCACATTTAAATTTAGTGAATTTGGGCTTGGGCTCAAGATTCTGCATTTCCAAGCTCCCAGGTGATGTTGATGCTTTTGGCCCAAGGACCACGCTTTGTATTTTTATTGAAGCCAAACTAATTTCTTCTCTGTTTCCTAAAGTCCAAGTGCAGAGACAATCCTTTTCTGCTGTAAGATCATTATGACCTTAACTTATTGTTTTGTCAAAATATACTGACCCTAACGTAAAGCTAGATGTGCATTTGCTGCCTATAGGAAAGAATTGGTTGAAGAATTTAGGGGCCCTTACTCCTAGCTCAGTGTGACATGATTTGTAATACTAAATTGAAAGTATCAGGCTATTTCCTTTTTCATTGTTTCTACAAAATGTGTCCCAATAAGATGAGAAATGGGGGACCTCACACACTGGAGAAGTGCAAGGCAGCATTCTTTTGCCCCAAATGTTTTCATACTCCAGTGTTTGATTTGGCTGTTACGTATAGACCCAAATATAAAAAAAATTCTAACAGTTACCAGGGAGACAGTCTTGCCTTTTTTTTTTTTTTGGGACTCACCTGAGCATGTGGAAGTTCCTAAGCCAGGGATTGAACCCTTGCCATAGCAGTGATCTTGGCCACTGCAGTGAAGACTCCAGATCCTTAAATTGCTGTGCCATAAGGGAACTTGACAGTCCTCTTTAATTTGTATGGAGAGACACATAACAGGTTTTTAACACCGCTTACTTGGGAGTGGAGAGGAACAGGGAGGCCAGAAAAGTGGTGCAGTGAGTGATGGGGTAGAAGAAAGAAAAGTTTCGTTAGAGGCTTAAGTGAAAAGGTATTAGTAAAGGGTCTAAGGCAAGAAAGGCATTTCAGCACGAACGAGATGGAGTAAGTTAGTGAGATATGACAATAGAGAATCCACAAATTTATTGAAACTGTTCTCTCAGGGCTGCTAGTTAAGGATTATTATCAGTAACTTGGAAGAAGTGGAGACTGAAATCTGAACCCTGTATGTATATATCATGGTTAGTTCTATTTAACTATGTCCCATAAATGACAGTTGTTCTCATAGGGGAAAAAAAAAAAACAAAAACTTGTAATGAATCATGAACCAAACCCAAGATTAGTTATTTCAAATGCTCTTGAGTAATATTTAGTTGCATCAATATGTATTTAAAAACAACATCTTGTACTCAAACGCTTCAGAACTTAATCCTAGTGGCTTCTTGCCCAGATTTTCAGAAGAGGAGAGTTGAGATCCTCAGTATTGTTTTCCCAGGATGATTTTGTGTCATAATGAAATGAGCAAGCTCCAAGCTCCATGACACTAATATTTTTGAAATCTACCCAATAGAATATATTCTTCAGAACGCAGTGAAAAAGCTGCAGATTGCTGTTTTATCTGAGGAAGCAGTCTGTGTAGCAGGAGGGCAAGCGCCGGTGAAGAGGTCAGAAAAGCTACCTGACATCAGGCAGATGGCCTCTCTGGACTTCGGCTTTCTCCTGTGGCCTTGAATGGAGAAGCAGAGAATCCCTTGTCACCTTCGCACTGTTCTTTCCCTTCCCCCGCTTCCCGTGGATGGTTCCTCTTGCTTCGTGACCGCTCCGTTAGGCAAACGCCCTTCTCCGACACACTCTCAAGTTTTGCAGACATTTTATTCCCATGAGAATGTCTGTCTGGGGGAGTTCCCATTGTGGTGCAGCGGAAATGAATCCGACTAGGAACCACGAGGTTGCAGGTTCGATCCCTGGCCTCGCTCAGTGGGTTAAGGATCCAGCATTGCCATGAGCTGTGGTGTAGGTCACAGATGTGGCTCGGATCTGGCATTGCTGTGGCTGTGGCGTAGGCCAGCAGCTACAGTTCTGATTAGACCCCTAGCCCAGGAACCTGCCCGCAGGTGCGGCCCTTAAAAAAAAAAAGAAAAAAGGACTGTTTGTCTGCTTACATGTTTCTTATCCATCTATCCCCATATCACCCCCTGCCCTCCTCGGTGGAATAAGCTCTGTGAGAGAGACTGCAGTTGAGAGCAGACTCCGATGCTGAACTACACGGGTTCATGTTCCACTGTCGACAGATACTTGCTGTGCAACCTGCAGTGTTACTTCTCCTCACTCCTCTCTGTAAAATGGAGGTAAAGCGGCACCTACCTCCAGGTTGCTGTGAGGATAAGTATGTTAACATTACGTCAACCCAGCTAGCATATGGTCCGGCACTTGGCCCTCTGCCAGTGTGCGGTCAGTCAAATAAATGAAGTCAGTGGGGACAGGGACTGACTGTGATTAGCTCTCCGCTGTATCTCCTGAAGTTTTTGGTCTGTTTTTAAGGGTATTGTACAATGAGAGGATGGCTTAGATGGTGGAAGTGAGGCCGTCTAGTCTGTGGACACTGCGGTGGCTTCTCACGCAGGCGTGGAGAACTATACGCGCGCAACATTCCTTTCTGTCTCCCGAACAGTTACATCTATTTACTCAGGTTTTTTTCTATTTTTTTTTGTACAAGTAATACAGAAAGATAATACAGTACAATAATGACAGTCACAAGTTTTGTAATCAGTCAGACACAGTGTGACCATGGGAAAGAGGCAAAAACCTCTCTGAGCTTTAGTTTCCTCATTCATAAAATGAGGATAAACGCATGCCTCAGAGGGTTGTGAGAATTAAGTGGAATCCTGTTTGTAAGGTACTCAGAACTCTGTCCTGTATTCAGTAAATGGTAAATTATGCATTCCTCTTTTAGGTAGAACCCAGCTTTAGCTGCAAATAGTATCATTTTTTTGTAATGGCATTTTGTAAGAGCAAAAACATTCTACAAAATCAAAGAATTTTAGTAGTGGAAGAGGATTTCACTCATATCCACTCCAGTGTACCCATTATCCAGTTGAATAAACTGATCTAAAGAGAGAGTAAGTGGTGGTACTGAGATGTCTCCTGATTTTTTTGTCTGTGTTCTTTTTCTGAGACTCCATCTGTCTGTCTATCTGTCTTATCTTTTTCTTTCAGACAGAGGCTTCATCTCTCTGTCTAACCTAACAGACGTGGTAGGCACTCTGTTAACACCATGTTTATTGAATGGTGGAAAAATCAATAGATACTGAATACTTACTACACCATTCTGCTAGATACTGGGGACAGTTAAAAAGATAGCCAAAGAGTTGTCTTTGTTTTAAGGCACTCATGACTTTCAGAGGGAAGAGAAGATATAGCCCGTTAGCAGCATTTCATATCCTTGATCATTTCTTTTTATTGAAACAGTCTTTTTCTATTGATTTCCATGATTCCACACTTTTTTTTTTTTAGTCCTTCTGATTCCCCTTTTAAATGTGTTGTGCTGATGGCTTTTTCTCTAATCAATCTTAATGTCTGGTGCTGCTCCATGCTCTGTTTTGGGTGCTCATTTTTCTCTCTAGTTGATCAGCTTCAGTTACCCTCTAAGCTAACAGTTCTCAAGTTTTTGTGTGTGTAACAATCAGTTGAGAAGTTTGTGAAAGTGAAAATTCCTGCATGCAACTCCTAGACAGACTTTTTCAGTGTGTCTGGTCTTGCTGCTCAGAAATCTGCATTTCAAACATGTGCCCTGGGGGATTCATATGAACTATTATTAAACCTGTGCCCTGGGGGATTCAGGTAGAGGTAAACTCTTCCAGACTTAACAGAGCCACAGTAATCAAGACAGTGTGGTACTGGTAAAAAAAAAAAAAAAAAAAACAGACGTACAGACCAATGGAACAGAATAGAGAACCCAGAAATAAACCCAGACACCTATGGCCAATTAATCTTGGACAAAGGAGCCAAGAATATAAAATGGGAAAAAGACAGACTTTTCAGCACGTGGTGCTGGGAAAACTGGACAGCCACATGTAAATCAATGAAACTGGAACACACCCTCACACCAAGCATAAAAATAAACTCAAAATGGCTTAAAGACTTAAATGTAAGACAAGACACCATTAATCTCCTAAAAGAGACCATAGGCAAAAACATTCTCTGGTATCAGCCTTGCAGATGTTTTCTTAGGTCAGTCTTGCAAAGCATTAGGAATAAAAACAAAAATAAACCAGTGGTGCCTAATCAAACTGACAAGCTTTTGCACAGCAAAGGAAACCATAAAAAAATCAAAAAGACAGCTTACAGAATGGGAGAAAATAGTGCCAAATGATGCAACTGACAAGGGCTGAATCTCTAAAATATACAAACAACTTCTACAACTCAACAGCAAAAAAGCCAACACATCAATTGAAAAATGCCCAAAAGACCTGACAAGACATTTCTCCAGACAAGATATACCGATGGCCAACAAGCGCATGAAAAAATGCTCAACATCACTGATAATTAGAGAAATGCAAATTAAAACTACCACAAGATACCACCTCACACCAGTCAGAATGGCCATCATTAATAAGTCCTCAAATAAATGCTGGAGGGGGTGTGGAGAAAAGGGAACCCTCCTGCACTGTGGTGGGAATGTAGGCTGGTGCAACCACTATGGAAAACAGTACGGAGGTACCTTAGAAAACTGTACACAGAACTACCATATGACCCAGCAATCCCACTCTTAGGCATATATCTGGACAAAACTTTCCTTGAAAAAGACACTTTCACACGCATGTTCATTGCAGCACTATTCACAATAGCCAAGACATGGAAACAACCTTAAATGTCCATCGACAGACAATTGGAATAAGAAGATGTGGTATATATACACAATGGAATACTACTCAGCTATAAAAAAAGAACAAAATAAAGGCATTTTCAGCAACATGGATGGAACTAGAGACTCTCATAGTAAGTGAAGTAAGTCAGAAAGAGAAAGACAAATACTATATGATTTCACTTATATCTGGAATCTAAAATAGGACACAAATGAACTTTTCCACAAAAAAGAAAATTGTGGACATGGAGAACAGACTTGTGGACATGGAGAACAGGTGGAGGGGGAGGGAGTAGGAGAGACTGGGAATTTGGGGTTAATAGATGCAAACTATAGCCTTTGGAATGGGTAAGCAATGGGATCCTGCTGTATAGCACTGGGAACTATGTCTGGTTACTTGTAATGGAGCATGATAATGTGAGAAAGAAGAATGTATATGTATATATGTGACTGGGTCACCTTGTTGTGCAGCAGAAAATTGACAGAACACTGTAAATCAGCTGTAATGGAAGAAATAAAAGTCATCATAAAAAAAGAAAAAAATGCTCAATGGATCTTTTTAGCCACTGACTTGAAAACTGAGCTCACATATTCTTTTATTAATCTCTGATACACTTGTTCATGTTTTTGGCACATGGATCTTATAAATATTTCATAGAATCTACCATTGAAATAAATGGCATATTTCTGCTAAGTTATTCATCAGCATAAACTTTTCCAATGTCAGTTTTATTTTCAATGATCTTTTTTACCCAGCTAATGATTTTAGATGTACCATGAGCATATGCAGAATTTAGATTTAAAGAATACTATGAAAAATTGAAATTATGGCAGATTTTCTTTGCTCAAGAGAAGATTGTTCAAGTTGGAGCAACCTTTTAAGGAATAGGATTGGGTATCTTCAAGTTCCCTTAGAACGATAGATATCGATTCTTGTCCTCATGATTTATTTTAGGGGTGTCAACCATCGTCATCTTGGGAGATGAAGGGGCATGAGTCAGGCAAGTAACAGATTTCCAAGGAAATAGTTTGAGTGCCTTTCAGAGGACAAATTTGCAGTGGATATAAGAATTTGCTGGAGAATATATGGTTCTAGGTGACCGAAGTCACCACATAGTATAATACCATCACCGCTCCACAGTCTGTACCAACATTAGAAGAACATTCTGGACAGATGGACAGCTGTTTTCACTTGTGGCCTGAGACTTTAATGGGCAATACCTTGTACTTGAAATGCATCGTTTTGGGCTCTGTGACTGTGAAAGTAAGTGGGTGTCCCCTTGCCTAATTAATATTTAGAAATATATTCTTTGCCTAATGATTTACAATTTTAAATGTGGTTTTTAAAAATTAAAATAGCAGTCCATAAACCAGAATCGAAACAACAGGTGGAATTTGGAATGCTTTTCTGACAGTTATGAGCTTTTTCTTTTTCCCATGGCATTTGATTGGTTTTGTCATGTCTCTGTAGTTAATCGTATCTCAAGCGCGGACAAAAAGGAAGAAAGTGGAAATGAGATTTGTCATGGTGGGAGGAATCCTGCTAAGACGTGTCTGTTCCTGAGCGGGGATGTACTCATTTACCATAAAGCTCTCCCTAAACTACCTTCTGAATTCCAGCTTTTAACCTTCATCCTGTTTTCCAAACCTCACCTCACACTAATCCAATGGAGAAAACACTCTCTTAAGACCTGAGAAAATCTGCAATAGTTCAGGATTTGAAATGAATAATGACTATATCATGATAACACAGCTGCCTGGGTTCCTGGGTCCTGTGGTGGGATTTCCTTCTTCATAGTGGGCTGGACAGGTAGGTTAAGAAAGGAACTCATCATCTTTGCAAGCTTCAGGAGAAGACAACCCGAAAGAGGTCTTTATTATATATAAAAGTTATCAAACCATCCAAGAGAGCTCGTTCTCAGCCAAAGATATCGCAGAATCACCTGGAGATTTACCTAAAATGACCTAACAATGACCTAGAATTATCTAAATACATACTACTTTAATCCTCCTTCCCCTACCCAACTTGGATGCCTTGGCCTCTCAGAGCACATGGAGGAACTAGAAAATAGTGAAGTTTGAGGTGTTTTTAAAAATTGGAGACAGTATAGTGTGACTTTACGCTGATGGGACTATTCCAGGAGAGAAGGAAATTGTGTGTTTTCATTCATTGCTTGCACTATTAAATTCAGGCAGATGTCCTGCTGTAGAAATAAGATTGTCAAAATAAAAATTTGTCTTTTTTTTTTTAAATCCCCAGGCCATTTGAATATGCTCTCACCTTCTGACTAAAAATTTTATTCTGCTCTTTGTTCAGGTTGACAGAAGGCATTATTTCCTAGTTATGGGTTCTCAAGTTGATGAATGAGGATTCATAAGTTATTTTCAAAATTTCACCAGCTTGACATGGTAACTCTATCTTGTTCTAACAAAAATCAACCAACCACCCAATGAACAAAACTAACTATGAGTTATATATTTTTAGGTTAATAAAGAAAGACTGGTTATTTGCAGATGCAGCTTATCTTTAAGATATAAAATATTTCAAAGTGTATTCTATAGAAACTAAGAACTCCAAAGAAGTGTTCTTTGTGATTGGTAAGTTTGGTTCTGATTTAGTGTCAATTTCCTGTAAGGATGGATCAATTTAGAAATTAGATTTATTCAAGGCGTTCTGAAATTGTACATCTCTTTCATAGCTGCACTGTTTACATGTTTTCCATTATTTTCCTTTGAATGATATTCAGCTGTTCATGAGGATCAATTCTTTTTAAATCAGAAATTTCTTTGCAGAATTCAAAATGTTTCTGCAAAATGCATTTCAAACTGTGTTGTGATTACTAAAACATACTGTACTGTTATAGAAGTTTTAGGAATAATGGAAAAATATAATTCATAAGCTCACCACTGTAATACAACAAACATGATTAGCGTATATTGTATTTATTTAGTCTTTTTAGGGCCGCACCCACAGCATATGGGTTTTCCCAGGCTAGTGGTCAAATTGGAGCTGGAGTTGCAGCTGCTGGCCTACAGCACGGCCGCAGCAATGCCGGATCCTTAACCCACTGAGTGAGGCCACTGATGGAACTGCATCCTCATGGAGACTAGTAAGGTTTGTTACTGCTGAGCCACAACGGGAACTCCTATATTTCTTATTAGACTTTTTCATATGTGTAGCTTTACAACGTGTTAGTCAATGAGTAAATAAATACATTTTTGTGATTTATTTTCACGTTAAAATGAGAAGACACAGTATATAAATTACTGTAGATTTTAACAGGTGGTTAAACCCCTCCCTTGTGTGAGTATGAAATTACTATTTTCTTACATTAATTATGTTTATTTTTGGAAACAGACTTCTGCCCATTTTTTAATCTTTTATATATACTCAAATCACATACGTGTATTTTATTACAAAGATTTGAATTTTGATTGAGTTTTCTAAAGTTCCAGGAGATTTAAAATAAATTCAGCTACACTTAACATAACTGACAGATTGTCCATGCTTTTATTTATTCCCCTTTTAAAATGACCTGCCAGTATCATTTTTCTGTGTTCATGGGAAAACAAAATGAACAATGTACTCACGGCTGCAAACACATCAAATTATGTAATTTTGAGATTGTACCATCCAACTATAGATTGTACTACAATTTGTTGCTTTTTTATGTGAAAGTGTATAAAGTCAAGGAATTATTAACTGAAAACAACTAGGAAAATAGTATTCTTTCTTGCGTATCTATAAATACTTTCTTGAAAATAACACTATAGTATAGAAACTACACAATAGTATAGAAAAGGTAGACATAGGCTGTGTTTACTCTTAAAGAGGACTTCAGGATTCGTCGCACATTTAATAGCTAGGAATGGTGCTGTGACAGGAGTGAAAATACAGAATGCTCAACAACTTTAAAACAACGGGAATTTTTACTGATTACACTTTAAAAACCACACATGACTTTTTGAAAAGTTAAACGTGAGAAAGCAAAAGCACTTCCGTATTAAAGATATGTTTTCATAACACTAAGCTGTCTCTTTAGGTTTATTCATTTTGTAAAGGTTCAGTCAAGCAGCCAAGTACCTCTTTTAAACAATATGAAGCATATTATCTAAACAATGTCCAAGCGTTTCTGTAAAGTTTGGGGAAGAGTAACTGCAGGATTGTTAGGCACAACCAAAATTTCTTAAACTTCTGTACGCTTTTTACATCCCTTATGACACAGTAAAACTTTCAGAACTACAGAGGCAAAAAACAGGACTTACCTGTACATTTTAATCCTGAATTGTGAGGAGGTCCTTTTTTTCTGCTATCCAACCACTCAGAGATTTCCTCTCATGTACTCTGTGTGATCTATGAAAGAACTGAAGTCAAAGGAGGAAATCCCACACAATTAAAACCAGACTTGTTAAACAAGTCTGAAAGAATCAACTGGAGCCAATAGCATGACTTGTGGAATGGAATCAGAAATGGACAGGAAATTTCACAAATCAGTAAGACTTATTTATACTGGTAAGTTGTGATTACACATGATACCAGGTGATAGGTGTTTTGTGAAAGCTTACAAATATTCCACAGGCTGCGGCACCGTTGTTTTCAATTTAAAAAAGACGGGACGCTCTTGCCTGGATTATCATGTTGTCATGTGTCTGTCTCATTCTTGGCCATAGCAGGCCAAAGACTATCAGAAAATTCGTTCCATGCATGAATGGTAGTACTGCCCTTGGATTCTTCCTTCTCTGTGATAAAATGCTATTTTTCTCAAAGTACTTAAAACAGAGATCCAGAGAAGTAATTGAGTAGTTGTACAAAGTTGTGGGGTAAGTAGCCAGAGGAGCTGGAACTAAAATTTACTTTTTTTTCTCAGTATGTCTTTGGAAAAAAATATTCTAACCCCAAACTGCTCTTAGGTAAGTGGACAGTAGAGTGTAGTAGGAGAACCTGTGGGGCTTGGGGGTTGGGATGGAGAGTGTCGGGCAGTGTTTGGAGGCACAGGTACAGCCCAGGGAGACACAGAGGCAAGAATAGCGTGGAAGTGACAAAGGATATCCCTGTCTGTGGGGTTGGGAAGGATGTGAGAGAAATTTGGAAGTTACACTGAGGCCACTTGTGACAAATAACAAATGCTAGATAACTGGAATGTGTAATTGAATTAGAAAACTTGAATTCTGGTCTCAGCTTTTCCCCAACTAATTATGTAGCCTAAGAAAAAAAATCACTTGCGCCTCTGTCAGTCTCACTCGCTTTCTCAGAAAGCGAGATGCTGACTTGAGTAGCCTTAGAGGACATTTTCAACTCTCAAATTCTCCACTTTACCTTCTAACTCACTGATAGCTAATAGCTAATGGATACACTCCAGGACTGCAACTCGAGAACTATCCAGTTGCTGACAGGTTTTTTTGTACGATGTGTAAACCACAGAGCAGGAACAGCAATATGCGTGGGCTCCTCCCTACCTTCCCTGACGTATCCCGCCAGATCCTAGGATATCCTGGGCTTGTTTAGTTGGTTGGTTGGTTTGTTCATTCATTTTTTAGGAAAAAGAATAAAACAGCATATTAAGAACATTTGAGCAAAATTACCTAAACCATTTCCATTTTACATGTCAACCTTTCAATACTGTTCACATATATAGGTCTTTTTCACAAATTATAATGTGTGAACTTTGTATTGTGCTTTTTATGCTTAATGTTATTTCATAATCATAGCCCTATGTTACCGGTTTTTATTTCTACTAGCTATGTATATATTGTTTCTGGTGCCTGTATATTTTTCTAGTAGCTGTACAAAAAGTATATTATCACTTTTTATTTGGATATAATTTAAAACTTACAGAAAACTTGCAAATATAGTACCTAAATTCATCAGTTATTAAGAGTTGTAATGGTGACATTTAAAAGGGTGAATCGTATTAACACCAGTTAGATTCATCATAAAATACTGAAACCATCTCCCAGTGTGAAGTATTTTGACTACCTTCATGAGTTTTTTGGGTTTTTTTTGTTGTTGTTTTTCTGTATTTTGTCTTTTTAGGGCCACAACTGCGGCATATGGAGGTTCCCAGGCCAGGGGTCGAATCAGAGCTGCCGCAGCCAGCCTATATCACAGCCACAGCAACATGGGATCCGAGCTGTGTCTGCGACCTACACCATGGCTCACGTCAATGTCTGATCCTTAACCCACTGAGCGAGGCCAAGGATTGAACCTGCATCCTCAGGGATGCTAGTCAGATTTGTTTCCACTGATCCAGGATGGGAACTCCCTTTGGGTTTTTTTTTAACCTCACTGCTGAAATTTTCCTTGAGATAAACGAAAAAAGAAAAGTAGTTTATTGGGGCAAATTATTTAAATTTTTAATGACCTTTAAACTTTTACTTTAGTTTTAATAATTTTTTAAAAGATGTGAAGTACCTTGTCTTCTGGTTTTTGTGGACAGCACTTTCCCCCAACCGTGCATGCTCTGTCTTCTCCATCTTCGTATTTCCTGGAGTAACCAGCAAAGCCCTTTGTAATGAGTAGGAGCTTGGTCAACACGTATTGTTTGAAAATCCAATAACTGTGTTAAAGCTGATTCTGATGTCCCATCACTATTCACAACAGAACTTGGGAATGAGTCAGAGGAGAGGCACCAGGAAAACTACATTCGGCCTGAAAGCAACTTCCTGCTTGCCTGGGATGAGCTCAACACAGGAAGAGAGGTGGGGCGTGAAATTATGGTTTGTAAGGCAAAGGAATTGCTCTTAACAGGGACTAATTCAAAAGATGTTGACTCTTAATTTTCAGATGCTCAGGGAGGGGCAGGATAGGCCTTGACCTTTTCTATTATTTAGGGGCAGCCTTTGCAAGAATAAGGAATGTAGAATGACATTACACAAAAAATAGCAAATTCCTCTCCTCTGCCCTAGGCTTGATTTTATTCCTCCAGCTGCCCATTGACAAAACCAAAACAACCTGATCTAGGAGGATGGACAGGAGCAGGAATGGGGAAATAGAAGAGATCACTTATTTTGATGGAAGATAAACCAGGCAGTGTACGAGCTATCCAGATTGGTTCTTTTGCCTGCCTAGGCTGAGGGGGAGAGCAGGGTAAAGAGAACTATCTACAAATACACAAATATCTGAAAGTAGACCTCACTTTGAAAGGAGTGCGTCATTCAACAGAGCCCGTCATAGCAATATGACCAGAAGAAAACAGCCAAGAAACAGGTGATCTCAGAAGGTGTGGGCCAAAGTGTTTTTTTTGAATTTGGAGTTTGTTTAGTCATCACATCTAGGGTAGCACAGTCATAGGCTCTGGTTGGTGATGAATTTGTCGTGACGTCCCTCACCAAGTTACATACAGATAGAAGAAGAAAGATAAGGGAGGTGCCTACCGTCTGAAAGTTGTAAGATGTTGAAATGTAAGGGCTTTTATTGTAAATATATATTGAAAATTAGACGATAATTGGGTTTCCTAAGTGTAGTTGAGTTTAATTTTGTGGATTCTGAGTTGGTGGCAATGGGACGTGAGGGAACAAGTATGCCCCACTATGTTTCAGTGGCTTTTGTCTACTCAGAAGACATGCTACAGGGGAAAACGTACACTCTTTGGAGTTCAAATAAACCTGGGACCAGATCTTCGTGCCTTTATTAACTACCCAGAGGGTTCAGAAACGTTGTTTATTTGTGTAAGCCTCAGTTTTCTTACCTGTACCAACGAAGTTAAAATACCATTCTCATGGAGTAGGGATGATTAAATTCAGTCAAATCAAATCAAATGAACTAACAAGTGTAAAGCACCTAGCGGTGCAACCATTGGTAATGTGGGCACTCCCTCAGCCCTGATTCTCAAGGCCGTGTGTGTGTGTGTGTCCGTGTGTAGGGTCACAGCTCAGAGGGAAATACATATAATTTGGAAATGGCCCTGGCTGTTTGTGAAATCAACCCCCCCCCCCGATTCCCACATGTGATCATGCTTCTACAAGCCAGTCGTCCTCCTGCAGCATTTCTGTAGGCATGGTTTAAGAAATCCAAAGCTCATTACAGCCTGTGATGGCCTTTATGTTGAGAGCCAGTTAGTTTCTTGTGCTTTCCACGTGTAGATTTTTTTAGCCAGTTTCTAACTGTAAGAGGTCAAAGAAGCATCTTGGTCGTAACACCGTTTTATCTTGTTAGAGGGAGAAATGTGCATCCTTACCCTCTTCCAAGTTCTCCATGTCGCTCTCCCTTGGGCCACGTGGAATCATTTTCTTTTCCTAGTACATGGGAAAATTTGACTCTTGCACTTTTTCTTCACATTCAGAGAAGCTGTCAGAGCAAATAAAGAAACATATATATTAATACACAACATAAGTCATCTCATCAGTTGAATGGTCTGGGTTATAAACTCAAAATTATCCAACATATCTACAGAAGATTTTAAGTGATTTTTATTTGATTGATAACAAGAACAATTATCAACAGTATACACATAAGTGTTATTAGTATCTATTTTAAGACTGATTCCATTATCCATTTATAACTCTTGCTATTGCTATTAGTTGGGTCTTCAAATGCTGACCAGCAATACAGCCATGTTCCCCTGGTCAGTGTTAGTGTTTAGTGTTTACAAAAACTATTTCATATCTTCTCTATTCTTCCTTAGATTTTTATTTTCCATCCCTTATTCCTTGCCCTTGCTTTTAGCAGATGACTTACAGTTCTACTGTTGGAGAAAAGCCTTCAGAGGGACACTTCCTTAATTACTTTTTATCGTAAATTTCACACCTCTGCCTCTATCCTTCCAATTATGGTGGAAGAGGTGTTTGTCCTCCCTTGGGCCACTAATCTTTTCACTAGTGCTTTGTATGCACGTCTTTATGCTTCTTCTTAATCTGCTTCCCTACAATTTCCTGTCTCTAGAAGTCACCTCCTATTCACCCGGTATCACAGACTGGAAACCTGGGTGCCATCCTTGGCTCCATCTCTTTTCTCAGTGTTTTATGTACATAAATATTTGTTGAACCCATTTTTTCCCTTGTCCTTATAGCCACTGCCACCATGAAACTCCAGGCCCCTATGCCTTTTCAGCTGGATTACTGCCACAGTCTTCTGATCAGCTTTTCTGCCCCTAATCTCTTTCTACTGTCGTCTCTTCTTCACACCTACAAGAACGGTCATTACCCACTGAGTTGTGTCACTACCCTCGTAAAAGTTCTTCAGTAGCTTCTCTTGGGTTTATGATAGAGTTCACTCTCCTTAGCACGGGTGACAGAGCCCTGTAGCATCTGAACCGTGCTTATCTTTTCACCCTTCTTTCCTACCCTGATTCTCAAACACTACACTCTGTCCACCGAATTTCTTTTAGTTACTTGAATATACTTCCGTCTCTGTCTCCTTCACCTCTGTTCCCTCGGCTTGCTCCATTATTTTCTACCTCTTTGAATACATTTCTTTTTAGTTTCCAAATCTGAATAGTTTTTTACATCTGCTTGTAAGCGTCTCCCTCCACGAGGGCTTCTTAGCTCTTAGAGCAGGCTGGTTCCTCTTCAGTGCGGTTTCACAGCAGTTTGCTTCTCCTTTCGTGCTCCTGCATGTTCAGCACCCTGAGAAGCTATTCCACGGTAGCCCAGTGGGCCTGGGGGGGAAAGGACAGCTAAGTTTTCAGAGCCAGTCATCCCTACCTGGCATGTGGTTAATTCAGAAATTATTGGATGAAATAGTGAATGAAAGGTCACTGCTTTCTGAGGTTTTGCAGGTGTATTTGAGCCGTGTGAAAGATCACTCTTGTAGGACACATGGAAGCAGCCTTGAGGTCATCCTTCAAGGTAACCGCTTAGCTGGAAGTGTAAGTACCTGTGTGTTAAAAAACATAGACTTTGGTTTTAATTTAGGTGTGATGAGGCCAGCAGGCCAGGAGATGATTGTCACTGAAGAGATAGTTTGTTGTTTACTGCTCCCAGACGGGATGTACCCCACCGTGCGGGGCCACGTGGGCAAGCGCCAGGGTCAGTCAGGAAGCAGAGGGAAAAGGAGAAACTGCGAGAGTCTTTACCGTGACTTCCGTGGGAAGGACAGGTGAGTCAGGGTGAGCAGGCTTCTGACTGGCTAGCTTGAGTGATGGCCTTTGGGTATAGGGGCTGTCCCTAGTTGTCTGGTACTTGGCCTTGGCATGGATACGCTGTAATGATGGTGTGTGCCCTGTCCCCTGGCAGAGGAGGGGAGGCCCAGACTGTAAGAGCTCAGAGAAGGAGCTGGCTGGGCTATGAGCTCTGGCGGGGTTTGCACTGGAAGGGCATGCTCACGGGGAGTCCTTTGCTGTCTCTTGGCCTTGGCTAGTCCTGGAGAGGCGGTGCCTCCAGGGTCAGTAAGCCCTCAGATAGCAAAGCATCAGAATACAGAGGTACGCCTAATACAAGCTGACAGACTCTGGCTGTTAGTTTTATCAGGATCTGCCTACTTCAGTCAGCACATTCTCTTCTCTGGGTAGCCCGCGGCGGGTGACTGAATGAGGTAGGGTGTAGAGGTCTAGCCGTTTCCACCCCACGTGGATTTCTCTGACAGGTGGTGTTTACTCCGGAGTTCCCGGGTGGGCTGGAATAGATTTGTGTCAGAGCGGCAGTGCTGACTAATGTCCCGTTCTCCCCGCCGCCACCCCCCGCCCCCCCGGCCCAGTCCTGCGTCCTTCCTTTCCTTTCGCGGGCATCACTGTGCAGTTTTACTTTGTTGAAGTGTCTGCTGCTCAGAAAGCTCAGTTTGTAATAGGTATTACAGAAGGAGCTCCAAGAAGACAGGGTTTTAGCTGCGATTTGGAGACTGAATCAGGTACTCCCCAGTGAGGACGTGATGGTAGGTGGCGTGCCCACAGCCTGGAGCGCAAGGGGCTGGTGTGATTGTTAAAACCTTCGCCACTAGTGCTGGGCCGGCATGATAGTAGAGGTGAGCGCACAGGCCTGTGCTGAGTCATGCGTTCGAAAGTTATGAAGGCAAGAGACCTAAGGACATAGGACAGTGGAATTGCGTGGTCGCCACTAGGTTGCGTGTATGTACCAGAGATGGATAGTGATAAGCTGAGGGTAACTAATGTAATGGCACGCCGAGCAGGAGACCCGGAGCTTCTCTTTGGTAGATTATTGAGAAGTCCTCATCTCATACTGTGGGTAAGCAGAAAAAGCTGAATACTAAGCACAGAATTGGAGAAAGTGGCTGAATTCCAGTGCTGGTTGAATGTTCAACAGAGACAGATGTGTTATTCCAAAGTCAGCCCTAGTTGGGAGCACCTGGGACCTGACACACAGGATGTGGCTCTCTGGCCAGATGTCCCTGGAGCGTTTGACTCTGCAGACTTTGAGCCTTCTGAGTCTGCAGAAGTGGGTCCTCTCTCCTTTGAGAGCTGGCATTCTCAAGGGACACTGCAGAAGCCTCTTCCGCACACAGTGACAGTTGTCCTGTCCTTCTTTCCTGGCTGCCAGGCCTATTCCCAAGGTGAAGTCATAGCAGGGGGAGTTCAGTGGTGAGGAGGGACAAGTCGGAGTGTTTAGGGAGATAAAGCTACGTTAGTTGTTAGTCTAGAAACTTTCTTTTTCATTTTTGTTTTTAGATGCTTTAAAAGAAGCAGTATGATAGAATGATCAGACTATTTTAAATAAGATGTAGAAATCTCCCACCAAGGGAAGGAAGTACCTAGAAATGTTTTCTAAAGTCTCTA
The DNA here is from genome assembly GCA_004024745.2 of Catagonus wagneri. Lineage (NCBI taxonomy): Eukaryota > Metazoa > Chordata > Mammalia > Artiodactyla > Tayassuidae > Catagonus > Catagonus wagneri. The sequence goes on along the minus strand of PVHT020000886.1, from coordinate 21,803,085 downwards.
TTACTCTGGGGATGGGTGTGTGTTCGGGGAATAAAATAAAGGTAATAAAGAAATTGGAAAAAGTAAGAGATAAATGGTAGAAAGTGGGCAGAGTTATACCAAACATAAAAATTATGTCAGTACACATGAGTAGTTTCAACAGATGTAGTAAAAGACAAAGTTTCTTCTGATGGTTTTAAGAAGAAAATCCAGTTATCAGGAGCCTATATATTGTCAGATACACAACTAAAACAAGACGAAACTTAAAGAACAAAGGAGGCATATGAGCAGAGATAGTAAGGAGGGCAGAGGTCTAAAACAGTAACATTAACCAGAATAGTTATTTGTATTGATTAACAAGTACACAAATATGTAATAATTTCAATAATGAGAAAAATAACGTAATAGATGAAGAGATAAGAATGTGTAAAACTATACTAAAATTTTTAATCTTAAAGTAAATTTCTGAAAAAATTATTGAAATTGATTTGAGAACTAGGAAAATTGGACAGAAAAATAACTCTGGATAAAATAGAAAACACTATATACATTTTTCCCCCTAAAAGCATCTGGACTCATAATATTTCAAGAAACAGCTATTTTCTATGCTATCTTCTTAACTGTTCCGAAGTATAGAACATACTAAAATTTTGTGACACTGACATTGTCTTAGTTAATAAAAATCTAAATAGAGCACTAAGAAATGTACCAGTCTGCCCCTGAGGAATTATGAACTATACTCATAATTAAGTATATTCATAAGCCCCTGGGTCTGTCTGTCCTAGAATAATAGGCTACATAGGTTTGCCTGTGTAGGAGACAAACCAAACGCTTGTAGTTTAGAGTGTTTGCCCTTCAGTTTGGGGTTGGTATAGAAAATACTGTTTTTTTGTTTACGTGTGATATACACGACATGGCCTACTACTAGGTCTTTAGTTACATAGCCCTTTCACAGAACTCGGCTCTCCCTGCTTTGGCACTGGGCGTGACCAAAGCATATTTCTTTTTTTTTTTTTATTTTTTTTATTTTTTTTATTTTTTATTTTTTTGCATTATAGCTGGTTTACAGATTTCTGTCAGGTTTTCCAACTGCACCATGTGGTGACCCGATTACATGTACATATATGGATTTGTCACATGTAATTAGATATAGTTCCCCGTGCATTACAGTCGGAGCTCCTTGCTATTCCATCATTAAAGCAGTAGTTATCCCCACTCCCTCCCACCCCTCCCCCACCCCTCCCCCGCCCCCTTGGCAACCACAAGTCTGTTCCTCAAGTTCGTGATTTTCTTTTCTGTTGAGATGTTCATTTGTGTAGTGTTTTATTCTCCAGTTATAAGAGATTTCATATGACATCTGTCTTTCTCCTT
>PVHT020000886.1:21789516-21800735 GCA_004024745.2 Catagonus wagneri | reverse complement strand
CCTTTTTTTTTTCTTCACTTGTTCTACCCAGTTATTTCAGGGGTTTCTTGCAGTTTTTGGAGGTTTAAATTGATCAGCATTCAGATGATGATTTGTCCAACTTGTTTTATATTTAGATGCGTTTTTTGATGTATTTGTGGGAGAGGGAGAGCGCGACCTCTTACTCCTCCGCCATCTTGCCGCCTCTCCAAAGCATATTTCTTGATTTTGTTTTGTGGATGTTTTATTGTTACTTAGAAGAGGTTAATATCCATTTCTTTTTCTCCGTGTTTATGCTAAATTCAAGACAGTTCCCCAGCTTTATTGAGATACAATTTATGTAAAACATTGTGTAAGTTTAATGTGTATAATGTGATGATACACATATATATTGCAAAATGTTTACCACAGTAAGATTAGTTAATAATACATCCTTCACCTCATAGTAATTACTGTTTTATTGTTGTCGTTATGAGAGCTCTACTCTCAGAGCAACTTTCAAGTATATAATACAGTATTATTAATTATGGTCACCATACTGTATATTAGATCCTGGATCTTACTGCTGTCATAGCTGAGAGTGTGTACCCTTTAAACCAACATCTCCCCATTTCCCCTGCCCCCCAGCCCGTCAGCCTGATGTACAGCCTAGTGACTGTAGTTAATAATACTGTATCGTACACTCGAAATTTTCTGAGAAAGTCTTAAGCATTTTCACTATAAAAAAAAGGTAACTATGTTTAGGTGATGGATGTGTTGGTTAACTTAATGTGGTAATCATTTTACAGTGTATACATAAATCCAGTTACTATGCTATATACTTTAAATATATATAATATTAAAATTGTATTTCAATAAAGCTGGAAATATGTTAGTATTGTCTAAAACACCCTCAGAGAAACATCCAAAATAATGTTTAACCATGTATCTGGGCACCGTGGCCCAGTCAGGATGACACATAAAACTAACCATCACAGAATTCAGATAGCACAGCCACAGTCACCCAGCTGGTAGGCTGAGGAGCTGGGAGTCACATACATTATGTGTAACTTCATATTGTTTATTATATGTTTTGCCGCCTGCTATCCAGCAAATGTGTGATTTGGTACAGTAATCACTTACAAACATTTCAAAAGATTATTTGAACCTGATTAATAATCCATTTGATTCAAATGAGCATCAGTGGCCAGGTTTTGTATTTGTGTTGAATTCTTTCACTAATCTGTGAAACACATGATTGTAGAGAGGACTTGAACAAGGTTCGAGGTCATTCAGAACTGTGACAGTGCATTGTACAACATCCTTTTTACACAAATGTAATAATTCTCACTTACTGTTGAAAGAACATGTGCTTGTTTTTTTTTTTTTTTTTTTTAGTAATACTGGTTCATTTCCACTGATTCATCCTCATTTGTTTTCCAAAACTTTTGAACAAGAACATTTAATACTATGGTAGTTTTCTGAGGTTAGGAAGTCTGTAGTCATAGAACAGGGAGAAGCTACCAGCTCACATTGGAACACTGGAGTCCAATATGTGTGTGTGTGTGTTTAATTTGTCTTGCGAATCTGTTGATCTGATTTTTTTCCAGAGGCATCTAAATGAGAAGGAAATAAGGAATGTGAATCAACTAGGAGATGGTGATCTCCTATTTGATGGTTAGGTTCTTAAAAAATGGCCTACTGAAGAGCAGCGTGAGGCTGTTTTTGCAGTGGCTTTCATGAAAAGCCAGAAAAAACATGTTTGTGCTTTTGCACCAGAAATAGTATTTATTCGTCGCCTCAGACACCACCCGAGGGGGAGGGCAGCGCTGTGGTCACCTGCGGGGGGCCTCCTGACCTAGAACGAGCCCCACCCTCCTTCCTAGTTGTCCATCCAGGGAAAGCAGGAGGGGCTCGGGGCGTTGGATGCCCAGGTCAAGGCTTGTGCTGGGCCACCGCTGGGCAGTGTGTGATGGAGCCAGATCGTGCCACTTGCAGGCGAGCCCAGCAAGATAACCGACAACAGTTTATAAGGAGGAAGCTTCAAGTTAGATTTGAATACATGTAAGCTTCCCCAGTGATTTGTTTCATACTTTTCTGACTTGGCCACTTAAACAAAACAAAACGACAGCAGACATTTACATGGGAAGGAGGTTTGTCTGGGTCCTCAGAGACAGCTGTGGACAGTGACAGGAGTTCCTCCAACCTCCTCTAAATCAGCCCTACTTTCCATCAGTAAAACTGGAATTATTTTTTCTAAAGGATCTCCACTCATGTCTGATTCTTCGGGAAAGCATTCCCCCAAAGCTAAAATACTTTTTCCTTTCAATATCAAGCACACTTTTGGGAGTTAGAAACCTTCCTTTGAGGGGGAGCCTGTATCACGTCCCTAGACTCCGGCGGCCTGTTCTGCCGTGGCTACTGCCTCTGTTCCTTTTGGTGTGTCCTTTCCCTGAAGTAGAGTCGAAACTGCCAGACGGCTCCCCCAGTCCGGAAAGCGAGGTTACTGAGGACATAAGGGAAATTTTTCCTCGGAAGATCTAACAGACTTGAGAATTTTGAAGTCATCTAGCTCTCAGCCAGACTAAAGCAGACGGTCCCTTATAAGCTGGCAGGAGAATCCTATGGATAATAATGCCTCGTAAACGGCAAGGCCTGCTGAGAGCCCTGGTGGGCCCCGGGCGCAGTGGTGGTCACTCTGTGAGGGTGGTGACTGATAATTCAGGTGCTCCTTGTACTAGGGAGTCGCCCTAGTTGATCACTGCAGGCCATGCAAAATACTCAGCAGACTGTGCAGGGATTTCAGAAGCCTTGTGTGTATGACATGACATCATAACTAGAGCCTCTGATGTTCTAGTAGCTATTTTTTTTAAAATAGAGAAACAGCGCTTATATTAAGAGAAAGTTAAGGTTCACAGTAAAATTGGCACTGCAAGTACAAGGAGCTGCCGTACACTCACTGCTCCCTGACATACACAGCCTCTCCACCGCTCACATCCTGAACCAGTGTTGCACTTGTTACAGTCAGTGGCCCTGAATGACACATCATTATCACCCGAAGTCCATCAGGATTCACTCTTGCTGTTGGCAACCTATGGGTTTTGACAACGACTGCAGTGTCACACAGAGCAGTTTTACTGCCCAAGAAGTCCTCCATCCTCTACCAGTCCGTCCCTCCTCAGTCCCTGTAAACCACTGATGTTTCTCCTGTCTCCACAGGCTTTTCTTTTTCAGAATGTCGTATAGCTGGAATCATCCAGTCTAGAGCCTTTTCATACTGGCTTCTTCCACTTACCAATATGCATTGAAATTTCCTCCATGTCTTTTCATGGCTTCGTAGCTCATTTCTTTTTGCCACTGAGTAATATGCATTGTCTGGAGGTACCACAGTTTATTTGCTCACCTACTGGAGAATATCTTGGTTGTTTCAAAGTTTTTGCAACTATGAATAAAGCTGCTATAAAACATTCTTGTGCACATTTTTGTATGGACACAGACTTTTCACCCTGTTTGGGTAGATACCAAGGAGCACAATTGCTAGACTGTACAGTAAGAGTATGCTTAGTTTCATAAGAAACCGTCAAACTTTCTTCCAAAGTGGGTGAACAATTTTGCCTGCCCCTGGCAGCTTTGTAGCACTTGGAAAATGTATAGGCCACACAGAAGCATAGTCTGTGGGTATCAAGATCAAGTGCAAACATTATGTCAGATATGTAGCATTTTTAGGGATGCTGTATTTTTTAATTCAGGGAAGAGTACTATGCAGAATATACGCTCTGTTCTTCTGGCCTGTGCCACAGTCTAGAGGTCATCAGGCCTGCTTTGAGGTGTTAGTAACTGATAATGTTAAGGTCTTATATTTTTCTGATGAAAATGCTATTAGTCTAACATAGATTCAACGACATTATTTGTAGAATGCTCTAATCACCAACTTTATTATTAGATTTTAAATGATATGTTAGTATTTGCTTACATGTGACCCAGAATTAAATGTTTCACAAAACAGTACAGAAATACAAAGTTATAGCTCTAGGATCATTTCTTGAATCTTAACACTAAAAATCAGAATTATACCTTACCACCATAATATTGAATAATTTATATGCCTATGTATAGTTCTATACGTGAAGAAATGTTGTCTTGAAGTGAGTTCAGAGACTTGGCAGCCAGCTGCCTAAATGAATCACATCGTTAAAATTCTTGAGTTTCCTAATTTAAAATGAGTTCGGAAGAATTCAATGAGATTTTTATACAGCTGATGCTTCAGTAAATATAGATGATCATTAGGATACCTTGCAAGGTAGAGGACATGTGAAATGGGTACCTGGGTTCAGGGCTCATGGGGGATACAAATTACCTACAGCTTCACCAGCTCATTTACTTTCCTGGCTTTAGTTGTCTGAACCATAAGTGTATCGCCCACGAGAGTTATATTCTCTCCTGAGGAGCTTTAAAATTCTATGTGTCTAAGTTATAGATCAATTTTTATGGTAAATAAATTTTAAATCTCTTTTATATTATTTTAGGATTATTTTTATGCCTTATCAGTAGCACATGAGAGAAATTATTATAATGTAAGTCAGTTTTCTGATAGTTTGGTTTATAGCTGGACCGCGTGAGTAGAAGGTGCCCTGTCTGTAACACGGAGGTTAGCCAGCGCCGTCACACAGAGTAACGGCTTCCACAGCGTTTTCATTTAATTCTCATCGTGGACTCTCCAGATGTCTTCATGAGACACTTTACCTACGAGGTTCATTTGCCCTTTCAGATCACTGTGTTCGTGTGTTCGGTATGGAAAGTCATCAAAATTTATATTTATTAAATTAAAAAAACAAAACAAAACTAGTGTTTCGTAGTTATGGTAGTCAGGCTGTTGCCACAAGCCTTAGGAGATAATTGGCTGCAACAATATAAAGGAATAAACTTTTTCTTTCTACGTAGAAAGATAATGCTTGTTAATTCTTCAGCATATTTCTAGGCATTTTAACCTTATGATAATAATGTACAAAGCTGCCTCTTGGTGGTCCAAACGTGTAAATGCATCTATAAAATGCCCAATTTTTGTGCCATTGTTTTGGGACTGACTGCTCATGAAGTTACTACCACTTTTCCAAAAATTTTTGTAGCAAAAATACATTTTTGATTGGCTAATTAGTATGTATAATTATTTATTAATCAGACTTTTTTTGAGTATATCTGAGGGTAGGAGTATTCTGTGTGTGTGTTTGTGTGTGTGTGTGTGTGTGTGTGTGTGTGTGTATGTTAAGGAATCACCAAAAAAATCCGGGCAATTACACAGCATAGGTTAGAAGATCTCTGGCTTGATTTATCGACATAGATTGTTTCCTAGAAATAACTTCTTCAAAAACGAGGATAACTTAAAACTTGGAAGAACAAGAAAAAAGAAAAAAGTATTTGTGAGCTCTGCAGAAATGACAGAAAATTATATAAAGGTTTTGTGAATTCTGAAAATTTAAAAAGTTTCTCACTTTAGAGGACATCCTTGACAAAGACACTGTAATAATCTCATGGATTATCCTCAGAAATTTTCGTTGCGCCTCTTTAATACTCTAGCTTGTATGATATAAAAAGATGAGTATCTCTGCTGTATATTTCAAACCAGGCTAAACTGACCCACTACTTTACAGATTTAAATTCTTTATGAATTGGCGATGGGTTTTTGGTTGTTTCAGATGATTCTGAAATAAATCATGTCATTTAATCTCACTTCATTGTGCTGTATCCATAGAATATTAGGATTCTCATACATGTATGACCTGCATACAGCTCTCAGTGTTTAACTTGTATAGTGAATTAAAGGCCTGTTTTTGAAGCAATCCAGTTTCGGTAATCAGCCACTTTTGTGTAGACGCCAGGTTTGTTCTTTTGACCACAGTTGTCACCCCAGCTCACAATTCCAATGAGATACCAGGTATCTTTAAGATCCTTGCCAACTAAAGGTCCCCCGGAATCACCCTGAAAATAAAAAAAAAAGAAAAAAAAGAGGAAGAATATTAGCAAAATGTAAAACTTATTACTCAAAATATTTTGATGAACCACGTGTTTTATTATTAGTATTCATATAGATTACCAATTATAGGGTAATTAATTGAAACATGGATTTCAAGTTATAAGAGTCTTAACATTCAATTTCCACATTTTTTTTCAGTTTTATAGATGTATAATTTACAAGTAGAATTATATATAAAGTGTACAGTGTGGTAGTTTAACACATATACTTCGTGAAATGATTACCACAGTCGGGTCAGTTAACACATCCATCACCTCATGTAGTTACTGTGTATGTGTGTGTGTGTGAGTGAGAAAGAGAGAGAGGGAGGGAGGGAGGGAGGGAGAGATGGGAATGCTTAAAGTCTACTCTTAGCAAATATGAAGTAAGTTGGTTCTTCTAATTCCAAGTAGGGTGCCTGGGCCTCTGTTTTATCCGACAAACTCTGGCCTTTGCCATGTGCCTCAGCAGCACTTCCTGTGTTCTCGTCTTGGACCCCGTGCCTGAGTTGCTTCCTCAGCCACTTTCCCAGTTTTTCTAAGACCAGAGCTTCACCTTATTACGCACTGTGGAGTCACAGGGCGCAGCTCTGACTTCTGCTCCCCACTCTAGTGAAAATTCCTGATGGCTCCAGTCTTGCCCGAGGTTTATCCCCGGATCCCGTGTCCTGTGTGCCCCTATACTCCCGTTGCCACCTTTCACTTGTCCGTCATGGCAAGAACCTCTCTTTGGATTTCTTGAATCCCAGCTGCCTACCTCCACATTCTCAGCGACTGAGGCTGGGTATGTACCAGATTCTGCTCTTGCCCAGCATATATGCTGCAAACTCCCTGCTCTGTTTCTGACAGAGGATGGCTATGTTGTGTAATTTGCGGGGCTCTGGGCAGGACTTACTGCCACCTGCTAACAATACAATTCCCACTATTTCACCATGTAGGGTTAACTATCTCCTTGGAATCTTCAAGAATCTCATGTCATAAAGCAAGTGTCTGCAGGAAGAAATACTCTTTATACCTTTGTCAAAAATACTTCATTCAGAATAGATGTTGCCCAGTAGATGCTGGACAGCAGAGGCCCTGGAAAGGGGACTAGATATCCATGTCATGTCTAAATCATCTTCCTCACCTCTCGTCTTCTTTCAGCTGAGACTCAACAGATTACTTGGACTTGCCTCAAATATAAACTGTAATTTTACACCTTCATAGTTTTGGCTATGCTTTTCCTCTTTTCTATAATCATCTCCTCTTATTCGATAATTGGGTAAATGCTGTTATCCTTTAGGCCTCACTGAAGTAGCGTCTCTGTAATACCTATTCCAAAAATGTTCCCTTCAAACTAAAAATATTTGTTCCCCACAATTGAAATTGATACAATATTATAAATCAGCTATACTTTAATGAAAAATGTGTTCTCCATTATACATTTACAACATCATATCATAGTTCATTGTTCATGAGTGTTCCTTTGTAGATGTGAGCTCTTTAAGGAAAGGGATTCTGCTTTATGAATCTTTGGATTTCTGGTATTAAGAAAACTTAATTTTACTGGTTAGTTTGTTTGACAACATCAGAGAAACTCTTATTTCATTTTGCTTGATAAAACATTTAAAAATATGTGCATTTAGAAATTTTGAACTGACAAGATATTTATATTTTACCAATGTAAAGAATATAAAATATTTATTGAGCTAGATAAAGATTTTTGAGTTAATATAAAACTAATCTCTACCTACCCTGCAGGCATCATAAATTCCTTCCAGATATCCAGCACAAAACATTCCAGATTTTATATCACTGCCGTACACGTGTGGCTGCTTGCATACATCATCGCTTATGATTTTCACTCTGGCTTCTCGAAGATTATTTTGGGATTCCCCTTAAAGAAAAGCAGAGTAATTTCAGCGTTTACAGCCATCATCCTTAGCTTCAGTGAAGTGTGTGGACCTTCTCCTAATTTTTTTTATACTGAAATTGTCAGTACAGAATGAGATTAATGTTAGCGGTTCTGAGAGAAGAAATTTCTATTCAATATCTGGCACATGTAAGTGACAACTGTCCTTATCTTATTTTTATAAATACCCATGCTATCAAGAAAAACACTTGGTTTCTCTTTCTGGAAAACCTTTGTACCTTTAAAAGCAATTAGTTCATGTTTTAGGCAGGCATTTTTTTTTGAATGAAGTTTATAGATTCCAGATCATTCCCAGAAACTTTGCAGTTTCCTCCCTTAGCTTGATAAAGATGTATGTGTATTTTATCCTTAACATTTTATGAAGAACTTCCACACACATAATGACATTTAAAGGCAATGATTTCATTATGTATTACAATTTGGGGCCTCCAGGTCATAAATTAGATCTTGAGTTATAGAAATCAGTATTAATGCAGAAGACACCTGCTTATGGTGAAAAGCAATAATACCACAAGCATTCAGGGATTATTTATAGCAAACCACTCACTGGCCAGGAAACTGACTCTGTGGTAGATGGTATGTTACCATGATCCCCAAGATTCCTATGTGATCGCCTTTTCCCGAGTGTGGCTGGGATCTGTGAATATGATGGATGTAATTCTCATGATTAGGTTGTGAGATGGCACGAGTGACGGGATTTTGCAGATCAGTTAAGATGTAGTCAGTTTGACACTGAGTTCATCAAAAGGGAGATTATCCAATGTGGGCCAGACCTAATCAGGTGAACCCTTTTAATAGAGGCGTATGCGTATGCGTTCTCTGGGTTCAGACTTCTTCCTAATGGTGTTGAAGAAGCAAGCTACCATGAGCTCTACAGCTGCAAAAAACTGAATTCTACCCACAGCCAGTGAAGAGAACTCAGATCCACAGGTGAGATCACAACCCCAGCTGTATGATACCTTGATGGCTGTTTTATGAAACCCTGAGAAGAGAACCCAGCTAAGCTGGGTAATAAGGTAATAAGTTCATGCTCTTTTTTTTTTTTTTTTTTTGTCTTTTTGCCTTTATGTAGAGCTGCACCCGCGGCATATGGAGGTTCCCAGGCTAGGGGTCTAACAGGAGCTGTAGCTGCTCTCCTTCACCACAGACACAGCAACGTGGGATCCGAGCCGTGTCTGCAACCTTGACCACAGCTCACGGCAACGCTGGATCCTTAACCCACTGTGCAAGGCCAGGAATCGAACCTGCAACCTCATGGTTCTTAGTCGGATTTGTTAACTACTGAGCCACGAAGAGAACTCCTCTTTTTTTTTTTTTTTAATTTGAAATTTCATTTATTGTAATGGAAAAAGTTGCAAATCTCACTACCACAGAGGATAGTGTAAAACCAGCATGCACTTTTATACTGTTAAATTGGTAGTAATTTTGTTTGGAAAACTAATAGTGACACTGATTTCTATAGAATGACAATTCAGGACTTATTTGTGGAGAGGAGTTTGCTAAAATGTTTAAAAGATGCTCAAGCAAGGGAGTTCCCGTCGTGGCGCAGCAGAAACGAATCTGACTAGGAACCATGAGGTTGCAGGTTTGATCCTGGCCTCACTTAGTGGGTTAAGGATCCGGCATTGCGATGAGTTGTGGTATAGGTTGCAGATGTGGCTCAGATCTGGCATTGCTGTGGCTGTGGCTAGGCCAGTGGCCACAGCTCCAGTTGGACCTGGGAACCTCCATATGCCACCGGTGAGGCCATAAAAAAAGGACAAAAAGACAAAAAAAAATGCTCAAGCGATTCTGTTATTTGAATACAACTGGTGTAATTTTTTTTTGCCCACTAAATTATCAACTAAAAACAATTTCACATCCAGTGCTGGAAGAGTAAGATGAAATGCATATTGTAGGTGACAGTGTAAATTCATAAATTTTTCATAAAACTGGTTGGCACAGAGTTATTAAAAGTGTAGCCTATGAATCCTTTATATTCCTGAAGTATTTCTCAACTATTATGGGACTGCTCAGTGATAATTTCTCAGAAACTATTGATTTTTTTCAAAGAATCAGCTTTTATTTCATTAATTTCTCTAATTTTTTGCTTCGATTTTATTTATTTCTACTCTTAGCTTAATTATTTCCTTCTTCCTGTTTGTTTTAGATTTAGTTTGTGCTTTTCTCGTTTTTTTGAAATTGGAACATATGTTATTGATTTGATACCTTCCTTACTTTCTAATGTATGCATTTGCTGTAAGTTTCCCTGTTTCTGTACTGTTTTAGCTGCATCCTTCATATATTGATTTTTTTCATTTTCATTTCGTTCTTTGTATCCTTATAATTTTCTTCAAGATTTCTTCTTTGACGTATGGATTATTTAGAAGTTCATTCTTTAATTTTTAATCATTTAGAGAGTTTCCTGTTACTTTTCTGTTACTAGTTTCTTGCTTATTCCATTATGATCAGAAAGCATATTGTGTATGATTTCCATTCTTTTAAGTTTGGTGAAGATTTTTTTATGGATCTAGATATAGTCTCTCTTGTTTAATGCTCTGTGAATGCTTAAAAAAAAAACGTTGGTAGTGTCATGTTCATTATAGTGTTCTACATAAGTTAGATTCTGTTGCCATGCAAAAACTGTTTTGGTAGGTATATTTCTATGGCAGCCTTAAACTCCAGGACAGAAATGATTCTTTCCACCAAATCAAAGGGAATTTGAGATGCCCTTTTCATCAAGCAAAGAATGCAAACTCTGTCTTAGGAGAAAACCCGTCAGAGAGGGTGCAGACGTAGTGGTGCCGGCATACCGGGCCTTGCGTGGAGAAGGCACAGGGAATAGAGTTTTAGTGTTGCCGAGGAACATTCTTTTATATCTTCCTTGGAGTCTTCCCTTTGGAACTGTCTTTCCCTTGTTCCAAGTGATTCTGCCAGGCTGCCAGTCACACGCCTGCCTTTCTTGGTATAGACGTAGGAATGAGTATTTGAGTTAGCCAGGCACCCTGCACACAGACTGGCTCAAAAGTCACCGTTTCAGGGGTTAATGTCGGTTCTGGCAAAAAGAGGGACATATTCTGTCCTGGCATCACCTCCATAGAGAGGATGAAAACCCTAAGCTGCTGTTAGTCACTTTTGCCACTGTGTGGAGCTAGAATCCCGTTAATACGAAAGCGACCTACTTAGGAATAAACCTGCCTAAAGAGACAAAAGACTTGTACTCTGAAAATTATAAGGTGCTGATGAAAGAAATCAAGGATGACTTAAACAGGTGGAAAGACATACCATGCTCTTGGATTGGAAGAGTCAATATTATCAAAATGACTATACTACCCAAGGCAATCTACACATTCAATGCAAT
>PVHT020000886.1:21684756-21788516 GCA_004024745.2 Catagonus wagneri | reverse complement strand
TGTGGAAAACAAGCAGTGAAAAGACACAGATTCATTGCCTAACTCTTGAATTAGATTCATTGCCTAACTCCTGTCAGATTCAGACAAACTCTTGAATCCAGCTGTGCCTTAAAGCCAGACTCAACACGGGGGCCAAATTTGCCATTTTATTATTATTAGCTATTATTATTATGTTTTGCTTTTTAGGGCGGCATCCCTGGCATGTGGCGGTTCCCAGTCTAGGGGTAGAATCGGAGCTGCAGCTGCCGGCCTACACCACAGCCACAGTGATGCCAGATCTTGGCCTCATCTGCAGCCTACACCACAGCTCATGGCAAACTGGATCCTTAACCCATTGAGCGAGGCCAGGGATCAAATCTGTATACTCATGGATATTAATGGGGTTCGTTTCTGTTGAGCCACAATGGGAACTCCTTATTTTTTACTTTAGTTAATTTAAGTTGAGGTTCTGTCACTTGTAAAACAAGAGCCCTAACTAATCCAACCAAACCATGTGGAAAATTCTGACAGGATAATATTGACACTAATTTCTGTAGAATGACAATTCAGGACTTATTTGTGGAGAAGTGCTTGCTAAAATGTTTAAAAAATGCTCAGGTGATTTTGTTCTTTGAATACAACTGGTGTAAAAAATTTTTTTTGCTTACTAAATTATTAAAAATAATTCATACCCAGTACTGGAAAGAGTAAGATGAAATGCATATTGTAGGTGACAGTGCTATAAATAGGGCTGAGCGTTCTGTGATCCACTCGGAGATACCTACCACCGTAAAAAAGTGCTCCAAATCCTGTGATGTAGACAGTTGAATTTGGTTGGAAGGTTGCAGAGGCTTCTGGCAAACAAACCCGACGGACATCATCAGTAAAGGTGACTCTGGGAGAAAACTGCACGACAGCAATGTCATACTCTCTTGCTGGGGAGCGGTACCTCTCATGGACAATAATTCTTTTAATATTTCTTTTCATCAGTGGAGGGTTGATTGTTGTTCCAAAGCTAACAGTCCATTGACGGGAATTTGCTTTACTGGAAACGGTTAGAAATAAACAGATGTATGAATTACATTTCAATTATTGAAGGTAGGCTAATAAAAAAATTCCATCCTTAAATACTTAGTTTCAGTGGAAGTTTTCTTTGACCATGTGGTCTGTTGCTACTATTTTGAAAGATAAAATATATTCGAACAGCATCTTTTTGAGTAAAATCCAATACAGAATTATTTTATCATAAAACTGTAAAGGACAGAAACTATTATTCATTGATTTCTTCAGCAGATATTTATGGAATATCTGTATGTTGAACGTTATTTGACGTGCTGGGGATAAAATGGGTGAACAATACAGAAAAGGCCCCTACGGGTGGGAGTACTTGATTGCCATGGAGGAAAAAGAGTAAAACAGATTAATGAATAGGTAAATAACCTTCCGTAGTGATAAGGGCTGTAAATAGCGTGGGGCAGTGGAGTAGCTAAGTCTCTTTGAGAGCTCCAGAGGGAACACAGCACTTGGGCTGAGACATGGTTGCGGAGTCAGCTGTGCGAAGATGGGGCAAGAGGTTTCCTTTCCCAAGGCCTGGGGTCGGCTGGGCTGCAGTCCAGGCCACGGGAGGAACGGGAGGATCAGATTTTAGAGTGTCTTCTAGGTCATGAACAGTGCTTAGATTTTATTCAAGTGACATGGAAATTCACTGGTTGATTGTAAGCTGAGAGTAATATAGTTTCATTTACATTAAAAAAAATCACATTGGTTCTTTCCAGAGAATAGATTGAAAGAGGGCAAAAGTGAATGAGGTAAAGCTGTCAGAAGTCCTAAGAGACATGGTGGGGGATGACTTTTGGCTTGTGGGGTTGAGCAGCTGTGGGTCGTGGTGCTTAGAGGGTTGGGAAGATCATCTGTAATGATGGCTGATCTAGTAAAGCCTTTTTAAACTCTTTTTTGGGGGTCTGGATGGGGTGTTCCCATAGCATGTGAAGGTTTCTGGGCCAGGGATCAAAACCTGAGCCACAGCAGCAACCCAAGCCACTGCAGTGATAGTGCCGGATTCTTAACCCACTGAGCCACCACGGAACTCCAAAGCCTTTGTTTTATACTTAAGGAAATTAGGGCTTAGATGGTTTACATTGTAAGCTTATTGTCACAAGTCTGCTTGCCTCTTTCTTCTTTTTATAGGATACCACCTCTCATCAAAATCTATTTGTTAGTAATAAGATTAATGGTTCTTACTACCTTATTGAACTAACATCCATGAGGGATAAGCACAGAGACAGATACTGCTCATATAGATACATGTTTCTCAATCTGTTAATTTTTTTTAATTGAAATATAGTTGATTTACAATGTTTTTGGTGTGCAGCAAAGAATATATCTATATATTCTTTTTCAGATTCTTACCACTGTAAGTTATTATAATTGAATATAGTTCCCCATGCTATATAGTAGGTCTTTGTTGTTTAGGTATTTTATATATAGCTGTGTGTATCCATTAATCCCAAACTCCTAATTTGTCCCCCCCACCCCCGTCACCTTTCCCCTTTGGTAACCATAAATTTGTTTTCTATACCTGTGACTCTATTTCTATTTTTTTTTTTTTTTTTTTTTTTTTTTTTTTTTTTTTTTGCTTTTTAGGGCCACACCTGCAGCATATGGAAGTTCCCAGGCTAGGGGTCAGATCGGAGCTAAAGCTGCTGGCCTACCCCACAGCCACAGCAATGACAGATCCGAGCCACGTCTGTGACGTACACCACAGCTCATGGCAATGTATGGATCCTTAACCCACTGAGCGAGGTCAGGGATTGAACCCGCAACCTCATGGTTCCTAGTTGGATTTGTTTCCACTGTGCCACAATGGGAACTCCTCTATTTCTATTTTGTAAATTAGTTTATTTGTATCATTTTCAAAGATTCCACATATAATATTTGTGTTTCTCAGTCTGTCATGTACCACATCTTCTTTATCCAGTCATCTGTTGATGGACATTTAGGTTGTTTCCATGTCTTGGCTGTTGTGCATAGTGCTGCTGTGAACACTGGGGTTCGTGAATCTTTTTGAATTAGAGTTTTTTTCTGGATATATGCCCGGGAGTAGGATTTCGGGATCATACGGTAGTTCTATTTTTAATTTTTTAAGGACCCACCACACTTTTCCATAGTGGCTTCACCAGTTTACATTCCCAGTGTTCCCTTCATGCTCTCTCCAGCCACAGTTTCTTTGTTTAAAACCCTATAGATCTGATTGATGTGTACGAGGATAATGACTACTACTCCTACTGACTTTGCAAATAAGTGCAAGTTTAACATTATATTAGAAAAGAACATGCAAGAAGTTTTTTTTCTCATTTTACTGCAGTAATATTTGGGGGCACTGGTTATTATTCAAAAGATAATGAAACTCAAAGAGTTTTTTTCATCAGTAGTAGTAAGTTAATGTCCATCACTTACGTCTTAAAGCAGTGTGCTGCAGTAACGAGCCACGTATTACTAATCAAGGTGGCCCCACACTGATGCACGTTGTTATGCTGAAGGGAAGCTTGCCATGGCCAGGCAGCTTTGGCTGCAATGTCTCCAGACATGATTCTGTTGACTGTTAATGGAACGGCCCGTTTACCACAACCTGAAAGAGATAAGATCATTCAGTTACAGGAAATGCCTTTATAGTCCTCGATACAGAGAAACTAGTAGGGTACTGCAGTGCCATATTTACACTTGTCATTATATAAACGTGCACAACGTTGATATCCATCCTCTGTATTTACTGATGGTCGATGTTTTGCTCACTCCCTCCATTTATAGATGTGGATATGTATAGCCTTGTGAAGCTAGGTAAGGCCATAAAGGGTTGACACGCCACTAAGTCTGTGACCTGAGGGGTTGCAGTGCCAATTATCCCAGTGTTCTGGGAGCTCCTACTGAGGTTATTGTTCCCAGTTTTAGGTGGTCCCACTGTGTTACTATGACATGAAGTCCTCACCAGAGGAACTGGTCAGAAGAGTAATTGCTAGTTCCTTGGATCTCCTTCTCCCATAGATTTTCCTAAGAGACTAGGCCCTGAAGTGTGCATGGGTTAACGTACCACAACCAGTCTCTTACTTACTCTGCAGGGCGGAGGGTTCCGTGTTCCCACAGAAACATCACATTCACTCTTGGGGGTAAATACGTTATTGTGTGCATCAGATCAGAGATGAGTTTTCTGCTTAGGGTTCCTGCTAAGAACTAGGCCTGTTTAGAGCATGGTGCTAATAAAGAAAATATGGTAGGTTCAATTCTTGTTCCAAGAAATTAGGTCTCAAAAAAGAAAATTCACTTTGTTGGTACTGATTACACTCCTACTGTGGCCAGTCATTCAAAGCGAGAAATCCACCGCTTTGCCCTGTCTCTAGTTTAGACTACCATGTTTCTCAGCTGGAGGACCTCAGGATTCTCTGTTCATCTCTCTGCCTCCAGTGCTGCTCCTCCAGTCCATTCTCCACACTGAAAACCGAGTGACCATCGTGATATGTGTAAAACCCTTCAGTGATTTCTCACTGCCTTTCAAATAAAGTCAAAGTGTTTCGGCATGGCTCTGGTCCTTGATTACTTTTAATCACACCCCTTCCCCATGCACTCCCAACCCCCATTCTATGTTCCAGCCACACTGACATTTTTTGATTACAAGAAATGACCATGTTCCTATTTTTTTTTTTTTTTTTTTTTTTTGCTTTTTAGGTCTGCAACCGTAGCATATAGAAGTTCCCAGGCTAGGGGTCAAATTGGAGTTGCAGCTGCCAGCTTACACCACAGCCACAGCAACATGATCTAAGCTGCGTCTGCAACCTACACCACAGTTCATGGAAATGCCAGATCCTTAAGCCACTGAGTGAGGCCAGGGATTGAACCTGCATCCTCATGGATACTAGTCTGATTCATTTCTGCTGTGCCACAATGGGAACTCCCAATATTTCTACTTTCCTGAAGACATTTTTCTGTACTGATTCCCTCTGTCAAGGACACTCACCCCACTTGTCATTTGGTTTGTGGTCCTTCTTTTCTCCTATCTCAAGGATCACTTTCTGGGCCCACAGGACCAGGTTGGCTGACTCTGTGCCTGACTCTCAGAGCACAGTGCACTTTCTCTGTCATAGGACTTATCACACTACTTTAACATGTCCTGATTCATGTCTTCCCCAACCTTAAAACTTCTAATTTTAGAGGAGCTATCGTGTCTTATTGACATGTATATTCATTTTCTGGCACTTGACAGATGTTAAAAAGGTATTTATTGAATGAATGAATAAAAATGTACAGTGCATTGGCAAGACACTGATGAAAATGAATGAACATCTTTGTTCAAATGCGTCATCACATTTATATAGTCTTTCCAAATTTAGGCCACAGTGATACAAAGTGAGAGGAGCTGCCATCAACCGTGAAGATGAGTATAATAAGTAAATTTTGTAGGTTTGTCACAAACCATGGGGTCTGTCTCTTCCCCACTTATTACCTCATTATTTTATTTCTCGGCAGAAAGCATATTTCACAGCATTTAAAAAATTGAAAAGGCAAGCCCCTTTATTTCAAACCAGAAATATGTAATTTCTTCAAGTTGCCCCCAAATTTCCAACCGTGTAAAATGTTTTTCTTGAACACGACAGAAAGATCAGTCTCAGGGTTAGAAAAGAAGTATTTTTGGGAGTTCCCTTAGTGGCTCAGTGGTTAACGAATTCAGCTAAGAACCGTGAGGTTGTGGGTTCGATCCCTGGCCTTGCTCAGTGGGTTAAGGATCCGGCGTTGCCATGAGCTGTGGTGAAGGTTGCAGACGCGGCTCGGATCCCGCGTTGCTGTGGCTGTGGCTGTGGCGAAGGCCGGCAGCTACAGCTCCTGTTAGACCCCTAGCCTGGGAACCTCCATGTGCCGCGGGTGCGGCTCTACATAAAGGCAAAAAGACAAAAAAAAAAAGTATTTTTATCTCTTATTCAGCTGTGATTCTCTATCAAAGACAATGTGGACATGTCAGGGCTGATGTTTGAAGGTATTTCTGAAATGGAAATTGAATTTGTTTTTATAAGCTAACTAGACTTACATGCTTGGACAGTTAGCCTCCCTGTTGAAGAGCTCATTGCTGAAAAAGAAAATAGAACAAAGAATGATAATTTGATATTCTGCTGTGTGGTCTCAGTGACCAGAAATTATCAGAGGATACCGACTGTATTTGGGTTCTAGACACTTGAGCATACAGATCAGTCAGGAA
Organism: Catagonus wagneri; assembly: GCA_004024745.2. Taxonomy (NCBI): domain Eukaryota; kingdom Metazoa; phylum Chordata; class Mammalia; order Artiodactyla; family Tayassuidae; genus Catagonus; species Catagonus wagneri. Next base: position 21,782,296 of record PVHT020000886.1, on the reverse strand, counting down.
AATGGCCACCTGATATAACAGAATATGTATACATTTTTTGTAGAGATTTATAGATAACTTCTAAGTTGGTGAATAATTCGTTAAGCCTTGGGTGTTAAGGCACAGATAGTGGGTGGTCAGAATCGACAAATCATTTGTATTAATACAGAACAGTGGTTTTCCAATGGTGCAGGATAAAGCCTCTTTCCGTGTTCCTTAAAGAGAAAGTAGGGAAAGAGGGGGCAACTAGATGGGGGTCTTCAGGTTCAGACCCAGCCTCAGCCACAGCAGCTCCGCTCTGATCTCTTCTGTTTGCTTGAGATTTCACATGAGACTTTCTATAGTCAAAGGGCTTGGGGATGAAAAAGACATTTGAGAACTCTCACATAAACAATATTTAAAATAATTTTAAAACACCGTTCCTAAATTGTCAAAATGACTTTTTTTTCTGAGTAATAAAGCATTGTATATTTTTAGCAAACATCTGCTGAATATTGGTAAAGGCCAATTATTGGACAGTATCTAAGATTAAATACTATCATTTCCAACAAAGTTAGGAATCGGATAAAGGAGGATACCAACGTTTAAACTAAATCTGGCGGCAGGTTGGATGAAAACTGTGGTGGTTTTCAGAATAAAGGCTTAATGAGCATAATGAGGGTGGACGGCTTGGCCTATTTCTGCCAGTGCCGTGCTTCTCAGACGTGCCTTCTCTCCATCTGACTTCAACATGCATAATAAGAATGTTCCTTTCTGCCTACCTTCTATAAATTTCACTTGGGAAACGAGTGATGATGACCTCTACGAAGCAAGAGCCCGTGAAAGTGTCCAGTGCAGGCCTACCCCCAAAGGCACAGGCCTGTATCGTGACCTCACGAAGAATCAGTTGCTCTGGACAGATTTTCAGTACTTACTTAGGGAAGGAGCTCCATTTGCAGTCAAATGTAGTTTTGAGGTAGTAAGTTATTTGTTTTGTTTTTTTTCAACTATAGGTATACCTCGGAGATATTGTGGGTTCAGTCCAGACCATGCATGAGGGCAAATATTGCGATAAAGCAAGTCGCAAATTTTTTGGTTGCCCAGTGCATATAAAAGTTACATTTACGCTATCCTCTAGTTCATTAGGTGTGCCATAGCATTATGTCTTAAAAAGTGTACATATTATAATTAAAAAGAACTTTGTTGCTAAAACATACTAACCATCACCTGACATTAGTGTTGCCTCAAACCTTCAATTTGTTAAAAACATTTGTGAAGTGCAATAAAGGAAAAAGTGAAATAAAATGAGATATTTTAATATACCTCATATTAGTAGTGCATTCAAGTGGGACATAGTGTAATATTAGAATTCTTCAGTTGAAACTTCTTCATCTTAGTTTTAGCCAGATGTAAATCACCTCTTTCCAGGAATGGTACCAGGGTAAGTGTAATGGTTGGGAGTGTAACTGGATTTTTAAGGAAAGAATTTTTAGGGAGAATGATTACATTACACCTGGAGATAAACACAAATAACTGGCTGTTAGAGATTTCCAGTTCTACCCTGGTATTTTTACTTTCTGCCTCTAGGAGTGAGAAGAAACATTAACACCTTTGTTTTGAAAATGACCCTCTAACACACTTCTGAGTCCGGGTAATGTAGCGATTGTTCAGGGCTGTGCGCGCCCTACGGGAAACGTGGTGGGAACTGGAGCCCACGTCGGCATGTAGGTGGCGAGCTGTTTCCAGTCCCAAGGAGTTGAGTTTTGCTCTGGCACGTTACATTACACAAAGGACCCACGCCACACAGTTCTTTGTCAAACCAGAGCATAGATTCTTGACAAGTTACAGATAAATCATGGGCTGCAGGTCATTTATGGACCTGGTTGAGCATCTCTGCGGTTTTCCATTCATTTGAAACCCCTCTAATTAAGTGTCACTGGAGAGCAATGTTTTTGTCTATAAGAGTTGCCTTGAGGAGTCTACTGAGCTTTCTACTAAGTGGGCCTTTCCTAAGTGCTTGTAAACACTGCTCTTTTTACATCTGGAAATTTGGGGACCTTCAAGGTTCTAGCCTTTTCTACCACCCGTCACTGGCATTAATGCTTTCAGGTTCGCAAAGCAGATGCACAGTTTACTAGCTTTCTAAGGGGTAACAGCGTATGTGTTCCATATGATATTTTCTATTGTCCTGAATATTTTCAGGTATTTCTATGATTTTAGGAGGAACAAACATTATTAGTGCAAGTTTACAGATGTGAAATGGAGGCAAAGGCATGGGCCGGGTAGTTGGGTGGTCCTGCAGTGACTCGGGAGTTAGAAATTAGGTAACTGTCAAGTCAGGTTCTCTTATCAGCACATCCTGACCTTTAATCTTCTCTAATCATTAAAATAAGCTGCAGGTCACACACTAAGCCTGTAAGAAACAAAAATCCCAAGCAACTGGTGACCATTTCATGCTTAATTTCTGGTTTAAGATAGCTCAGGTTTAATACGTTCCTGGTTATTGGAAATTACAGAGAACACATCATGTAACTTATGAAAACTTCCACTACTTCACAACCTCAGTTCATCTGTTTTCCCCATGAACAGGAAAACAAAGAAGGAGGATTAAGCCCGTGACAGGTCCTTGGTTCCTGGGTTGGGAGAGGTCCCCAGGTTTATTCCCCGAGTAGCTGACTCTGTCTCATCAGCAGACTCCTGCCCATCCCATTCCCTCATATTTTCACTTCCTGGTCAGACTTCCTCTTGAAGAGTCAGCCAGACCCTTCCTTGCAAGGGCAGAGCCGCCTGCTTGATCTGAGATTAATCACGTTTACTCTGAATCTCTTCTGTGGCTGTGAGCCTGGTGTCGATTGTATTTTGCGGGGGCATCTGCACTTGTCTGCCGAGGTAGATGGTGTGGAAGCCGCTTAACCTGCGAGGTGCACGGGTTTCTGCCTGGCTGGGCTCCTCCGGGTCTTTAATAGGCTAATATAAAGGGTGAATATCCAAGAGATAAGTACCATAGCATTTCTAAAACGTGACCACAGAAACCTTTTTTAATAAAGCCTCTCAAGAAGTTAGAGATGTAGATTTGAATCTTTTCTCCTTTTAATCATTGGAGTCCTTACCCCCGCCCCACGTCTATAAAGGTGAATTTTCCTACTTCATATGAATGTAGAAGTAGATGCTGCATGTAAAGGGCGTAGAGAAGGGCCTTGATGAAGTTTTCTTCTTCTGTTAGACAGTAATGGTTCCAGTGATTTCTTTCTAGTTTAGTGATTTTTAAAACATTACTTATAAGTTGGTTTTAGTAGCTCCAAAGTTGGCTTACCATGTCCCCAAATGCCCATATGAAAAAGTCAACACAAACGTCATAATTTCACTATTTACAGAAACTATTCATATTTTTTAAAGGCAACAAGCGAATTTATGTTTTAGAAACAAAGACAGTTGTTGCTAAGCACTTGGTATTTTCACTTGCTTAGTCACGGAGGCAGTGGCTGGGTCAGATTAATTCTGTCAGTGGTAAAGCTTTGCCTTTATTTTGGGACGAGCGCCAATCAGTTACTACAGGGAAAGAACACATGACGGCTAACTTCAGACATGCTTTCATCAGAGAATAATAGAACCTTTAAGTGTCACCTTTTTAACTTAAAGTGTTTTTTTCATCTAAATTCCAGCTGTTATTTGGAATGAGAATAATGGAAAGTAAGTTTAGGATTAGACATAAGATGGACTCAGTAGAGAACCTCACATAGAAACGCACCTACTTACCGTTAACTTCAACTGATGAGGCATTTATTGATAAAGCTCTGGTGTTCTTTATTTTCTCATTTAAGATGCTACGGATTTTCCTCGTTCTGACTGTGCTTGGCTCAGCAGAGGGGAACTGGAACACTATAATGACATCTACTTTCACGTCATCTTCCTCTGGACTGCAGCACACAAGAGAAAGGTACTTGTTCAAAGCATACATCCAGTGTTATTCTTATGCTCTTTTCTTCTAAATTATGCTTCAATTATTATTATTATTATTATTATTATTATTATTATGCTTTTTAGGGCTGCACCTGCAGCATATGGAAGTTCCCAGGCTAGGGGTCGAATTGGAGCTGCAGCTGCCAGCCTATGCCACAGCTATAGCAACACAGGATTGGAGCCACATCTGCTACCTACACGACAGCTCATGGCAACATCGCATCCTTAACCCACTGAGCGAGACCAGGGATCGAACCAGTACCCTCAGGATCCTATTTGGGTTACTGCTGAGCCACAGTGGCAACTCCTATGCGTCAATTTTTCAAAGTATCAAGAACTAATCATCTCACGTTGACACTCATATGTCACTCTCTGACTTAAGATCGTTTGTGTCAGAAGTTCCCTCTTCAAGTTTTCATTGTTTTGAGTACATTGTCCCCATTAAGTTGAAGACTTGGTATAGAAGTTGAGTAAGACTTAGACACCAAAATGTTATCCGTATCATAAACTCTGAATATTGGAAAAAAGCCTTAGTGGTCTCCTTGGCCAGTCAGTCATCTGATACCTTAATCAGCTCTACATCATCTGTGACAAGTAGTCGTGTAATCCCAACACGGTAATTAAAATGATGGGAAATGTACTTCCCTAAGGAGGCTATTTCTCTTTGGTCAGCTCTGGTTTTAGGAGATTTCTTCATTTGGAGTAGAAATGTATCTCCCCATATCTTCCGTTTCACAGGTTTAGGTCTGCGAGTCAGGACATAGATAAACAGCAGTTCCCTCTTTCACATATAGTATGTGAAGACAGTGAGAGCCTTGGTCTTGGGTCTTCTTCAGATGAAACACACCCAATTCCTTGAACTTTTTCATATAAGCAGATTCACATCCCTTCACTTATGGAGTTGAATTTTTATATACTCATAAAGTAGGAAAGCCACACAATTAAAGGTCGTTAAGGACTTCCTGCTGTGGCACAGTGGGTTAAGAATCCGACTGCGGTGGCTTGGGTAGCTGCAGGGATGCAGGTTTGATCCCAGCCCAGCGCAGCGGGTTAAAGGATCCGGTGTTGCTGCATAGGTCCTAGCTGCAGCTCAGATTTAATCCCCTGCCTGGGAACTTCCATATATTGAGGGCCATTTAAAAAAAAAAGGTCTTAAAAATTGGAACCCTATATATTGATCTGCCATCTCATTGAGTTTTACACTACAAAAGATCCAAGCTGTAAAAAAAGCACTAAAGCCCTATTTTCCTGAACCTTTTATTTAATAAAAAGAGGACATCATATCAGTTTCAAGGCATTTTATATATTGTGGTTCATTTAGGCTCTGGAATGTGAAGCTATAAATAATAAGAATTTTATGTCAAATTGGTAAATATATGACAAAGTAATGTTCCCTCTTCTTAAATTGGAGGGAAAACATTGTTTACCAGGTGGAATTTCTCTGGCCCCACACAAAACTGATATAGTGACAATGACTGCAGTTCAGAGGAGCTCATGAGACTGTGATCATTTTTCTAAAATATTACGGTGAGTCACAATTTGAAAATGGAGGTCATGAAATCGAGGAAGTTCAGCAAATATTATGCTTTTTATCTTCTAAATATTATAAGATTTATCCAATATATATTGCGGAATGCTTCTGGTTACCCAGTAAAGTTGTAAGAAACTTAGAAAAAGTCTGCAAATAAGGCCTTAGCCTGCTGGTGAGAAAACTGTTATTTCTTTCAAATAAATCTGTCTGAATAAATTCATTTTCTTTAACAAGATGAATCACAGAGGCCCAGAGGTTTGTATCTATTATGTATATTGTCTGCTCTGTACTTTCCAAATAACACAATTGAAACCTCTGTGCAATTCCTGAAACTGATACGAGTCTTGCCCCTCCACCACAACGAACAGAACTTCATTAAAACAGGAACATCTTTTTGTCTGGGCTTGCCTCTTGTCACAAGGACTTCATTACAGGTAAGACGTCAGATTCCCCTTTGTAGTCAACTCTGCCTTCTTAAAATTGTTGAAAGGGCTTGTGTATGGAAAGAGTACAGCCTAGTGCCTGCAGTGACCTGCAGCTGGGTTTTCTCAAGGCCGTGGGTTCAGGTAGTCCCCGGCCTTACAATCAGCTGATGGGCTGTGAATCCTGGTTCTGTCCCTTGGGGAAATTTGAACGTATTGCTTAACCTCCCAGAATCTTAGCTTTTGGGTTTATGAAAATGGTGGTCAGCCCTGTACCGCGAGACTCTTGTAGAGACAGTATTTATGAGAAATCCTATGCAAGAGCTAAACCCATAGAGGCAGCAATATATATATATGTCTCATTGCCCTATGTCCCTCCAGGCTGTGAATCCAAACATACATACGTCAGTCTCACCACTTGGTTCTTGATATAATGCTCGTTCAAGGCTGAATCTATAAATATCTCATCCACCTGTTATTACAAGAGAGAAACTGTGTGTTAATAAGATATTTTGTAATAAGAATACACCCTTAATTAAATGTTAAAGCAACAGAAAAATGTTTTAAAGAGTAATATCATCATTTAAACTAGTGGTTCTCAACTCTAATAGTGTAACAGAATCTTTTGCAGAATTAAAAAACAAACGTACAACAAACAGGCTGGGGCCTCTCTCCCAGAGTTTTGGTTATAAACCGTCTGGAGGGGACCCGGGCATCTGTAGTTGTAAAGTCTCCCCAGATGACTAATGTGCTGGTGTAGGTACCGGGCAGACAGCGTTTTCCTAAAGCTCCACGGGAGATGAAGCAGAGCACAGAAGGGACATGGAGGGGGGCCTGGGGGGCGGTGGACAGGACCCTGGCTCAGTACAGGGTTTAAAACCTGTCTTGCTGCTCATGTGCTGGGTGACCTAGGAAAAGCCACTGAATCATTTTGAGCCTCAGTATGGTAGTCTCTGAAACAAAGGTGGTGCTATACTACTCATAGGGTTGTAAAGATTAAACGCATATAAAATGCTGGTATATTTTGGTAGTAGACTCCTGGTGGCTCTCTGGCCCCGTGGCAAGTCTCAGATTTCTTCGCAGATCTTTTGCTGTAAGTACAGGGAAGAGGAATTAGAGATGGTAAGAGCCAACTATTGATTTTCTAATTGTTGATTGTGAGCCCTAGAGTAAGTCAAGGAGAAAGAAAGAGTAAGCTGGTTTTGCATGTTTAGGCCGAAGTTGTGTTGTTACTCAATTTATGTCAACAGGGAAGGAGAAGAAAAGCTACTGTTTTTGGTCCGTTTGCACAGAATGAATTCATCACCTGACAAGACATCATGGCGCTGTGGCTTATAGAACCTAGATTTTGGCTTGCAGTTTCTGCTGGTGACCACTTGGTGGCAACAGTGTCATCTGAATGCAGGCACTGCACTTCAAAAACAGATGAACCAAAAGTGCAAAAACTTCAAAGGGGGCAAGAAAACGAGCTCTCATTAGAACCCCCCCCAAAAAAAAATAAAGGGAAGAGTGTTTCAGAGATCAAGAAACAAGTTATGACTTCCTTAGCACTATCAGGCATTCATAAATGCTTAGTTGGGAAATAAAATATTCATGATCCTTCTTAACCCTTGTAATAACTGTATGAAATAAGAATTATTTTGATGGTTTATTTGAAGGGGAAACTGACACTTGAGACATGTGACAGATACTCAGAGACATATGAATTTCCCTGGCATCATGTGGATTAATAAACTGGAAAAGAAGACTTTCTAGGTCTTCTGTCTGTAGGTCATCTGTTATCAACCACACAGCTTCTTTATTAAATGCGATGTACGATATGGCAGTATGCTGTAGCATCAGCTGTTGGTTGACTTAAAGTTTGAAACTTGTAAAGATGTATTTATTTGGTAATGCATTTTAGCTCAAAGCCAGTATTTAGAAAATGGAGAAATTGCTAGTATCCAGAATATACACTTATTTGTATTTAAATAGGAAAGCTTAAATAGGCTGAGGACAAATTGGAATTGTTTTGGAAGCTTTGTTATCGCAGGAGTGACGTTGTTTTACTCATTTCTCTTCTACACCCACAGCCAGTCCTAGAACTCAGTATCTGGGGGAAATCCAAAAGAAAAGCAAAGGCTAACAAAAAAACAACAAGGAGAAAAAGGCCAATATTAAAAGGAAGAAAAGTAAATAGCAGTTGGGTATTTAGAGGAGTCTGGTTTGTAATTATCCTATGAAATTCCACCCACGGTAGATCCCTGGGCTGTTTTTGACCTGTTGTAAAGCTATTGGATTAAGCGTGTGGTTGTGGATGACACCATTCATCTGGCAGAGCGCCTGCTAAGAATGTGTGTCCCCGGCATCAATTCCATCCTTGAGCGGCTGGGCGTCTGGGCAGATAGGAACTAAAAGAGTAACAGATGAGTCTAGCTGGAAGTAACTTTAGTAATCACAGAAATAGAGACGTTTCTTCTCTACAATTCAAATTCCAAGACCCCGTCCTTATAAAGCCTCATTAGTTGTGTCTGGGGGAGACTTAGGATCTTCAGGGGATCCAGGTACCCAGGAAAACACTTTGAGAACCACTGGGGCACAGAAACTGGCTAAAAGGATTCCCACATGAAAGGAATTCACAACAGAGGGGAAATCAGAGAAAACATGAAGATAAACTTTATTGCTGAATGGAGTTTATGTATGAATTAGCTTTCTAGAAACACCCCAACACCCCCCCCCCCAAAAAAAAGGTGTTGCCTGGCAGAGAAAGGCCTGCCTTACCAGTAACATTCTGTCCACAGTTTGGCATTCTAACTCTAAATACTCAGAAGTTTTGAAGAACACTTTTTTTAAAAGCTGTGTGCCAACTTGCAAATTTATTATTTATTTAACCTAATAGAGGTAGTGATTTATAAGTCTGTCTTGCCTCCCATTTTGGGGAGCATTTGTCGAGTTTTGTAGTTAGTTTCCTATCAGTGAACAAAAGACCCCTTTTCAGGGGTCTTTATGTTTGATGATTTTGAAATGCTGGAAGCTGCACTGAGATTAAGTTCTAAGAGGGCAATTGAAGGTTAGTTGGGTGTTTAATGAAAGAGTTAGGGAGAGGCCTTCAACTCAAACAAACAGACGCGCCCAGCCGTTCACCTCTCTTTCCCCAACCAACTTTGTTCACACAGGTAGCCCGCCTTTCCCTGTAGAGGCTTCCAGCGGGCTTCTCCCAGTCTTTGTATTCACGGGGTGGGGGGTGTTCTTCTAATGATGATAACAGCGGAACACAAAGGATAGTATAAGGGATGCTTTATAAAAAACCACACCTTTAACCTTAAACACGGTTTAATTGAAGTTGCTTGACTCTAAGGACTGAACTCAGGTGGAAGTAGAGACTAGAGCACAACTGCCTTCGCGCCTCTGGTCACAGAGTCACAAGTTTGAGGGCTTGTCACTGATCCCCCCACCCATCGGCACTACCATTACCTTTCAGGCCTGGCAGCACTGTATTCAGGCCTGGCTCCCGGTTCCTGTGCGCTTGCCCTTCTCAGGCTGTTTCTTTGGTCTCTAACCCCCTCTCCCATTCTGCTAGCTCTGCTTTATTGAATCACAACTCTCCTTCAAGGTCTGTTTCAGGTAAGACCTACTTTGGGCTTATTCCTTGAACCTCAGAGTAATCTTTCCTCTTCCTGACATAATTGTTCTTTCTCTCTCACATCTCCTGCCTTTAACATCGTTCCTAGGCAGATACATTCTCTCCTCTACTAAACTGCAAACGCTTTATGGATAGGGACAGTTGGCCATATTTTCTTGGTCTGCAACATGTAGGAGTACAGAATGCTTTTTCGAATGAATTAGTACAAGAAAATGAGACCTGGAGTTCTCTTGTGGCGCAGTGGGTTAAGAAGCCGGCAATATCACTGCAGTGCTTTGTGTTTGCTCCTTGGCCCGGGAACTTCCACAGGCCACTTCCAGGTGCAGCCAAAAGTAAAAGTAAAAAGAATAGAGTGAGCTTTGCATTTACCAGAAAACTTTTGTAAGAGTTTTTAGTGAGATTTGTATCATATTGAGATTTGTGCTCCTAGAGAAAAAAGAAAATTCCTGTGAATTATGTGAAGGGAATTTTTTCTCCTTGTTGATATTTTCAGTAATTTGGTTCCTTAAGGAAGCCTCTGTGGTGAGACTACGATAGTTATAACAGTAAGTGTAGTTATAACTGTTTTCTGCCACCTGTGCACCAAGCATAAACTCCATTATATTTGAGCTTGTTTGGCATTGCAAATCAACCCTCCTAAGTGCATGCTGTTATAATCTGCATTATATAGATGAGGAGGTGACTTGCCCATAGTGACACAGCAGTGAGCCAGCTGACCTCAGGGTGATCACACAGGTGGGTTTTCAGTAACGGCTCCTATCCACTGACATGTGACAGGCAATGTGTGAGGGTGACTCCTCTCCAAAGGCAGCCTGTATTCTTTGCCTTCTAAAAATAGGGACCATAATCTTGATAGTTCCTGTTACAATCCTTTAAAGTTGTTATTGTACCTACTTTAAATCTGGATTTTTGTCAAACCCAAGATTTGAGAAGTCATCTGAGAGTCATCGTCCTGAGTCTGGGTAGGGCACGGCCACCCTGAGCACTGGTGGTGCCCACAGGATTTTGAGGCTGATTGGCCTCTGGGAATCCCGTCACCTTGTTGTCGCAAAATTCTTCCTTTCGCCTCCCACAGCATTGAACCCCGTGCCGTGTCTGTTGGAGGGGAGGTTGGATCCGATGTTATATGGGGTCTGTGGGTGAAGTGAAATGGAAGTGCGAGTTTCTGATTACTCCAGACCAAGAGCTAGTGGTGTCACCAGATGAGTTGTGACATTACATGATGCTATCAAACTTCGGTGTTTAATTGCACTTATCCTTCCTCAGTGTTTCTCGTGGGATGTCAGAAGGAAATAGACATCTGTGAGAAACTAATCACATAGCAAGCAGCAATCCATAGGATAAGCTCTTCCCAAATTGTTTTATATTCCCGAGACTGAGAAGTAAAGCAGATTCATAGAATTAAAAGTGTCGCAGTTAAGGTTACAAAGGATAAATTATTAACTTCTGATGTACCACAAAAGCCTAGATTCTGAGTTACCTTTTTAAGAGAGGCAGGCATCTAATAGGTATCTGTTTGGATTTGTGCAAAAGGCATTGAAGGCAGATTGCCTGAAGAACGTGTTTAGACCCTTTCCAGGTGTGTCGTGCTTGAAATCTCTAACTCAGTTCTTCCACCAGAGAGAGAGGGAGAGTCATTTCTCTTGATCTTTCTTATTTACCTGTGTGATGAGTGGTAATCTAAATAGGTAATCCAGCAGCGTGAAGACTGCGCTACATTTACAGCTGCATCAGGAGGGTTAGAGGTGGCTCGTGTTGCTTCCTTTTCCAAAAAAAACTGTTCTCTGAAAACATCTGTCCACATCTTTCCTCCAATCATTGATTATATAGGCTGGACATCTGAAATACAACCATCAAACTGCTTCCTTTCTCTATTATAGTTGCTTCTACTCTTTAAGTTCCTCCTCAAAAATTGTTACAGGCGAAAGCGACTGTCAGCCAAAATAATAGCAAAAGACAAAGTTGTTTTACAATGATAAAGGGGTCAATTCATCAAGAAGATGTAACAATCATTAATATATATACACCCAACAACAAAGCACTTAATTATTAAGCAAATACTAGCAGATCTCAAGGGGGAAACACGCAACAGCACAGTAGTAGTAGAGGTCTTCAGGACTTCACTTTCAACAGGGATAGGTCATCCAGACGGGAGACCGGAAGGAAATGTTAGATTTGAGCCATACTCTATTTATTTATTTATTTTTGGCTGCATTGGTGGCATGTGGAAATTCCCAGGCCAGGGATCAAACCCACAGCACAGCAGCTACCTGGGCCCCTGCAGCAACAATGCCAGATCCTTAACCTGTTGTGCCCACAGGAGAACTCCAGATTTGGGTCGTACTTGGATCAAACAGACCTAATGGACATACACAGAATATTTCACCCAACAGCAGCAGAATACACATTCTTATCAAGCACACACACAGCACATTCTCCAAGATAGATCAGAAATAATATGATCATCTTAATAAGTGGAGAGAAGCATTTGATAAACTACAAGGTCCTTTCATGGTAAAAACACTGAACAAGTTGCAGTACAAGGAACACACTTCAATATAATAAAGGCCATATGTGGCAAACCCAGAGCTTACATCGAACTCAGTAGTAAAAGACTGAAAACTTTCCCTCTAAGATCAGGAACAAGACAATAGGATGCCCACACCCACCACTCCTAATCAACCTAGTACCGGAAGCTCCAGCTAGAGCGGTCAGGCAAGAAAAAGAAATAAAAGGCAACCAAATCAGAAGGGAAGAAGTAAAGCTGCCTTTACTTGCAGATGTAAGAATTTTATATATAGGAAACCCTAAGGACACCACCAAAAAGCTGTTAGAACTAAACAGTGAGTCTAAAAGTAAGGGTCTTGGGTAAGTTTGCATGCATATCAGCAAACAGAAATCAAACATAGAATCAACATTCAGAGGTCATTTGTTTTTATACACCAACAATAGAATATCTGAAAAATTGAAGAAAATCCCACTCAAGATAGCATCAGAAACAGTAAAACACTTGGAGATAAATTTAAACAGGAAGTGAAAGATTTGAATGGTAAAACTCTAAGACTTTGATGAAAGGAACCCTTGTGTAATGTGAGTGTGAATGTAATTGGTATGGAAATGAGCATGGGAAACTGTACAGAGGTTTCTCAAAAAACAAAAACAAAAGCAAAAAACAAAACTAAAACTAAAGCTACCGTATGAAGCAGCTGTCCCATTTCTGGGTATATAGCCAAAGGAAATGAAGACAGGATCTCTAAGCTCAGTACCTTCACTCACATGTTCACTGCAGCATTATTCACGGTAGCCAGGATACAGAAACAGTCTGAGTGTGTGTCAGCAAATAAGTGGATAAAGAAGATGTGGCATATATAGATATATATGCACACACTCAATTGACCCTCGAACAATGTTGAGGTTAGGGGAGCTGACCCTCCATGAAGCTGAAAATCCTTGTGTAATGTGTAGTTGGCCCTCTTATCCACAGTTCATCCATGTGAGCACTTCTTTATATTCACGGTTCTGCATCCACGGATTCAACCAACCACTGTTGGAATCATGTAATACTATAGTACTTGCTAGTGAAAAGCACATCTGCTTATGAATGGACGCTTGCAATTCAAATCTGTTTTATTGAAAGATCAGCTGTGTATTCCTCAGCCATGAAGAAGAATGAAATTCTGCCATTTACACCAACATGGGTGGGTTTTGAGGGCATTATGCCAAGTGAAATAAGTCAGAGAGACAAAGATGAATACTTCATTAATATCACTTATAAGTAGAATCTAAAAGACAGAAACAGAGTAGGATGATAGGTACCAAGGCTAGGCGATGGAAAAAAGAAGCAAATACTGATGGAGGAGTACAAACTTCTGGTTATAAAACTGGGAGCCAATCAGTGTACATTGTGGTGATTCTAGTTAATAACACTGTTATATACTTGAAAGTTGCTAAGAGAATAGATACTAAATATTCTCACCATAAAAAAGGAATGGTAATTATGTGACATGATAGAGGTGTTAGAGTAGTAATCGTTTTGCAATATATAAGTGTGTCATATCATCACCTTTTATACCTTAAATTTACATGTTGTTACATGTCAATTATATCTTAATAAAGCTGAAAAAAAAAAACTGACTCAAGGAAATGACACTAAGGATGGAGTCATCTTTATATGCTTAGTAATGTAGTCCCAATCTGTTGGCTAAGTAAAAGTGATCTAGCATAGCATGTAGATCTATAATCTTTATAAAAATTAAGTGGGAGAAGAATTGATATAGAACCGAACTTTCTATCATGGCTGAGGCCCTATTTCTAACAAGTAGGAGCATCGATGGAGCGAGCACGCGTTGGAGTTGCCTGTATGGTTCAGCTCTCGCTTCCAGGCTCTGCCAGCTAAGGACCTTCACTTCAGAGGCTTCGTTCTCTTGTCTATAAGGTGTGGATAACAGTGAAGTGTTATACCGTAGATTAGACATGAAATACACAGCGAGGATTCCAGGTAAACACATTGAAGATGGAGGTTGGGATACCCATCCTCCTCTTTGAGTCACGTCTCATCTTCAGTCACAAAACGAATGCGAGTGTGATCTCTCAGGTAAGAGCCAAGGCACAGTCTACACCCAATATTTCTGACCTCTGAACATGAAGTCTTTTTAAAAACTATTCTCTGCTTATTACTTTTCTAAGCTTTCACATCCAGTCTCTTCTCTAGGCATAGGCCCCTAGCCCTACACCAGGCATCGTCTTCTCATACTTTATGCAACCGCAAACTTCAGATAGTCTAATACCTTTGTTAAGTTTAAGTTTACCTTGACCCAGGTAAACTTCCTGCTTCAGAGAAGAGCTTCCTGCTTCAGAGAGCCAGGTCTCTCACTGGCATCTTCTAATCTCTTTAGACAGTGTTCTTCAACTACGTGATCTCCTTATATGGCTTTCTATTCCAAGTCCTTTGTCTCTACAACTCTAGAACCGTAGTTCCTAGGATAGTTTAAGGATCATTTCAGGCCCTGTTTCTGGTGTTCCTGGGCACGAAGAAGATAAAATTTAGAACTGCCTTCGTCCCAGGAGAAATGTTTATTAATTTTTATTTTTTGAGACAACCCTAAGAAAATTCCTACCTGAAGCCCTTGTTAATTCACGGTGGTCCCTCGCACGTGTTAGTAGTGTACCTTTGACCTTTGAACAACGTGGGGGGTTGCGGCGACATCTGCATGTAACTTTACAGTTGCCCTGATGTATCCCTGGTTCTGCATCTGCAGACTCAGCCAGCCCCCGACCATCCAGTGCTGTAGCCCGTATTTATGGACAGAATCTGCATGTAAGTGAACCTGTGCAGTTCAGACCCAAGCTGTTCAAGGGTCGGCTGTTAACTGAAAGACAGCAATGCACCAGGGATAACTACTTGATTTCTGGTATTTTGTGGGGCGGTAGATGGGAAGTAAGCTCATACAGATGTTTCTTTCGGATGAGAAAACTGTATTAAGTACATTTCAAATCCGAACTATATCGTTTACTAGCTGAATGATCTTTGTCAAATTAACTTCTCTGTACCTTGATTTTCCCATCTGTAAAATTGTGATAATAATTGTACTTACATCATAAGTTTGTTTTTGAGGATTAACTAAAATAATACAGATAAGGTGCTTAATGTGCTAAGCTGAGTGCTTGTCATTCAATACGTAATAACTAGTGTTTTAAACTTTCTCATTTGTATTGACCCTCTGCTTTAAAAATATTCCTGAAACGTATTTCTCCAAATGAAGTCCTCCTTCAGTCAGCGATCCTTCTGAAACTGATGATAGTGACGGAGATGACCGACTTCTTTGGGAGTACCGTCGGTCACTGGTGTCTGGTTACTGAGTCTTCCCTGAGGAATGGTATGAAAGGTGAGCTGTATCTGTGCTGTCATCTCAAGGACCCAGAGTGGATTTTAGCAGTATCTGAGCATGAGCTCATTTTATTTTTGCATCTCCTTTTGCATTCAAATCAGTAATTCCCAAATTATGAGGAAGAACAGGACCTACAACCTGTCTTTCTTAGCTGTTTAATTAGCACCCACTTAGGGCAGAGAGAAGAATCTGGTTTTATTCACTGGGATTTAGCAACAATAAACAGGAGTGGCTCAGGATGAGGCGTGAACCCTTCCTGTAATTGTTCACATAGTAAATTGGTGGGGAGTGGAGAGAAAGGGACACTGTCTCGCTTAAATAGGGCTAAGATAATACACAGCCTTCCTGACTATAGGAACCCTGATTGATCTTCCTCGTCTTTGAAGTTCTGCACTTACTGTCTTCAACGTACAATTCAGTCCCTAATTATATCATGTTATGCTCTTTGGTTTCCTGCACGTCGCTAGCAGCTCTCCAAGGAGGTGGGAAGCAGTTTGAAGAGATGGATCATAGTTCCTTTTCTCTAAAGCTAAGGGGCCAAGAAGTATCATGAGCTGAATAATCATACCATATACTGGGGAGACAAATTGTTTAGTTAGTTACAGTGGGAAAACTGGCTCACTATGTGGAGAATAAAATTTGGGTTCCTACCTAACATCACATTCAAATGTGGACTTCAAATGCATTAGAAATTTTATGTAGAAGGTAGAAGTATAAATTTACTGGAAGAAACTATAGTAAAATAGTTTATTACTTAAAAAGAGGAGATAACTTTTTTTAAGATAAAACATTAAAAACACAACCATGAGGCAGAAAAAACTGGTGATTATGATTTCTTTAAAATTATGGATTTTTTTTTTTTTTTTTGTCTTTTTAGGGCCACACCCATGGCACATGGAGGTTCCCGGGCTAGGAGCTGAATTGGAGCTGCAGCTGTCAGCCTACACGACAGCCACAGCAACATGGGATCCAAGCCGTATCTGCGACCTACACCACAGCTCACAGCAACGCCAGATCCTTAACCCACTGAGCAAGGCCAGGGTTTGAACCTGAATCCTCATGATGCTAGTCAGATTCGTTTCTGCTGAGCCATGATGGGAACACCCTAAAATTATGGATTTTTGATTTATGAAGGACAGTATGATCCAGATTAATGAAAGAATGGATAAGTGCAATGTCTACCACAGGCAAACTGTTCATATCTAGAAAACATAAGAAACTTCTGCAAAGCAATACTAATAAAACAGCTCTGATAGAAAAATGGGCAAAGGATAGGTACAGACAGTTTATAGAAAAAAAAAATTCAAAAGTCTGACAAGTATATGAGCGATACATGAATTCATTAGTAATTGCAATATGCAGGAGAAAAATGCAAACTAAACCAAGAATAAGATATAACTTAAATACCTATTAGACTGTCAGTAATTAGAAATCCAGAAATTATCAAGCATTGGCAAAGATGTGGGGACATTGATTCAGCCATTTTGAAGAGCAATCCAGGACCAATTAGTCTGATTAAGTGTATGCACAATCGATGACCCAGTAATTCTGCTTTCAGAAGAACTGGAATGGGTCCATGCAGGGATAAGTAGGAGGCTGTTCAGTGCAGCAATTCTTGAGATGATGGACAGGAAGAAAAATATGGTAAAAATACACTATAACTCATCATGTAGCAGTTACTAGAAATGAATTAAATGTGCATTTATCAATGTGGATAGAGCTTAAAAAACAGATCGGAGCTTGAGTTCCCTGGTGGCACAGTGGGTTGTTTCTCGGGTTCAGTTCCTGGCCTGGGAATTTCCACGTGCCATGGTTGTGGTACCTCCCCCCGCCCCGCCTCCCAAAAGTATGAAATGAAAATGATAAATGGACTGACTTTGTTTCCCACGAAATTCATATGTTGAAATTCTAACCACTATGTGATGATCTTAGGAGGTGGGGCTTTGGGAGGTGATGAGGTCGTGAAAGGGTTGGTGCTTTATAAAACAGGCCCCAGAGAGCTCTTTAGCTCCCTGTTCTCCCCAGGTGAGGTTACGCCAAGAAGTCTGCAGTCTGCAGGTGACAGAGGGTCCTTGCCAGACCCTAATCGTGCTGGGGTCCTGATTTCAGAATTCCAGGCTTCGGTACTATGAGAAATACATTTCTGTTGTTTATAACCCACTCAAATCACGGCACTTTGTTATAGCAGCCCAAACAGATTAAAACGGGATTTATAACAGAAAATAAAAAATGTACTACGCACAAAGGAACAGAACGCCTTTTTGCAAGAACGAATGCAAACAAAAGCGTCCATGTGAAATACAGAATGGTTGCCTGCAAGGAGAGGCAGATGAGAGTGTGTTACGAGAGTAAGGAAGAAGTAAATGACCCCTAGAAAAGGGCCTTGCATGTCCTCATGGGACTGATGTGGCATTGTCTAACTCAGCCTTGGTGTTTGAGCCTCTCGTGCCTGGAAATGTGTGCTTCACTGAGCTTCTGAGTCTGCCTTCAAGCGCACTGCTACAGACGCACCTCTGCATTGTTCACGCTCCAAAGACCTGCTGCATTCCTGTCCATTTACTTCATTAGAAACATCTTAGCCTAAAACAACAATGATGTTGGCTGTAAAACAAAAACCAAATTTTAAATTTTCCTGGTAAATTATAAATATTTCTCAGTGTTTAAAGAAATTGTATGTATTTTTAACTGAGCTAGATTAATTAATTATTATTACTTTTATATTGAGGGGGTTGTGTGGAGTCACTCAAGGTCAGAGGAATAAAGGAGGTACTGGGTTACGTATTCAGGTTTTTCCTGGCATTCCTCAAGAAATGATTGCGAATACTGTTTTTTGAGGTGCTCTGAATATAAAAGAATGAAAGATATATATCCATCTGTAAATGCTAGTTATTGATTTAAGTGGATGAGACCGTAAGATAAAACAAAAGGGCATAATTTAATGAGAATTGAAAATACAGATTATAAACTCCACCTGTGATATCAGTGTAAACATGTTGCGGTTGAGTATGCATGTAGACAAAGATCAAATGGTGATAAGAAAAAGTGAAAATGAGAAAGGAAATGTTTTTAGTAAAAAAAAAGATTCTTTGACTTCAGTCAAACCAACACACCTGACATTTCTACCCTTTTAAAATTAATCTTGTATTCTGTTTTTCCTTGTCAAGGAAGTTAACTTGAGCTTAGTTCTGTTCTTTTCTTTTCTTTTTCTTTTTAGGGACTCATCTGCAGCATATGGAAGTTCCCAGGCTAGGGGTTCAATTGGAGCAGTAGCTGCCAGCCTACACCACAGCCATGGCAACACCAGATCCTTAACCCGCTGAGCGAGGCCAGGGATCGAACCCACATCCTGATGGATACTAGTTGTGTTCTTAACCCACTGAACCACAACAGGAACTCGCATCTTGACCTTAGCTTTTGAGTGAGGGTTTGCAGGCATTGTGAGCAGAGCTGCTAGTCAGCTGATGCTACCTTTTTCCTGTTGGGACAGACATCTGTTTAGTTTTAACAAAACTGTAAGCATTTGTAATTGTAATTTGAAAATTACACAGTAAGGCTGGGTGTTTTTACTTTAATTAACATGTGAGATAAAGTGAACATTAATCACGATCTTTCCTTTTCTTATATATTTAAAAATATTTTAAATCTTCAGATGTGGTCTAACCAAAAAATCATATGGTTTTGTGAATACCCGCCTCTGGTAGGTAGGCTTTGGCTTTTGCGTTTGAGCCGTATTGTGGTGCAGTGGTAGAGGGGTGTGCTAGGATACACTGGCTCTAGTTCTCTCACTTTTGAGTTAAAGGGTGTTTCTTTCTTTTTCTTTTTCTTTTTTTTTGCTTTTAAGGGCCGCACCCGCAGCATATGGAGGTTCCCAGGCTAGGGATCAAATTGGAGCTACACCTGCCGGCCTACACCACAGCCACAGCAACGCCAGATCCTTAACCCACTGAGCAAGGCTAGGGATCGAACTCGCAACCTCGCGGTTCCTAGTCAGATTTGTTAACCACTGAGCCATAAGGGAACTCCAAAGGGTGTTTCTTGTAGTCCTGGATTTGCTAGGATGCAGATTCCTTTACTCCTCTATCCTCACCCCGTAAGACGTTGATTCAGAAGTCCAGAGTGGGGCCTAGGAGTCTGCAAGACGCTTCTGATGCAAGTCGTCTGAAAGTCATGTTTTAAGAAACAGTGAGGGAAGATGGTGGAATAGAAGGACTGGAGCTCAACTTCTCTCCCAAAAAACAACAGAACTATAACCAAATGCCGAGCAGCCTTCAACCAAATGGACTATGAACTTCCAAGAAAGATATTCTACTCCAGAAGACAAAGAGGAGACCACATCAAGAGGTAGGAGGGGCGATTACGTGATAGAAGCAACCCCATACCTCCTGGGTGGGAAGCCCCACAGACTGGAAAGTAACTGCATCACAGAGACTCAGCTACAGGACTGAGAGTTCTGAGCCCCACGTCAAAACCCCACGCCTGGGGATCGGGCACAAGGAGAAAGAGCCCCCGGAGCATCTGGCATTGAAGGCCAGCGGGGCTTGTGTGCAGGAGCTCCACAGGACTGGGGAAAACAGAGACCCCATTCTTGAAGGGCACATACAGACTTTCACGTGCACTGGGTCCCAGGGCAAAGCAGTCTCCATAGGAATCCGGGTGGAACCTGACTGCAATTCTTGGAGGATCTCCTGGGAAAACAGGGGTGACTGTGGCTTGTGGTGGGGGAAGGGCATTGGAGGTGAAGCTCTCGGGGACATTCTTCAGCCTGCATTTCTCTGGAGGTGGCCATTTCTGGGAAAATCTGGTCCCTCCCATCAGCGCTGGGAAGCCCCAGGCCAAACATTAATCCAGATGGGATCACAGCCCCACCCATCAGTAAACAGGCTGCCTAAAGACCCCTCAGGCACACAGCCAGCCTCTAATCTCATCCAGAGACAAAGCCCCACCCACCAGAGGGATAAGAACCAACCCCACCTACCAGCGGGCAGGCATCACTCCCTCCCATCAGGAAGCCTACAGCAAGCACCCTCCATACCAGCTTCAGCCACAGGGGAGGCAAACGCCAGAACTAAGAGAGGCTACAACTCTATTGTTGGCAAAAAGGTCACCACACCAAAAACCTATAAAAATGAAAAGACAGAAAACTATAACTCAGATAAGGGAGAAAGAGAAAAGCCCAGAAACACAGCTCAGTGATGAGATTTTCAGCCTCCCAGAAAGAGACTTTATAGACTGTTGATGCTGAAGATGATGCAAGGCATTAGAAATAAACTGGAGGCAAAGATTGATCATTTACAGGAAACACTGAGCAAAGAAATACAAGCTGTAAAAATTAAACAAGAAGAGATGCAAAATACAATAATTGAAATAAAAAATTCCTTAGAAGCAGCCAACAGAAGAATACAGGAAGCAGAAGAACGAATCAGCAAGCTGGAGGACAGATTAGTGGAAATCACTAATGCAGAAGAGAAAAGAGATAAAAGATTGAAAGGAAATGAACAGAGTCTCAGAGAACTCGGATAATGTTAAACGCACCAACATCCGTATTGTAGGGGTACCAGAGGGAGAAAAGAGAGAGAAGGGGACAGAAAAAATATTTGAAGAGATAATAGCCAAAAACTTCCCTAATACGGGAAAGGAACCACTCAGTCAAATTCAGGAAGCGCAACGAGTACCATATAAAATAAACCCAAGGAGGAACACCCTGAGACACATATTAATCAAAGTGACCAAAATTAAAGACAAAGAGAAAATATTGAAAGCAGCTAGGGGAAAGAAACAAATGACATACAAGGGAACCCCAATAAGGTTATCAGCAGATTTTTCATCTGAAACTCTGCAGGCCAGAAGGGAGTGGCATGATATACTTAATGTGATGAAAGGGAAAAACTTCCAACCAAGATTGCTTTATCCTGCAAGGCTCTCATTCAGATTTGAAAGAGAGATCAAAACCTTTACAGATAAACCAAAGCTAAGAGATTTCTGCAACACTAAACCAGCTTTACAACAAATCTTAAAGGAATTTCTCTAGGCAGAAAAGAAAAGGCCACAACCAGAAACAAAAACACCACAAATGAGAAGGCTCACCAGGAAAGGCATATACTTAATAGATATTTATAGGACATTCCATCCAAAAGCAACAGAATACACATTCTTTTTAAGTGTGCACAGAACATTCTCTAAGATTGATCACATCCTGGGCTACAAATCAAGCCTCAGTAACTTTAAGAAAATTGAAATCATTTCAAGCATCTTCTCTGACCACAGTGCTATATGACTGGAAATCAACAACAAGAAAAAAATGGCGGAGTTCCCTTTGTGCCTCAGTGGTTAATGTATCCGACTAAGAACCATGAGGTTCTGGGTTCGATCCCTGGCCTTTCTCAGTGGGTTAAGGATCCAGCCTTGCTGTGAGCTGTGTAGGTTGCAGACATGGCTTGGATCCCATGTTGCTGTGGCTGTGGTGAAGGCCGGCAGCTACAGCTCCTGTTAGACCCCTAGCCTGGGAACCTCCATATGCCACGGGTGCGGCTCTACATAAAAAAAGGCAAAAAGACAAAAAAAAAAGAAAAAAATGGCCAAAAATACAAACACTTGGAGACTAAACAACATGCTACTAAACAACCAATGAATCACTGAAGAAACCAAGGAGGAAATTAAAAAATACCTAGAAGCAAATGACAAAAAAGATACGACACTCCAAAACCTCTGGGATGCAGCAAAAGCAGTTCTAAGAGGAAAGTATATAGCAATACAAGCCTACCTCAGGAAACAAGAAAAAGCTCACATAAACAACCTAACTTTACATCTAAAGCAGCTGGAAAGGGAAGAAGCCAGGTCATGGAAACAACCTAAATGCCCATCGACAGAGGAGTGGTTAGGGAAGACAGGGTACATACACACAATGGAGTATTACTCAGCCATTAAAAAGAAGAAAATAATGGCATTGGCAGCAACATGGATGGACCTAGAAGTAATCATGCAAAGTGAAACCAGTCAGACAATTAGACAGCAACACCCAATGCTACTGCTTTCATGTGGAAGCTAAAGAGACACAATGAACTTCTTTGAAGATCAGATAATGACTCAGATTCTGGAAAACCTTGGTTTTTCAAGTGAACAATCTGGGGGGTTGGGGGATGCACTGTGTGTTTGGGACACAAAATCTATCACATTGACTTGTGATGATCTTTGTACACCTATAATTGAAATAAAATTCATTGTTATAAAAAAATAAATAAACAGTGAGGGAAATGAGTCACAGACTCCCTCCCACCTGCGTTGTTTTATGATAGGAAGAATTTTATCTGACTTACCAAAGTCTCGCTCATCTCCCGTAAGTCCTTAAGTTGGTATGGGGTATTTTGTCCAGAATTACTGTTGACTCGTAGATCTGAAATTTTAAAGGTGCCATGATAATATTCCATTTTCTGGCCTGTGATGAAAAGGAAAAGTAGGAAATGAAGTGGTTGGGAAGAGATTTCAGGCTGTAAAAACCAATTTGAATGGGGCTAATATGAAGTCTTGAATGTATCTCTGAGATTTTAATTTAGTTTAAAAATAAATATAATAAGAATAATGATTATAATAGTAACTAGTGTTTGTTCAGTACCTAATATGTGCCAAGCTCTGTTCTGGGCACTTTACATCTGTTAACTCATTTGATTCTCACTAAGCTAAGATTGGCATCACCTTCATTTCAGAGATGAAGAAAGTGAGGAGTGAGGCATTAAGTGGCTTATTCTTTGCTATACAGCGAGTGAGTGGCTTTCTAAGTTTAAACCCAGGCACATGTGGCTCTAGAAGTGGGACATTTGAGTACTGTGTTGCTTCTTGCTGCGGTGCAAAGTGTACTGCCTTATGCTCTCCTGGAAGTAGAGGTAAATGAGTGTTCTTATAAAGTTCGATTTGAAATGGGAGAGCCAGGCACACTAAGAAAGATGTGTAGAGAAAGGCAGGGAAAAAAGCTGTCTGAGGTTAGAAGTGAGAACGGTGTGTAACGGGTGACTCAGTCCCTCTCTGCTTGTCCCTCCGGAAAGGTAAGGAAACAGCAGTGGGGACTCCTGAGGAATTGGAGGTCTTAGGAATGGGCCCTGTTGGGGCAAGAAATCAGCAAAAAGCTGAAGACAGTGCATGGAGCGGTCACAAAACAACCGACTTGGGGCGCCTGGGACCTCGGCAAGAGAGGGGACTCAGGGTGGCCTGCCTCCTAGGACACCTCTGGACTCTAGTGCTTTCTTGATGCCACTGATTATTGATCGATATAATCCACGTTGTTATCAAACTTAAACTCCGAAAGAGTAAAGGGCTTCTGTGCATTAAATTAACTGATCTGAGCGTCTTTGGCCTCTGGTGTAAACCGTGGATGGAGGTGTTGTATGGGCCCAGAGCCGTTTCAAGCTCCTGAAAGCGTCTTCGCTCCCCCGTGGAGGCTGAGGACGATGACAACGGCTAAGTGCATTCACGTGAGCGGCCTGGGCTGGTTGCTTTATCACATGCATGTGTGTGAGAGTGACGCTCTGGGCGTTTGTCGAAAAGTATAAATGTCTTGCACCTTGAAGAGTGTGTGATACAAAAAAAGAGAATTCTGAAATTAATTTTTGTGTGATTATAAATATATCAGGCAATAGAAAAATAATACCTGAATATGGTTTAGGAAAGTATAAAACTTTTTTCTCTAAGAATAATAATACATCATATGTACACTTTACTGACCATTTCAAAATTTACTGTTTCACTGGCGTATGACTTTATTTTTCTCCTAGAAATGTTAGTGGATAAAAACTGCTGAGTAAAAGAGCCAATTTTAATAACTAAAAACTATTTCACTTGAATATACAATGAATAATTGGTTCATTATGATTATTAGTAAATTTTAGACAATTACCATTTTGATCTTTTGTGTAGATTCTCCAAAGAATACAAGGTTGTGATTTCCAAGGAGGTGGGAAATTTGTGTGGTTTGCTTAATGCTGTTTCTCCAGTGCCCTGAAAAGTACTTTGTAAACACTAGGCATTCAGTAGTTATTTGTTGATGAAACGATTAAATAAATAAAAAGATTCAAAGTGTTGACATTTACTAGTGAAGGTATAATATTTTTGGATGGAATTAAATTTACATAGATACAAATGAAGCTTTACAGAAAAATGAAATCGAACTGGGCAAAATCCATGATTGTACCTACCAGAGACTAAGAAGTGAGCCAGAAGGCCAGTACCCACTGCCACCACTGTCAGCAATAGCAGAACGAGAAGGGCCACCATCCATGGTTTCAAACCTCTGCGTCGGGTGCCAAATCCTACTGGTCTGCAAGAAGAAAAACCCACCAGTTGCTCTCACGCTGTCATGGTTACGGGTTGTCTGGTCCTCCTTGGAGAACTGCACATTGCTTTGGCCCACTTTTCCAGACATTTATCTTCAGTTTTGGTCAGGGTCATTTTGGTATGGAGGGGGTGTAAAAGATCAGAATCTGGGAATCAGTGCCACTGCTCTTGGTTTTTCTATTTCCGGAAGCATCAGGTGGCTCTCTGTGGTAGCCAGTCAAAAGGTCCGAAGCAGCACCTATGCTTGAAAAAGGACCATTCCTTCTTTCTTCAACAATTTTTTTTAAAAAAACCTCTTTATCTATCTATCCTTTTAAAGTTTAAAAAGTGATTTCAAATCTATTGTCTCATTTACTTTTAACTTTTTATTTTTAGCTATCATGAAAATTTTCAGGCACAAATTTAGAAAGAATAGTATGATAGTACACCCCTGTATTCACCACATCATTTTATCAAGTGTTGATATTTTTGCTGCATTGGATATATTCATTTTTTGTTGCTGTATTTTAATGTAAAGCAGGATGTCAAGATTTTTCATTAAATCATTATTATAAACAATTAGGATATTCTCAAAATAACCACAATGCCATAACACTCCTAAAGAATTTACAGTATTTCTCCAGGATCTTCTAGTACTGTTTATCTTCAAATTCCTTCCAAATCGTCCCTATTTTATTTGCAGATGTTTATGCAAATCAGGATGTAATCAAGGACCACATAGAGCCTTCATTGTTACGTCTTTTAAGTCTTTTTTAATGTAAAGGAGTCCTGCTTCCTTTTTAATTTTTAATGACATTGGCTTGTTAAAGATCTCAAGCCACTTGCCCTGTAGGACCTCCACCTTCTGGGCTTAGGTGAATGCTTTCTTGTGATCTCATTTAACTTGTTCTTCTATCCTCCTCATTTCCTGTAAGCTTAAATTTAGATCAAAAGACTTAGATTTAAATTCCTTTGGAAAGAGTACTTCAAAAGTGTTGCTGTATACTTTATATTGCATCATCTCTGGATTAGAAGAAGTTTCCCCAATTTAGGAGAAAAGAAGTAACTCTTTGTTCTACCTTTAGCACCATAGTCAACAGTAGTGCCCTCACATTGTATTATCTCTTCGTTTGCATGTGTATAAACCTATCCTCGACTGTGAACTCCTCAGTGGGTTGAACTAGTCTTGTTCATCCTTTTTTTTTTTCCTTGTTAGGGCCACACCCACAGGATACTGGAGTATGGGCACTCCCAGGCCAGGGCTTGAATTGGAGCTGCAGTTGCTGGCCTACACCACAGCCATAGCCAGGGCAGATCTGAGCCATCTCTGCAGCCTACACCACAGTTTACAGCAACGCCAGATCTTTAACCCACTGAGTAAGGCCAGGGGTCAAACCCTTTTCCTCATGGACACCATGTCGGGTTCTTAACCCACTGAGCTATAATGGGAACTCCTAGTTCATCCTTTAATAAAGTACCTGGTTCAGGAATTTTAGAAATCTATGAGACAGGTATTATACCAACCTTACATATGAAATAACAGAGACTGAGAGAGAGGGTGCCTTATTTGTTAGAGTCAAGTGGCTTAAAAGAGCCCTGGTCATCTAACTCATTTTCTAGTGGTCCTTCTCTGCAATGTGCCGTTGTAGTCAACTTAATTTATCCCTTTCCTTAGAATTTATCATTGTGTGTGTATTGATATGCTAACTTCCTTGGGGGCAGAAGGTATTTTTCATGTTTCACAAGATTTAGTGCAGGGATTTACCATAAGTAGACTTTTCATAAATATTGATTTATAGGAAATTTTTTAAAAATATGAAATATTTATATGTAAATATTTTTATATATAATGCCAGAATAAAAGATACAAACTGTTTGGACCTAAATAGTTAAGAAGATGGTAGTTTTGGCATAAGTAATACGTTTAGTCAGTAAACCTAGTGGAACTTGAGAGATTTGAATTCTGTTGGGCATGGAAAATTCTGACAGTGCACGCTGATTAAAAAGAATCTACTTTTAATCAGTTCTAGCTGACTGTAGAAAGGCAATCTGTCCTCTCATGGATAAGAGCTAAGGTGCCAGAACTAAAAAGCAGCAAACAGAAGCATCATGGGGTGTGACATTAACTTACCCTCTTAATTGGCTTAAAACTTAAATTTAGATATGAAGGGTAACTTAGAGACTATTTAGTGCAGTTTAACACATTTTCCAGCTGATGCAGCTGAGGCATGACTTCTCCAATCTAACAGAAGGAGCAGTTATCTCAGTCTCATGTCTCTAACTTCTAGGATGCTGTTTTTTCTAGGTGCCAGAGTACCTCTGCATTGATTGCTTTTTAATACTTCAATAGATTTATTATTCATGTATGCATCACTCACTCACTCGTTCTTCATTTATTTGCCCATTTATTTTCTTAGAGAAACTTAGCAGTGTGTCTTCAAGTCATTCAAAACCAAAAATGGGCCAGAGGATAAAGACTAGACCTCAAGGAGATTTACGAGCTTTCAAACTCATCTTTTCGTCCCAGCCTAGTTCCTCTGAGTCGGACTCCCTCCGAGTCGGACAGATGGAGGAAGTAGATGCAGGAAGATCACGTCGGTGCCGCCCAGGCGCACAGACTCACACCGTCGTTACAGACTTTGAGACACTAGACAGAGAACATTTCAACACTCACTGACACACTGCTTCAGGTGCCATGGCAGTCACATCCACAGATGCCACACAAGGAGCTAAGAGCATCTGGGGGGCAAATGATGGCCAAGAAACAGAGGTGATAAGTTGTCAGAGTGTTTCTCCCTTTGAAAAAAACCTGTGGGGAGTACAGCAGGTGCACAGTGCCAAATTACAAAGGCTGCAAGAGGTACAGGTTAAATCTATAGCTACTTAATCCTATATGAATAAACTTTCAACCTAATAGCAACTTTTATGAATATGAACAAGTAAAGCATGAAAGCAGATATGCATCATTGACTTACCATTCTGGGCGATTTGCATAATATCACTTTAGATTTGAAAAGAGATACACTTAGTAAAGCCTTTGGAATCTAGCCTCTTTGAAAATAAGAGATTCTCAAGGATTTTTTTTCCTGCTTCTCCTGCACCCGTAAAACAAACACTGTTGTACTGTTTTTCTGTTGCTGTGCAGCAGAGTACCACCGAGTTAGCAGCTTAAAGCAGTGCCCACTTATTTTAGCTCACAGTCCTGCATGTGGCATGGCTGAGTTCTTTGCTCAGCATCTCACAAGGCTGAAATCAGGGTGTTGGTGGGGGAGTTCCCATTGTGGCGCACCAGAAACGAACCTGACTAGTATCCATGAGGATGCATGTTTGATCCTTTGCCTCACTCAGTGGGTCAAGGATCTGACATTGCTGTGGCTGTGGTATAGGTCGGCAGCTGCAGCTCCGATTAGAGCCCTAGCTTGGGAACTTTCATATGTCACACCTTTGGCCCCATAAAGCAAAAATAAATAAATAAGTAAATAAAAATAAAAAAGTATTGGTTGGGTCTGCAATCTCATGTGACATTTGTGACCCTCATCTCAGCTCACTTAGGCTTTAGGCAGAGCTTATCGGTTCCTTGAAGCTGAACCGGGGTTCCTGTTCCCTTGCTGGCTGTCAGTCAGAGGATTCTCTCAGCTCCTGGATCTCACCCACATTTCTTTACCATGGGCTACACTCCAAGCCAGCAATGGGAAATCGCCCTCCCATCAGATAGCTCTCACGTTCTGAATCTCTTTCTTCAGATTCAAGGTAGGGCCCTGTTCTTTTTTGTAAGGTGTCACATCATTGGGTTAGGCTACCATTTAGAAGTCAGTGACTTGAGACCTTCATTATACCTGCAAAATCCCCTCGTGACAGCGCCCAGGTTGGTGTTTAAATAACTGGGTGAAGGAATGTGTACACCAAGGGATGGGCATCTCAGGGGATCTAGAATTATTTTTCACAACTGAAAATATTACGTATTACATAAAAATGGGCAGAAATCTATAGCCTTCAAAGAAAAACGTAATATTTAAAATCTTAATTTTTGTGGAGTTGGGAGAGAACTGTTAATGGAACTGCAATATATTTAATGAAATAGTTCTCTCCCAACTCCACAAAAATTAGAGAATTCTATTTTAAGCATTCAACTAGAGGAGGACTACTTCCTTCAGGTAACAGTTTGGAGGAACACAAAGTGAACTCTTAGAAATTAAATAGGAAGAAAGCTAAAAGTAATCCTGACCGTGACCTGATTAGCACCTGGCATTCCTTTAAGGAAAGGGAGCGTGCAGGCGGTGTTCACTCAGGGTAAGATAATCTGTGATTTTCATGAAATCCAGGGCACCATATCCATCACACCTTCATCTGATTTGATTATTCAGTATTTAGAAGAGTGTATTTATGGCATGATTTTTCCAGAGAGGATATCAGTAAAAGCATGGTGATAATATGATGATTTTGTGGTTTTGCTCTCTACCGTTCTGAAGACTGAGAGGTACACACCTCGAAGAAAATAGAGAGCAGTATGACTTGTTAATGATCAGAGTTGGGATATTCATTTTCTCAGTAACCAAGCTCTAAGCTGATGACTTCTATATAACTGAGTTCAGAGAGGACTTGAGTTAGCAAAGGACGTCAGGGACCCTACTCCACATGGGTCCTCCTTTTCCTAGAAAGGCCTCCTCCGAAGGCGGTAGGCTTCCCGTTATCATTTTGTCTGCAGGCTCCCAACCTCTCCTTTTCAGGATTAGTGCTCTGCTTTCCTGTAGTTCCTGTTGTCGTTATACAGATGTAGATGCGTGTGATTAGTGTACAAAGGCCAGTTTACAGGCCGGCTGTATTCCCATAAATCTTCATAAGGGCGGGTTATTGAGGTTTAAGATATGTTGATTTAAAAATAAATTACTGGTTAGCCTTCTGGGCCAACCTCCAAGTCTCCTTAACTGTAAATGGAACTGACAAAGGAGATAATATGCATTGCATTCCTGGAAGCCAGGTCTTTGGAAACCTTGGCTCTCCTTTTCCTAGCCAGGCGTCCTCCCTGGAGGAAAGTTCTTAAAAAACCAAAGTGCCAAATTCTCCTTCCACCACTGAAAACGTCTCCCTCTGAGCCGCTAAAGTCTGTCATTTCTTAGAGAAAAGCAAACTTTTGCAGTGACCTAATATACTCGGATGAGGTGACTATCTGTCTGGGGACCCTGTGACTGTTTTGGAATGACCACTTAGCACTATATGCGATAGGAACAAGAGCTACTGTTTAGTTAAATGCTGACTTTTGGGGATCAGTGGATTTTATCCTCCAAACACTCTTATCAGTAGAATCGATTATCTTCATTTTACAGGTGAACAGCTCGCTCAGTTCAGGCGGCCAGATGCCGAGGTAGAACCTAGCTCAGGCTGCTGTGATTTCTCTCTGACACCAAACATTTGAGAGTGATTTTGTTTCCTTTCATAGAACAGTCTTCCTCTTAACCCAAATGCATAATGTGTGGAATATCAAGGATAAAAGGTGGGCGAGGAGTTTTATGAGATGAAGACGAGTTGTTTTCCTGATCAGAGAGATGACCCATCTCCATTGTGGTCAAGTCTTGAGTTTGCTGTTGTTTTCCTATCTTCTTCCTTTCTAGCGGTTTTAAGTCCTTATGAGCTCTCAAAAGGAGTTAGGTTTCCTTCACCCTTCTCCTGACCTGGCAGAGTCTCCGAAAGCTGCGCAGGCGGCGGGCCTGAGGAGAGCTAAGGGGCTTATCTGTCTGCTTTGAAGGCTTTTGTTTGATTTGACGCTTTCCGACTGCTGCCACGTGTTCCCTCTAAAGTTTATTTCTTGAGATACGACGTGTGCACATGTCCTGCTACCCCGGAGCGGAGAAGGTCTTGATGACAGTAAGTCATACACAGCATTGAGGCATTTCCGCTCCAAGGTACTAGGGAAGAGGGAGGTCTCCATAGCTGAACAAGTTTGGAAAAAGTGGATTAACTAGGGTTCATTAGGATTCTCACTTCTGGAAGTCTTAGAGTCTTGAGTGGATTTAGAAGGTGAGGCAGTGTTTCTGTCTTGGTTTTACGTAAATGCTGTTCACTGACAGCAACTGACTAATATGTCATCTGACTCTTAGTAGATACTTGAATACTCTTTATCGAATTGGATTGAAAAAAAATCTTCCAAATGTACTTGTTAAAAAATCGCTCTATCTACTGACATCTTGTGGGATTCCGATTTTCCACAGACCGCGGTTATGAAAACATGGCTCTGGACGTGTTTCTATCATTGTGGGCTACAGGGAATGATTCATTGTCAGCAGGATGGAAAATGAAGAAACACAGAAAGGTTACTGATATTCCTTTTGTATCTAACTCCCAGATCTGAAGGGAGCGAGGGCTACGGGCTATGGCAAAGAGGGATTCAGAGCTGAATAGAATGCCGTTATGAGTCCAGACTGAAGACAGTTTTCTGTAGAAAATAATGAAGAGACCCAGGCTGAGCTGCATTCAGGGGGCGCAGAGAAAGACAGTGAGGGACCCCAGGAAAGACAAGGCTCCGCGTCGTCACTTATCGAGGGAAACGCCCTCACCCTGGCCCCAGGCGTGGAAACTGGGCACGCTGGCCAGAAGGGAGCATGACCAGGGCTGGAAGAAGAAAACGGAGCTAAAGGGGATCGGTGAGATCCCTCCTGTGCCCCCCCGGGTGTCCCTCCTCCCAGGAGGAGCATTCGCACGGCTTCCTCACCGCGTATCTCTCCCCCCTGCTGGGCCGGACCCATTCCAGGTTCTGGCAGCCCTGTCTTTCCTCCAGCCCTAAGGAGTGCACTTGATGTCAGATTCCTGTCCCTTCCGGGTCTCCCTGACCTGATTCAGTGAGAGAGCCTTATCTAGGCCTTATTCTGAGCCATGACTGGCATTAATTCTCTCACCTTCACGTATAAGCAAAATAGTTACTGTGCTAGTTTAGTACAAGGCCTTTCTTAAATGGTGTTCAACTTGGATTTCGGATTAGAGGTCGGGCATAGTCATGTGTTAGTTTAAATTTAGGCAGTATGATTGCACTCACTTTTACTGGGGGTGGCATAGAGTTAATGACAAGAGGCTGATCTTACTGTAGTCTGAAGCCAGAAGACCAGAGTTCAAATCCTAGCCTTGCCACTGCCTAGCTCTGCAATATGAGGCAACATATTTGGCCTTTTTTTTTTGTTTAGTTCCTCTGTTTATAAAATAGAAATGAAATTAATACTTAACCCATTGGATTTACATGAAAATGAAGTGCAATAATTCATGTGAAGAGACCAGCACATAGTAAATACTATATAAACATGAGCTATTATTACTATCTTTGTTATTATTACACACTTGATTTCAGCCATGCTGAGAAAATGGGCATTTCGCTATGAGAATATTCATGGCAGGTAATTTTGATACCAGGAACATTTTGGATTTTAGGGCCATCTTGGAGTGGACCACAAAAGCTTAGCTAGGTAGGCTGTTAAGAAATACCTGAAATATTTTATATGCAAAATTAATTAATAAAAAAATGTGTCCTATATGGCTCAGAGTGACACATTAAAATGCAGAGGCTGTTTTTACAAGTACACTGTAAATAAGGGAACATGGAATTGTGTAACAAACAGAAACTTATTAAAACATGTTCTATTTTACTAGAAAAGGTAAACAGCACCAAGTGTTCTGTAGGTTGTGGAGCGTGTATATTTGGTTTAGCCCTCACGTGTTTTCGGCACTAAGTGCAGTCCCATGTGTTAAGGTCTGTAAATTGTCAGGTTAGAGGAGAAGGTCTAGGCTGGGATGCTGTTCACAACACGTGCAAAATGAGTTTGTGTTCAGATGCCTGGGTCAGAGCCATCGATGCGCCCTAACGAACTGCTGAGAATTAATCAGCGCTCACAGTGTTTCTTATTACTCTTTTGTGCTTTCGTTTGTCTGTGTATACATTCAGCGATCCGCCCGGCCATTCATTTACTCACTGTTTTTCTTTTCCACGGTATTTATTGAGGCTTTATTATGTTTTGGGGCATCGTGCAGGGCTTAGAGAGGCAAGGATGAATAATACAGGGTTCCCACCCTCATGCCAGCTCATGGTTCAGCCTGTAATGATTTTGCCTCAGTCTGTGTCGTGTGAATGGTACTAATTAGGTATTATAGATTTCTTTTCTATAAGTATTTAAAATAGTACAAATGGAAAATTTCTTTAAGGCAACAAAATGGGAGTTAAAATTATGAAATAAAAAACATATTTGTCTCTGCCCCCAGTTCCTGGCACAAGGCTCCTGAAACCCTTGTGATTTCCTAAGTGAGAAGAGCACTCGAAACATCTTTTGGTCTGATATTTTGCCTTTGACCCCAATTCCTTCCCTAGAGCTCTTAAGTCCCTTGGAGTTCCCTGGTGAGAGCAGCGTTTTCTGCTCCGGTGGGATACCTGTTGCTGCCGCCTGGCTTCACGATGGGGGCCAGTCACTAGGAAGATCAGGCGTGACTGGACACTTGGAGCTTTAAGCTCCCCACGCCAGCCTATCCTCTGGGAAGGGACAGGGCTGGAGACTGAGTTGGTAACCGTCCGTGCCTGTGTGATGAAGCCTCCGTGGGAATCCCCGTGGCACGTGGTTCGGAGGGCTCCTGGGCCAGTGCACACCTCTGTGGGGTGGGAGGGCAGTGCACCCCGCTCCCTGGGGACAGGATCTCCCGCACTGGGGACCTTTCTAGACCTTATCATACGTATCTCTTCATGTGACTCGCCTGCATATCCTTTAATAATCTTTGTGATAAGTTGATATCTAGTAAGTCAACCTTTTTTTTTTTTTTTTTTTTGCTTTTCACGGCCATATCCATGGCATATGGAAATTCCCAGGCTAGGGGTTGAATTGGAGCTGCATCTGTGACCTACACCACAGCTCACGGCATCACTGGATCCTTAACCTACTGAACGAGGCCAGGGATAGAACCTGTATCATGAATCTTAGTCAGGTTGGTTACCTCTGAGCCACAATTTCTTGAATTCTGTGAACCACTCTACAAATTAAAGTGGAGGAGGGGATCGTGGGAGCTCCAGTTTATAGCCAGTCAGTCAGGAGCTCAAGTGACAATGCGGACGGGCGATTGAGATCTGAAGTGGAAGCAGGGGCAGTCTTTTTTTTTTTTAGGGCCACACCTGCGACATATGGAAGTTCCCAGGCTAGGGGTCGAAATGGAGCTGAAGCAGCCAGCCCATGCCACAGCTACAGCAGTGTCAGGTCCTTAACCCCCTGAGCGAGGCCAGGGATCAAACCCGCATCCTCATGGATACTAGTTGGGTTTATGACCCACTGAGCCACAGCGGGAACTCCTGGCAGGAGGAGTCTTAGAGAACTGAGCTCTTAAGCTCTGGGGTCTGCACTAACTCTGCTTAGTGTCAGGATCGAATTGAGTTGTAGGAGCCCAGCTGGTATTGGAGAGTTGCTTGGGGACACACTCTTACAGCTGGTGTCACAAGTGTTGTGAGTGTGGTGATAGCGTGATAGTAAAGAAAAACACGGGTGAAGGATTTTTGAAAACTTCTCTTCAGTCTTCCCCTGCCCGGACAGATCCTCTCTAGGCTCCTGGTGTTGCGGATCTGCCCTGCCTTTTGGAGTCAGAAGACTTTGACTCCAGTCCTTGCTTATAACTCTTTAAAACGTGTATCTTGAGAAGTTTATGAAACCCCTCTGAATCCCCTTCTCACCTGTGAAATGATGAGAGCAAATACTGCCCAGGGATGTGAGCCAATCGAGTGAGTATACGAAAGACTCCAGCACAGATCAAACCTACTCTGGGTCGGGAGCCGTCACAGCCGAGAGGGCCGCCTTACGACCCGATTCGGTAGCAAGGAGACAGGAGAGGAGAGGAGAGTCAGTGCAGGCCGCAGAGCTAAGGGGCGGCCTGTGTGTCTGACTGCACATCTGTCCGTACGTCTGCAACCAGGCCACGCTGACAAGAAATGTGAAAGATGTTAATGGTATGCTGTTTACATGTTGCTGATGTTAGTTTTGTGTCCCCAGGGGTCGACTTCTGGTCGTTGCTCAGATGTGTCAGAGGCACAGCTTTGAATGTATTGGGGGTAGGGTGGCGTGTATGGCTTGGCTTTAAAGCTCAGTAACTATAAGCTGCAAAGTGGCGTAATAACAGCTAATACAAGATTGTAAATGAGATAATGTATGGAGAGTGATGTGTATTTTGTAAATAGATGATAAATAGTAGATGTTATTATAATAATTACAGATAAACTACCACACCCAAAAGATTCATATCCTTATCTGAACATAAATTCCTCTCATCTTGGTTTCCAATACTTTGTATACATATTTGCTAGCCTCCCTCTTTCCTCTCAAATACATTGTCCCCTGGAAGACAGACAGTTGGAAAGAAGAAAAGTGAAACAAAGAGGAGGGTGCTATACACTAGCCTTTAAATCTCAGTGGTAGGAAGACATGTATAGATAAAGCCCTGTTTCATACTACCATTGTGAGTCTTTTACTCAAATTTCAAATTAAAAAGCAAAAAATGATTTTCTCTTGAGAATTATAAAAAAGAAGGAAAAACAGTATATCCTAACAGTTAGACTCTGGCTCCAGTCTGCCTCAGATCCCGACTCTTCCACTTCTAGCTTATGATTATTTGGCTAGTTACTTTTTCATCTATAAAATGGAGATAATGGTAGTACCTAGTCATAGAATTGTAGTGAGAATTAAATAAGTTAATACAGTGTAGTGCCTTTATGGCATCTCGGAAGCACTATGAGTTTGCTGAAAACTAACAAAACAATAAAATTAAATGATTTTTATTTTTTCCATTATAGCTGGTTTAGTATTCTGTCAGTTTTCTACTGTACAGCAAGGTGACCCAGTCACACACACATATATACATTCTTTTTTCTCACATTATCATGCCCCATCACAAGTGACTAGACATAGTTCCCAGTGCTGTACAGTAGGATCTCATTGCTTATCCATTCCAAAGGCAGCACTTTGCCTCTATTAACCCCAGATTCCCAGTCCATCCCACTCCCTCTCCCTCACCCAGAACAGTAAGATTTAATTGACAATTTATACAAAGTTTAGTGATTAGTAAGTAACATGGAGGTTTGTATCTTGTTATTTGGGCTTTAATTTTGAAGATACAGTTCTTAAGTATATTAGATAATGGACTTGACAAATTAAGCTGATTAAAATGAGTATTTGAGATGAAATTAAAGTACAAAATGCTTGCAGAGACTTTCCCAGGACTTACTCTCTAAAGGAGAATAATGATGAGAAATCTAATTTTGGTATTTATTTAACGATGCTGAAAATAATGACAATGGGAAGGGAGAGATGCCAGACTTCTGGGAACAGTACAGCAATCTCCGATGAAGTGCTTTAACATTTCATCTTTCATAAGGGAAACGATTGAGATTTTAAGTGAATGTATCCCCCAGTTAAAACTTAGAGTAAAGAGTAGGGCTATGGATTTGCTAAAGGCAAACGCAAATGAATATTCACAGCGAAGTATGAAAATTAAAGACTATCACTAAAAGGTAGAAAAGGGGGCCGCAAAACTCACAGAGGAGAGATCCCAGGTTCAATAGAGCAGAAACAGGAAAGATATGAGTCAAATATATTTTGACAAGTCTTCCACATTGTGTTTCTTGTTGGTAGAAAAGTAAGGACGGCGAGTACGACTACAGGACGTGCTGTGTGGAGTTAATGCGGGTGAGCCATGGGGCGTCACAGTGATTATTAAGCATTTGCTTTGCCTCAGTCCTTAAGCCTGCCTGTGACCTGCCATCTCCTGCAAATCCTGCAAATCCCGGATTAATGTTCCATGAGTTTGTTTTAAAGAAACCGTAAACACTCAGTGCTCCGCACTGTCCCCTTTCTTCACGAAAAGTGTCGCGGGTGATCTGGAACGTGGCACTGATCCCCAGTATTACTCCTCTGGTTTACTTCCCTTAAGCTGAAAACGTTCCTATAAACTCATAAATATTCCCCAGGAAAGAGGACTTTTGGTGCTTAGTATCATAAGACTTGACATTTTTAAAGGAATATTTGAGGAGCCTAGGGAATGTAATATACGAAAGGTTGGAATTACTGCTTTACAGTGT
Source organism: Catagonus wagneri (assembly GCA_004024745.2). Taxonomy (NCBI): domain Eukaryota; kingdom Metazoa; phylum Chordata; class Mammalia; order Artiodactyla; family Tayassuidae; genus Catagonus; species Catagonus wagneri. The sequence goes on along the minus strand of PVHT020000886.1, from coordinate 21,745,536 downwards.
TATGATTTCCATAGCCCTGGAATATACGTTTTCAAATTTAGTGAATAAGCAAAACATCAGTGCCAGACATTCACATTTATTTACTCACGAATTTGCTCGTCAAATATTTATGGAATGCCAGTTCTGTGTGAGGCACTGTGGACAGTGTCTAAGGAGCTCAGAGACCCTCTGACGGGATACTCACTCACTGTACACTCCCTGGAAGACTGATACAGATGTGTATTTTATTAGTTGGGAAGGAAGCCCAGTTAAGTTCACTGGTTCTGTGGACGGTCTGGTGTCCAGTTCTCATCTCTGAAACTCCCCAGGTAGAAACCTTGCCACCTGGAGAAGCTGCAGGAGTCCGGGAAGGCTGGACTTACGGAGCTGTGGGTCGCAGCCCCGATTCTGACATCACAGCTCTGTAGGCGCTGAGAAGCTCCTTAACGTCTTTTCCGCTTAGATTCCTCACTTTAAAATGGTAGTGCTGATCTCACAGTGCTGTCCTGACTATTAAATGAAATAACATATGTGAAAATGTTTTGAAAATGGCATGAATCTAAAGTAATAGTGAAGTGTTATTGTCATCGTGGATGTTTAAAAATCACGAATTATATCAAATGCCGGGAAATCATTTTTTTCTTCTCCTTTGCAGGTAGCAAACCTCATTTTGAGAACGAAAACTTGAAATAATTTCCAGTTTTCTTTTTTCTTTAGTATTTAGTAGAGAGGAAACACATTTTCCCCAGTCTGGATCTCATCTCCTTTCTCCCCCTAAGGAATCCTGAAATTTCTACGAAGAAGGCAGGTGTCTGCAGGTTTTGCCCTCCCAGTTGAGTTAGTTTCCAGTGACTGACTGTAACGTGTAAGGAGAAGCAGCTGAAGGGACAGTGCTGCAGAAGCTAATTTAGTCAGATTGCTGAAAGGAAGCTTTTCTTAACACAAATTAACACCTCTCTCCCCAGCACCTCTTCAGAATCAGAAGCAATCAGGGCACAATGTAATACAGTTTTTCATCAACTTCTGATATCTTCACTGTGGAACTTGGCAATATGAAATAATGCTAACAGTGATTTTAACACAAAAATACTGATCTTAACTACAGAGATTAAGCAGTCCAGCTGCTCTAATAATTCCAGAAATTTCACAGCATCTGATGCAGGTTGAATTCACCGAGGACAGCTCACAGGCGGTCCTGCGGCGTGCGGGGATCTAGCCACTGACGGACGGGACAGCAAACAAGCCTTTCCCGAGCGAAACCGGACTTACCGATACGTCATCCGCGGGCAGAAGGACGGTCTTCGAGGTCTGTGCCCACTCCACGCGACTTCCTAATCAGCTGTATGACATCTCTGGATAGGTTACAGGTCCGTGGCTGCGAGAAGTAAGGAAGCACATTACAAGTAGTTGAAATGAAACTAGTTTGACAAGTCTGAACAGAGAAGCCTCAACCCATAAAATAGCTCGAAGAAAATAGCCCAGAGACAGCATAGTCCCAACAAGAACGCAGTATTCTTTTTTCGGTATTGACTAATTTTGTTAAAGAAGAGGAAATTGGTTGCAGGGATTTGAATGAGAAATACCTTAGGAATGCGCTAGGATTAAGAGTTTAAAGAAGATTATTGGTAAGTATACAAATATCTTAAATCTTCACATAAAAGCTCTCAGTGAAAGCAATCAGATATTCTTAATACCTAAATTCAGAATATGACTCTGGCAAAAAGTTCTTCAAGTTCCTTTGAACAGCAACTATTTTCAAGTATCAGGGGTATAGTGAATTTATTAATACATAGTAATTTTCTTTTAAAAAATACCTACTTTTCAAAGTACCTACAAATAAATATATCAAACCAGACTTTTCCCAAAATGACTTAAGGTAATATATATATATTTAATTAATATTTATATAATTTATATTTACAAATATATATCTGTGTTTTTTCTGTGTATGTACACACACACATATGTATATATATAGAGAGAGAGAGAGAGAGAAAGACTTTTGTCAGAATGAAGGAAACAAAAAGAGACGATCAAAAAACATTTTTCAGTTAGACAACATGAATACCAACTCTTTGTGGATATTAAAACATTGGAAATGAGGCTGAAACTCTGACCATGTCCTAATCATGATTCCTTTCCTTCTTCTCAGAAGTAAGAAGTATTATTAGGGTCCATTTGTCATAGAACAAACTAAGTGTTTATGGACGCAAACACAGACACATACATGTAGTCATAGAAAACCATATATGAATATTAATTAAACAAGTCATACCACACAGTTTTGGGCCTGGACCTGAGGTTGTGTGATAGAAAATGTGATTGGCAGATGGATCCAGTTGCTGTGCTCTGAACCCCCCATAGCACTCACACTGAGGCCATGCTTCCTACTGGCTTCTCCCAGCCTCAGACCAAGCATAGCAGGGTTGTGAAGGCAGGCATATTCCTAGGAAATGGTGCCGTCAACGTAAAGTCTCTCTATAAATTCGGCCAAATTTTCTTGGACCTGCACTGCTGTGGGAGACCCTTCCCATCTAACTCTACTTCGTTTTCCTCTACCGCACAAGTATTGGACCTCACTGCACCTTGAAGGATCTGTTTGCCTCTTCCGGCATGTATCTCATTTTCTTTACAGAAATTTCTCCCAATAAATCTCTTATATCTCAAATCTATCTTTGGAGTCTGGTTGAATGACCTCAGAAAATTGAAGGCCAGCAAACTTATTTCCCTGCCTGTTGGTAAAGGGGACATGGAGTGAGTGGCATGTGGGGCACAGATAATCCCTGGCATAAAATGACAACTGAATTGCTAAAGGTTTCACCAGCAGTGACCCAGGAAAACTTCCTGGTGGAAAGGAAACCATTGCAAGGGTGATGGTTCAGGCAATTAAAAGAGGAGAAGGAGGAATGCCACAAAGATAGTGGCATTGGCTGCTTACTGCTAAATTGCATTGTTGCCCGCAAAAGGATAAGGAGAAACTGAGGGGTGTTTAAAATCAGTTAAGACTAAGTATCAGAGCCAGTTACAAAGAGGCTCTAATCTCCTTCAGAGGAAGAGTAGACACAGCTAAACAAATAGGCTGGAGATTTAATAGTTAGATCCCCAGAGTTTGAATGCTTCGTCAAAGTAGACCTGCTGTGCTTTGGTTGGGATCTGGTTGAGAAAACCTGGGACCTTGAAATGTCAGGTGGAGACAAGTGGATAGCTACTGGTTTTGGTCCTGCGGCGCTCCTGAACCTCAGAGGCTGCAGAAGTCTTCCCGTTTTCCTTGGTGAGAGCGAGCCCTTCTCTCGTGCCTTTAGCGCTACAGAGCCCCCTTCCCCAGTAGACGCCTCCTCCAGAGATATTCCCCCTCCTCCGCTGACAGCCAGGTGGATAACTCCGCCAGGAGTGAGCTGGTAAGAATGAATGAGGGTGTGCTGCCAGGGGAATGCTCTTACTCCTGGCATTGGGTTTGAGGGTGCTCGGGGAAGGAGGGCCGGATGGAAGATAGGGCAAGCAAGAATTCGTTGCCTTTCTGGAGGGAGGGCTTTAGCATTCTGGCAAGGACCAAGGAGATCGGGCACTCTTGTCGCAAGGGTTGCTCCTGAATTGCCTGGAAGAAGCAATAGCTAAGACCGAGCAAAGCAGAAATTCTCTAGTGTCCCTGGTGGACGTTGGAGGAAGAAATAAGGAGGCTGAGGGCCGTGGGCATTCTGGAATGGGTTTGTTATCTGCAGCCAGAAGGCCCACCAGTGGATGTGTGCTATAGGAAGGCCCCGCCGTTTACCAGAACCACTAGAAATGAGCCAGTGAGAGGGGCTCGAGCATAACTAAGAAGTTCGGTGTTGCCTCTCCTCTGCAGGTGAAGGCTGACCACGAGACTAAGCTGCAGAGCTAGGCAGCGCTAGGCGGGAAACTGTCTCCCTAAGTCTGAACTCGCTGGCTCTGGAGGTCCGGAGGACAGAAGGAGAGGAGGATACCTGAAAACAGCCGATTAGTTGCTGCCTTTTCTAGGAGTGCCTCTCCTTTACCCTGATACTTCCAAAGTGGTCTGGAGTGCTGAGTCTAGTCTACTGTGAAAAGTACGTGAACATTGTCTCAGGGTAACATCAGGCAAAGCAGGGTGCTGGGGGACAGAGTAAAACTAAAAAGCTGTACTTTCTAGGCTTCAGTCACCCACCCTTCCTACATACTCCAGTTTGAGTTAGCCCAGTCTCCCAGTATTTTATTATGATTTCCTATTCTAGAAGCCATGTGTATCTCTTTATTCTATAGTTTATCTAATTTGGTTGATTTGGAGAAGGGAGTTAATATCGTGCTAGTTTACCATTTTGGCAGAAACAAAATCCCAGATATACTTGTGCATGTGTGTGCACGAATGTGAAGGTGTGCTAGGTGTGTGTGTATAAAATAATGCCATTTTTGAAAAAAAGAGTAGGTAAGCCCTTTATAAGTGAACAGTTATATCTGTTTATGTTTGTATACAGAGAGAATAATGTGAAAGGATATATTAAACATTAAACGAGTTACCTTAGGAAAAAATTGGAGAGAGATTCCCGGAGTTTTCTTTCTGGAAAACAGCTCAGTGGATTTATAGCTTGCAATGAAATTACAATAAAATATGTTTAAAAATCACATAGACCAGGAGTTCCCATCGTGGCTCAGTGGAAACGAATCTGACTAGCTAGCATCCATGAGGATGCAGGTCTGATCCCTGGCCTTGTTCAGTGAGTTAAGAATCTGACATTGCTGTGAGCTGTGGTTTAGGTTTCAAACGCGGCTTAGATCCCACGTTGCTGTGGCTGTGGTGTGGGCCAATGACTACAGCTCTGATTCAACCCCTAGCCTGGGAACCTCCACATGTCCCGGGTTTGGCCCTAAAAAGACAAAAAAAAAAAAAAAAGCATAGACCAGAAGATGGCAGCATAGTAACACATGCTGTCTGTTTTTCCTGCCTTGCAGTGTTTCCAGGAACATAGGTGTGGGTCACAGGGATCTATTGTGTTTCTGAGTCATATGTAATAAATTAACATTGACAGATTATACAGTCCATTCCTTGTTTTATTTGGGTTGGCTCTTAAATTATCATTTGATATTTTTTATCTTTGTGACCACATCACTCATGCGCCTGCATTATTTGCTGCTCTTATGTTTGGTTGCCATTGACATAGCTTTTGGGATTATAAGAGATGCCTTGTTGATTTAAAAAGCAAGCAAAAACTCTCTTTGGTGCTTTAACATATACTGGGGAATTTCTGGGATCTTTATCTAAGGGAGGTAGAAAAAAAATGATTTCGACCTGTGGGTTTTGGTGGCCTGCTGTAGCTTGCCCAGATCTCCTCTCTCTTCGCGGCCCAGTGCCCCTGGGAAGGAGTGTCTAAGGGCGGTTGTGCTGTGCTGGCCAGCCGCACTCTCCAGTGGGTCTGCTGCTTCCAACCGCAGTTACCCCAGACACTTTTGCCTCTTTATATGGTCTTGAGAATGGGACTTGGTTCTCTGCACAACTGTATACCCAGTGTCTAGAATATCCAATGCCTGTCGCATAGCAGTTCAGGAGATATTTGTTAGGTGAATAAGTGATTATGTGAGTAGTTGCATAGAATCCTCTAGTTCAGTGATGTCCAGGAAAACTTTCTATGATGATGAAAATGACATGTATCTGTGCTACCCAGTGTGGTAACCACTAACCACATGTGGTTATTTTGTTTCTAAAATGTGATTTGTAGGAGTTCCCAGATTGCTCAGTGAATTAAGGATCTGGTGTTGTCATTGCCACGGCTGGGTACCTGCTGGGGCATGGGTTGGATCCCTGGCCCAGGAACTTCCACATGCTGTGGTGCGGCCAGCACCCCCCCCAAAAAAAAAACCCAACTCCAAACAAATAAAAAATGAGATTTGTATGACCGAAAAAATAAATTTTTAAGTGCATTTAAATTAATTTATGTCTAAATAGCTCCATCTAGCTAGCCACTGCCATGCTGGACAGTGCAGATTTTAGTGCATAGCAATGCTATGTGATTTTCTGTTTTCCACTCTGCAGTATTAGTGAATGATGGACTGAGCAATTCTGCCACAGCTGATTATGTAATACTCTTTCGAATAGTATGAGACAATTATACAACACAGGTATTTGACAAATTCTGCTCTCTAGATCTTTTACTATATATAGATATAGCTTTATATCTGTCTATATGTAGAAAGATATCTCTTTATATAATCTCTGTAGATCTCTCTATAGAAAGAGATCTATTTATCTACATCTATAGCTATATATTCATTCACCTAGTCTAGAGATGAATTACTTGCTTGTAGCAACTCAGCCTTCAAACTGCCTCCTTTCTCCAACCAATTTCAGTTTCCAAACAGTCCTTTTTTTCCCTCTTTTTTTTAGGTATTATTGTGATAATTGAGCTTATTATTGTCTATTATTTCTGTTTAATGTCTTTATATGGAGGGTAGTATGAATAAAGCTAAGGTTTCAGTTTTTATCTTTCATAGTTTTTAGTTTTGCTCAGTCTCAACAGCACAGACTGCTTAGAATGTTCCTCAGTCATAGCATATTTCCAGGCTAAGGGTTGAATCAGAGCTGCAGCCGCCAGCCTACACCACAGCCATAGCAACACCAGATCCAAGTCATGTGTGACCTACGCCACAGCTCATGGCAACACCAGATCCATAACCCACTGAGTGAGGCCAGGGATCAAACCTGCATCCTCAAGGGTACTAGGCAGGTTTGTTACCACTGAGCCATAACGAGAACTCCCCCAAATGAACGAGAACTCCCCCAAACGATCTTTATTTGGCTAGGTAGTTTAGATAAAATGCGATCACGTTAGGTAGTCTTTTAGCATTCTCAGTGCATTAGCATCATGTAAAGGGGAACAAGAAGGGTATTCTCAAACTCGTAAGGAAAGTGAGGATGCCAGACCCTTAACAGTGACCTCTTTCCTCTGGCTACTGATGCCTTGGAAGAATTCTCAACTGGAAGTGACTTTGCCCCTCAGGGGCTGTTTGGCAATGTCTGCGTACATTTTTGTTACACCTTGGTAGGTTACCTCTGGCATCTGGTGAGCAGAGGGAAGGAAGCTGTTAAACATTCTGCAGTGCACCACCACTCCCGCACCCCCTCCTCCCAACCAGAAAGAATCTGTGATACGGTGTCAGTAGTGCCAGGGTTGAGAAATCATTATATAGGGATGATTCAAAGAGAATGCATTTGTATTTATTCTTATAAATATATTTTAAAGCATACAATATAATATGTGGGGCAAGAGAGGCTCAATATAAAACACAAAGAAGTCTTAACATGGCAGTTATTTCATTAACTAAATGAATTGTAAAAGAGGGAGCAAATAAAGGTTTAGATGTACAGGAAAAAATTTGCTAAACACTGGTCCACAGTCACGTACAGTGCACGAAAACCTGCTATTAAATATATATGAAAATGGCTGTTTTATACAGTAAACCATTCCAAAGATGATTTATTATTTAAATATATCTGTAAATACAGTTCTTCAAAGATGCCATTTTAATAGTAAATTTAAATATAAAGTCTTTCCCAAACTCTCACTGAGTCAAATTGTCTATGAATTCTGATTTTATTTTGGCTTCTCATAGAAGTTATTTATGAATACATACTTTATATTGGTTTCTTATTCTGCAGGTCCCTTATTTTTTTCTGAAGTTTACTGAAAATAAAACATTTTATAAAATAAACTGCATTAGGAAATAATTAAACAGAAGTAAAAAGTAAATTTGCCCCAGAAGTGGCCCTTCTCCTATTGTTTAGATATGGAAGGCAGTTTCTCTCACTGAGTCTTTGCATCTTCTCATTGTCGCACCTGGTGAAAGGCCAAGGAACTTCTTTTATTTTCTGTCAAAAGGCATGTTTTCATAGTTTAGAACAAAATCCTGTTCCAGGCAATATTTCCAGTACTCTTGCTGTCTGATCCAAGGCCTTAGTCATTGTTGCAAAGTAAACATTAGTGTAGTTGTTTTAAAGAGTTTAAAATCTGCTCTATTGGGTGTAATGTAAACGTCAGTTTTTTTCAAGTTTCAGAGAAAGTGAAATGTACATCCGAGGGGGAGGGGAGGGAGTCACAGCAGCGCCGCCCCCGAAGTCCTGGCTCCTGGAGGAGCGCCCTGCGCCATTTGCAGGAGCACCGATTTGTCTGGTCCGGTGGACCTGCAGAGTCTTAGTGTGGATTAGTCGATGAGGAAGAGAACAACTGTGAAGTCAGGGAAGGGCCGCATGCTCTGTCAGGAAGAAATATAAAGAATACTCAGCCAGCTGGTACTCATCTGCTTTAACTGCTGGATTATTCTAAAGTGGGAAGCGTATCGTAGGAGCGAGCAGAAAGGTGGGCCAGGAGGTAATCACTAGCAGCAGTGGCACATCTTTGTGGAGTTGACAGTATCTTGTATGCGTCATGGTCAGCAAGACACTTTGGGTGACATGAAAGAAAGTCTGCTTTCCTCATCTTTATGGGGAGAGTTGTCAGGTCACCCTTCCCGCATCTTGAACTTGATGGCAGTATGGGGCACACACTGAAAGCAGTCTGCTAGGGATCACACCCAGCATTTACATTTGGATGTAGAGGTGTTTGTTGCATTAGATGTTAGTTTTCGATTTAATCCAGTCCCGATAACCAGTCACTTTGGTATAAACTCCAGGCTTGTTTTCTTTTCCACAGTCCATTCCCCAGCTAACTATTCCAATAAGATACCAAATGTTTCTGTCACGTGCTATAACCAGAGGTCCCCCAGAATCACCCTGGAAAGGAGAAGAAAAAAAAAATCAGTGTAATAAAGGGGTATCAGAAATGTAAGTTAATCAGAATCTGAATGACTAATTAATATTTGAATTGAATATGGAAAATTCTAATTTTACTTACTGTTAGTATGATAATTGAACTTATTATTTATTATCTCTGTTTAATGTCTTTATATGGAAGGTAGTATGAATAAAGCTAAGGTTTCAGTTTTTATATTGCATAGTTTTTAGTTTTGCTTAGTCTCAACAGAGAGCACAGACTGCTTAGAATGTTCCTCAGTCAAAACATCCACTTCTTGCATAAATGCAACCTCAAGGCTCAACTAAATGCCACCTCTCGTAGCTCTGTTAAATAGGAATAAACTCTTGCTTTGAATTTGAATCTCACCTTGTACAACTCATAGGAAGGCGTCTGAGATGCAGTATCACTGTGCAGAAACAGGTTTGAGAGGAGGAAGATATGCAGAGGGCATTCCATACAAATGTGCACCATTTATTACACTAAGGATTTTGCTCCCAAGTGAACTGGTTTGAGTGTGTGAATCAGGAGGGCTTCCCTTTCTTATAGAATAAACTCAAATACAACTCTCTATTCAACAAATTCATATTTGTGTTTTTGAGTCTATTCCTCTTTTAAATTGATGAGATCTAGTTGTATCTTGGACCACCTGTGTTGCCTCTGCTTTGCAGGAAATAAAGTGATGGAAGGAGATGTCATATCCCAGATCCTGTCACTGGTGTCCGTTGGTTTTAGTTATTGTATGCTTTATTATTAGATGGGAATTCTTTGTGCATTCATGGTGTTTTTTTAATGTTGGTATCTCTCAGTAGCTGCCACACTAACTTGCAATTTATAAAAAGTTTGTATAGTGAATGAATATTTATTACTATTGTATGACAGGTAGCCAATGGCAGATCAATAGTGATACCTTTGCAAATAAAAAAAAAAACCTCTTATGTATAAAATTCTCAGAGCTTAATCCTTCAAGAATTGCTCGACTGTTAGGTTCAGGTTCAAATGCTATAGGTAAACTCTTTATTATTTTAGTTATTTATTTTCAGTCTTTTAAATAGCCATACTTTAAAATGTATTATCTTTAAATGCTTAATGTTTAAAATTAATATTTTGTATGGTTGAGGGAAAATGCCATTTATTAGTTTCTGTACATGATTCATGAAGTAACACTTCAGGATGAATCAGTATAGCTTTTTCCCCTAAGTATGTAGTTCAGTCTGATGCACGCAGTTGTAGCAGTGGCGTGAAGATGCTCTGTTGGCCGTGGGGCTGTCTGCAGACCCCGTCCCACACTGCCTGCAGTTAGACCTGATACCTAACTACTGGATATTACTGTGGCTCGAAGCAATGATTGTGTGTCTTTCTGATCTGATTTCTGCTATCTGCTTATGCTCTTTTCTCTGAGCAGAGCCCTAGTGCACAGCTGGTGATTATTTTTTACGTATGGCTCTAGACCTTAGGCTGATAAATGATGACTGTTTTTTATGGTTCTCTGATTTCCTCTATTTTATACTCTCCTGCACACCTGAATATCGTAGTCACGTGAAGTGACACTGGTCTGTGCTCAGTAAGGCCATCTCTACTAACAGGTTCATTTTGTAGACTTGAGTCTGTTCTTACCTCACAGGCATCTAGTTTTCCTCTTAAGAATCCAGCACATATCATTCTTGATGATACGGCACCACCATATACACTAACTCGATTACATATGTCATTGCTTATAATCTCTACTTCAACTTCTCGCAGAGTGTTGGGAAAGGGACCTAAAGAAGAAAAAGATGAAGAGATGAAGAATTTCCACATTATTGCTTATGACAGTTAATTTTTGTTTCTTGCAAAGGGTGAACCAGTGATAAAACATGCTACTTGATCTATAGGGCTCTGGACTCAATGGATGTTCAGATTTAAGTTTAATGTCTTCTGTGTGCTACGTACATGCTTGGCACGTTTACTCTGTCTTATTTAATCCTAGCAGCAACCACCAAAGGTAGATGTGGGTATTCATTCTCTTTTTCAGATGAGGAAACCGAAGCTTGCCTGGTTTTGAGTCTTAGCCGTGATAGCATGTCTAAATGGAGAATAATACTAGATTTAAATCACCACCTGGCATAATCTGTAACAGTGTACCTTGCCTTTTATGGAAATCTGACTCATTGCTTCACAAATGATAGCTCCATATAGGAGTGCGTCTAAGATATTGCAGGTTTGCTTTCAGACCGCCACAATATAGTGAGTATTGCAATAAAGCAAGTCACAGTTTTTTGGTTTCCTAGTAAATAGAGAAAGCTATGTTTTATACTATGCTATAGTCTATTAAGTGTGCAACAGAATTACATCTAATATATATGTGTGTGTACATATGTATATGCCTTAATTAAAAATACTTTATTAATAAAAATGCTAACCACCATCTGATAAAGAGTCAGATAAAGGTTGTACTTTGAGCAAGCATATAAACAAGACTACAATGCCATAAGAGCATTTTTTACAACAAGAGTCAGAAAATCAAGGGGAAGAGTTCCCTTCATGGCTCAGTGGTTAACGAACCCGACTAGTGTCCATGAGGACGTGTGTTTGATCCCTGTCCTCGCTCAGTGGGTTAAGGATCTGGCATTGCCTTGAGCTGTGGTGTATGTAGGTCAGAGACGCGGCTCGGGTCCTGCGTTGCTGTGGCTGTGGTGTAGGCCAGCAGCTACAGCTCTGATTCGACCCCTAGCTTAGGAACTTCCATATGCCTTGGGTGTGGCCCTAAAAAAAGGGAAAAAAAGAAAAAAAAGGAAAAGGAAAAAAAATGGAAAAGGAAAATCAAGGAGAGATTAAAACCATATGTAAAAAATCCTGCCGAGAGACATGGAAACTGGAAACTCATATCAGGATCTAAAAGTCTATCTTTATAGTTTATTATGTATTATTAAGTGTAGTAAAATGTCATTCTTGTCAACTTTGTACAGTTTCAGGCTCAAAAACTATTCCATAGGTACGTGGATCAGAAGGTCCCCATTAATATTTAGCACTAGGAACACCATTCAGACTGCTCGTTTAAGGCTCTTTCCCTTTAACTGTGAGACACATTGCAGGGGCTTATCATTACTACTGCTTGCAAATAACATACTTCAAGAATCGTGCAGCCATAGCAGAGTCTCTGTGTATGAAAGGCAGTAACAGAAAAGAAAAAAATCATGTGAAAAAAATACTTCAGTTATTTTTGGAAAGAAAGTTAAAACTATGTACTTTACAAAATATCCCATAAAGAAGACAATAAACATAAATACTGTGTGATCGTAATAGTATTTTTCATAATTCACCATATCTGGCTTTATTTCTTGTTTTTGCCATATTTGTCATGAGACATCTTGATTTCATCTCTTATTTTCTGTATTTTGATTTTGTATCTTATTTTATATCTCCATCCCGATGGGGGATAGGTTTTCATTTCTTTGCTTGGATGTTTTTACTGAGCTACTCACCGTTTGCTTTTAATGCTCCCCATCCAGTGACAAACACTTTACTCTTTGGCAAGGCTTCAAAAGTAGCATCTGGGAGACAGACTCTGTGCACATCTTCTGAAAACAGGACAGGAGTGGAGAGCTTCACCACCGCGATGTCGTCGTCGCGCTTATGGGCAGCATAGTTTTCATGAATGATAATTGACTGCACCTCTCTTCTCATCAGTGGAGGGCTTAGGGTTGTTCCAAAACTAGCCATCCAGAGTTTGGGGTTTTTGTACCTGATCACAAATGAAAAGGATTACGGTTGGTTTGGATCATTTCTCTGGCTGAGCGTGGGACACAGAGGTGAGGGGGCAAACTCTTTAAGGTGGTAGTTGACGGGGACCCTCCCACATTCTTACTGGGGGTTTCTCCCCCAGGACTGCTTTGCTTTCATTTTGCTGATAACAGCTGCCCCCCCCCCCATTCTATGGTAGCTTAAATCCCTCTCCTTGAGGGGAAGTTTGTGTTTTTTTTTTTTTCCCAGAGGAAACTATATTTTTTCCATTTTTAGTTGTAAAAGTAATTCGGGTTAGTTGAAATCATAAATAAAGATTAGACATATGTACCCACATGTGCACACACACACATGCGCCCACATCTGTGCACAGTTATATAAATGCACATGTATCTACGGGGAGAGAAGAGAAGGAGGGAGAGAGACTTGGAGCCACACTTTGTATAGTTTTGGCATCTTTTCTTTTTAGCTAACATTTTGTCCAGAAACTAGGGTTCCTGTGTTTCTGTTATCTCCAAGCGTCCCATGTGTTAAATTCCCAAAAAGCATACAAATAATAAATGCACAGCACCACGATACTCATGTGGGATAATGAGATGTAGTTTTGTGGGTTGGGATGCTATTAACCGAGTTTTTTTTTTTTTAAGTTTACGGTATATCTCAAGAAAACCGACGAGCGTGTTTAGCTTTTGGCAGCGTTGACTTATTCTTAACGTTGAGGTTGCTGGAGAATATATACTCAGTTGGAGCTTAAGGCACTCTAATTTTTCTACCATTCTTCAGTAATTGTTAGTTCTAAGTCTGCAGGGCAATTATAAATATGCTTTTAGGGCCTAGGATGATCAAAGAAAAAGGACAAGAATTATAGGGAGTGAAGGTGAGGAGAAAGGTGAAATCGGTGACCTGGTAGGTACGGACAGCGGACTTACACGTCAAAGCAGTGAGCGGCAGTCAGGAGCCACTCCTCGCCGATGAGAGACGCTCCGCAGAAATGGACGCCATCCACCTGCAGGCTGGCTTGCCAAGGCCAGTCAGCTTTCTTTGCAACGCTTCCGTCGGCAATTCTTTCCACGGGCGGGGACTCCCTCCCTAGACCGCAGCCTGTCAGAGGCAGTACATGGTTGTTTCCAGAGTTACCGATGTGTGCGGGTATGTTTGGCACATAAAGATGGAAACGTTTATAAGATTGGCTTATCTTAAAGTTAATCGAACTTATATGACAGAAGCAATATTCACATTAAAAAATATTAACACCCTTCCTGATGTACTTAACAGCAATTTCGCTTTAAAATTTGTGGGGTTTTTTTCATACTTTTCTGGGTCACTTAGAGGCAGAAGTTTATGCCAGTGATATTTGCAATTTTTCGTGTGAAATGTACTCTACTTAGAAAAGAAAAATACCATTTGTACACTTAAAAAATACTGCAAGAAGGAAAAAAATATTTGCCTAGTATTGTAGTTATTACATTACCATTGCATAAATGTCAAAGTTCACATATTAAGTTAGTGGGTATCATTGTTTTAAGCAAAATTTTTTGCTTTAAAAAAAATGAGGCAAATAATAAGAAAGATAAAATAAAAGGGAATTGTTAAAAAGGAGTCATCATGGAGTTCCCATCGTGGCTCAGCTGAAGCATATCTGACTAGCATCCATGAGAACGCAGGTTTGATCCCTGGCCTTGCTCAGTGGGTTGAGGACCTGGTATTGCCATGAACTCTGGTGTAGGTCGCAGACACGGCTTGGATCTGGGGTGGCTGTGGCTGTGGTATAAACTGGGAGCTATAGTTCTGATTTGACCCCTTGCCTGGGACCCTCCATATGCCATGGGTGTGGCCCTGAAAAAATAAAAAAAGTCATCACTGAACTTTCTGTAATGAAGAACAAGCATGTCCATATAAACATTCCCAATTCTAGTAATAATTTTTTTCCTTGGATAGACTTAAGTTATGTATCCATTCAGAGATAATGTATACTTTTGAGAAAAAGATAAACATTGGGATAGAGATATTCTGAAAGTGTTTTGAGTTCTATTATTTGATTTATATACATCTCAATAATGTTCTTGAACTTACAGCTGTTCAGAATGTGCTCTGCTTGTACTTTATTCATATCTGGAAAAAAAAATAAGATGCTTGCTCAGCAAGGGAATGATTATAATTTAAAGTAGTCTGCCTACATGACATGAATATTTCTGATTGGGAGGAACTGTATTAGTCAAGGAATTTATAATTTAAATAAAATTCTACAAAAAGGAGAGGCTGAGATATAAATTAAACCTTCTTCTGACTATATGTAGGCTCTCGGAAAATGCTAGTTCATAATTATAAAATCATTGGCATGGGGAAAGATATTTTTTGCCACAAATAAAGACTGCATTTAATTAATACCGTATCGGGTTAAACAGAAGAGGGTCTAGGTAGTTATCACTACACACCTATCAGGAAGGTTAATGTGAAAAATAGTGCTAATGTCAAATGTTGGCGAAGCTGCGGAGACCTGGGTCATCCTTATGATGAAAATGCAAAATGGTGCAGCCACTCTGAAAAGCAGTTTGGTAGTTTCTTTCAAAACCAGAATGGACCAGTCCCTTACCCTGGTCTAGCTGCGCTGTGTATGACCTAAGTTCCCTGACATCGCGGGGTCGGGGTTGGGGTGGGGGCAGGCCCAGAGACGCTGGAGTTTAAGTTTCTCACACTTGGCTTAATGGGAGCTCAAGATCAAAATTAAATGTTTAAAGAATAAAAACTTCATCTCTTCAACAGAATGTTTCCTTCAGGAAGTCTTTGCTATCCAAAGCCCAGTGCGTCGGGTTGAGGCTGCTCTTTTCTAGCTGGTGACTGGCAGAAGTGCATGTTGAGCCTTACTCACAGGGACGTCAAGTTCGTTCCTTCAAGCTCTCTTTTTCTGCTTTCTGACTTTGGCCAAACCTGTGATGCGATTTTTTCTTCTCCTCTTTGAACACATTACAATATACCTGCTCGGGTTCTCTGGAGCAACTTGGGAGAACAAGTACCAGGGGACGACTTACCAGTCACTAGTGATTATCTGGGAGCTTTAGAATCTCATTTCACAACTTACACAGTTTGTAAAATAGGACAACTTCAAAGTTAATTTGTAGAAGGGTTAACAATAGTCTTCGAAGTAGAATGGGCTTTGTTGACTCTCAGACCCCAAACATTTATCACCCAGATAAATGTCTGTGTTGTAAATAAGATGGTGTCTTTTTGCCTGGGGCAGATACTACCAGAGTCTGTCACCTTTCCCTTCCTCTGTCCCCTTCACGTCCCTGGCCATTCCCATCCTGCCTGTCTAGGAGGAGTTACGGGAGTGTAAGAAAATATCAGACTGCTTTTCACCAGAACCACATCCTGTTCATGCCTCACATACGGTGGTTTCTGTATGCACACCAGTCTCGCATTCTGGATTCCTCCTGGATTGCAGCAGAAAGAGCTAGGCACTACGGCTTACTGTATCAGTAGCAGAGTGTAGGTTTTTATCACATGCATGCTTAATCAGTTCACACAATTCCACTAAGATCTCTTTTTTTTAAAGAGTAAGAAATACTGCTACATCTGGGTTATTGTACAGTTTTTGTTGCATAGTTGTTTCCACACTAACCAAAGGAAGGTAATCGTTAGGGTTGATTCTGTGGGGATTTGTTCATTATCAGGTAAATAAGAGACTTAAAAATGAAAAGAGGTTTCATTTTGTTGTAAAGTCAAGATTTCTCTGTAGATGAAAAGATTGTTAAAATGATAAACTGTAGTAAAGAAAAATGGTATTTCTTGCCTCTAAGATAAGGTGATGAAGTATCTATCTTCAGGAAACTTTCATTTAATTCTAACTTCTGGTGCAAAATGTTATCAGCTTGTCTTCTGATTGTATCTGCACTGTTAGAAGTAAACTGAAATTTAAACAATACATCTGTTTTTAAACCATCATTACTTGACCTGAAAAACAAAAACACCGGGATTAATAAATGAGGACCTAGCCATAGTAATTATTATTTTATAACTTACTATTTAAAGATTAGTTTTATCTTCAAATAAATACAATATAAATATTTCATTTCATTGTCATGAATTTTTTTTAAACTTTCTTTATCACATAGGTGTTAATACCTGAACTATTCTCAGCCTGTAAAACTTGATCATATTTAGGGAGGGGAGAGTAAAAAGAAGTAAAAATATCCTAGAATCTTTTCTTTTTCTGGAAAAATAAATCAAAGGTTTTAGTTAAATTCATCAGCTTTTTTCTTCCTTGATTACAAAATCCGCAGTATCTGTTTTTTATTGTAAGTTAAGGATTCAGTGCTGCTGCAGCTGTGGCTTAGGTCCCGGCTGAGGCCTGGATTCGATCCCTGACCCTGGGAACTTCCATGTGCCGATGGTATGGCTGAAAAAAGGGGAAAATAAGTAAAATCGAGTTTTTCATGATTGTGAGAATCTTTAACTGAAATGCGAAAAGACTTTATTTTTTATTTTTTGCTTTTTAGGGCTGCACCGGTGGCATACAGGGATTCTCAGGCTAGGTGTCCACTTGGAGCTGCAGCTGCCAGTCTGCGCCACAGCCACAGCAGCATCAGATCTGAGCCCACCTGTGACCTACACCACAGCTCGCGGCAACGCTGGATCCTTAACCCACTGAGCAAGGCCGGGGATCAAACCTGCAACCTCATGGTTCCTAGTTGGCTTTGTTCCCGCTGTGCCGCGATGGGAACTCCCAAAAAAACTTTAAAAGGACAACCAGTAGAATATATTTCATCACTACCCAACTTAAGAAATTCTCTCCCTATAGGTACTCTGTACGGGAAATAAGACAGTTAAATGTAGGGGATTTCACTTTGTGGCTCAGAGGAAACTAATCTGACTAGCATCCATGAGGACGCAGGTTCGATCCCTGGCCTGACTCAGTGTGTTAAGGATCCGGCATTGCCATGAGCCGTGGTGTAGGTCGCAGACACGGCTCGGATCTGGCGTTGCTGTAGCTGTGGTGCAGGCCAGCAGCTACAGCTCCAATTCAACGCCTAGCCTGGGAACATCCATATGCAGCTAGTGAGGCCCTAAAAAGACAAAAAAAACCCAAAAAACAAAAAGCAATTAAATTTAATATTATTTTTTTCTCACAGTATATCTAAGATATTTAGATTCTAAGCAAAAAACCAAAAAAGCTGAAGAATAACTAACACAAAGTTGCCTTTTCATCAAAGTAATTAGTTATGATTACCTAAGGTTGACAGCATGAGACTTGATGTAATGATGATTTAAACTGGATCTTCGAAATATCTTGTCTATCTGAGAGAAGAAAAAAAAAAGCAGTGTAGAATTTTGTTAAACATGAACTTCACACATTTCAATACATCACAGAGATGCTTGTATGAAATCCGAGGAGATTCAAATAGCATTTACTTCTTTGTTTACAGCTGTGCCCAGAAAGCTCAATTGGCATAATCTTATTGTCTTAAAGGTCATCCCTATAACTGAATGTTGGTATTTAAATCACTTGTCACATGGTTAAAAGGATGAATTAAGTTAGTTATTTCAATAGCCAGTACAGAGACTGAATTTCTTTGAAAACTTGTCATGTATGGACTTTTCGATCACTGTCATTCTAACTTAGTTATCATCCTCATGGATGTGATTGAAAGATCAGTTTTTTTAGGCTTTAGTGAAAATTTTTAGGCCACGATTTCATCCTGTGATAAATGGGGAAGAGGAGGAGAATGAATATTGGTCATTTAGAAATGAGTATATTCACCTAGAAAAATGCATTAAATCATTACTTAGAATAAAGTAAAACAATATATGCCATCTTGTGTCATTTTAGACTTCCTATATGGGATAATTTCTCCGTGGTATAAATTCTTAGAAGAAATTATTTCTTACTAAATCCGTAGCTTGTTACAGAATCTGTGGTTTTGCATATCGATTTATTATCGTTGACTCATTAAGCTGGCTTCCCAGAAAAAAAGGCTGATCGTATGCCAAACCTTAAGTGAACCTCAGTTTCAACAATTAGTTCCATAAATCAGAAGAGAAGAGCTTCCAAATTGTGAAACTGGGTGTGTGTTGAACAGGTGTTTTTGACTCCTCTAATTTGACTTGTGAAATTTTTTTCTGGTCAAGTGCTATGTCATATCATAGTGGATAGGTTGGTGAACATAAGCTTACTAAGAAATCAGTAGTTATCCAAAAATGAATGGCCATGTGTTCTTCTTCTGACTATGAAGGGAATTTTTTTAAAGGAAACCGTTTTGTATACACACATGCACACATATGACAAAGCAAACATATTCATTGTCAAAAGTTATAAAAAGCAAGCAATACAGCATAGTATGATGTAAAGTCTTAAAAAATCACTTCTAAATCACTGTATAGAGAATCTTCTGTTTACATTTTTGGTATATATACTTTCAGATTTTCTACATATATTTATGTATAACTTTTATGTTTTATATTTTACATATGTTAGTTTTTATTCTTGCTTTCTTCCAGTCTCTTTTCGATTCTCACTTTTTTTCCCCTTTAATTCAAAGCTTTTTGAGCCATGTATTACCCATGGCAAGGGCGCATATAAACAATTTAGATCATTGAACTCCACAAGAATTCCCTAAAGTTCATTTTAGGTACTGCTTTTAATTACTTCTTCTCGGAAAATGTTTGCTAAAACTGTGATTCATAGTCTGGATCAGGGGCCAGCAAATTATAGCCTGTAGGGCAAATCTAGTCAGCCACTTGTTTTTGTATGTCTTATCATCTAAGAACGGCCTTCAGTTTTTTAATAGTGGAAAAAAAAATCAAAAGAATGATGTTTCATGACACCTAAAATTTTTACAAAGTTCAACTCAAAGTCCATAATAAAGTTTTATTGGGTCACAGCCATTGTTGCCATATTGCCTTTTGCATGACAATGACAGATTTAGGTAGTTACAGAGGGACCTTTTGACCTATGAAAATATTTACTGTCTGGCAACTTACAGGAAAAAACTGAAAATATTTACTCTCTGGCAACTTACAGAAAAAATTTGCCAACTCCTGGTCTAAATTACTGTACTTCCCTTCTTTATGTGGTCTCCATTTATACTCTAGAGGTCAGGGCCACTACTAATGAACTGACTGTTTATTTGCCAGTCATCTCCTTGAGAGGTATTTCATTGTCCTACCGTGCTGCAGACATTGTGACAGGCACAAGAATAAGTAGACCTGTCGCTTCAGAAATCCAGAGGGCGTAGACTTGTACTAAATAATGACGCAACAAGGTGGTTAGGTGCTTCAGCAGAAGTGAATGAAAAGTTCTTAGACTAGGAAGCAGATGCTAACATGTATTTAGGCCTTTTCATACTTTTTAGTCACAGCATAAATTAATCCTTAGAATAACTCAGGAGGGCAGATGAAATTATCCCTATTTTGTAGTTCAGATTTTGAGGAGTCAGAAGCTCTCCCTAAGTTGATAAGATGACAAAGGGTAAAATTGGGATGTAAAGCTAGACATTCTGACTTCGAAGCTTCGACTGTCAGATTCAGTACATTGCTTCCTGTAACAAAATAATTTATGCCCTGCACTGATTTTTCCCCTAGTCAAAATTTCCTCAGGATGCGATTTTGAAAAGGCGTACCCGTCCCACCCAGTTGCTTGCTTCAGCTCATCAGCTTCTGCTTTTGGTTGGGAAAGAGCTGAAGAGGTATTTCTGAACCTGGCCAGAATGATCTGCCGTCTTTGGTCGATGCCAGACTCAGTAGAAGCTGTGTACACAACTGAAGTCTTCAGTGAAAGAGCAAGTCTATGTGTTTCTGTGGTATATTTCCAGGAATAAATGTTTAGTGTAAGTTGCCTAATGGGAAATGTATCAGGTCATATACACAGAAGGAGCTTAGTATGTGTTTTGTGGTAGTGTTTGTACCTAAGTTATATTTCCAGATAACTCCAATAATTTTTTTTGCATATTTGAGCTGTTTATTTTTCTGCTGGGCTTTTTTTGTTCAGTATGTAGTGCAATTATCTTTTATCTAATGTATTTTTCCAATACTCCCGAAATAATGTCGTTTAGAGTTGCCAGGATTATCAAATAAAAATACAGCTAAATTCTAATTTTGGGATAAACAGTGAATGACTTTTAAGTATAAGCATGCTTCAGATATTGCAAGAGGTATATTTTTAGGAGGACCTGATGGTGAACTGGGTGTTCTGGATTTTTATGGCAGCCCTAACATAGGTGCAATTTGATGTGTTCTTTGGTGTGTGTATTTTTAAACTCTTTCTTCACAGTAGTATTGTCAGAGTAGGAATGATGTCAGAGCTCAGGCTTACCTCATTACTGATTTTTTGTTTCAGGTCTGTCCTAAGTTTTGAGTCTTCTACTGAAAAATCAGGATTATATTCAATATTGGGGATCTTGAAGGAAGTTTGGTAATAGTGAAACTTCTTGTCTGGAAGGGAGAATAAAAATGGAGGGTTTATCTTTTAGTTTGTTTGAGTTGTATAAATATCAGAAGAGATGATACGGAAAAAACTCCAATAATTGATGAACTACTAGGAATTAAACCCTTAACAACTGTGGCCAACACCTACTTCTTCTATCCTAGTTTTAATCATAGTCACATGGTTGTCAGTTATAGTCTGACACAGTTATCACCTGTTAGTGATAATTCATAAGCTTAGCTGTTAATTAAATAATAGTAATAGAATATATTATGTTTCCAAACATGGACTTCCAAATTAGAATTGCTACTAAAATAAATTTTTATTCTCAGTACATTAAATATTATTAAGCCATGTAACAACATAATATGAATCTGTTGCATTATTCAAGAGATAATATGTGAGCCAAGTCAAATTTTAAGTGCTAGAAGTAATTTTTTATACATAAAGGATTATTGTTTCCAATGTATGCAAATTTATGAAAATAAACATTGAATTATACTATATATATACATTTATGCAAATTACTTTTACAATGAAAATTTCACTTTAAAATATTATGAAAGTTTTTATAAAATATTATGAAAGTTTTGATAAAATATTAAGGTTTTGAAATTGACTAGATCTTCAATTTTTCAAAGTAATGCGAGATAGATTCTTACCAAATGCCCAAAAATAAATAGGGAGACCGATGATTATTACTAGAACCAACACAACAGCTGCAATAATAAGGACAATCATCCATAGTCTCAGTGAACTTGTTCTTCTACCCGGTGTTGGTGGCCTTTTGAGAAAGAGTTGTAGATTAAAAACAAGCAGGAGTTCACTGGTCTCTTAGCAGTTAAGGATCAATGTTGTCACTGCTGTGGTACGAGTTTGTTCCCTGGCCCAGGAACTTCTGCATGCCTTTGTGGCCAAAAAACAAACAGATAGAACTTAAACATTAGAATCTCAGTTTCACATAGTTTTGGTATAGTGTTTTTTTCTGAGATTTATGGCTAGCCATTTATTGCATTTAGTAACATTTAAATATGCTTTTCTATAAAAAATAGCAAATAAATCTGCCAAAAATTTCATTGACTTTATGTTTTGATTTTAAAAAGTCAGGTCCTGTCCATTAGAATCGATGTTCTGAAATATTTTTGTCTTTGTAAATGCACATGTGTTTCAGATGGCAATAAGCCTCAAAGGGTGAGGGCGTCCAGAACACTCCTCTCAGTCCAGCATGAGGAGGCAGAGACTCAGAGTGACTACTAAAACCTCAGAGCTGGATCTCGGAGGAACTGAAACTAGGCCTTGGGCTTTGGGGCTCTTTATACACCTCTGAAACCCGTAATCCCCATTTATAAAACAGGTAATCCGTAATGCCTGTGAAAAGCATCTAAAATAGGACAGGTTCTGTTTGCAAGAAATGTCCAAAAGAGGCAACTCCATAGAGACAGAGAACAGTTTAATTCTTACCAGGGGCTTTGAGGAAGGGAGGTGGGGGGTAAGTGCTTAATGTGGATGGCGTTTCCGTTTGGGGTGATGAGAAGTCCTGGCATGAGACAGTGGGGATGGTACAGCAGGACTCAGAAAGCAATGTCATCGTTTTTGTGAAATTCTCCTTATGAAGTGTACTTAATACCCCTGGATTGTACATGTTAAAGTGGTTAAAATGGTAAATTTTATGGTATTTTACCTCGATAAAGAAAATGTCATTTGTAAAAAAAAACCAAAATAAAATAGGACAGGTTAAAAAACAGAAGAGAACTGTAAGAAAGCAATAATGTGCCAACCAAGAAGAGAGAATTCGTGTAATGAACAGATAAATAGTGGAAGCTCAGGACTTTGGACCCAGAGCTCGGTACTGTGAGAACCACTGGTGGGACCTAGTGAATATCATTTCATAAGGTTATAATATTTCAACCTGTGATTTTTACAGATGATAATGCCGTAATTATTTGAGTAAATAATAAATTTAAATAAAAATATTAAGACAGTAATGGTGTCCATAGCATGCGAATGGAGCAAAAAGCATGAAAGTGGTATGCAAATGACTGATATTTGGGAAAACTTTATGGAAGCAAGGAAATGTGACAAAGCTTTGTCCCCATCCTAGTGTCAGAGCCTACAGTCTAATGACCAAATCTGAACAATTACAGAATTGAGACCAACCTGGATTTCCCAGGAGAATCTAATCGGAGAACTGAATGGGAATATGCTTCTGAAAGTTAAAGATACCAGTTCTTACTCTGTTAAAAATTACACATTGAGAAGAAGTAGAAAGTATTACCTGGGTTTCGTGGCTAGTGGTGGTAAAGTGGAAAATAGACCCTACTTAAAAAGTTAAAGATAACAACTGAGGTGTGACTTTCAGTATCAGTGATCTGCCTTGTATCTGGGCAAAGGAGCTAGAGGCAATTTCCCCACCCCAGAACCATCAACCTGAGCCTGATAAGGACCTCAGGGAGTGCTGATTCTGAGTTCTGCTGTTTCCCGAAGGGTCTAAAGTTACTCTGGCCTGCTATTTTCTGGTTGGTGGCGAGACAAGAGCATCACAATCTGCAAACGTCTAAAGTGTCTCTCCAAGAGCTGGGAACCTGCTGGGGCACAGGCCAGGGCTGGTGAACATATTTTTCACCTTTATTAACAGAAGATCATGGGCAGTCAGTTGAAATTTGCTGAGTTTCTTCTGTGTGCCAAACAATTCCTTCTCAAGATTTAAAAATGAGTAAGACATCGTTGCCTATCTTCAAGAATGTGTAATCTAGAAACACAGTAACTAATATAATACAACGATAAATGTCATAGTGGAATTATGCCCAATATGCTCTGGGGGATGAGTGGGTAAAAAGGTTTTGCCTTAGAGAACTTGTCCTTGAACAGAGCCTTGAAGGCTGAGGAGGAGGGGTGAGTAGGCAGAGGAAACAGCATAAACTAAGACAGGGAGACAGGAGACTAGGACAAGAATTTCTCAAGAACATAATTGAGAAAGTAGAGTTTATGAATGAGAATAGAAGTGAAATTAGTTAATGAGAGTAATTAGTTAACTCGGAAGATATTTGTTGAGCATTACTATGTACAAAACACTAGGGGAACATAAAGGAAAATTCAGTTTATGAGGAGGAGCACAGTATACACAAATTGCTACCAGGTTTGCAAAGAATTTCTAAAAAAATATCAGAGAACTAATTTCTCTTTGGAGAAAATAATGGCTGAATAATAGCACTTTTAAAACCTAAAAATGCTGGATCATTTTCCCACTGTCTCCCCCTCTGCATCAGATACAGAAAGCCATTCATAAAGGGAGACCTTGTTTTGCAAAAAATTCTCACTTTTTTTTTAATTTAATGATTTTTATTTTTTTCCATTATAGCTGGTTTACAGTGTTCTGTCAATTTTCTTCTGCACAGCAAGGTGACCCAGTCACACATACGTATATACATTCTTTTTTCTCATATTATCATGCTCCATCATAAGTGACTAAATATAGTTCTCAGTGCTGTACAGCAGGATCTCATTGCTTATCCATTCCAAAGGCAATAGTTTGCATCTATTAGCCCCAAATTCCCAGTCCCTCCCACTCCCTCCCTCGCCCCCTTGGCAACCACAAGTCTGTTCTCCAAGTCCACGAGTTTCTTTTCTGTGGAAAGGTTCATTTGTGCCATATCTTAGAGTCCAGATATAAGTAATACATATGGTATTTGTCTTTCTCTTTCTGAACTTAGTATGCAAGTCTCTGTTTCCATCCATGTTGCTGCAAATGCCATTATTTTGTTCTTTTTATTTATCTTTATTTTTATTTATTTATTTATTTTTTGTCTTTTGTCATTTTAGGGCCGCGCCCATGGCATACGGAGGTTCCCAAGCTAGGGTTTGAATTGGAGCTGTAGCCACTGGCCTACGCCACAGCCACAGCAATGCCAGATTCAAGCTGCGTCTGCGACCTACACCACAGCTCACAGCAATGCCGGCTGGTTAACTCACTGAGCGAGGCCAGGGATCAAACCTACAACCTCATGGTTCCTAGTCGGATTTGTTAACCACTGTGCCATGAGAGGAACTCCCTATTTGGTTCTTTTTAATGGCTGAGTAGTATTCCATCATGTATATGTACCACATCGTCTTAATTCATTCATCTGTCCTTGGACATTTAGGTTGCTTCCATGTCTTGGCTATTGTGACTAGTGCTGCAGTGAACATATAGCTGCATGTATTTTTCAAGGAAAATTTTGTCCAGATATATGCCCAGGAATGGGATTCCTGGGTCATATGGTAGTTCTATGTATAGTTTTCTAAGGTACCTCCATACCGTTTTCCATAGCGGTTGTACCAGCTTACATTCCCACCAACAGTGCAGGAGGGTTCCCTTTTCTCCACACCCTCTCCAGCATTTGTTATTTGTGGACTTATTAATGATGGCCATTCTGACTGGTGTGAGGAGGTATGTGATGTGGCATAGTAGTTTTAATTTGCATTTTTCTAATAATCAGTGATGTTGAGCATTTTTTCATGTGCTTGCTGGCCATCTGTATATTTTCTTTGGAGAAATGTCTATTCAGGTCTTTTGCCCAGTTTTCAGTTGGGGTTTTGGCTTTTTTTTTGCTGTTGAGTTGTATAAGTTGTTTGTATATTTTAGCGGTTAAGCCCGTGTCAGTTGCATCATTTGAAACTATTTTTTCCTATTCTGTTAAGTTGTCTTTTTGTTTTTTTTATAGTTTCCTTTCCTGTGCAAAAGCTTGTCAGTTTGATTAGGTCCCATTGATTTATTTTTGCTTTTATTTCTGTTGCCTTGGGAGACTGACAAAATTCTCATCTTAAAAAGGATATGGTTTCCTTTTGAACTGTTCTACTTCTAACTGCAGAAACATCTTTGTGACTGAAATACAATTTTATGTATGGGTCACAAGTGAAAAATTGTTTGAGTTCATTTCCTTAATCATGCATATGTGTCCTAAATAATCCTTGCATTTATTCCTAGGTGCTTTTAAAAAATGAAAACCGTTTCTCCCTAATTGCTTTTAGTACTAACCTAATTTTAATTTAAACATTGACCATTTCAATGGCTCATTTCAGTGGTTGTTCCATATTGGTAGAACTTGTGCCTCATGGGTACTTGGTAAATACTTGCCTGCTAAATAAAATAATGGGTCATAGGTAATATGCATTCCTAAGCTATGGGCAGCACAAAAATTATTTTCAGCAGAGAGTTTGGCTGGAAATAAATAGCTTCAAACATAGCAGCAGGAGAAATGGGTTTTGGCATTTATCTGGAATCAAGATATGCCAAAACCCATTTCTCGTATTTAAAAATAGCCAAAGGACGAAAATCGCTCTTCTATTTCCTTCTTGGTTTTTCCCTCCCATGATCCCTTCTGATTCAAAGAATTTGGTCAAACTATCCCAATAAGTTGACAGAACAGGTTCATTGTAGTCTAGGAAAATCCAATCTTAGCATTCCAGCCTTTGGTATCCAAAGGAAAAAAAGAAACACATGTGACCTCAGCTTTGAGATGTTGATGCCAAAGTGAAGATGAGCAGTGACAGAACTACCCAGGGAACAGGTCAGTCTAGAAAACCTTTCACAAAGGATCAAAGCATTTTTGAAAAGTGTCGTCCTTTTTATCCCCCCTTTCATTTAAATTCCCAGTGGCTCCTCACCCAGACTGTTTCACTGGAGGTGTGCAACCTAACTTCCGCAGAGTGGGAAGAGCTCTTCTTGCTCTTTTCAACGTCAGCCATTTTCTGTCAACATTATGACCTTTACCAAGGTACCCCTTCAAGCTCTTTGTCTTTAGATAGCTCTCTGAGCATCAGTTATGTTTCCTGGAACTTATTCAAATGCTTTATTTAACCACAATGTTGTCACTCAACCATTCAAAGGTGAGGAATAAAGTGATTTCTTCCTGGCACAGCAATGGCCACATGATTTGAATCTCTGAAGGAGGTTGCCTAGTGTATTGGCTAAGAGTGTGGGTTCTCTAGCCAGCCTAGCTAAGTTCTTATCCCACCTTCCCACTGCAGGACCTTGGTCAGGTATTCAGCTTCTTTGCGTCTCAGCTTCCTTATTGGTAAAATAATACCTACCTTGTGATATTGATTGAAAAGATTAAATGAGTTAATATATGGAAATGCACTTAGAGCAGTGACTAAAACGTGGTAAGGGCTTAGGAGTTTTGATTATTTTATTATTCTTATTATCAAAAGTAGCTGAGAAAAGATGGCAAGCAGTTTGTACTTAGATGGGGTGGAGTAAGTTGGTGGAAAGTGTAGGCTGAATGGTGGATGTGCTTTTCATGAAAGGAAGAGGTGAGAACTGGCATCCAGGACCTTGGAATCTGAGTGGCAACACTGAGCACAAAGTATACAGAGATAGGTGTTCACTTGTGGCGCAGCTGATTAAGGAAGGACCCAGTGCTGTCACTGTACCAGCTTGGGTTGCTGCTGTGGTACAGATTTAATTCCTGGCCTAGGTACTTCCATGGCCATGGGTGTGGCAAAAAAATAAATAAATTATGTATATGTGTGTATACGTGTGCACGTGTGCGCATGCGCGCGTGCAAACACACACACACACACACACACACACACACACACACACGGAAGCAGCTTGGGAGGCTAGCAGAGCCCTCCCTATTCCCATAGAGAGTTGCAACAGAGAAAAAAATATCAAAGTTTGGAGGAAAAACGGCATCAGAGCCTTCAAGAGTTATCAGAGGGTTCAGGAACAGGCCTTGGTGGTGAACACATTTTGGAGCATCCTTGGGGCAAGAATTCCTGGGCAAAAATACTGGTTATGGGAAAATTTAAGGCAAGACAAAATAGGTGAATCATCTAGCTGGGGTTTTAAATCATTGCCTAAGGGAGAGAGAATAATTCTGGAAGAAAATTGTTGTTATGCAAATATCAGGAGGTGATGATGTTATTATTCATAATAATAGTGGCTTAGCAGTGATGATGCTCATCATTGTAATGGTACCTCTAGATATAATGAGACTTTCATTAATTCTGTGGTGTAGGTAGAAATATTAAAAGGTGTGCAAAAGATTAAATGAAGATTTATGCTTCCTTTCGTGTTTTGTATTCTGACAAGCTGTGTGTCTTGTTTCCACAACCCCACATCATGCAAATGAGAAAATGTTTCATAAATGAAAAGTTGACAGGTGTCATAATTAAAATATAATTAAAATAACTAGTGTTTTAGTTGGTAAGAGTTCAAAAGGGAATAAACACATTAGAGACTGCAACTCTTCAGAGTTCTACAAGAGTTCATGCAAATTTTCATGGTGAAATTCCATAAGAAATAGTCCCTTGACTGGAAACCGAGAATACTCAGGTAATTAAAAACCCAATGAGCACCAAAAAGAATGCATATGCCATTGACCTGGGCTGTTGAAGATGATGGGCCAGAGCAGTTCTTCCCACCCACTTTGGCTTTGGTTTTTTTGGTATAATTTCCACTTACTGTTTTCATTTAATCATCATTTATCTTTAATCATATCTCTTCTCAATGTTATTTACAACACATTTATCTCCACGGAGACACAGGGGTTCTTTGAATGTTGAAACATGCACAAATGTGTTAGCTGCAGATCTTTTCTTTTTTTTCTTTTTTGTCATTTTAGGGCCACACCCATGGCATATGGAGATCCCAGGCTAGGGGTCTAATTGGAGATATAGCTGCTGGCCTGCGCTACAGCCACAGCAATGCAGAATCCGAGCCGTGTCTGCAACCTACACAATGCCGGATCCTTAACCCACTGAGCGAGGCCAGGGATCGAATCCACAACCTCATGGTTCCTAGTCGGATTTGTTAACCACTGAGCCATGACAGGAACTCCTACAGATCTTTTCTAATGGACAAGTCCTGAACATTGGGAGGTAGTTTTATTTAAAAAAATAAAAATGTAACAAAAAAATTAACTAAAGCCTTTCCTGAGTCAGAAACAGCCATGTGATACTGCTGGGGAGGATAACGGTAGGTAGGTACTCACAGCTTCAGTGAACAAAAGCTATCAGCAGCTTTTACATTTAATTGCAACACACTTTGAGCTTCCAAAAGCTTTTGGTGTCTTCCGTCCTGTCTTCCTTTCTTTTCTCTTATTTTATTTCTTTAACAGCTTTATTGAGATATAGTTCACATGCCATACAGTTCATTCATTTAAAGTATGCAATTCAGTTGTTTACAGTACATTCACAAAGTTGTGCAACCATCATCAGAATCAATTTTCAAACACTTCATCATCCCAATCAGAAACTCTATACCCATTAATAGTCATTCTCTCTTTCCCTCCATAACTCTAAACAACTACTAATCTACTTTGTTTCTACGGAGTAGTTTATTCTGAACGTTTCACATAAATAGAATCATATATTATATGGTATTTTGTATTTGTCTTCTTTCACATAACATAATATTTTCAAAATTTATCCATGAGATAGCATGTGTCACTTCTGTACTGTTTCCCATAGTGGGAGGTAAGACTTTGTTTCTTTTTATTGCTAAATAATACTCCATTTTATGGATATGTTATAATTTATTTATGTATTCAGGAGCTGATGGGCATTCGGACTGTTTCTGCATTTTGGCTCTTATAGATATTGCCACTGAATATTAATGTTCAAGTTTTGTATGGACATGTGTTCTCATTTTTTTGCCTGTACATCAAAGAATGGAATTTGTGGGTCATATGATACTCTATATTTAAAATTTGGAGGAGCTTCTAAACTTTTCCAAAGCATTTATGCCATTTTACATTCCTATCAACAATTTTAAAATGTTTTCATTTCTCGATATCTTCACTAATCTTTTCCTTTGCTGTCCCATAGTGGTTTTTTCCTTACTTTTTCTTCTTTCTACTTGTTTCTTCTGCCTCATTCTTTTTAAGTCACTCTCTTTCCACCTGAGTCTGTTCATTTCTTATTCCCTTCTCCCTTGACTCCCCTTTACTTTTAAATCACATTTAAAAAAAAACCAAATATATGTATTAATAAGATTATTCACAGTTTTCTAGATTACCCACTCTCTGACCCTTGAAATCATGGACATCTCCACAATTTCTTCTCATCAGTCTACCTCTGAATTGTCTTTGCATTTCCTTAATATCATCCTAGCTCAGGCACTCAATGTGTCACACGTGGACAAGCACAGTAGTCACGAGCAGATCTCTTTATCTCCAGTTAAGTTCTCCTAAATACATTCTACAGACGTTGCAGCCAGAATTATTTTCTAAATATACAGTTCTGACAATGTAATTCTTTAGCGCAAAAACTCTCAGGTATCTATCATTACATAGACTGTAAACTCTTTAGATTAATATTCATTCACCCAATCAAGCAATCAAGAAATATTTATAGAGATCCAATTATAGGTTAATAACTGATTTTGTTGCTGGGAAAACAGTGATGAGCAAGACAGATAAGTTCCCTTCTCTCAAGGAGCTCTCGGGCTAGTGGAGGGAGACCGAAAATAAACAAGCCAAAGACTGTTTCAGCTCATGAAAGTGTGACCTGGAGTTTGGCACTTGCTATCTGCTTCTACATGGATTAAATCATGAGCCAATGCAGCTGCCCACCTGCAGCACCCTCTGAGTGAAGCTCAGGGTGGAGACGTGGGGTGAGGCGCTCTGTGCTCTGTGGAAACTGGAAGAGCAGGTCTTCAGATAGTTAGATATTTTTAAGAGATGATTTTATAAGCCCAATTCTTGCATCTCCTCATATCTAGAAAAATGCTGAAATCCTTCATGATGACTGGTGTCTGACTAGTAGTGACATTCACAAGACCAGCAGCAGACTCTGTAAAATGTGTGCATGGCCGCATGCACCTCCCCCTCATCTTTGTCACCTATAGCTCAATATTTCCCCTTTCCTCTTTGAGGTGGTATTTCAGAGCTGTCCAAAACACTGCCTCCTGGGCTATAGATAGTGGACAAGACAAAAGATGTCACTGTCGTCTGTGAGAACAGCCACTCCCAAGGGTGGGCTGGTGAGCCCTGAGGGCCCTCAGGAAAGAAACAAAGACTGGCCCACAGCTGAGGTGCACGTCCAAGGAGTGATTCCAGGAAGCCCGGACCTTCACAACTTGCCATAGAAACTGGTTTTCTGTAAATCTTTTGTTCCTATTACCTTCCCTTTGTTGGAAAGACTCCTATATATCCTAGCTTTCACCTCTCCTCCTCAGAGCGGTTTCTCAACTTTCAAGTTGTGCAGTTTTTTTAAGTCAGCGAAAGAAAACACATTAATGAATAGAGAGTAACTGGAGGCCAGGGGGTGTAGGTACTTAATTGGGCAGCAGGGAGCCTTACTTGAAGAGATGCCATTTGAGCTGAGAGGTGAATAGTGAGGAAGCATCTAGGAGAACTTGGAAAAGAACAGCAGGGTGGCAGCAAGTTCCTAGAGCTGGAACAGGAGTGAGTTTATTGAGTTCCTGAAAGAAATGAGGCCATGTGCTGCCTTATGGCGGGTCCAGAGCAAAACCGAG
Source organism: Catagonus wagneri (assembly GCA_004024745.2). Lineage (NCBI taxonomy): Eukaryota > Metazoa > Chordata > Mammalia > Artiodactyla > Tayassuidae > Catagonus > Catagonus wagneri. The sequence goes on along the minus strand of PVHT020000886.1, from coordinate 21,714,179 downwards.
AGGTTTTAGGCAAGCAAGGACCAAATCACATGGTCCTCGAAGACTGTAGCAAGGTGTTTTTAATTCTAAGGGTTGTAGGAACCCACTCGACAATTTTAAATGTGGGAGGGGTGTGACATAATTTATTTTTTAAAAGGAAGGGTCTTCCGTTTGCTATGTCCAACTTCCTTCTGAGCGCTTACTGTACAGCACCTCCCTTCACGTGTGCTCTTCTCTTCCTGACAGCCACCCACCTCTGTTTTGCCACAACATCCTCTCTGCCTAAAATGTCCACTTCCTCTGTATTCCTAACCGCCTTTTTCCCGGTGGCTGGCGCGTCCGTTTCTGGACACCTTTCAGTGTGCTGCTCTGTTGCCTTCTTTAAGGGCCAGTGTCTTTCACAGCTATCCCATCCCAGTTAGCAACCATCTCGAACTTTCCTATACCGCTTTTTTTGCTGTTTTGTTGTATTGATCATGTTCTGTTTTATGTTCTGACTATTTGTCCAATGACCTTGTCCTCCTCTCCTTCAGCTGCCCACGCCCATACTCAGGCTCTGTATCCTGTCGTTACCAAGAGGTTCAGTTTCTCCACAAGGTCAGTTTTAATCCTCTAACTCTACAGCTGCCACCACTCATCCTTCCAGCTTGCTGCCTTAGTACCCTGACTTCAGTCCCGCTGGGACTTGTAATAAGATGACCTGACCATCTTTTCACTGTCTCCAATCACTCTCACGTTGGCACTCGTTTCTTCCCTATTGTACATCCCGTGGCCCCTCATTATGCTTGCTCTCTGGTGCACACCCCCAGTCCTGCAACCCTCGCTTACTCTATCGTAATCATCTATCAAAACTCCAACTCTGGTTAAATGCAGTTTTTAACCTTTTTGCATTTACACAGATGTAGCTTGGAAAAATACTCAACTGTGCTCATGAATCTCATTTTAAATGCAAGACCACTAACATTCAGTTGGATCTCAGTTTTTCCTGGTCATCATCCTAATTTAGTTACTCTTCCTTTCTCCTAGTATGAAAAATAGACAATTATTTCATACCTTCTCTTCTCAAATCTCCAATACCTCCTCCTTCATCCTCACTCTCAGTTGATGGCCTTGATTTCATTTCACTGAGAAAATAGAAATAATCAGAAGAGAACATCCACAAACTCCTACTAACCCATCTGACATCCCTGCAGTGGCTTTTGTATGTCTTATTTCTCTGCCCCTGTTCTCTGATTTTCTTTTTGTTACGCCAGTAAGGTTTAACACAGTGTTTGGCCCAAAGTGGATGATTGATTCTGGTTAATTTGTTGAACTGGTATTGCTGTGTTTTCTGTAGATACAATGAGATTTAAGTGAGGAGTATTGGATACAGAGCGAAAAGGTTGGGTTCTAGGCTTATCCTGCAATTTGTCAGAATCACTTTGAGAAGAGGAAATCAAGAATTAAGACAATTATCTAGATAATTAAGAGGACAATGTCTCACATTCTTTTAATTGTTCAAATGATTTTCTCACTATCCTATTCACCTGTGTAATCTGGCTGTACATGACCCATCACACAATCAGTATGTTTTCTCTAGGCTGCTCTTATTTCATGGGGAAGAAAGAAGCTGATGGCTGTTCATTTGGTTTCATCTTAATTCATGCATTGTACACTAATATTCGTCAGGCTCTTAAAAAGATGTTTGAAGACAAAGTCAAAATACACTATGCATTTTCATATGCTATTCAACTTCTTCTAGCAATCCTACTTATCTCATGGTCTTGAATAGAAACTAAGCAATATTTCGCTCACATTTTTTATATAGCATTTTTTTGTTACTCAGTTACATTTATAATTGTACAGTGATCATCAAAACCACAGTTTTGGTCACAGAGGCCTCACCAGCTCTCTGAAGAGAAGTGGCATGTTTGGTGTGAAGGGCCTGGTTGTTTTCAGACAGAATACATTTGCAGTCTTGAGTCATGTGGTCTTACCTCATTTATTAGAGCCTGAGTTTATTAATCTTTAAAATGAAAATGATCCATGCAGAGATATTATGATAATGAGAGGGATAGTAAGTGTTCATTTGATGTTAGCTATTGTTATCAAGACATGATCAAAGAAATGGCTGTGACTGGTTGGCCCTGCTAAATAAAGTCGATGGTTTGAAAGTATAAACACTGCTCTCACTGAGGCAGTGCGTGGAAATTACGCTCTTGAAAATTCCTGTCTGCATAGTAACCAAGGGATCCTCGGCCAGTTCTTTTGTCCCCAGTTTCCTATTGCTCACCCTCACTTTTCAGTGGCAAAATACCTACCAGAGGGGGACTATTTTACTTCAATTAAATATAAATGAGATTTGTATATATCTGATAAGCTATCAATTCTTGAGAGTTCTTTCTGTGTTTGATAGATTTACAGAGTGTAATCAGAGCCTCATGAAGGTAGTTCTAGAGAGTCTTAGGGCCCCTGAAAAGGCAGGGAGTGGTCCTCCACTCGAGGTTGCCCCGCCTTACTCCAAACAGGTTTGGGAGAACGGAGGGTGAGGTCTAAATTGTAAGGGTGAATTACAAGTCACCCTGACAATAATAATAGTGTTGATTATAATAGTTTTCATCGATAGAGCACTTTAAAATTTATAAGGAGTTTTGAGCATACCCTGTAACTTGATCCACTCCACATCTATGTGGGGTTCACATGGTAAATATTTTGCCCATTTTTAAATTGAAGCTGAAGTGATTTGTCCAAGAACATAAAAGTACTGATCAGTTGAGTTTACCTAAGTTCTCTGTCTTCTGTCTATGAAAATTTTTCTCTGTAGAACACAGGTTCTAATCCAAAATTACACCGCCACAGTGACCAATGGGGCATGTGAAAAAAACTAGAAGCTCGAGAATAGGGACATAGATTGTGCTGAGCAGAATTGCACTAAGAGGTAATTTTATTTTCAGCCGAGGTCCAGGATCTAGAAGCACCCCAAGGCTCCTACGTGTAGTACTCGGCGGCCATTAGGAGCTTCTGTTACATTGGGGTAACCATGGCAACAGAGCCTCACACTGGAGCTATCAGCAGACCATGTGGAAGAGGCACACCTGGGTCATACAGCATACATCTCAAGATGATGGGGGTCACTGCCCGTCTGGGCACCCCAAAAAGAGAGGGAAACCAGACAGTGATCCCTGTTGGAGTGACCGAGAATCCTTTTGCTTATAGATGGAATGCAGTACACCTTTCTACCAGCTCTGCTCCTAGAAACCTGGATAGGAGTTAAAACCGAAATATTAAAGTCCTAGAAAATCACCTGATCATTTGTTCCACAGGTGCCTCTGGCACAAGATCACGATCAAATCTTACTTTAATACACTAAACTTCTCAAAGCCACCTCCATTAGGTCCATTACGATTGTATCTTTTGTAGTTTTCATGCTGTTTATCTCAAATATCAGTACAGACTTAAAAGAATAGGTCTTGAGTCTGATCTAATGATACATAGTTGTTAACTGGAGGAACTTTGATTAAAAGTCAGGTGTAATGACCCCAGACTTTTCCCCATGATTTTCCATGCTGTTTCTGTGCTTTTCTTATGCTGTTTGCTCTAAACTTCTATTTATTTTGTAATGGGAGCATTTCAGTAAACTGGATTTTAATTTATTAGTTTTTCATAAAATAGAGAATTTTGAGAGAGAATATGGGTATTTTGCCAGAGAGTTGGTATTCAGCTTGAATTGCAGGAATTATAGAAGATCCCACTTGTATAAATGGGAAAGAATTGGTAAATTCAGGTAGTTATTGTCAAAGCAATGTTTAATTGTAGTAATTATAAAAACAACAGGAACAAAAGTGAAACTTAATAATCAAATTATTTGTAGAATTTTTCCTGCATTGTTTGTGATATATTTTTATGACTGCTAGAGCATGTAAATATCCTCTATAATAAACCTATGAAATGAGCATTTGTTTTAAAAAGATGGTCTTGTAATTTGTGTTTTTCTTGAGGATTATCAACCTGGTCGAAACAAAACAAAAAAGGGTATAACTCCTATGACGTGATTTAAGGAGGCGTTCTGCATTGCTAGTCTAATAAATCTCAGAATTGCTCTCTCCTGTTCCCCTGCTTACAAGAAATGTACTTATCGCTAAGACCTCATCCAAGTGCTCTGATTGAGGTACAGATTTTCTGTACTACTTGAAATTAACTTTCTTTCTTTGAGTGTCTCCTGTTCCCCTGCTTACAAGAAATGTACTTATCGCTAAGACCTCATCCAAGTGCTCTGATTGAGGTACAGATTTTCTGTACTACTTGAAATTAACTTTCTTTCTCTGAGTGCCTAAATTTTTTTCCAGATTTAAGTGTCATCACAGTTTTTGCCATAAACCTCTAAATCAGTTTCCTTAAAATTTTAAAAATGCACTCATTTTTAATGTAGCCAACCCCCAAGCAACAATAGCCACCAAATTTGAGTTTGATATAATAACTTCATTTTCTCTATTATACGTTAAAATAAATCCTACCTAAATTCATCTCATTCATCATGGGCAATACGTGTACTGATCTTTTAGGTAATGCTGCTAAAGTACATTGATTATATCTGTGCTTAGCATTTATTAAATTCTAAATTGTATTGTATTTGTTACTACTTACTGTTCTCTCTCTCTTCCCCTTATCAAAGATCATGTTTCTTTTATCCCACGCCCTTGTGCTCAGTTACAAGTCTCATCCTTGGTGGTAATTGTATACCTTTTTGTGTTATTGTTGAAATGAAATAGCACAGAGCTTATCTTACTGTTACTTAGATTCTTGGCTGGCGTAAGAAATATTCTCAGTATAACTCACTATGAGCCCTTTGTATGGCCTGAAATGGTTCATTTACCAAACCTGAGAATTGAGATTGCATTTTAACTCAGAAATATTTCAATACTTAGAAAATTTGGAAGTCATTTCCTCTTAGATGACTAGTGAACTGGCAAAAAAGAATATAGCCTGTGCTGTAAATTTGTGAAGCAAGATTAGTTGTGGATGAATTAGGCAATAATAATTTCAGTCTACAAACTAATCTTTTATAAGTCTAAAAAATAAAATAATTAATGTACATTACTTATTCCTACAGGGAAAATTTAAGTATTGTACTATATCAACACTATTCAGAAAGCAAAAAACTATTGTGTCATACTTAAATACTACATGAGGAGGAAAACTCTCCTTTTAACTGCCTTGATTGTGTAAATTATGTATATTTTTACTGTTTTACGTTACTTAGTGCCTTTGGTTATAAATTTCTTGGAGCTAAGAGATTAGAAAAATTAATTCTACATGATCTTGGCTTATTTTCATTCTTTGCTATAATATTTAGGAATGAAATCTCCAATTCCTAAAAATGACATAAGAAGACGAAAATTACCAAGAGAAAAACTAAATAATTTGACTACTTAGAAAAGGGAGGAAAAAACTAATGATAGCATCAAATATGTGTATCGACATTTTATTAAATAAAAATGAAATGACAGATTGAAATTATATGTTACAAATATGCAAAGAAGTAGGTTAATTTATCAACAGGAAGAAAATCCCTTTAAATATGAATTTTAATCTAGCAGTTTTACTTTACCATTTAAAAATGCCAGGTACTGTGATACAACTCATCTTTGTATTCTCAGCACCTGGAGTATGGTAGATGCTCAAGAATATTTTTAAATTGAAATAATAGGAAGAGAGCAAGACTCAGAGATGAATCTTAACGAAAGCTAATACTTAAGATATAGGAAAAGAATGAAGAAGCCTAGAAACCACAGAGAAAAATACAAAGGAAGTAAAAGGAGGAAGTAAGTGAGCTAATGACAACAAAGGATAAAAGATGTTCACAGAGAGACTGATCCACAGTGTCAGATGATTTGGGGAAATCAAATATGGTAAAAATTTACAATACCTGTAAGCAATAGTGAATCACAGTGACCACAGTAGGAACAGAGATGTGGGCTTGTAAACCAAATGTCAGGAGTTTGAGGAATAATTGGAAGTGAAGAGACGAGACTGTGGATATCAACAGTTTTCTACATGAGTTGGATTATGGGTGTGAAGAGAGAGAGCAGTTTTCAGGGTATTTGGGGTTGATGGAAGACTTTTCCTTGTGACTGGGAAAACTTTGAGTATACTTACAGTGGTGTGGACACGCCAGTAGATAACTTGAGGTTGGGAGGAGAATATTTAAAAGATCATGGATTTCAAACTATCAAGTTCACACCTATGAAACTGACATTTGTTTAGGCAAAAGTGGTCATGTATTAACATTTTCATATGATTCAACCTCATAGGATGAAGAACTTGGACAAACGATAGGCATCCTCTTGAGAGTGTGTGAATGGAAATAGGTAGGTTTGTTGGTGTTTGTTAGGAAGTTGAAGGAATTCTCATCTAATTGATCATCACGTTATTTTTCCAAGGTAGTAGAAACACTAGAGGACAGGTGGTGAGAACTGGAAGTTTGAAGAGGCTAGAAAAGTTGAAAACAGTCATTGTGGAAAATGGGAGTATAGAGTAAGGGGATATAGTAGAAATAGTGGATAGAGTTGAGGGCTCAGATGAACTGATACTTTCTGCATATTTGTAGCATTCCTCAGTCTGTCTGGGCAAAGGTGAGTCATTGTTCAGATAGTTATATTCTGTCTAGAATTTACCCAGGAATGAATGAATATGGGGCACGAGAATTTAGTGGAGTTTAAGATACGTTCCCTTCATGGCACATGAGGATGCGGGATCAATCCCTGGCCTCATTCAGTGCATCAGAGATGCGGCGTTGCCGTGAGCTGTGGTGTAGGTGGCTCAGATCCCACGTTGCTGTGGCTGTGACATAGGTCGGCAGTTGAAAAATTTGTTGAGATGGTGAACCTAAGTCTTACAAGAAAAACAAGGAGTGTGTGTGTGTGTGTGTGTGGTGTGTTTGGTGGAGGCGGAGGTGTCAACTGAAGGATGTGAAGAATTTATAGATTTGAGGAGCCATTAGATAGTAATTTAACAAAACCGATGCATTCTGCACTAGAGGTAACTAAGCCTGTAAGAAGGGAGGTCAGGATAGTGATAGTTTCCCAAAGTTGTGATTCAGGGAGTAATTCCAAGTCATGACAAAGTCTAGGGTGTTGTCATGAGAGTGATGTTTGAAGAGAAGATTATAGAGGTGAAACAGTTAAGGAAACAAATGACTAGGATGTTGGAGATCAACTGCATGGGCACTGAGAGCACACAGGGTAAATCAGTGTAGGGCTTGGAGCAGAGAAGAGACAAGGAAGCAAAGGTCAGTCTTCAATAAATAAAAGGCATCGTCAAAACCCATAAGGACAGTGATGAGGTAGGAAAGGAGTGGGGACCAGAACTATTCGCGCTTCAGGAGAACAAGGCAGTTTCCAGGGGTGTGGATGATCTGAGGTGGCATTAAGGAGTGAGGAGGACAAAGACTAAATATTCAGTAATAAGCTATTACTTGAGAGGGCTGTAAAAGTGCTGTGTCCTGAGGATAGAATTGTATTTCAGTTTTCCAGGCATATAGGCAATATTCAGTGAAAAAAATATCTGGGACGTAGAGTAGTTGATGAATCATGGGATGGCACTCCAGAAGTTGTGAAAGTGCAGAATATAATTTAGCCTAAGGAATAATTTTGAATGTATGTAGAAATTAGGCAGAGGGATGTTCATTATTACTGTGTTATTTGTGTGTCATTTTTATCAAGATTGAAAAAATTTTAAAATAAGAGATTTAAATAAGATAATCTACCTTTCCTGTAAAAATACTTAATACATAAAACTTATATATTTGTATCTCAAGTCTTATTTTTAAAAACCTATATGATAAAAAATTAAAAGAAAAAACAAATGTATGTATGTGTAACGTGTGGGTATATGTTCTGGTAAAGCTTTAAGTGCATTTTTAAACTTGGAGATATTAAATTACTCTTCTTCAGTTTGGGGGACATCTGTCACCTCAGTATGTTGGTATCTAGTCCCAGTGCTGCACTGACCTCCTAGAGCTTAAGGCACTATTATAGAAACCCAGGAAAGCCTCTCCTTCAAATGACAGTATTGGCCTCAAATTAAAATCATTAGTCCCTTGACATGTTTTCACTTGACAGGGTCCTTTTATGGATATTGTTACAAAGCCCAAACTTGATTTTAACAATCAATGTGGTAAATAACCTAAAATCCACAGACAGGATTTACTCCTGGCAAGCGGACCCTAGGTGGTTGCCAGAGGTGGGGTGGGGGGCGGTAGTGAAGTGGGTCAAAAAGTACAAATTTCTAGTTACAAATAAACAAGTCATGGGCATGTCACATACAGCATTGTGATTATAGTTAATAATACCATATCATGTATTTGAAAATGGCTAGGAATTTTTCATCACAAGAAAAGAACTTTGTATGATGACAAATGTTAACGAGACATTGTGGTGATCATTTCACAAAATGCACAAATATCAAATCATTGTATTGTATACCTGAAACTATAATGGGAGTGGGACTATTGAGTATTTACAGATTTTGGACCTGGAAGAGAAATGTTTAAAAATCTTGAAGATGGAAAATAATAGGAATGGAGAGGTCTATATGGTTTCTTTATATCTTGACCAGATGTAGGTTTTTTTTTTTTTTTGCTTTTCCAGTTTTTACTTTAGCTTTTTTTTTCCTGTCTCTCCCCCTTTAGGTCACTTTCATTTTTCTCCTTACCTTTTTGCTAGATTTCTTTTGCTTTTAACCAGCTATAACATTTAACTAGAATTGATATTTACACAAGCCTTAAAGGAAACTGAATTAAAACTGAATGTTTATTTATCACTATACTTTTAATGCCTAAAGCGGTGAGTGGCCCAAAACGGCTCTTGAGTAAATACATGACTTAAAGATATTGAAGAGGAAAAATAATTGGATTAAATGAATTATCTTTGCTATGGAATTACTATTCCCCCTACAGATTAGGATGCTTTGAAGTAAAAATAAAAATAATATTAAGAGTAATCACCATCCTGTTTATATTACTGTCTGTTTGAAAAGAAAATCCTAATGTGTGTCTGTTCTAGAAATGAGATCAATTAAGTGTGAAAAGTTTTCTTTGGCTTTTTTTTTTTTAAACAACTTAAACTTTAATTTGTGTCTGTAAGGTGAGCAGAGAGAAAGGGGACATTTTGAATGCTTGTAAAGAATTTGTTAGGGAGATCGTGGTCCAGAAATCCATGTATGTTTAACTGAGTTTTATATACAATATCCTTTTACTACTAATGAAGAGTGCCGCTCTAGTTAAAAGTCATTAGAAGAGACATTTGTAATTCCCTTATTACCTTGAGCCATTTATACTCATTGACATCATATTTGTATATGAAGAATTTAGTTTAAAATGTGGAAAAATGCAGAATAGAGCAGGCAGATGGGGGCTAAAAACACTTAAGATTTATTTTCTATGGACTTGCTTCCAAATCTATTAAAAAATGAAAATCTTAGACTTATTATTTGCTTACTTTTTATAGCCTTATGTAAAAATTATTCTTATATTGCTCTTTAATTTTTTGTTTTGAAAGGTAAAAATTTCTTGAAGGACATTAAAATTCCTTTTTTTTTTTTTTTTGTCTTTTTGCCTTATCTAGGGCCGCACCCGCGACATATGGAGGTTCCCAGGCTAGGGGTCTAACAGGAGCTGTAGCCGCCGGCCTTCGCCACAGCCACAGCAACGCGGGATCCGAGCCGCGTCTGCAACCTACACCACAGCTCACAGCAACGCCGGGTCCTTAACCCACTGAGCAAGGCCAAGGGTCAAACCCGCAACCTCATGGTTCCTAGTCAGATTCGTTAACCACTGAGCCACGAAGGGAACTCCTAAAATTCCTATTTTTTATTTTTGTAAGTTTTAATTATATTTATTGATTTAAGAATGAGGGTTAAAATGCATTCTTCTCATACAACGTATATATTTCTCCTGTTGTCAGTATATCAATTAAATGCATAATTGAGAAGATCACAAACAGTATTAAGTATTCTAAACTGTGGAATGAGGGTGAGAAAACACCTTCTTACTTTCTCCATCCTTCCACGCCCACAGACTTACACAGTTTTACCTCAGACCCTCTGTTTCTCCTCTCTCTCTGTGTGTGATTATGTCCTTTTCATATTAAATTTCCAAGTAAAATCCAACATGACAAACTTTTCAAATCTTAAATTGAAATATTGTTTGCATGATTAACTGAAAGAAAGAGTATTAACATTACTATGTAATTACTTATACCAACAGTAAACTATTAAATTCACAACTCAGAAAAATGTCCTGAATTAGAAACCACAAATCTGAAACAAACCTTTCAAACATGGAATAAAATTAAACTTACTGATACATCATCCACTGTTGAGTATGCAGACTGTTCTACCTCTGTGCTGCTCTGCAATTTCTCGTCGAATGAGTAGCGCCCTGGGCTTTCTTTCAGACTTGTAAGCTGACTAAAGGAAGACTATTTAAGGATTTAAAATAAACTAGTCTAACAAGTTGGGATGGGTAAACTTTAACCAATAGTATGGTTTGAGGTGAAGAATCACTTGATAATCTTTGTTGCAGGAAGTAAGAATTTCCTGGTTCTAGCTAATTAATTGAGAAACAATGTCATGTCCAAAACCTAAGCAACACCCTTGAATGCTTGGAGCAGTTTTGTGTTTGTCTTTCAAGAGATGACGCTTTTTGTTCTGAGTCAGTACAGTCCGGTCTTCAGGCCCTGCCTTGATCGCTTTCAGAGGCAAGTGTGAAACAAGATCAGAGGTTTTCATAAAAGGTTGATAGCCCTCGACTTGTTTTTCTCAGCGCAGGGGCACATGTACTCATTATGGTTGGTTGGCCTAGTGTGTCCGCTTAAAGGGGAATCTAGCTTTAAGGCGGGGAAGTGAAAATGCCAACTGCCATTTTCAAGGGGCTTGCCAACTCTCCTTGTGCCTTCCTTTTTAGCTACAGCAGTGTCTACTTCCTTTAATTTGAAAATTTTTTAAATTTTTCATTAAAGTATAGTTGATTTACAGTGTTCCTTCGATTTCAGCTATAAAGCAAAAGTGAACCAGTCAATCATATATATATATGGGTGTGTACCTGTGTATATATAGACAACATTTTTGGGGCCTTTTGGGGCTGAACCTGTGGCATATGTAAGTTCCCAGGCTAGGAATTGAATCGGAGCTGCATCTGTAGGCTGTAGCCACAGCCACAGCAATGACAGATCTGAGCTGCATCTGTGACCTACACCACAGCCACAGCAATGATAGATCTGAGCTGCATCTGTGACCTACACCACAGCCACAGCAATGATAGATCTGAGCTGCATCTGTGACCTACACCACAGCCACAGCAATGATAGATCTGAGCTGCATCTGTGACCTACACCACAGCCATAGCTGCACCAGGCCCTTATCCCACTGAGTTACACCAGAGATTGAACCAGCATCCTAATGGATACTAGTCAGATTCTTAACCTGCTAAGCCACAAAGGGAACTAACTTTGAGCTTTCTTTTCTGTTGATCCAATCCTTTTTTTCCACATTGTGTCTTCGCCTACATACCCAAAATATTGTTTCCCTTCTTTGTAATAGAGTTCTTTATTCAAAACCCACCTCACAATAAGATTCAAGTCATCTAGTTAGAATCTAACTAGACTCTGAAAGTATGCTCTAGGGTAACTCCTCCTGGATGTTTTCTTACTGTCTGAATAGCCCTCGACTCATGTTCCTTTCAAGCAGGCATCTAGCTATAGTTTTGCTTATTTTCAAAATATTTCTCCTGTTGGATAGTGAAAGATTTGAGGCCAGAAACTGCAATGTCTTTGAATGAATACACTTATCAGCGCCTCTGCATACACTTTGGTATTCTGTATTTACTAAACCTTTCCTTTAGCTGATTTGACAATCAACATTTAAGTTCACATTGTAATTCCTATCTTGCTTTGAAAAGAAGACTTTGGCATAACAGGAATGTATAATTACAGTTAATAAATGAACATATGAAAAAATGTTCAAATTGGCTAATAAACCTTTGTTAATTTTCTATTAATGTGTAACAAAGTACTACAAACTTAACCTGTTAAAATGACAGTCATTTATTTATTTTTGTCCTTTTGCCTTATCTAGGGCTGCACCCGCGGCATATGGAGGTTCCCAGGCTAGGGGTCTAACAGGAGCTGTAGCCACCGGCCTTCGCCACAGCCAAAGCCACAGCCACGTGGGATCCAAGCCATGTCTGCAACCTACACCACAGCTCACGGCAACGCCGGATCCTTAACCCACTGAGCAAGGCCAGGGATCGAACCCGCAACCTCATGGCTCCTAGTTGGATTCGTTTCCACTGTGCCACAATGGGAACGCCAGTACAGGAACATTTTACTTAAAAAAAAAAAAACCAAAAAATCAAAGGGGACTCAGTGGAGTCAGTGGAGAAGGAGGGTGGGGGTGAGGTGTTAAGCCAGTGGGAAAACGGACAGCAATGTGGGGAGGAGGAGAGCACACAGAGTGATGAGAAGGAATCGAGTGTAGGAAAGTGTCCTCCTCTGGCACAGTGCGTGGGGGCTTGTGGAGCGAACAAGGGGAGGATGCCGCACTTTCTGATTTACGACCCTGGTGTGAGACTTGGTCGATAGTAGGCCAGCCTGATGTGCTGGGCAAGATCTATCGGTGTGACTAATGTATCCACCCAAAGTAGCCATTAAAAATGAACATGTGGTCATTGAAAAATACATAATCTCAGATGGTGAAGTGCATAGTTTTACATATGCTATTATGTCAGTTTCATGAACTATGTGTATGCATATATACAGGAATAGGGAGATAAAGAGTAAAAACGGTAAAGTTGATATAATTATGTGTCTTCTTCCTCTCAAAAAGTGTTAGCTATAATATTTCTGTAGTTTTTTTTTAAGCAGAATAAATCAATAATTCTTTTCCTTTAAAAAAAAAAAAAAACCTTTTCGTTCTGTAGTCCAGCTGTTATTTTCTGTGGAAATTTTATCAAGTGGCTGTGGCCTTTCCATTTCTCTTTGTCTTTTTTTTTTTTTTTTTTTTTGCTCTGTCTGCATCATATGGAAGTTTCTGGGCCAGGGATCAAACCTGGGCCACAGCAATGGTGATGCCAGATCCTTAACCCACTGAGCCACCAGGGAACTCTGGCTCAGGCTTAATATTTGTCTTTCCAGTGGCTCATTGGTCAATTGCTATTAATATTTTGTTCTTATTATTGAATCGTGAAGATTTCGCTAAGAGGTAGTTGAATATTGCAGCAATTTTGGTTCAGTATTCATCTGGCATTAAAAACTTACAGATGTGTCCTCATAGCACCCAAAATTCTATCAAGATTCCAGAGGTATTATGTGCTGTATTCTGTATTGTCAACCTAATGGGTTTAATCTATCTTTTAAAACAATGAGTCAGACAAATTGTAGGTTTTTTTTTTTTTTCTTCTATGAAAAGATGTGAGAAGTTCCCGTGGTGGCGCTGTGGTTAACGAATCTGACTAGGAACCATGAGGTTTCGGGTTCGATCCCTGGCTGCACTCAGTGGGTTAATGATCCGGCGTTGCCGTGAGCTCTGGTGTAGGCTGCAGATGCAGCTCGGATCTGGCGTTGCTGTGGCTGTGGCGTGGGCCAGCGGCTATAGCTCCAATTAGACCCCTAACCTGGGAAACTCCATAATGCTGCAGGTGCGGCCCTAAAAATACAAAAAAAAAAAAAAAAAGATGTGAGTATTATTATAAAGAGCATTCACAGCATAGAAAACAAAGCCCAGCTTTTTTTCAACCACAGTATATTTGCAAAATTCACAAAGCAATACTATTGATAAATAAAATGCCAACAGTGTAAAAATAAAAAGCACCTTATTTTGATTCATTTGTAGCATCATCTGTACTGATATGAATTTGCAGTAATGTGCTTTGCATTTTTTGAGCAGGGTTTAAACATTCCTTAATTTTTCAACTTTATTATTCAACAAAAAAGCCTCACAACAATGCCATGAGGTAGATAGCTTGATGTCCCTTAGAATGGATGGAAAACATGAGGCAAAAGCTATTGTGTGATTCCATGACGCCACTCAGTAGGTCAGAATCAAACTAGAAACAGGACGTATAAATAGTATTTTAAAAATCTGCTTTTCTGTTTCTTAGATTTTCCTATGTTCACATTTATTTTTCTCATTTTGTTAAAATAGCATTGGGTCGAATTAATCATATAATTATTTAAATAAGCACATATAGTTTCACAGACATTTATATGCAAAAAGTTATCACAGTCTCTGGCGTATAAATATAGGCACACAAAAGCACATACCCATTCTTACAGAAATTATGTAGTAAAAAATATATTTTTTTGTAGAGATATTTGTTATCTTGTCACTACTAATGGCCGGGTAAGTCTTCAATATAAAAAGGTGTATCTTTAATAAAGCACATCTTGAATATTTGAATTCCATAAATTCTCCAGAAATCTTTGGCTTTTTCTCTATGTGTAATAGGAAGTATCAGGATTTAAATTTGCACTCTACTTTTTCTGTTGATATTTAGTTGTTAGTAGTCATCAACTCAGAAATCTGGTGACATTCCCTTTTCCAAATGAAAGTGTGTATGGATGATCCTTTTGTGTTTATGAAATCTTAGTGTTGATATTAAATAATAACTAGGAGGTTTTTTAGTTATATTTTTCTTATTTGCATGTATTACATATAACGCACATGGCATGTAAATTAAAAGTTTCAGCATTAAATAACTAAGAGACTCGATTTTTCTCTGATAAATCAGAGCAACAAATCTAGCATTTGAGGGCTCACATTTGAGACCTTGATATGAATATAGCTGCATGTCTGTATTCACAACCCTAGTGACACATGACTGGGCATCCTATGACCGCTTGTGTATAAGCAGACCTTGTTGAATATATAGTAATGAGACATAAACAGTTATTTTGAAAACTTAGTAATTCACCTTATTTTTTTACAAAGTAATTGAGAGTATTCTGAAATCAATTATATGATTTTAAAGAAGCAAGGTACAGTTTTTAAAAAGCATATTGTTTTATTGAGTCCAAAACACATTAATAATAATTGATAGCAGCTAGTCCATATTGAGAGCTTATTGTGTGCAGACATTGTTCTTAAATGTTAATGCATTTAATTCTCATGATGATACGAGGTAGGTACCATTTTTATTCTCACTGTGGAGGTGAAAGAGCTGATTAATGCACAGAGATGTTAAGGACACACAGCTTGTACGCAGCAGAGCCAAGGTTTAAGCTCTGGCAACCTGATTCTGAAGCCTGTGGCTCTCTACCACTAGACCTGAAGCTGATTTAAGCCCTGCAGTCATTCACTCATTTGACAAATCAAATGAGTTTCATCTGAAAATTCATGGAAGCATTCCTTTCCATTATAACAAATGTTTATATAGTATGTAATACATGACAGGCACTGTCCTGAGTGCTTGGTACAAGTCAGCTCTTTCAGTCTGACAGTTTGATAGACACCTGACTTGTCAGAGAATGGAAGACTCACAGATGCACCTGTTACCATGTGCTGATGTAGGTGTTTCTAAATAAATAATTGGGTGTCTCATTCTACACAAAATCTAAAGAATGCTTGTTTTGTTATTAATCATTTGAAACCAATTCTGCTAGTCTCAGTCCCATTGGTTCTTTTTATCCTCCTTGTACCCATGGAAAAGAGCTCCCAAGAGTCTTTTTTATTCTCTTTTTTGGTATAACTCCAATTGATGTAAGATGGCAAGATGTTGGCGAGTAAACTGGAAATGCTTATTAATAATGCAACATGCACCTTAAAACTAGTGCTTGTGTGTATAACCAAACCAGTGTTAACAGTAAGTTCAGATACATTTAAACATCTTTTAAATGGCAACTCTTGTGGTTAATGTTAATGCTCTGTATATCATTTAAAAGCCCAGGGTAGAGTTCTAATTATGTTGCGGATCCCACACTTCTCCACTCTACCCATTGAATGTCTAGTCATCGGTTCTAGAGTGTTGAAGCCCTGAATCCTCAGGGAAGATTGCTGTTTGATTCTTTGTCGGAAGAACCCCAAGTGCTCCAGGTACTATATGAAGTAAGATTTTGACAGCCCTGGCAGCAGCTCATGTCCTGTGGAGGTGATGCCCCTTCTTCAATTGGGGGAAGTCATTTTTAGATATTCATCTGAATAATAAGATCACAGACAGTTTCTCTTGTGAGTGAGGAGTTGGTGCTGCTTGTCATTTTCCATGTCTTCTTCCCTTAGGTAGAGAAAGAGTCCTGTCACATGTGCACAGTGTCCACCTCATGATATCAGATTGGCCTGAGCCTGCAGGACTTCTGGACATCCAGCCAAAGCACTGATCCAAACCACAAGAATATAGATAAGGCACAATATGCAGGAGTTTTAGCTCTGTGTGCCATGGATGCAATTCATGGTCAGTTCACACTAGATGCCAGTCTTTAAGGCAATCCAGTCCCGATACTGAGTTACTCTTGTGTAGACTCCAGGCTTTTTGGGAAGAGCACAGGATTGTCCCCAACTTACTATACCAACAAGGTACCAGATGTCATGGTTATCATAAACCAGAGGTCCACCAGAATCTCCCTAGAGAAAAAAAAATATTTAAAATTGGTAACTCTAATTCAGTAGGAAGGTCATTGCAGTCATCTCTCTCCTATAGGAAAGAAGGAAACTTTACATAGAACGTGCAGTGGACTAACGAGAGATTACTAATGTTTCTCTCAACTGAATTAAAATGTTGTGGTAAACTTTAGAGTGAATTATTTTCTAGAAAAACTAACGTTCATTCATATGGAATGGTTACATTATTTCTGGCTCAGCATACCTATTTTTTGGCTAGTTTTATTAGATGCTTTAAATATGGTTTAGTAAGCACTTACCTAAAATAATTTAATTTGAGGTTGCTATTTATGCATCAGTGGAAATTTTCTTTGATCTCTTCTGGATATGTTAGCTTGCCGGTACTGTGTGAACCGACTCTTGGTCTACTTTTCTTTTACACATCTAATTCCGATTTATGTTTGCTTTCTGAATTTTTTATAAGCTCTCTTAAATCTCTTTTGGATCAAGGAAGATTAAATAAATAAACAAATAGAAGTGTACAAGTTAAAACTGTAGTCTCAGTAGTTGAATTCCCCGAGTGTCAGGTCTAGCTCTATTAATTACTGGTTGTGTGACCTAAGGTAAGATACAAAGGGTAATTTCTCTGTGCCTTTTCCACCTCCTTCATTTTTTTTCTTTTATCAGCTGTTTATTGAGTTCCTACTGTGTGTCCCAGACAGTTTTGATGTGCATTGAGGATAAAATGATGACCCAAAATGAATGATCCCTGTGCTTATAGAACTTGACATTTAGGTTTAAAAACATTAAACAAGCTTACAAATAAATGCAAAATGGTGACTGTGATAAGAGCTCTGGAAACATAGACTAGAGAAATTTGGCTGGTCAGGGAGGTTAGGAATGTTTTCTTTGATGGGATGTAGGGGAGCTGATATCTAAAGGAAGAGGGATAAATCATGGAGAGAAAGGGGGTGAGTGAAATATGTTCTAGACAGAGGGAACAACATGACAAATGCTTTGTGGGGTGAAAGAGCCTGACACATGGAAGACTCTATAAAAAAGGGGGACTGGAGAGAAGACAGCAAAAGGGCAGCCATTAAAGAATGAGGCTGTGGAAGGGAGAGACATGTAGAGCCCTGTGGGTCTTGTAAAGAAGTTTTTGGTGGGGTTCCTATTGTGGCTCAGTGGTAAAGAACCTGACTAGTATGTATGAGGATGCAGGTTTGATCCCTAGCCTCGCTCAGTGGATTTGGCTGTGGCGTAGGCTGGAGGATGTAGCTCTCATATGACCCCTAGCCTGGGAACTTCCACATGCGACAGGTGCGGCCCTAAAAAGACAAAAAAAAAAAGCTTTTGGTTTTCATCTTAAGTTAAAAACAAAGGTAAGCCACTGCAGGTTTGAAAGTGTTTTAAGAAGGAGTTGACATGATCAGGTTACATCTTGTTAGAAACTGCTGGCATTCATTTGACTAATGCACTAAAGGAGCATTAAGAGTTAAAATAAGGAAGTACACTAGGTGGTTAATGTGGTTGAGGGGTTGAGGGAAGGGATGGGGACGAGAGAGAGGTTGAGGGAGCAGAGAAAAGCAAGAGATGGTGAAGAGAGATTTAAGGAGGTAAAATCCATGGGATTAGGTGATCGTTTGGGTACGGGACAAGGAGAGAAATCCGAATGATTTCTAGTCTTCTGGCTTGTTTAACAAAATGCAAGGCGATTCCATTCAAAGAGACGCAAAACAGGAAGAACAGTTGTGGAGGGGAGTAAGAGCAGAATCAGGTGCAACATTTGAATTTGGGAGGCCTTAGAATTATCCAGGTGGAGCTGTCAGGTAGCAAGAGAATACGTAAGTCTGGACATCAAAAGGGAGGTTGGGGCTAAAAACAGACATGAAATATCTGCAAAAAGAAAATTAAAGCTATGAAAGAAAATTACTCTTTCTGGGGAGAAAGTATAAAGTAAAAAGAGAAACAGGCATAGAATAGATTGACATTGAATGGCTGGGATTGAGAGAATGAACCTAAAAAGGAGACAGAGAAGCAGCAGAGATGTAGGATGAAAATCATTACAAGCCAAGAAAAGACAATGTCTTAAGAAATGAAGAGTTGTATGGAGTTCCCGTCGTGGCGCAGTGGTTAACAAATCCGACTAGGAACCATGAGGTTGCAGGTTCAATCCCTGGCCTTACTCAGTGGGTTAACGATCTGGCGTTGCCGTGAGCTGTGGTGTAGGCCAGTGGCTACAGCTCCGGTTAGACCCCTAGCCTGGGGACCTCCATATGCCGCGGGTGCGGCCCTAAAAAATGACAAAGGGCAAAAAAATAAAAAATAAAAAATAAAGAGTTGTAAGCATTGTTAAATGCTGTTAAGGGGTTTAAAAAAAGACCAAAAAGTTTGTTGCAGGTTATTGGTATTACATTGAGAATGCTAGGAAAAGAGATTTTGATGAAGTGATAGGGCAGAAACCATACTGAAGTGGTTTGAGGAGTTGGGAGGTGAGAAAATGGAGACAGTGGGTACAGACATTTCCCCAAATATTTGATGGTAAAGAGACAAGGTGGAAGGCTAGCATGAGCCATTATAGGTTAAAAAAAGAATTGCCTTTTTCTTTTTTCCCGAACTTGAGAGATCCGACTGGGGAAGGATTTAGTTCCAAGAGAAATGTTGACTCTAAAAAGAGAGAGTAAGGACATAATTGCTCTTGTAAACTCCCCCAAAGGCCAACAAGAAGAGGAACCTGGCAGAGAAGAGATCAGCCTTAGAGAAGAGGCAGCTCCTCTGTTGTGACCTAAGCTGAAGGTGGATGAAAAGGGTCCAGATACAGCCAGGTCTGCATGCTTGGTGCTGGGAAGATGGGGAAATTACCCTCTTATGACTGCTGTTTTTCCTTGAAAACTGGGAAACAAAATCATCAGTTGAGAATAAAGGGGCAGGAAAAACAAGAAGTTAAAGAAAATGGAAAATGGTGGGAGAATTCAGAGAAAGGTAGACTTAGAAAAAAAACTAACACGAATAGTAAGGTTATCAGGTTTGTTATCTGGAACCCATAGTGGAACCATGTATTCTGTTGTGTTTTTTCCCAGGAGCATTTGACTTCCAGGAGGCACTGGAAAGAGGGAATATCAAGTGGGCTTGGGGTGTTAGCAAAAGTGTGTAAAAAATGATCGCAGTGCAGGGAGTTGGACAAGTGGATTATGGAAAAAAGGAAAAGATTAATTGAATGTGAGATAGCAGAGAAGCTGAGCTGTCTATGAAATCAAAGAAAGTGATCATCAGCCAGCAAATATTTATGCCAGGTACTGTTTTACTTTTTTTTTACTTTTTACTTTTTTCTTTTCACAGGCGCACCTGCAGCATATGGAAATTCCCAGGCCAGAGGTTGAATAGGAAATGCAGCTGCGGCCAATGCCACAGCTACAGCAATGCCAGATTCTTAGCCCGCTGAGGGAAGCCAGGGATCGAACCTGCATCCTCACAGAGACAATGTCAGACCCTTAACCCACTGAGCCACAGCCAGAAGTCCCAGGCACTGTTTAAGGTTTTGGTAATATAGCAGTAAATAAAATAGGTGCTCCAAATGTGTGGCTTCATGGAACTTAACATTCTACTTTAGTGAGAGAGACAGACAATAAACCAGTTAGACAGACTGCATTGTGCATTAGATAGTATAAGAGCTAAAGATAAAAACAAAACAGAAGGCACACAAAGACCATTTGTGTAGGTTGTGTATGTTGAGGGGTGAGTGTTGGTGCTTTGGGGTCTAACAGAGAGTGTGGCCAAGGAAACAGAAGTAATTGAAAAGTGGGCAGAAAATACTGAGGATAGTTTTTTTTTTTTTTTTTTTGTCTTTTGTCATTTTAGGGCTGCACCCGCGGCATGTGGAGGTTCCCAGGCTAGGGGTCCACTCGGAGCTATAGCTGCTGGCCTTCGCCACAGCCACAGCAACATGGAATCCGAGCCACGTCTGCAACCTACACCACAGCTCACGGCAACGCCGGATCCTTAACCCACTGAGCAAGGCCAGGGATGGAACCTGCAACCTCATGGTTCCTAGTCGGATTTGTTTCCACTGAGCCCCGACGGGAACTCCAGAGGATAGTTATTAAGTAGACAGATTTGAGGAATTAATGCTGTTGGAGACGGAACAGGTTTGGATGACATGGCTCAAGGTGTGGCCCTAGGCACAGGCGGCTGAGGAGGAGTGAAGATCACTGGCGGTTAGAAGGTCTGAGATGAAGAATCCAGTTAAATGAGTCAGTGTTAACACTAAAGGGCTTGGGATGGAGATGAAATATGTTTCAGGTGTTGATGTCAGGAAAGAATGAGAGGGACAAAGTAGACTCGAAGGCAGGAGAATAAAACCAAGATGCATGAGAGATGATGACAGCTGATTAAGGTGGTCTTCAGAGGAGGGGTTTTTCTGTCTTTTGCTTATAATTTGGTTTAAGAAAATAACAATAGAGCCTAAGAGTAACTGTATGAACCAGAAATAGGGAGCAATAGGCCTTAATTTCCTAATTTGGTAAATAGGGATAATTTACAGTCATGTTTCAATCTCCTTACGTGAAATAAAATGATGTGTGGAAAGTGCTTAGCATGGTTTTGGCATAGTAACACTCAGCACAACTTTTGTTGTCATGTTTATTTAAGTAAACCGACTCTTTGGTAAGATAGATGTCATTTTTTCCTTCCATGTAAAACATATGCCAAAATTAGAAATAGTTAATGGAAACTTTCCTTTGAAAGATTTGACCTTGATTTTCGACCTACCTTACATGCATCTATTTTTCCTTCCATGAATCCGGCACATAACATTCCTGAGGTTATCAGACCGTCATAGACGTCCTTTCTGTTACACACCTCAGTGCTTATGGTTTCCACCCTGGCTTGCCGAAGGCGATTTTGTGTAGGTCCTATTACACAAATAAGTGAATAAACAAAAAACATGATCTTTGAATACACCTGTATCTAAGACATGGAAGACACATAAGCTATATATTCCTAGAAGCAAAAGTGTAAGATTATTTTGTTATTAATTATTACCTAATTTTGTTTTCTGGGTCATAAATGCTTACATGCAAGGAACCATATGCATTCGTGACCCAATATTATGTAATATTCGTGGATCTTCAGAGCTACTGGAACACTCAAAAACTACATGCAGTAGTGTGTGTGTGTGTGTGTGTGTGTGTGCCCTTTTTTTTTGTTTCATCATGAGAGGGTTCATCATACTGATCTTATCCAGCTTCACATTTTTCCACATAAGGAAATTGAGGCTCAGAGTTCATCTCTTTTTCTAAAAGCTATTGAAGTAGAAACCAGAATACAAGCTGCTGTTTGCCCTACTCTGTGCTGTAGTGTTATTTGGGGAATACTACACAATTGAGTTTCAAAACAGTCACAAAACACTTTCATGTTTATGATCATCGTATATCCTCATTAATATTAGGAGGAATTAAAATCAAGGAAAGCATATGAATTATATGCTAGCCAGGAATGTTTATATCTGGTAAGTAAACAGTTTGTAGTCATTTACTCCCTTGTACTTCTATAGCATTTTGTTCCTCCTTTTAGTACCTAGAACAGTCTGTTCCTTTTATCTGTATTATTGACCTCTCCCCTTTTCCACCACTGCTCCAATCAATTGTGAAATGCTCAAGGACAGGGAAATAATTCCTTTTGGTTTTTAAGCCACAGCATGTTGTTCTTCCCAGAGCCATGCACATTAGAAGCATTAACATTTTTATAAATAGTCCAAAGAGCTACTCCCTAGGCGGCTCATTAGATCCCAAGATAAAGCTGTGTTAGGTAAATCATATTGAATGACTCACCATCATCTACAATGGATCCAAATCCTGTCACAAATACACTTGTTTTAGGCAGCAACTTTATGGATGAATCCGGAAGGCAAACCCTCTGAACTGCATTTGAAAACTCAACTCGGGTAGCAAGCTGAGCCAAAGCAATGTCATTTTCATTTGTTTCTCGATGGTAGTTTTCATGAATGATAATTTTTCCCACACTTCGTTGCACCGTGGGTGGTTTTATGGTTGTACCAAAAGTAACAATCCATTGACTTGGATCTTTGTTTCTGTAAAAATAAATAAGTAAAGGATAAGATTTTTGATGCTTAACTGTAGCCTTTGCAAAAGATTGAGACTATATTTTTCCCAATTATTGGGATTATGCTACTGAAAAATCCCTATGGTGAGGGAATTTGCAGTTGGTAACCTTACAGAACAGAATAGGTTAAAACTATTAATGATACATATCAGAGTATGAAAGACCTTAAAATATTCTACATATTCTGAAATGAAAAAGAATACAGTAACTGAATGGGATTCCATGCTGTATATGGAATAATAATAGTAATGGGTGCTATACAATTAATTTCTAAAATTTTAATTCTTTGTTTATTAGAAACTCTTCAGGTTCAACTTATTCTATAATTTCAATGAAATATGTAGAAATTAATTTTGATTTGTTTCAGATATTAGGCACTCTCAGAGGCATTTTCCCTCTGTCCCAGACACTCCATCTATTCTTATTTTATGACTCACCTGTGTTGTTTACTGGATTGTACCTTGATCTTTGAGACAAAGTGTGACTGTCTGCTTTATAAACCCTCATGTGTACGCGGGGTCGTTTCTCTATCCAATGCCCGTTCCCTGGTCCAGGACTCGGGGCTCACAGCCCGGACAGAATGTCAGGTTGCTCCCACCACCCTTTGAATTGCTGCTCAGTCCCTCTTCCTACTGTGGAGCCTCTCCCTTAACACAGGTGCTTTTCTCCACCTCAGAAATGCATCCCGAGCTAACTGTCTCCTCCTATCATCTCTTTACTCCTGATTCTTCTCAAAAGCTCGGTTCCCTTTTTGTATAATTAGCCCCATCAAGAATGACTAGAGGGAGTTCCTGTTGTGGCTCAGGGGTAACAAATCTGACTAGTATTCATGAGGACCCGGTTCGACCCCTGACCTTGCTCAGTGGGTAAGGGTCCAGCATTGCCGTGACCTGTGGTGGAAGTCGCAGATGCGCCTTGGAACTGGTGTTGCTGTGGCTGTGGTGTAGGCTGGCAGCTGCAGCTCTGATTTGACCCCTAGCCTGGGAACTTCCGTATGCCACCGGTGTGGCCTTAGAAAGCAAAAAAAAGAATGACTGAATGACAAATTTATAGAAACTTGAAATTCTCTGTAGAGAGGAAAATTACGTAGAAGGAAATCACACAGAAGGGAATTCAGAAAGGGAATTTCCTTGTTCGTGCAGGATTACTGTGTTGGTGAATCATGAACTTTTAAGTGTAATGAACAACCCGAAGGATCACCGGTTTTCAAAATAGTCTGCACTGCCGCAAGAAAGGAGGCGGCTCAGGACTGGGATACCGAGAAGGCTCCTCTCTGAGTTGTTTTATTTATACTTTAAAGAAAGATTTTATTCAAAGCAGGAATCTTAGGGCTGAAGCATTCATTTGAAATGAATTCTGGGAGCTCTGAAGATAAATGTGACTTCAGTCCTTAAAGAGCTTGTAAACTGAGTAGGAGAAACAGGAAATACCCATCTCTCCCTGCATTGTCAACCAGAAAGGGAACCTTGAATAACAGGCACGGGTCAGCCTGCTTTGTGGGTAAGAACACAGACTCAGAAGTTAAATGGCTTGCCCAGGAGAGTGACATTTTCAGCTGGTTAGTGTCAGAAAGACATGGTCCAGAACTTTCCCCCACACACTTTGTTTCACAAAGATTGGGGTCGTTTTTCATGGACATCAAAGTACTAACTGTCTGAAACAAATAATTTTTTAAAATATATGCTATTTCTGTAGGGAAAAAAATAAAAATTTTAAAGTATTTCGATAATCGTGAGGTTATCTTCAATGAAGCCTGTACTTTTCCTTCACAACAGCACACTTCGTTATACAATTATCTGGAATTACACCGCCTGCAGAATTTGAACCCTTCATCTCCAGGAACATTACCATTCCCAACTCTCTTATTTTATTATTATTATTATTATTGACATAAAATATACTATTACATACCTCTTAACGTCACAAAATCCTTTCCTTGAGTCCACAGCTACCCCCTGATGCTTTTTTAAGAGCCTCTCCCATGGCATATGGAAGTTCCCCGGCTAGGGTTTGAATCGGAACTGCAGGTGCCAGCCTACACCACAGCCCCAGCAATGTGGGATCCGAGTCACGACCTACACCACAGCTCACGCCAGATTCTTAACCCACTGAATGAGACCAGGGAATGAACCCACGTCCTCATGGATATTAGGGTTTGTTAGCGCCGAGTCACGATGGGAGCTCCTCTCCTCCCTTTCATTAAAAACTCCTTGAAAGTGCTGTCTAAACTCACTGCATCCAATCCTTCTCCTGCTTTTCTCTCTTGAATTTATTCCCATCCCCATAATGTCACCACAGTTTCTTTTATTAAGTTCAGTTACTTCTATTTTATCAGAAACCCAAGGACTAATCCGCGTAAGCCCGCCAACACAGAGATAGCACTACACCTGCTGGAACATGTGGCCTGGTCATTACAGCTTCTGTTCTTTACTAAATACATTGCCATTCTGGGTTATTTATTTTAAATTTATATAAGCAAAGATCAGTTATAAACTGAGATAGATGACACTCCCAGAAACAAGTGTGCAGATTGGAAGACTATGTGAACGTGAAAAAAATCAAGTCTTGAAAAATTAAACTCCAGTTTGCCTAAGGCATGGTAGTAGTTATTTATGAGATTGTAAATATATAAAATGAATCCCTTTTCTCTTTTTTCATGACACAGTGACAATTACCTTAAATTCATTAGGTCATTCTCATTACACATCTGTTCCACGAAAAAAGGTGTAGGCATCTTGGAACAGTTTGGGTGTTACCCTTAGAAGGATGATTGATTGCCTCATAGACTCACCGACAATAGTTTCCTCTTAAAGGCTGTGTGAGCAGTGATATTGGCCAGGGCTTTATTCAGAACTTTTGTCTTTCTTTTTTCCCTTTTTTTTTTTCTTAGGGCCTTCATCCCAGCATATGGAGGTTCCCAGGCTCGGGGTCCAATCAGAGATACAGCTGCCAGGCTACACCACAGCAACGCAGGATATGAGCCGCGTCTGCGACCTATACCACAGCTCACGGCAACGCTGGATCCTTACCCACTGAGCAAGGCCATGTATCAAACCTGCATCCTCATGGATGCTGATCGGGTTCATTAACCTCTGAGCCACTACGGAAACTCCAGAGCTTTTGTCTTTGGAGGGTTTAAAAGGAAAAAACTTTCTGCACCCTTTTGGTGAAACCTCAAGGAGGAAAGATTGTGTGGATCAGGGGCCTCCTGGGGCAGTGGCGTGCCCGTGCGTGTCTGTGTATGTGAAGGGACACAGCAGAGTTTTTAGAGCTACAACTGTGAAAGCCCAAGCACAGAGCTCCTTTTGGGTGGCATTTGGCCAGCCTTCCATTCTGTGAGGGCAGAGAGACAGGCTGGCAGGTCTCTCCCACCATCCACACACCTCTCTGTCCATGTGAGCCCATGTGGCTCTCGGATAACACATTTGGAAGGTAGCGCGTCTAGAGTGACACCTTTAATTTTTTTCTTGTTTACAAAGTGATGGTGGATGATGATAGCTGGAGGATAGATGGAATAATTAAAAAAAAAGTGACTGAATTTTTTCCCCTTGAATATGTGGAAGAGTTTAAACTTGTCGCATGTATAGTCAGTCTTTACGCTAAAATACTATATGATATAGTGGGAAAGATCACACTAGTATTGTGATGCTACAAGAAAATATACAGTAAGAGCCACAAGAGTGTTGCAAACCAAACATGATAGATTCTGGGGGAAGGGCGAGGAGCTGAGTATGACTGGGGCAAAGAGCAACCATAATGCATTTGAGACAGGGTCCATCCATAATGAAGCAAAAGATAAGCTGATGAGACTGGACTCTCCCCCCAAACACTAAATTGATGGAATTAATAACAGTAAAGAAGACTTGCAAAACTTACTTGCGGAAGCAGTGAGCTGCTGTGAGCAGCCACGTGTTACTGATGAGACTGGCTCCGCACTGATGGCCCTTGCCTTTGAGCTGGAGGCTAGCTTGCCATGGCCACTCTCCTTCCATGGCGGTTTCCCTTCCTTGGACAATCCTTTCAGTAGAGGAATATGCTGGTAATGGCACATATGAAGATGTCATCCTTATTCCACAGCCTGTCACATAAATATGCATTAGCTTATTTTCATGAAAAGGAGGGGGAAAAGAGCACATTCTGATTTGTATTGGGAGCAGACACTTAGCCAGTCCACTGCACCTGCTCGTCTTTAACCCATTCCCAGCACTGAGTCTCTGGGATTATTCTGGAGGTGTCCTGCTGATCCTATTAGAGGCGATAGGTTAACAGCCTGCAACTCAGCATCAAAAATGTATAGATCCTCGGAGAAAGCTTGAAGATGGTGGAATAGAAGGACTGGAGCTCAACTTCTCTCCCAAATAACAGCAAAACTACAACCAAATGCCGAGCAGCCTTCAACCAAATGGACTGTAAACTTCCAAAAAAGATACTCTGCTCCAGAAGACACAGCGGAGACCAGATCAAGAGGAAGGAGGGGTGATTACGCGATAGAAGCAACCCCATACCTCCCGGGTGGGAAGCCCCACAGACTGGAAAGTAACTGCATCACAGAGACTCAGCTACAGGACTGAGAGTTCTGAGCCCCACGTCAAAACCCCACGCCTGAGGATCTGGCACAGGGAGAAAGAGCCCCCGGCGCATCTGGCATTGAAGGCCGGAGGGGCTTGTGTGCAGGAGCTCCACGGGACCGGGGGAAACAAGAGACCCCACTCTTGAAAGGCACACACAGACGTTCACGTGCACTGGGTCCCAGAGCAAAGCAGTCTCCATAGGAATCCAGGTGGAACCTGACTGCAATTACTGGAGGATCTCCTGGGAAAACAGGGGTGACTGTGCCTTGTTGTGGGGAAGGGCATTGGAGGTGAAGCACTCGGGCACATTCAGCAGCCTGCATTTCTCTGGAGGTGGACATTTCTGGGAAAATCTGGTCCCCCCATCAGCGCTGAGAAGCCCCAGGCCAAACAACAATTCAGGTGGGATCTCAGCCCCACCCATCAGTAAACAGGCTGCCTAAAGACCCCTCAGGCACACAACCAGCCTCTAATCTCATCCAGAGACAAAGCCCCATCCATCAGAGGGAGAGGAATCAACCCCACCTACCAGTGAGCAGGTATCACTCCCTCCCATCAGGAAGCCTACAGCAAGCCCCCTCTATACCAACTTCAGCCACAGAGGAGGCAAACACCTGAACTAAGAGAGGCTACAACTATTGTTGACACAAAGGTCACCACGCCAAAAACCTATAAAAATGAAAAGACCTATAAACGTGAAAAGACAGAAAACTATAGCTCAGATAAGGGAGAAAGAAAAAAGCCCAGAAAAACAGCTCAGTGATGAGGAGATTATCAGCCTCCCAGAAAGAGACTTTAGACTCTTGATGCTGAAGATGATGCAAGGCATTGGAAATAGACTGGAGGCAAAGACTGATCATTTACAGGAAACACTGAGCAGAGAAATACAAGCTGTAAAAACTAAACAAGAAGAGATGCAAAATACAATAAATGAAATAAAAAATTCATTAGAAACAGCCAACAGAAGAACACAGGAGGCAGAAGAACGAATCAGTGAGGTGGAGGACAGATTAGTGGAAATCAACTAATGCAGAAGAGAAAAGAGATAAAAGATTGAAAGGAAATGAGCAGAGTCTCAGAGAACTCTGGGATAATGTTAAACGCACCAACATCCATATTGTAGGGGTGCCAGAGGGAGAAGAGAGAGAGAAAGGTACAGAAAAAATATTCGAGGAGATTATAGCCGAAAACTTCCCTAATATGGGAAAGGAATCACTCAGTCAAATTCAGGAAGCGCAACGAGTACCATATAAAATAAACCCAAGGAGGAACACCCCCAGACACATATTAATCAAAATGACCAAAAATTAAAGACAAAGAGAAAATATTGAAAGCAGCTAGGGAAAAGAAACAAATGACATACAAGGGAACCCCGATAAGGTTATCAGCAGATTTTTCATCTGAAACTCTGCAGGCCAGAAGGGAGTGGCACGATATACTAAATGGGATGAAAGGGAAGAACTTCCAACCAAGATTACTTTATCCAGCAAGGCTCTCATTCAGATTTGAAGGAGAAATCAAAACCTTTACAGATCAGCAAAAGCTAAGAGATTTCTGCAACACTAAACCAGCTTTACAACAAATCCTAAAGGAACTTCTCTAGGCAGAAAAGAAAAGGCCACAACCAGAATCAAGAACACCACAAATGACAGGGCTCACCAGTAAAGGCATATATACAGTAAAGATACTAAATCATCCATGCACAATTATGCTACCAAAAACAGTAATCATGAGAAGAGAGCACAAATGCTGGTTGCTGGAGAAGCATGTGCAATTAAGAAACCAACAACTTAAAACAATCTCAGTTATATATAGACTCCTATATCAAAACTTCAGGGTAACCGCAAACCAATAATCTACAATTGATACACAAGCAAATAAGAAAAATCAACTCAAATACAATATTAAAGATAGCCATCTTGTGAGAGGAGACAACAAGAGAATAAGGGAAGAAAAAAAGAGCAACAAAAACCCCAAACAGTTAATGAAATGGCAATAAGGACATATTTATCAATAATTACCTTAAATGTTAATGGACTGAATGCCCCAGCCAAAAGACATAGACTAGCCGAATGGATACAAAAACAAGACCCATATATATGCTGTCTTCAAGAGACCCACTTCACTTCTAGAGACACATACAAATTGAAAGTGAGAGGATGGAAGAAAATATTCCATGCAAACGGG
>PVHT020000886.1:21611274-21680140 GCA_004024745.2 Catagonus wagneri | reverse complement strand
AGTGTTTACTGCAGCACTTTATGCAATAGCCAGGTCATGGAAACAACCTAAATGCCCATCCACAGAAGAGTGGTTAGGGAAGATATGGTACATACACACAATGGAATATTACTCAGCCATTAAAAGGAACGAATTACCAACATTTATAGCAACATGGATGGACTTAGAAATTATCATGCAAAGTGAAACCAGTCAGACAATTAGACAGCAACACCCAATGCTACCGCTTACATGTGGAAACTAAAGACACAGTGAACCTTTTTACAGAACAGACAATGACTCACAGACTTTGGAAAACCTTGGTTTTTCAAATAAGACGATCTGGGGGGTGGGGGGATGCACTGTGGGTTTGGGATACAAAATCTATAAAATTGACTTGTGATGATTTATGTACACCTATAATTGAAATAAAATCCATTAAGGAAAAAAAAATGTATAGATCCTCTGCTAAGGGTTTTAGATACGGTTACAGCAAAACGGTTTTCAGCTGCGAAAAGTCAGCCTTGGAAAGAGAATGTAAATTACTAGAGATCTCTCAGCTGGTGACAGAGTTGGATGTAAAACTGAAAGGATCCAGATCAATTCTGGCATTCTTTCTACTGAGGGAGAGCCCAGTACTGAACGTAGGTCATGATTCTGCCTCAACATGAATTGGTATATTGTCTTTGTAAAGGCCTGCATTTTAACAGTCTTAAACAATAAGGTTTTTTTTTTCCTAAAACTTAAAAGATTAGTTTTTTAAAAAAATTTCTGATTCCCTGATAATGAACCTTCAATTGATTAGCCTTCACGTCAACCTTGAAAGTGTGTTAAGGTACTTCATGTACCTTTTAATTATTTATATTTTTATACAAGAATACAAGTTTTTTTAAAAGGATTATTCAGAAACAGGTAAAAATAGCTGCCTGAAATCATATTTAATTCATCATAATCTCCTTAGGGTTAAATAGTGTAAGGTGACCATGAAATTGAGCAGATAGAGTTTCTAGGTTAATATGGTACTGTATCAGTAATGCCTCATGTGTCCTTTCTCAACTTCCCCGTAAAATAAGCATGAAGTTAACAATAATAAAAATAATATTTACTAGTTATGAGTCAGACCCTGTGCATAGTGTTACATATATTTTCTTTAATTTTTACAACTCTCTGTGTCAAATATTATTGTCCTCATATTGCAGATGAAAGATTTGAGTCTTTGGTATTGCTCAAAGGCAAAAGGAGTAAAATCACTAGAAGTTAAGTCAAGATAAGAAAACACTGTTAATTCTGGTAGTAATTTTCAGAAACTGCTATATTGAATGGACTGGTTTAAAAAATGACGTCTTGTACTACATAGGCTATATCCCTCAGCCTTAGCTGTGTGGAGATCCCCAAGAAGTCTGTCAAAGCCATTGGATTGCTGTTGTGATTCCCCCCTAGTCCAGGAAAGAAAGCTCCATTGCGCCTGTCCCTAGCCAAGCAGAAACCACCATTTGAAGCAGCAGTTGTGACCCATGAACTCTTTTCTCTATGTGCGTATTCAGAAACCACAGTGCCCGGCACACTGTCCTACTAGGGACACAGGAAAGATGAGAAGTTCTATGAAAATGTGGTTATTTCATGCAGTAGTTGAATGTACCCCCAGATTTATAGCCAGAACGCTGACATTTGACGGCGGTGGTCATGTAGGTGAACCCTTCCAGATGTGCTTGACTCATGAGAATGGGGCTCTCATGCGGGGCTAATCCCCTTCTGCAGAGGGACCCCCATCCCCTTCTTCCACTGGCATATTCAGCAAGAGGTCTGTGAGTTGGAAGGGGTCCCTCCAGGGGTACCATGCTGGCACCCTGATCTCAGACTTCCAGGCACCAGCACTGTGAGTGGTATTTTTCTACTACTGTTGTAAACTACCCAGTCTGAGTTATTTTGTTATAGCCCCAAGAATGGACTCATGAAAAGCAATTTAAACAGAGAAAAAAAGAGCACTGGCACTAGTGAATGCTGGAGCTGGTGATGCCCTAAAGTGGGTAGTTGATGTAGTTTTCACAGATACTTTAAGATCAGAATTTAATGCTGCACCTAACTGTACAGCATGGTTAGAGACCTCTAAATTAGATGATACATAAACTCAGAAGATAGACATATCTCTGAAAGTTTTCCTTAAAACATTTTAGGACATGTGCTTGGTATCAGGAAAGATATGCAAGAAAACATAACCTTAATAAAACAAAGGTGGACAAACATACAGGGAAAATATACTATGAAAGTATATACATAACTAAAGAATTGTCTTTCGTTAAAGAAAATGCAAAAGAATCACAGAAATGTTATAAAAGATAAAGAAATTCACATAGAAGAAGTAAGGAGTAGAAGTGTCACCAGACTAATGAGATAAGCGGTTTTCAGGAGTATAGATCTGATGAGATCGTTCAGAATGCAGAGGGAAATAACTTGACCTGGAGCTAGAAATAATGATTGACATGGAGAGCAGAAAATGGACATTGAGATTATAAAGCATTTATGTTCCTGAGGAAGGGAAAAAACAATCAGAACAGAGACAATCATCGCGTTTATAGAAGAAGGATATTTTTCAAGAATGATAAAAAAAATAGTGTACACGTTGAAAGTGCTCAAGTGTCCCGAAACTTAGTACCAAATACAGCCACATCTAGATCTCATGGCAGAAAAATTCAGTTATAGGATCAAGATTTCCTACCTTCATCCAGAAACCAAAAAGACAACCTACATAAGAATGAAGATTACACCAGCCTTAGGCTTCTACTCTATAACAAAAAACACTGAAAGAAAGTGGAATAGTGTGTATGTGATTATTTGGGAAATTTTATGATCCAGTAATCCTATAAAACATTGAGATAAAGGAAATGGAAATAAATTTTGACATATGTAAGTTCTCAGAAAATATAGCATCTCTATAATTTTCTTGTTTAAAAGTAACTTGAAAATACAGTTTGGCAAGCAAAAAGTTAAATCTAAATCAAGAATGGGAAATAGTAAAAGTATAACAGGAGTCTTTAGTGATGGGTAAATAATTATAACTGTTGGGGTAAAATGGAACATGTTTTGAAAAAGAATATTAACAGTATGTAGAGATTAATAAAATTATGAAATTAATAAAGATTGGAAAATTGAGATTGATAAGAAAAATTTAGAATGTAAATTCATTATTCATAATTCTTGTTTTATCCTTGAATTTGATAACAAAGAAATAAAGGTTCATATACTATGGATTACACAAACATAAAGGCAGGCAACAAGATATAAATGACAAAATGTGTATGATAGCAAAAGATGGGATACGGTGGAAGAAAAATATTTACCAAAACTAGAAAACATAAGAGAAAAATAAGAATATTGATGATATTTGCATGTTACAAATAGAGAATCCTCATTTTTTTAGTGTCCTTATAACATTTTTAACGGACCTATATTTGTTCACATTTGTTCATATGTACACCAGTATGGGGTTGGGGCTGCAGAAAATGTACATATTTCAACAAAAATGCAAGAAAACTGAAAATTTTAAAAGGAAAATATCTCATTGGTTAACATCTTAGAACACTTTCCTGAATTGTGAGAAAATATTAAAAGATAAGTAATTAAAGAAAATATTGAAATAGGATGTTGTAAGTATTGTCACATATGTTATAATATCAGGAATATTATGTAAATTTTTACCACATTCTGTAAGTTGCAAAAATAAAAATTGCATTTGTGGAAATTTGAAAATTTAAGTGTCTTAAATGTCAACAATAATAAAAATACTAAATGGTTTACAAGCAGAAAAAAATGCTTGGTACTACTGTGGTGATCAGTTTGCAGTTTAAACAAATATCAAATAATTATGCTGTATCTTTAAGACTAATATAATGTCATATCAATTATACCTCCTTAAAAAAACTTGGAAAATTCTATCCTAACTTTCTGTGGCTTTTATTCATTCCCTTTGCTGTGAATTAGACAGTTAATTGTGGGCTTTGGAACTTACGGCTGTTGAGTAGATTTCTCATCTTTTTGCTGTCGATAGCTGAAATAAACAAAGCATGAATTAGTTGGTGGAAGAATATGATCCTGTTTTCACCTGATTTTGTTCAAATGGTTACTATAAGAAATGCTTATCTACAACATCCGTATTTCAAGAGATTTTTTCATAACCAAGTAATACATAAATAACCCTGTATTTGTTCAAGCTCACTTTCTTTGGATTTTGGGTGGTTTGGTGTTTGTTTTGTTTGTTTATTTGTTAGAAAATAGAAAAGCATATGATAATTTTCCTTAGGAACACTGACTTTCCCATAAGAGGGTTACGAGCCCCGAATCCTGTAAGAGCTTTCCTGGAGGTTTCACTTCTCTTATTTAATGCAAGTTATGTATGTGGCAGAAGAAAATATATGTGGTGGAATTTTGATTATCGAGGGTAGTCGTGGAATATAGTTACTTTGATTTTAAAACGTTTATAACAAAAAACTCAGTATATATGACCAAGAAAGCTGAAAAGTTATTTTTAAAAATTGTAAAATAAGAGACTCTAAAGTTTTAACAGTTTTTGTGGTATTTTACTTTAGCTTGTATAATCATATATTAGGGATGATTATATTATCAGGAGTTGAGATTTAGTTTGAGATTACCTTTTAAAGGGTGCTGGAAAATGTCACATTTTTCTTTGGGGCATAATAGATGAAAAGCAAAGGTCGATACCATCCTTTTTATTATTTCTAATTACTTCATAAAGGTGTTGTCATTCTATCTCAAAATGTATTTAAAAGATTTTCCTGATTCCCAACAACTGAGAAATTAACTTTCGATAATCTGTTTTTTAAGTTCGTGGCTGCTGGGAAAGGAAAAGACTCTAGGTCTAAAGGGCCAACCTTACTTTTTGGCATTAAATCAGAAGTAACTGAATTGGGTTGTGATGATTGTTGTACAACTATAAATGTCATAAAATTCATTGAGTAATTAAATAAATCAGAAGTAACTGCACATGGACATACTTAATCAGAAGCAATGGACAGAGCTGAACACCTAATAAATGCCTGAGAAGCATGGCTAGAGTTTAGGGGGAGCAGTTAGAAAATACACACAGTCCCCAACCTTGGCACTCACAATCTTATTTGAAACACATGAATCTACTTTCTCTAATTGTGTGTTGGCATAGGAAAACAGAAAGGCCTCGGTTTGTATTCCAACTAGCTGTGAGGTAGTTTTAATTTTGCAATCTTTTGAACTTCATTTTCTTCCACACTGAGGGAGAATAGATGTTCCTGTGTTGTGTTGTGAGAAATCAGTGAGGAGATGCCTAATTGTTTTAAATTGGAATAAGGTAGAGAACCCGTTACAGTTCATGTCAATGGTTCTTGCAACAGGGATCAGCCTTCATAAAGAGGTCTCCCTCTTTTTGATACCGTAGACATTAACCCCCAGAACTGACTTCTGGGAGTCAGAATACCTGTGCTTTAGCTCCAGCCGAAAGGCGTGCTAGTCCCATGTCTGACATCTTCCTTGAGTTTCAGCTTCTTGAAAATGGTGAAAATAATACCTACCCTTTCATACTTTTGAAAAGATCCAAAGGATAATTTGTGGGGGAAATTTTTAAACACGTAGGGGTGTCTAAGTCAAATAAGAAAAAAAAATCAACTTGCCTCGCAGTGAATTTTATTTTAATTTTATTCCACACTGATAACTGTTCATCAAGGGTGAATTCTTGAAATGAGAGAATACATTGACCTAAATTTTTATGAAAAATAAAGAGTATTTGGAAAGAAGGGAATCATAAGGATGGACTTACATGTAAGTGTAAATGATGATTTGTTTATAGTCAGAGGCAGCTGTTTTGTCTTGATAGTTTGATATAATATCCTTTCAATTTTTTTCCTGATTTGCTCAGCATTGTCAATAGATGGGTATCGAAACATGAGCACCATAAGAACATTCACACCGTTTTTTTCTGGACTGAAGAGCAAAAAAAGCAGATCAATAGAGAAAAAAAAAGAAACATAATGAATGACATATATGTATATCAGATTTCTAAACTGTCTCTAGGAATACCAGCTAAGATACATAACTGAAAAAACACTGTTCTCTCTCCTTCTTGGTTATAGTCTAGAGGAGGTTGTGGAGGAAAAGATGTTTATGAAATCATGCTCAACGTGGCACTTAAAAACGATTTATTTTTTAAGGCGTCCTGA
Organism: Catagonus wagneri; assembly: GCA_004024745.2. NCBI lineage: Eukaryota > Metazoa > Chordata > Mammalia > Artiodactyla > Tayassuidae > Catagonus > Catagonus wagneri. Next base: position 21,673,958 of record PVHT020000886.1, on the reverse strand, counting down.
GCCAAAGCTGTAACCAAAGCCTTTAGTCTTCAGCGGGAGTAGCATGGCAGAGACAGTGCTTTGTGGTCACCAACCCAGCTGCCTTTGCCTCCTGAACAGAGCTAGATTTCATTTCCTAGCCTTCCTTACAGTTTACGGGGACTCTCCAGTGAATTCTAGACAGTGGAGTGTGAGGAGAACCGATGTTCCCCGATTCCAGACCTGGCCCTTGAAAGCCTCCTTTACTGTCTGTCCTTTGTGCTCGCGCTCCTCCTTATTTGCCAGCCTGGTCTGGAAGGATGCGTGCGAAATTCCACACCGCAATCCCAGCCAGCCGCTGCATCCCCTCCGCCCCTTCTAACTGTTTGGACTGTAGCATGGAAATGAAATAGACCTTCACTGTGTCAAGCCACTGGCATTCTGGGGTCTGGTAGTCAGCTAATACATGTTTGATACATGGATTATTAGCGAAAGCAGTTACAGAAGGATAAGTTCAGATATATAAATTTAAACCGTAGTGAATAGGTCTAGAACGCCTCTGGTTTCCTTTCGAGAATAAATTTCATTTGAAATGTATAAAGAAAGAAGGAAGGAAGCGGGGGAGTGGGTGGGAGGAAAGAAATGAAGGAAAGGAGGAAGGAAGGAACAGAAGGAGGGAGGGAAGGAAAGAAAAGGCATAGACTCCTTGGTCACGTGTATTTACCATCATTTTGTGTATACACACACATGTACGTATATACATGCACACAATTATATCTATCTATCTATCTAATCTCTCTCTCTCCCTCTTTTTTTTTTTCTTTTTTGGTCTTTTTAGGACCACACCAATGGCATATGGAAGTTCTCAGACTAGGAGTTGAATCTGAGCTGCAGCAGTCAGCCTACACCACAGGCACAGCAATACCAGATCTAAGCCATGTCTGCGACCTACACCACAGCTCATGGCAATGCTGGATCCTTAACCCACTGAGTGAGGCCAGGGATCGAACCTATGTCCTCATGGATACTAGTCAGGTTCATTACCACTGAGCCACAATGGGAACTCCTTTATATATATCTTGATGGTAGTATAAGATGGTATATAACTGTATATTGATTGATAGCCACAAAAAATTTTAAAAACTTTCGTCAAAATAGGTAGACAAGAAGATATATTATTCCAGTAAAGGCTAAGCCTTGGGGACATTCTGTAAAAAGCATATTCAGGATGGATTCTAGACATTTATTTTCATCTCTGACAATTATGTTCAATTTAAGTATATTGCCTTTTATCGAACCATCAAAAAACGAAAAGACATTAGAAATAATAAAAATGCAATGATCTTAAAGGAAAACCTTACTGCAGAGAAGATCATTGTCAGATTATTGGGAGGCTTAAAGTCAATGGCAAACAAAAAGAACTGGCCCAAACTGAACACCCTGGCTGGAGGGGCAGGGTGTGTCAGCAGCACCATCCCTTCTCTTCCTCTGTTTATCTTTTTTTTTTCTTTTGCAGAGTATCCTTTTAAAGAGAAAATTTAATGACTGACATTTTCTCTTGTCACGGAGCACTCTGTGTCTTTCTCCCATGGCTGGGAACGAGGTAGGCAGTTTAAGCAGCACTGCTCAGGCTTTGTGGAATCTTGTGTTCCTGTAATGCTTGCTCAGGGCTGCTGAGCAATTGTGTTGATCAAATGCTGCTTCCTGGCACTGGCTTGCGGTTGCTAGCCAAGTGTACGCACCTTAATTTGATGACATGAGATTTGATAAACCGACCTTCTCCGGAAGAATGTCGAAATATCCTGGACATCTGAACAGAAAAGAAATTTTAAAGTAAATATTAGTCTTAAGAAAAGTGTTCTCCTTGTCCTATAAGGAGACTTGAGGCAAAGATAAGGATTTTGGTTTATTCCCAGACTTGTGAACTATTTATTTTGCAGTGGTAAGACTAAACCAAGTTCTGATCCTTATAAAACTGGACAACCTTATCAAAATTGTTTGATTTTGCTAAATCTCTATAAAATGAGATAACAGCATTATCTGCCTTGTAGAGTTGTCTTAAGGCTTAAACAAAATAATGTATATCAGACATTTCACACCTTGACTGGCATGATAAAAATTGTTGATAATGTTCATTTTGACTATTGTCAAATGAGGTTAAACTGTCTGCTATTTTTTAAGGAAGTGTTCCTTGATTTTAAGAAAACTCACCCTACGTTTTCCTTATTCTCGAATATGGCATTTAGTCCACAATTGTTATCAATTAATTGATTCTTAAACGATTATCCATTGCAAGGACATTTGACGTAACATGTAACAACATCTGTGCTGCGATTCTGACTGGTTCTGACAAGTGCGATTGTGCACCTCTTAGTCACCTCTGTGGTTTCACCACACTGCTTACTGTCGGCATTTTATTACTCAGGTTTTCCAGTCTGAACCATTGAAGAATTTTGGATGTTCAGTGAACTGATTTCCTTATGGAACCTGATTCCCAGAAGACAATTGAGGCACTGCCTTAAAGAAACAAACAACAACAAAAAATGTGCTGGCCTGAGAGTCACAAGCAGAAATGGCAGGCCCACATAAGTTTAATTAAGTCCACTTTCTGGGTAAACCTTGACCCCCAGTCACTAAATCCTCTGAGAAGAGGGCGTATTCCTCCCTCCTCATGAGATTCTGCCCTCCCCCCGACCCCTCTAAACTCCAGTAACAGTGCTCAGTAGATTTTACCTCCTAAATACTGAACTGCATTGCTTCTTCAGTCCCACTGCCGTGGCTTAAAATCATCTCCAGCGAAACTCATGCCTGGGCCTCTGCAGCGGTCCCCTCTCGGACACGTTTATGTGGTTCTACTCTCTCTCCTTCCCTCGCCTTGTCCTCCACAGTGCAGCAGCCAGGATGACGCCTCTGAAGTACAAATCTGAGGACATACTCTCCTGCCGGAGACCCAGTGTTGCTCTCACTGAGAGCGCCACAATCTTATCTTTTATTCGCCTCACCCCACCCTTAAATTCAAGGCCAGTTCTCTTCTCCACTGACTTTCCTAATTCCACTGACTGGCTCACACGTCTACAACTTTGCACATTCATTTACCTCTTCCTACATTATACTTTTTTCCTCAGGTAGATTTCTTCTGTTATTCTCCAGTGACAATTACATTATCTCTGACTTGCCTTGCTCAAAGTTGAGCACTTCTTTATTTGGGCCACCCCAGCATCTCCTGTTTGATTCTGTTATAGCAGTTATCACACCGCTTTATTTACAGTTGTTTTTCCCACCCTGGACTGTGAGCTGTGTGACAGCAGGGAGTGTGTCTGATTCATGTTTATATCTTCAGCGTTTAGCACATCACCTGGTCAGCAGTAAACACTCGACACTTGTTTGATTGGATAAATACATGGAGGAATAGATGAGTAGGTGAATTAAGAATCAACAGTATGGTAAAGGAAAGAAGATAATGATGCATTGTTACTGTTTTTATCTGTAAGTCATGTTGCCAAGGGAAAGTAGAAATCCATAATCATCTAAAGCAATTTGGAAGCCAGGAGAGCCTGGTGGTCACATACCCCTTCCAATGGGTGGTCATTCCAGTGGTTTGGGTCAGTTTTGAGTTATGTCATATGTGATTTCACTGAGCTTCTCTTAGCTCATCTTATTTCTGCTTCACAAGGAACAAGATTTTAAGATCTCCAGCACTATATAAATGTGCTCTGAAATTCTGAACTGTGTATATGATGGCACTTTGGGAAAGGACCAGGATTCTGTCATATCAGAGTATAAGAAAGTACCAAGAGTGTTTTCAAACTGCAACGTGATATTAAGAAGACTGTGGTCCCCTGAGGAGTCAACCTCTATTTAAAAAATGGGTAGATTCTAGTACAGTACAGTGTTGGTATAACTGCTCATAACAGCTTACTTGTTTTAAGTCCATACTTCATGGTAGGCGTGGGACCAGTTCCTTTGTCAACTTCATATCACCCTATGTGGAAAGTATTTTCTTTATTCTCATCAGTCTGTTTTATAGATGAACAAATTGAGGCTCAGGACACCCCAGTAAACTCGTCTATGGTGGCATAGGAAGTGGTTTTGGCATGTGAAACAGGCTATCTGGCTCTAGATCTTGTGTTCTTGAGTACGTTAAGTGACCCTGACAACCCCGAGTTTCTTATATGCCTAATGGCAAATGTTCAGGTTGGTGGGGTAGAGAGGTCTTGGGGCAGGAAACCCTTAAAGAAGGCCTTCAGATGTCTTTTATTTCCTGAATTGAAACCTCTAAAAGATAACCTCTTGGGAGGATGCTTTTTTCTGCTTCTAGTTTAACAGGGTAAGGAAACTACCTGTTTTCAGATACCTAATTATTGTTGTGACCAATTTCTAGAGAAGTCTAATTCATGTTTGTATTTTGCAGCTGGGAGTTTAGTAATGTTATATTTAGTACAAATTACAAAAATTAACTGTACCCTTCCCCTTTATGGTCCAAACCTAAGAATAGATTATTTTTACTGGACATTATTCCATTTAAAACAAAACAGTGGCTGAGTCTAAGGTAAAATGAAAAATAAAATGTTCACCTTAAAATCAGATACCAAGTGTATACCTTGATTTGAACTCCAGCATCAAAAACCAAAATAACACGTTTGAAACAATACGTGTGTTTCTGACTAATAGTACACCCAGTTACTGTCTTTGGCAAGCTTGGGCTTGTGCCTTTCCTATGGCTGGGAACTGCATGCAGATTAAGTCCTGGAAGATCAGTAGTTACTGGATTGGAGCTAGGAAATCCCTTTCAGGGCCCACCCATGAGAGTAAGTCAGACAAGTTCTGCACATTGCCTGTTCCTGTCAGGGGAATATGTACTAGCAGAGGGCAAATACACTAAACACTCAAGCCAACAGTTCAGATTACTTTCCTCTTTATTCTCAAAGAAATCTTCGTGCTAGTTCCAAGGGATTTGTACTTCCTCTAAACCCTCAAAATACTGACTGTGTCATCTATTTGACGATTATATTCTGCAATGTGGCAGCTCTTATTGCCAAACTATCTTGTTATCTGAATGTTTTCATCTTATTTACATGCATAACCTTACATATACAGACCGTATTATAGACTCCAAATAAGGAAAGGACTGTGCTGTATAGACCCTGGATTTCTTCACAGCCTTGCACAAAGAGGTACGCAATAGTACTTACATAACTTGAGTGATTCTCTAGCTATGGTTAATCTTAAACAATGATACGAAGGAAAAAATGCTGGCTCTTGCATTCCTTCAAGACTCTTTATCCTGACACCTTCTCTTTTTCTCATTCATTTATTCATTTATCATAATTGATTAGGAGTATCCTATATTTCAGGCATTATGACAAGACTGGGTAGAGAGTATGAACAAAAAGTTATGGTCCCTGGGCTCATAGAATAGAGATACACACTGTAATAAATGAAAGATAAAATGCAAAAGGTAACTAGTATAGTAAGGTATTATAGGATAATGGTCAGGGAGGTAACGTGATATATGAAGGATAGGAAGAAGTAAGCAACAAAAGATCAGGGTCATGGGGCCATTCCAGGTAGAAGAAAGAGAATGTATAGATAATGGCAAAGAAGGCCATTATGGACAGAGAATAGCGAACAAGGAAGAGAGTTTAGAAGTTGGAGGAGTAGTCAGAACCTCTAGATACTTGATGCTTCCAACATGCCTCCTCCCAGAGCAAGAAATAAAAAATGTCTCCAGGGAGTTCCTACTGTGGTACAGTGGCTTAAGAATCCAATTGTAGGAGTTCCCACTGTGGCACATCAGGATTGGTGGCATTTCTGGAGCCCTGGGATGCAGATTTGGTCCCCAGCCTAGCACAATGTGTTAAGGATCCAGCATTGCTGCAGCGGTTGCATAAGTTACAACTGCAGCTGGGATCTGATCCAGGAACTCTATATGTCATGGGGTAGCCAAAAAATAAAAAAATAAAATCTCCAGGAATTGCCAAATATCTTTTGGGAAATAATATTTTCCCCAATTTAGAACCACTGGACCAGGCTATGGATCAAGAGGACTCAGCCAAGAAGGGAGTCCAGGAGACTCAGCATTTGGTAACACAAATAAAAAAGAAGAGGAAGTGAAAGAGAGAGATTACAAAGGCTAGTCACACTTCTGTACATGAGTAAACACCAGTTAAAAAGAAATACTTTGATAAGATACCAGTTAACAATGACCAAAAAACAAACAACAAACAAATATAAACCAAAAGAAACCCCCACTTACACACAAAGCCAAATAACAACAAAACAAACATCTGGGATTTAATCCAACTAAAGATAAACTGGACCTTTAAGAAAATCATTTTAAACCTTTATTGAAATATAGTAAATAAGTCTAAATAATGGTGCTACATCTCTAGATTTTAAACAAGTTAAGTCAAAATCTCAGTGTGTGTGTGTGTGTGTGTGTGTGTGTTACTTGTTATGGAAAAGTAAAAGGATGAGAATACCCATGATATACCTGAAAAAGACGATGAAAAATCCAGGTGTATAGGTTTAATGATGTTAAAGTTATTTCTAACTCTGAGAACATGTAAATGTGCCCTTATTTAGCAAAGGGTATTTACAAGTATAATTAAGGATTTCAAGATGTGACTCTTGTGGACACATCACCCAGGGACACCCTGAATGCAATAATAAGTGCCCCTATCACAGTAGAGAAACACAGAAGAGAAGGTGAGGTGAAGATGAAGACGGAGATGAGAATATGTAGTCAAGTATCAAGGAATGCCTGAAGCCACCAGGAGTGTGAAGAGGCAAAGAGGAACTCTTGCCTAGAGCCTCCAAGGCCGTTGCTGCCTTGATTTTAGATTTTGGTCTCCATAACTGTGAGGGTATAAATTTTTGTTGTTTTAATGCACTGCTTTTTAGTAATTTGCTACAGCAGCCCAAGGAAACTAATACAACATGTATCAACACTTACTGTCACAGTGTAGAGGTTAAAACGTTATGATATTGACACAATGAAAAATAAGCTGATCAATGGACAGACTAGAGAGCCCAGCAACATCCCAGATCATATGTGGAAACCTGACCTGTGGCAGAGAAAGCATGGCAGATCATCAAGGAAAGAAGTGACTATTCAATCAGTGGAGCTACAACATTGCTCATTCATAGAGGAGAAAAAATGAAATAAATTCCGAAATCAAACACACTACCAAAGCTAGTAGTTGTACAGATGTCTCCAAACCCTTTGGGAAATCACTGTTGTGCTCCCACAGCAAGTGTGGGTGCACAGCTTCAGCAAACTGATGCCAGCAGCTTCCTGACTATAGTTCCTGGGGGGCAACTTAATGCTAAAGTTAGATCTGAGCATAGCCTGTGACCCAGCAAACTCTGTGCTTGGTTTATGACCTAGAGAGGTTCTTACACACACAGTAAGAGACATCTAAGGGCGTGCATTACCTGCATTGTTCACGACTATAAGAAGTGAAAACAGCCCAAATGTTTGCAACCATAAAGTGAATTAGTAAACAGTGGTATGTATTCTTTCTAGGGCATTCTACACAGAAGTGAAGATAAATGAGCCTATAGCTAGATGCATGAAAGTTTAAAAATTTTGAAAACAGTGTTGAGTGAAAGAATGAAGTCACAGAAGGATATAATATGATTTCATTTATGTAAAGAACAAAAGAGTCAGACTGTACAACCTGCTATTTGGGGATAGATACATTGGTGATAAAACTATAGAATAATTAAAACCAAATTCAAAATAGGCATTTTTACCTCTGAGGAAGAGAGAGAAAAGAAAATTTAGAATTTTCTGAGATACTGGTAAAGTTCCATTTCTAAAATTGGGTGATAAGGTCTTGGGTATTCATTTTGTAATTGTTCTCTAAAAGACTTTCTATACTTTTAAAAGTATAATGATATCTCAACAAAAATTAGTGAAAGAAACAATATGAAATACCAACACATTATTATGAAATACTAGAAAACTAAAAAGTACAAAGTTTGTAGAGAAAGATCAAATCACCTGAAAAAATACAGTTTCTTGGAAGATCAGGATAATGGAATAGAAGGACATGGAGCTCACTTCCAAAAATACATCAAAAATACATCTATATGTGGAACATTTCTCACAGAATACCTGCTGAATGCTGGCAGAAGTGCTTATACAACTAAAGCTGCAAGAAAGATAACCAGGTAAGTGGGTAGAATGAAAGGAAAAAAATGCAGTAGGGATGGGACCTGTGCCCTTGAGAAGGAGCTCTAAAGGAAGATAGTTTTCCTCTCCTTGGGAACCTCTTTCACCATTTGGAAGGTCAACTGGGACAGATAGGGAACTTCAGAGGTCAGAGGAGAGTGCATCAGCCAACTTGCAGCAAGACAGGGAGAAACCAACACACATGGTCCTTGCCATCTTGCTGCACTTTCCAGCCCAAGATGCGTGCCTGCTGGTGTGGGCAGCATCTGGGTGCTTAAACTCAAGACTTCAGCAGACAGACCAGGGGAGAGGACTTGGTTTGGCTGCACAGAGGCAGCCCAGAGGGCCTGGAGTGTGGTCTACACTGCAACTAAGAGTGTGTGCAGAACAGAGCTTGAGTCTGCCATCAGAACCCCACTGTCAACATGCATGCAAAGGGAGGGGCTTGGCCCTGCCTAGCAGCCTTGTTCTCGGCATGCTCACAGAGGGCATGGCTCTACTGCTACAAGCTCTGGGAGAGAGCAGGTGCCCACGGGTTGCCCACACAGGAGGCAGAGCTAAAATTTAAGATGATTCCTGGGGCTCCCACAATAAGTATGGGTGTACAACTTCAGCAAACTCATACTGGCAACTTCCCAACTGTTGTGCTGGGGGACACTCCATCTAATTACTGGCATTACCAAGAATGGAGGCAGGTCTGGCACCAGCACTGCAGGCTTTGTGGATGCACATATGCGGAAGCATGGCTGGAATCTGAGCCAATTACTGCCATTCCCACAGTGGAAGTGGGGCCAATGGTGGTAAATTTTGTGGTTGTGCACACCTGGTGGTAGTCAGCATCAGAGGGCTCACATATGACAGGCAGCTCCTGAGGAGGAATACCCAGCAACTCCATTCCCAGCAGAATCCCTCTAGTCCCACCTACCTCACACTTCAAATCAGATTGGGGCTTTTACTCCAACATCTGGGGAGCACACTCCACCCCTACAGGGGTGTGACAACCACAGAGCAAAGAGGAGGCCTAGCCCAACATCCAGTGCTGGTTCTGGTCACAAAAACACCCATCACACCACCTATCAAGGAGATAATGACCAGCACACAATGAGCAAAGACTCAGCAGGCATCCATACTCTAACCAGACTTTGCACCAAAAATGCTGGATTCACACAGGATACACAGGAATGCTCCCACATAAAAACAGCCCTAAAGACCACAGTAGATAACTGTTTCTCCTAAATTCATAGTTGGAGAAATATAAGGAAAAATGAAAAAGCAGAAGAACCATTCCCAATTAGAAGAACAAGAGAAATCTCCTGAAAGAACAAAAAATGAAAGACTTTTCCAGTTTACCAGACCGCAAGTTCAAAAAGGAGGTAATAAAAATGCTGAAGGAATTAAGAAAGGCTGTTGATGGAAATACAGATCATAAAACAAGGAACTAGAAAGTATAAAGTGGATCCAAACAAAATTAGACAAATCAATTGCTGAGATGAAAATAGAGCTACAGGTAATAAATAGCAAATTAAATAATGCAGACGAATGAATAAGTGATCTGGAAGGCAGAATAATGAAAATCAACCAATTAGAACAGCAGGCAGCAAGACAAATGAAAAAATGAAAGCAGCATACAAGACACATGGGTTAATAGAAAGCATGCCAAGCTATGTAAAATAGGGATCTCGGAGAAGAAAAAGAAAAGGGGATTGAAAATGTATTTGAAGAAATTATGGCTGCAAACTTCTGAAACCTAAAGAAGGAAACAGACATCCAGGTACAGGAAGCACAGAAGGTCCCAAACAAGATGAACCCCAATAGAACTATGCAAAGACATATCATAATTAAAATGGCAAAAGTTAAATAGAGGATTCTAAAGGCAGTAAGAAGAAAACTAAGAGTAGTTACAAGGGAACCACTGTGAGGCTATCAACTGATTTCTCTACAGAAACTGCACTTGAGGAGTGACGATATATTCAAATTTCTAAAAGGGAAAAACCTGCAACCTAAGATATTCTATGCGGCAAGATTATCATTTAGAAAAGGAAGATCAATAAAGAATTTCTCACAGAAGCAAAACCTGAAAGAATAGAGCAATACTACCTATCCTTAAAGAAATACTTGGAAGATCTTACCAATTTAAAAAAACAACGTAAAAATTTAATAAAACCAAGAGCTGACTTTTGAAAAAGATAAACAAAATTGGCACACCTCTGGCCAGGCTCATGAAGAAGAAAAGAGAAGACCAAAATAAATGAAATAAGAAACGAGGAGTTCCTGTCCTGGCTCAGCAGTTTAGCAAACCCGACTGGCATCCATGAGGACACCGGTTCCATCCCTGGCCTTGCTCAGTGGTTTGGGGATCTGGCCTTGCTTTGGGCTGTGCTGTAGGTTGCAGATAACACTCGGATCTCGCGTTGCTGTGGCTCTGGCATAGGTCAGAGGCTGCAGCTCCGATCCAATTGGACCCCTAGCTGGGAACCTCCATATGCAGTGGGTACGACCCTAAAAAGACAAAAAAAAAAAAAAAAAAGTGAAAGAGGAGAAATACCACAGAAATACAAAAAAATCATAGGAGAATACTATGAACAATTATATGCCAACAAATTGACATGAATAAATTTCTAGAAACATACAGTGCACCAAAACTGAATCCTAAGAGTAGATAATTTGGACAGATCACTCATTAGAAGTTATTCTATGAAGCCACCATCACCCAGATATCAAAACCGGACACTACCCGAAATAAAAATTATAGGCCAATATTTTTCATGAATATAGTTGAAAGAATCCTCAACAAAATATTAGCAAACTAAATCTAACAACACATAAAAAGGATCATATATCATGACCAAACTAGATTCATTCCAAAGTCATAAGGATGGATCGACATACACAAATCAATCAATATGATACACCACATCAACAAAAGAAAAGATAAAAACCACATGTTCATCTGAATTGGTACAGAAAAAAACGTTTGACAAAATTCAACATACATTCACAATAAAACCTCTCACCAAAGGGGGTTATAGAGGGAATATCTCTCAATGTAATAAAGGCCATTTATGACAAACTCACAGTCAACATAGTACTCAGTGGAAAAAGCTGAAAGCCTTCCCATTAAAATCTGGGACAAGACAAGGATGCCCACTCTCACTACTTCTATGCATCATAGTATTGGAAGTCCTAGCCACAGCAGTCAGACAAAGGAAATAAATAAAAGGTATCCAAATTAGAAGGGAAGAGGTAAAATTGTTATTATATGCAGATGATGTGAAGTTCTATATAGAAAACCCTAAAGATTCCACACAAACTACTAGAATTTATAAATGAATTCAGCAAGGTAGCAGAATACAAGATTAACATACAGAAATCAGTTGCATTTCTTCACACTAACAATGAAATATCAGAATGAGAAAGTAAAAACAAAAAAGACCAAAAAAACTCCCAAACCTTTAAAATTGCATTAAAAAAAAACCCTCCAAAAACCTAGGAGTAAACCAGACTGAGGAGGACTTAGACACTTAGAGCTATAAAACATTGATGAAGGAAATTGAAGATGATGCAAAGAAATGGAAAGAATTAATATTGTTAAAATGTCCATGCTACCCAAAGCAATATATGGATTTAATGTGATCCCTATCAAATTAGCCATAACATTTTTCACAGAACCAGAACAAATAATCTTAAAATTTATATGAAACTGTAAAAGTTTGGAACTACCAAAACAATTAGAAGGAAAAAGAACAAAGCTGGAGGCATAGCACTCCCAGACTTCAGACAATACTGCAAAGCTATAGTAGTCAAGAGTGTGGTATTGGCAGAAAAAGACATGGATCATTGGAACAGAAGAGAGAGTCCAGAAATAAACCCACACATCTACGGTCAATTAATCTTTGACAAAGGAGGCAAAGATATACAATGGAGAAAAGAGTCACTTTAGCAAGTGGTGTGGGAAAGCTGGACAGCCATATGTAAATCAGTGAAGTTAGAAGACACTCTCATACCATACACAAACATAAACCCCAAATCTTTTAAGACTTGAGTATAAGACATGACACCATAAAACTCCTAGAAGAGGCAAAACATTCTCTGACATAAATCATAAGGATACTTTCTTAGATGATTGTCTCAAGGCAAAATAAACAAAAGCAAAAATAAACAAATGGGACAACAAAGGAAATCTAAACAAAAATGAAAAGACAACTGATAAAATGGGAGCAGATATTTGCAAATGATGCCACCTGCAAGGACTGAATTTATAGACTATATAAACAGCTCATACAGCTTACGAAAAAAAAAAACACACAACTGAATCAGAAAATGGGCAGAAGACCTAAACAGACATTTTTCCAAAGAAGACATTCAGATAGCCAAAAGGCACATGAAAAGATGCTCAACATCGCTAATTATTTGAGAAATGCAAATCAAAACTATGAGGTATCACATTACACCCGTCAGAATAGCCATCATTAAAAGTCTACAGACGATAAATGCTGGAGAAGGTCTGGAGCAAAGGGAACACTCCTACACTGTTGGTGGGAATGTAAATTGGTACAGTCACTATGAAGTATGGAGGTTCCTTAAAAAACTAAAAATAGAGTTAAATATGATCCTGCAATCCTACTCATGGGCATGTATCTGGAGAAAACACTAATTTGAGAAGGTAATACACTGCAGTGTTTATAGCAGCACTTTTTTACTAGACAAGACATGAAATGTCCACTGATGATGAATGGATAAAGAAACCGTGGTATCTATATATATGCAATGGAATATTAGTCAGCATAAAATAAACTGAAATAATGCCAATTACAGTAGCATGGATGGACCTAGGAATTATCATACTAAATGAAGTTAAGTCAGACAGAGAAAGACAAATACTTATGATACCACTTATATGTGGAATGTAAAAAAAAATGGAATGAATTTATTTATAAAACAGAAACGGACTCACAGACATAGAAAACAAACTTAGAGTTACCAAAGGGGAAATGGGAGGAAGGATACATTAGGAGTTTGGGATTAGCAGATACACACTACCCTACATAAAACAAACAACAAGGACCTACTATATAGCCCAAGGAACTGTATTCAATATCGTATAATAACCTATAATGGAGAAAAATTTGAAAAGTTTTATATGTATACATCTGAATTATTTTTTTCTACACTTGAAACTAACAGAACATTGTTAATCAACCCTACTTCAATTAAAAAACCCCACAATTTCTCTTCAGCCACATTAGAGAGACTAATAAAAATAAAGCAAGTCCTTTCATGTTTAGATGGGAAATTATTTTTTATTTAAAATTTTACATTCAAACCATCAATTGAATGGAATATGGAATAAAGGGTTCTTTTTGCATAAAATAATACAGAAATTTTTCCTCCCAGGCTCTTTTATGTAGGGAAAGTACTAGAGGACCTACCTCACCAACCACATCAAGGAAAACATGCAATGCAGTAAGTAATGAATCTCACATACTAGAGCAGTTCTGTTCTGACCCATGTTTACCTCTGTGAATTGGACCCAGAAAGCAACCAATTCAAACTGAGGCAGAAAACAAAGTTTTGAGAAGAAAAACTTTTAAATAAATACTGAGAAAGAAGAGTATAATGGTACAGTCAGTGCTAAGGTCCTCACGAGTCTGTAGCCAATCATAAGGAATCCCCCTAATTTAGTCCCCTTTCTGTAGACTCGGTACATCTTCGTTCCCGAATAACTCTCAGAAGCTGAAGAGAGGACATCGAGGCTAACATGCCGGGTTTTGCTAAAGAAACCTGTGGTCTCTGTAGACACACTTTTCATTGGACAAAACAATGGAAGACTATCCACTTGACTTTCTGCTGTGATAGATAAAGACTTAGCTTGCTTACTATAGTTAAAAAATTAGAAGTGACTTGATAAATGCCTAAATTTTCAAGGAAAACAAAAATATTTGAGGCATAACTAAATTTGAGATTACTATCAAGAATTATAGACACACATCCTTGTATATGTTTTTGTTTTGTGTTTTAAAAAGCTTTCCCATGCTTTTAAAAGCAAAATAAACAAAATAAGGCAAACATGCCAATGCTATGTTCTTATGTTAATTAGATGAGCCAAGAAAGAAAATCAAGTGTTTAAAAATAGGGAGAATATCAGTTTCAACCAACAATTTCCTCAAGTGCTAATCAGTTGCCTACTCTAATCTACGTACATTTAATAGTATATGACATTATTTTAAATATTTTATTTATTTATTTAGGTCTTTTGTCTTTTTAAGGCCGCAACCCTGGCATCTGGAGGTTCACAGGCTAGGAGTCAAATTGGAGCTATAGCTACTGGCCTACACCACAGCCACAAAGAGTCCAGATCTGAGCTGCGTCTGCGATCTACACCATAGCTCACAGCGACGCCGGATCCTTAACCCACTGAGCTAGGCCAGGGATCAAACCTGCACCCTCATGGTTCCTAGTCTGATTCATTTCTGCTGCTCCACGATGGGAACTCCTAAATATTTTACATATACTAAACTATTTAATTCTTACAGCCGTGTGACCTAGATACCATATTACACTCATTTTACAGAAGGAGAAATTGAGCCATGAAGCAGCTAAGTTCCCCTAACAACCACACTCAAAGTAAGGTGGAAAAACACATTCATAGACTTCCAAAATTTCTCTTGGGCTTACCATTTTCTCAATCTGATGACTCCTTTCTATAAACTCTCTTGAGGTTCTCATTCCATAATTTTCTTTGTATTTTATATTTGTAACTTTAAAAGATGTAAGAAAGTAGAATGACTTATCATCTGAAAGGTAAAAATAAACAAAAGATCATGCTTAAATATAATCAGTTCCTTTCCCCACTCTCAGAAACAGGCTTATTTCTTCTTAGTACATGTTTATTGCAGTCGTTTTTTCAAATATTTTGTAATTTCATCATTGCACCCAGCTAAAATAGAGAATTCGAACTTCCAAGTGTCCTTTCAGACCACTTATTTACAGTGTTACGCACATAAAATTTATCACACAATTAGATAGGCAGCATGCAATGAAAAGTCGGTTACTGGAAATAATTGCTGATAGTCATACAAAAATTATCAGTTCCTTTAAAGAATTATATAAATATCATAGCTAAGCTGTGTTATGAAGATACATTCAACAAGCTATCATTTTTTTCTGTGCTACTGATGAATAAGTTAACTAGAGGCCTATATTTTTTGTTTTCAGTTTCTTTTTGACAGTTCACTTCTCAGTTCTCTGTAATTTACTCCTAACACACCACTGAAGCTGCCACTGTCAAGGACAACAGTTATATCTCATGGCCACACTTCTTTTGGTCTGTTTTTTCCATTTTGATTTCTTAACAGCCATTATCGTGTTCCTTGAAACCCCATCTTTAGCTCTATGAAGTTATCTTCTAATGTTCTTCTTTCCTCCTGGCCATGCCTCAGTTACCTTGCAGAACTTTTTTTTTTCTATGTCTCTTTTTTTCTATGTCTATCTTAGCTGTATCTATTAGCTATCTAATGTTCTATCCTTGGCTTGGTTATGTTAAATAGCTTCTTGTGTTTATCATCACCATAATCTGAGTCATCATCATAAACTGTTTTTATCCCATAACAAAAGTTACAAAAATAACCTAAATAATGCTGAAAAAAATCTAGATCATGAAAATTTTTGTTGAAAAATATAACTTACTATACAATTCTAGGTAACTTAAAAAACAAAACTCAGGCAACTTGCAAACTCAGTGTTTGAATTTTTCTACGTAATGTCACATTTCACATGAATGGTGGTGGTGGTGATTTTATCTATATTAAATTATCTTCAAACGATTATGAAGGTCTCATTATTAAAATATGTATATATAAATATATATACATATGTAAATATATATACATATCTAGTAATTTTTGTATTAAATGCATATGCAATAATGTGTGTATATATGGCCCATGATATTTTTCATTGGCAAAAGAGATTTGCAACACACACAATTAACAATGGACATATAACCAGAATGTAGGAAGAACTATCCAAATTAATAATAAAGGTAAAGATAACTTAAAAAATGGGGACAAGATTTGAACAGGCACTTCATAAAAAAAATGCACTTTAAATGATCAGCATATGAGTAGGTGCCCAACATCATTGGTAATCAGGCAAATACAAATTAGAATTAGGATGGTTCCACTCCAGTGTACGCTGTGTCAAGCACATATGTAAAGTATGGCATTAGAAAATGTGGATGAGTGTATGAAGCAATGGGAACTCTCACATAGTGCTGATAGAAAACAGCTTGGTATTATCCATAAATTTTAAAAAGCACATGCCCAGTGACCCAGCAATTCTACATCTACTCCGTTCCCTAGATCAGGGGTACCAAGATCCCGTCTTATACAAACCAAGATGTGTAAGAAGGTTCACAGCCATACTGTTTCAATGCAGAAAACCTGGAACCACCCAGTGTCCACGAACCACAAATTGATAAGTAAATTATGGGATGTTTAGGACAGCAGATATTTATATATATATATATATATATATATATGTATATACATATATATATATATATATATATATATATATATATATGCTTTTTGGCTTTTGTCTTTATAGGGCCATGGCATATGGAGGTTTCCAGGCTAGGGGTCCAGACAGAGCTGCAGCTGCCAGCCTACGCCACAGCCACAGCAATGCCAGATCTGAGCCGCATATGTGACCTACACCACAGCTCACTGCAATGCCAAATCCTTAATCCACTGAGTGAGGCCAGGGATCGAAACCGCAACCTCGGTTCCTAGTCAGATTCATTTCCTCTGCGCCATGACGGGAACTCCAACAAATATTAATATTGAAAATAAATGGACTTAGAGCTACCTTCGGTAAGGTGGATGGCTCCTGAACAATACTGATCAAAAACAAGGCTCAAAACTTATGTGCAATATTATTGTATTTACTTAATGTTCAAATATAATTTCATTTCCCCCCCTGGAGGATCCAAATGAAAATCCCAAGGGTAGGTAAGAATCTAACAGTTCATCAGTCTTTCTCTCATGATGAGTAACAAAGAGAGACATTAATTCTGTCAGGCACTTTATACTTAATTAATAACACAGAAATTATCTTGTAAAGTGATACCCAGGAATGTATGCAGTGGTAGATATAAAATCTGAGAAAGATAACAGGTGGTCTCTGACCTCCAGGCACTGGCCTGGTGTTATCACTCAGGCCTTCATATTCTCCTGTTGAACAGAAACAATTTCCTAGGAAATCAATATTAGACGAGGCTGCTCTGTAGCCATACAGATCATGACAAAAATATGACTGTTCCCCAGACATGTCTGAACTCAGATAAAAACACTGTCCATACAAACCAACCAACCAAAAACAAAAAGCAAAAAACAACAACCCAGAATGGCTTTCTATTATGACTGCTGCTTCTCTAACACTCTAGCTGTAGCCTCACCTCATTGCTTTTGCTTTTTGTATAAGATTTATTAAGATAACAAATCACAGAATTTTTCTAGCTTCCCTACAGCATTCAATCTAGCAAAAAGACCTGCTTCCTTGAATCTTACCCCAAATCACAAAAATCTTATAATGTATCCTTTCTAACAATCTCTAAGTGCCCCATGGTTGCCCATGGCACGTGCTCTCCTTCCCAGCAACAAGGATAACCCAGCTGTTCACCTGCAGACGTGTTCCTGGGTGGTCTTTGATTAGAGGCGTCAACAAACCATTCACATTCTAAAGCCGCCCTATTTTAAAGTTGCATGTGCATTAGAGGGTAGATAATTTGTAGGAATTATAATACAGTGAAAACTGGTCGTTTATAATTACTGAGATCCTTAGGGTAAAAATAACTTCATCAAACACACTTTAATCCTGGGGATATAAGTTGTACCATCAAGTCTGCTAAAATCCTACTTCTGTTTTGGATATTTCACATATTTCATTATTTTAATCTCCTGCTTTTCAGATCCACTTATCTCTACTCTTTAAAATTCATATTTTAAAAAGAAGTGTTCTTCTTGGTGTTATCTTAGTTAGTACAGTGCTTTTTCCTTCACTGACTTGGTTTTGATTTCTTTGTGCTATAAAAATATGTACGTAGGCAATGCTACTGTGGTACTGCAAGTTAAGTATCTGGCGTTGTCTCTGACAGCTCGGGTTTGATCCCCAGCCTGGCTCAGTGGATTGAGGATCTGGCATTGCTGCAGCTCTGGCCTGGGTTGCAGCTGCAGCTCAGATTCGATCCCTGGCCTGGGAACTTCCATGTGCCGTGGGTGTGCCCCCCCCCAAATGTACATAACTTTTTAAAAATGTGTGTCATCTTAGATCCATTTTATCCTTTCCACTTATTTATCCTTGTCAGAGACTGTCTTCTCCTTTGTTTTACTAAATTCTTATTCCGGCTACTCTCAGTGAGCTTCATGGCAAGTCCAAATTCCCGATTATTGACAGAATTCTGTATTAGTTTCCTGTAACCAATTACCACCTATTCGGTCGCTTAAAATAACACAAGTTTATTCTCTCACAGTTCTGAAAGTCAAAAAGTCTGAGGAATTTTGTAGGCTAAAATCAAGACCTTTATTTTTTCTGGAGGATTCAAGGGGAGAATCCTTTACCCTGCCTTTTTGGGCTTACAGAGACTCCTCCTTCCTTGGCCTGTGGTCTCACGGCACCTGTTCCCAGCCCCCGTTTGTCTTCCCGTAGCCGTCTTCTTTCTTTGACCTTTTTGTCTCTTACAGAGACAATGGGATTACAGTTAGGGCCCTTCAAGAAAATCCAAAATAATCTTTCTTCAAAATCCTTAATGTAATCACACCTGGAAAGTCCCTTTCGTCATATAAGGTAACACTCGTAGGGTACGGTAATTAAACACACGTGTCTTGGGGTGTGAGGCCATTATTCAGCCTAACAGAACTTCTGATATTTTTCAAGCGTCTTTGCCATTCTTTGTATTATCTCATTACTTTTTCTTTCTTTGTAGTATTAAAGGTGAAGGGCATAGTAAACGTAAAGCTACTCCACCACGTTTTATCCCAAAGAAAATATTAATGCCAAAGACGCAACTGCACAGCGTAATGTGGTTTATCCTTGCATTTCATGAGAGTCTAAGAAATGGTACCGATCCCCCAAGAAACTGAGTAGGAAGGTAAGCTGAGCATGTCAGACAGTATTTCATCTCTTCTTGTGAAGTTGTTCAAGTATGGTTTTATTGTTATGAGTCATATAGTTCCGTAAATGTTCAGATAAAATCTCAGCCACATGTGATTATTATTAATACACATACCAAAGGCAAGTAAATAACCTTGGTTGTCATTTGGTTGGACTGTGGTACTGACCATCCATTTTTTTTGCACCTGATGAGGAATTAATTCTGAGTTTTCTCTTCTTCCTCTGGTCATAAGTCAGTGTCTTTTTCCTTCAAAAATAGTGTTTAATCTTTAGCTCTTTAAAGATTTTTTTTTCAGGTAACTTTTCTCATATCATTAGCTTTTCTTGGTGTAACTCATTGATATATTGATATTCAAAAAAGTATATTAAACTCAACACATAATATGATTTATCTTTATTCTAAAGATAATCTTTTCATTCTTCTTTCTCTTTTTAAATATGTATTTGTTTTAGAAGTGTCTATCCTTGTAATACTGTTTACTGCAAGCTTCACTGACTGGAAATATGAAACACAGGGCTCAGTACAGGAAAACTGTAATTTAACATCAATGAAAGATTAGTAATTAAAATGCTAATAGCATGCAAATGGCATTTTTTACACAGTAGAGAATTTCACGATATTAAGTCATGGAGCACTCAGGCAATAGAAATGTGACCTGGATACTTACCCTCAACAACAAAATGAGTAACAATACCAATTGCAATTCCTATGATTGCTACAATTGCCAATGTGAAAAGAGTTAGCCTTACAGGGTCCCAAAATTGCTCTCTTCTTTGATACTCAATTCGTGGGTAATCAGCTTCTGAATATTCAACTGGTCTGTGATTATGGAAAGAAAAGTAGACAAAATAAATTTTATTATGGTTTTACTCTAAGTCCGCACCTACTATACTCTTCTATGAAAATAGTTTCTTCTGATAATTAACAATGGGATACTTAGATTTTGAAAAGAGCACAAGGTTTTAATTTGTGTACCCTCCCCTAATGCCCCAACCCTAGTGTAAGTTTTAGTTAAAGCTCTACTGATGTTGACAGTTAGGTGAGACATCTTGCTGCTGTATGTTGTCTGACACATTGGCAGTTCAAATTTGGGTGGTGAAGTACAAAGACTCACATAACAATTTCATATTGTAATAAGGAACTGTTTTACAATAAAGTTATATAGTAATCTTAGTTTCACTTAATTAAAAGTAAAATATTTTAATATGTATATTTTTGTGACCTTAAACATTTTCTTAATAGCTTGTTTTAAAAGTAGCAGCATTATTTTTGAAGTACTAATCTTGGTTCTTCACATGTTTATTAGCATCTCACAGTGAAATCACAAGCTGTGAATTTAGAATAATCACAGAGGTGTAAAGGAGAATTAGAGCAAGAATGCAGTCAGGAAGACAAGTTTAGAGGTCATTTTGAAGGTCTGAGAGAGGGTGAGGCCCTGAAGTAAGGCTGACGCAGTGGGGTGGAAAGGAGGAAATGGACTTAGCTCCAGTCCTTGAGCTTTGTCTACTGCTTAGGTGTAGGACAGGAAAAGTTTAATGGCTCCATGTTTCCTTGTCCATGTAAATGATTGTGCTTCCAGGCAAGATGAGGAAAACTGAATGAAGAGAAGGTGTCTCCAAGGTAGAGATAAACATTGTTAGTAATGAGCAGTGTGTTGTCTTCAACTTGGTTTGAGCCAAATGGAAAATACTCACTTTATATATTCTCTTTGACCCATTGTATTTTAATTGTCACTAACACCTGTTTTTATTGACTCTAATAAAACTATTAAAATTGGTAGCACACAGCTCAGAAAAAAAATGAAAAATTGGTTATGTCCCCACATGCAACGTATTCCTCCTCACTCATAACTGAAGTCTCCATTTCCAAAATCTGTGGCAATAAGTATTATTAATTATTTAGTTTATGGATATCTTGGTTGCTGTAATTTTTAAAAATTCTTAGTTCCTTTCCAAGTTTGGTCAGTGTTTTTAGTACCCTGAGTCCTTCAAGAAGCCTGAAATGAATAAAAAAATCAAATTCTGTCAAATTTATGGGGGTGATGTTATGTAACTTCATGCTAACCTTGTATCATGGGAAAGGAGATTTTTAAAGTCATGGCCGTATTTAGTTTTAAAATATTTTGTCTGGCAATCAGCTATTCTCAGTCTGATACAACTAGAACACTGGCTTTTATCTAATGTAGTAGTTGAAATAGGTTTCACCAAATACTCATTTCCGTGTTTTGAAATAGAACTGGAGGGAGCTCTATGCAGATGCCAGCTGACTGCAAAGGAAGTAGTGTTTACCCTGGCGGGGAAAAATAAAGTCGTGAGAACCCAACAAAGTGTTCATAAATCTTAAAGAAACTTATTAGCTAGTCTGCTATGCAATGTTTGTAATGAGCATTACAAACAAAATGCATTCAAGGCAGTGGGCAATGAACTTTGAGAACTTGGCTATGATAAATTAGATTTTTTAAATGGATAACTGTTTCAAACTTTGAAAAAAGATTGTTTTATTTTGATCACATTTAAAATGTCTTTATATATTCCTGTACCTTTATTTTGATTTATTTATTAAAAATAGTTTTCATTTAATCTGAATGTGAGTATGAGGATAAATGAAATTTTTTACTGCCTTTTATGGTACCTAGATTTACATCTGTTTAAAAGAGAGCATTAAGCCTAAATTTGTTCTTTTAAAAAATTCATTAAAATGAACAAAATACAGGAACTCAGAAGTCTTTTGGTAACTTGGATAAATATAAAACTTGAGCAGTTACACAAATGAACTAAACATGGAAGAAAAATAATAAATTGTTCTGCTGTTCTGTGTCTAACCCTGATACCCTGCATAATTCCTGGCAAAAATGTTGCTGCTCTTTGAATGAGTGAATGTTGACTGAAGGAATTGCAGTCTAGATTCTACATCCACAGAAATCACTTGCATACAAAAGCTAAATCTAAAAGGTTTTATTTTTAATACTTACCAAACAGTTATTTCATAAACACCAAGTTAACACAGTGAATAAAATGAAAATACATGTTCCTTACTGTCATAGTATTTTTAGTCTAGAAGGAGGGAAAGATAAAACTGGTAAGCATAGAGATCCTTTAAGGTGTGATAAGGGCTTGGAAGAAGATGAATAAGATGTCTGTGATAGAAAATAAGAGTGTATAGATTGGGGAGGGGGCTCCTTGAAAAGAGCGAGTGAGGGAGTCCTCTCTGTGCTGAGGTGAAGTATGAGGAGAATCTGTAGCATTGTTGCAAGGGGGTTTCTGGCAGATAGAAAGCATGCTAGGTGCTTGCATTAGAAAATAACTTGGCCACGGAGTTCCCTTCGTGGCTCAGTGGTTAACAAATGCGACCAGGAACCGTGAGGTTGCGGGTTCGATCCCTGGCCTTGCTCAGTGGGTTAAGGATCAGGCGTTGCCGTGAGCTGTGGTGTAGGTTGCAGATGCGGCTCGGATCCCGCGTTGCTGTGGCTGTGGCGAAGGCCGGCAGCTACAGCTCCTGTTAGACCCCCTAGCCTGGGAACCTCCATATGCCGCGGGTGTGGCCCTAGATAAGGCAAAAAGACAAAAAAAAAAAAAAAAAAGAAAATAACTTGGCTACTTGGAATTGACCATTAAAATTATTATTATTAAAATTTAGGAAACATTCCAGTTCCTTTAGCAGGAGAAATCGCTTCTATTATTACTGCAAAAGTAGTTCCTGTTTATAATTTTCCTGTGTCTGAGCATATGCTGCTGTTTCATTCTTATGACTTAACTCAGCTAGATATAGCAGA
This sequence comes from Catagonus wagneri, assembly GCA_004024745.2. NCBI lineage: Eukaryota > Metazoa > Chordata > Mammalia > Artiodactyla > Tayassuidae > Catagonus > Catagonus wagneri. Next base: position 21,650,876 of record PVHT020000886.1, on the reverse strand, counting down.
TAAACCTCATTTTCACAGACCAAAAAGATGTATATCAAAAAGCTCAGTCTTACACCTTTCTCTCTAGGTGGTCTCATAAATGTTTTGATGGAGAGAACAGATAGGACCTCTATGACTGCCCACTCCAAAATACCTGTGTGGATTAGCAGTTAAGCCTGAGAGTTGTAGCCTCTTTCAGAAGCAGGCTCTTTGATGATAGCACTGTAATCACAACTAAATCAACAGGTGAGAAAGTTTGCTCCGTCCCAACCGCTAGTTGTAATGAGCTCTATAATTAGTATATCCAAAACAAGCGATGATTGGAATATGACGCTTGCTTATTAGAGCATACAGCTAGTTCAGTCCTGAACTTTTAAGAAATCTATTTAAATAATTGCAACAGCTGCTTTTACATAATTTCCTTTATAGAACTTGTCTTAAAATGGAGGCTTTTATGACAGAGATTAGTTGGGGTCTAAGTAGTGTGGTGTAAGTAACACTGTGCCGAGGTAGGGCCGGCTTTGCTACACATTTGTGTTAAATGGCCAAGTGTCTTCAGTGTCAGGCACACGGGACAGTTGTTAGGTGACTGAGACATACTACGGCCCCTCAAGACCCAGTGTGTGCAAATCTTTTAGATTCTTGATCTTAATGTGAAAATCCATGCTATGAGAGGTTCAGAATCCAATGAAATATGGAAGTCATAGTATTTTTGACCAGATAAGGAACAATGACTTTTGATGATGAAGATGTCTAAGACGGCATATCAGTGCCTAAATTATCATTTGAGAATTTTCAAGATTAATCAATTTGTGCCCTTTGAAAGAGCTGAACTGAAAAACTATGTGACCAGACGTGGCCCAGGTGGGCTGTGCCAGTCACAAGGGGACACCCACGCTGAGACAGACATCCCCAGACTAGAGTGAAACTCCCTGGGTAACCGGACGTCACCGGTCCGCTCTGGCTGCCAGAGTCAGACGGCAAGGGGGTTACGTTCTAAATTTGTATTTAGGACTGATTTTCTGCCTGTCGTTCTTTTCTTCATATGACTTTAGCTACTAATTTGAGTCAGTTCATAGCACGTGGTTTGGCACAGTAGTCTGCCCCTTTTTCAACGTAATCTTTTAGTGCTTTAGTTTGTTCCCTTATAAAATTGGGATTTGAATCACTTTATTATTTGAACCAGCTTATTACTGAAATGTAAGTATTGGCATTGCTTTTCCCATTTCTAGACCTCATAATAATAGTTGGTGTGTATGCACATGTTTGATTTTCTAAAGTGATATCACCATAGAGCAAAACACATGTAATACATATGTAATATGTATGTATCTCACATTTAATTTTTAATAACAGTGACATTTGATGTATATACATTATAGAATTTTATTTGTAGATTTGGAAGTAAAGCTTGTCCTAAGCCTTATAAACTCAGACATTAACTGCTTTCTCTAAACTCTAAATAAATTAAATACTTTCCTAGTAATTTTCTTTCCCATGGTATTACTGTGTGACTATTGAGTTCATGGTAAAAGTCCCAAACTGCATATTAACAACATGATAATTGGCTTATTCATGTAAAATATACCAAATGTTTCCAGACAAGGCTGTGGTGGTGCTGAACTTGGAACATAGCGGGAGTCTCGTAACACATTATCTGTCGGCAGAATTGTTACATGTCTTTTTGTTATACTTATTTCAATTCTATTTAAGAACCTTTTGTTATGTGTCTAATGTATTCCAAACATTAGGGATACAAACATTTAAAAACAAAATGTTAAGAAGAAAATAGATTTACCAAGTGTTGTGATAAGGAAACACAGACGATTGAATAAAAAAAGCTGTTTGGGAAAGGAACAGAAATGGGCATAGGAAAGACTTCTCAGGTAATATGGCAGCTGAGTCAGCCCTTGAAAGATAAAGGGAGTTCTCCAGCATGTAATACTGGTTTTTAAATACATCCTGCCCCTTTACTCCTTGTTTTCAAGCAGAACGAATCCTCATTATCATGAAAGCACCTTTTAAAACAGAAATATGACCATAGAATTTACTTGGATGTCAAAACTCTAATTAATAGCATTTTCACTAGCACTGAAAAGAAAAAAAATTAATGAAATTGACAAAAGAAAAAAATTCACCTATTTCAGGTAGAAGATGAGAAAAAGTAAAAAGAGTTTAATAGAATTTGAGAAATGGTTTTAATGGGTTAAACAGTCTGTGGCAGTGCAGTTCTCCTTAGGAGATTCTTTCTCTGGGAAGACCCGTTGGTAACAGTGGAAAACATGAGTCAGAAACACTGGCGAAAGATGAATAGTAAAAATGGGGAATTGATTATGTTCTTGCAGCACTTCAGTGATCCAGCTATGTAAGTAGGGATGACACTGGTGTTTTCATGACAAGGCAAAATCTGATTTGGATTTGATATGAATTTTAAAGACGAAAACCACAAAGGACTCTGGCAAGAAATGGCCTTGGTTTTGTCTGAAAGGCAAATGTGGTCTTATTCTGTAAATGCCGTGATCCTAAGTGAAGTCAGCATCACAGGGAACTGTCAAAGTGGGGTGAAACTGGGGGGAATCTCAGGTATGAGTTAGTCATCCAAATTGGATTCCCTATCAGCGAGATATGACTGGTTTGGCAGGCAGTGGAGAAGGGCAAAGCTGCAGAATGTGGGCAGTGATTGCATAGCATCCTGCCTGTTTCCTTGAATGTGCAATGGTCTATACATGAGAGGTGGGGGGAGGCCGGATGTTACTCTTAGTAAATCCTATTTGCATAGTGTAATGTAGAATAAAAGCATGTAAGATATTCTAGGATATTGGTGATAAAAATTTCATGTATTTTCCAAAAATTCCTTAAGAATTTTTTAAGACCTGTGAGTTCCAGATCTAGCACATGACCTATCCCCCTTCATAGCTGACCTTCAGAATTATGATTGCCATCTTGTAATCGGCCAGAAGGAACCTCCTCCCATGCTACAGTACCAGCAAGGTCAGCTCTACCTCTAAAAGCAGATACACAAACGATAATATTTGGTAATTTAATTTAATTCTTACAACTTTGAGTAACATTTCTGTAGTTTCCCTATGTCTTCAAAAATATATCAGTCATTTCAAAATCTTTTCTTGATGACTACAAAACTTGGGTTAGAATGGTCACATTTTCCACCTCAAGAAGACCTTATGGTTACTCAAGAGCACTGTTAATAAGACAGCTTTGATTTTACTCCTTCACTCGTTCAGCATAGGTTCATTGGGCATCTACTTCTTTCTGACACTGTTTTCGATGGTAGGGATGTGCAGGACCTCGGATCTGTTCTCTGCTTCCACACCCCCTGGTGGGGGAGACACGCAGTGAGCAGTAAATGGGTCTGTACATGAATATAAAGTGCCGAGTAAGAGCATAGTAAACGAATGAGGGTGAGGTGGGATTAAAGAGATCAGGGGAGACCTTTCTACAAAGGTAACATCTGAGCAGAGAAATGAATGCAGTGAAGGATGGGATCGTTCAGATATCCAGGGGAAAGAATTGCAAGCAAAGGGAACAGTAAGTGCAGTTGGTTTCCCGAAGTGTGAATAGATGGGATTTTTGCAGAAAAGCCACAACGCCAGTATGACCAGTGTGCAGTGAACAGGCAGAGGAGGGAGAAAGATGAGGTCAGAGAGAGGCACGTACCAGTTCATAATCTAGCAGACCATGCTGGGGACTTCTTCATGTTGTTCTGAGTGAGAAGGAAAGCCATTATAGAGAATTGATCAGTGGAAAGCAACGATCCTCTTTAAAAGAATCGCTGTGTGGAGGATACACCATATTTGGGGGCAGGGGATGGGAGTAGCACGACAGGTGAATGCAGGGAGACCGGTTAAGGTACCGCTGAAGTTCAGGTCAGAGATGGTGATGGTGGCTTGGACTGAGATGTTAGCAGTCAGATCAAAACATGTAATTAGATTCAGAAGATGTTTTGAAACCAGAGCCGGCAGACTTTGCTGATGAGTTCATCGCAGAATGTGAGAGAAACAGAAGATATAAAGAGGATTCCAACATGTTTTAGACCTAGCGGGGGAACAAAATATTTTGAAGGCCGTGAGACCGCTTTCCCAGAGTAATGCTTATTTGGAACTCTGATGTGCAACACTGAGTTCAGACAGGGCCGTTCTGGGATGGAGAGCGTATAGGACTCCACCTCTGCAAGAATTAACTGCCGACTTTCCAATGACATAAATTCTTTTGTGCAACTCTAGAGGTCCCCCACAGCTGGATCTGCCATACAGCTCCTTATCTCTCTCTCTCTGATTCTCCAGCTTTTACCTGCAATGCACCCAGGGCGGGGGCGCGCCTTAGTGCTTTTCAAGTGTCCCTCTATAAAGTCTTTTCAATATAGGAAAATCCTGGGCAGACTTTGACCCGTAAGAACGGAACCAGCAGGCAGGCAGTAGATGTAAACATGAGCCATTTATACCCCTGACCCAGGGCCTCACAAGAGGTAGAAAAGCCTGGGATCTGGAGAAATAGTCATTGACAGAGGGACCTGCTTCCTCTGAGACTGGTTGTAGCACCAAAGTATTCATTAAGTCTGGGGTAGAGCTTTGAAGACTCCTTTCTTGATTTTACTGGGGAATCCACATAGAATCTCAGAATCCATAGTTAAACATAACAATTAATCCACTCAATCACGAATGCTGCAGTCTTTACTGTATCACTATAATAACACTGACCAGCCTATTCTTAAAACCCTTCCTTTCTGATATCCTGAGGAAATTCCTTTCATCTTTGAAAAACCTGACGGTGGTTTTTAGGAATGCACCCCTAAACTTTATATCCATCACACTAGTTATATTTCCTTAGGGTCATAAAAATGGATCTAATCCTTCTGTCACCTGTAATTCATTCAGCAAGTTCTTACTGAACACATACTGTGTGCCCCACACAGACAGTTACCAGTTTTCCAGGCCCTGGGTATTTGCTGATGAACAAACCCAGGTCCCTACTGCCACATAAATTAAAATCTGGTGAACATTTCCTGTTCTTTCCACCAGTGGGCCAAATACCCCCTGCCTTGGAAAAACAATAAGGGGCATGTTGAGGAAACATTTCCCAATAATTGAGAAATATTAATAGGAATTACATAAAAAGTGAATATAAATGATGAAGGCACAGCTCCCTGAGAATTTTAGAGGTATGCTTTTTTCATTCAGAATCTAAGGTTTTGGCTTTGTTTTAAAATAAAACTAAGTGACACTTCTCAAAATTGGAAACAGAGAACTTAGAGTTTTAAAGTCAAATACTAATTTGACTCAGTAACACAAGGGAAAAGCGGATGAGTTGACCAAGGTTTCAAGTACAAAAGAGAATTATCTTGTGAGGACTCTATAAACATCTTTTAATAAAATCTGACCAATAGTATTCAAATCTTTGTGATGACTCTTACATGACTTTCTCTCTGGACATATTCTATGTTTGTTCTTAATGTTATTAAGATGTCACAAGGAAACCCTGTTCAATTAATGTGAAGTAGGTGGAGTGAATCCATCAGGCAACTGATGACATCAAGGTGAGAATTTAAATATTTGACTATTCTTGGTACTAAAGAAATGTAAATAACCAAGCTTAAGTTAACTAAGATATACTCCTCCATGTGCAGCATAAATATTTATGTGCTAATCAGATGTTCTTGTGGCAGCAGCCCCAGGGGAATTCTTTTTGCCTTACACATGTCTTAACATATTTATGTTCAACCCGAAGAATAGATACACATTAGCTATCTGCTTGGGCACAGTCTTCTCTACTTCTTGTCAAAGAGCATTCATTTCTGCGAGTGCCCATGGCTAGTAACACCTCTTTAATGACATGGGTTAAGCGAGGTTAACAGTCTTCCTTAAAACACACACTTCCTTAAAGCACACACTTACACTATATGACACATACATATAGTGACACACACAGGTTAATGGAGAGAAACAGCAACAAAAAACTAATAAAATACTCATTTTAAATATAGTTTCAAATGCTCAAAGAAACCTTTGAGCCTCAGCAATATATAGACTCAAAGCTTTCTTCCCCAGTTTTTAACCCTGGGTATAAGACATAGTGGAAGTAAATCAACAACAGTGGACTGTCTTTTATTCCGGTCTGCTCTATGGTCAGTTAAAAGGCATAAAGTTTGTTTTGAGCTGAGATATACTATAATATATTAACTAAAAGCACTCTCAGGAGTCTAGCTGCTTCCTTTTAAATCCACATTTTAATGTTTACTAGTTATGTGACTTCAGGCAAGACATTTAACTTCTCTGTGCTTCAAAATTTTTTAATCAGTAAAATGTGTATAATAATATCTACCACAGAAGTTTTTATGAAAATAAAATGAGACAAGTACATGTAAAGTGCCGTAAGTGCTATAAAGGATTTTGCTGTCATTAAGATCCCATTGATTTGCTGATCTTTGTAAAAACCCATTATTTTCCCAGGGATAACTGAATCCACCTGTCTTTCCTCTTTTTCAATATGGCCATTTCATTTTGGTTCTCACTCCAGTGGAGTGTTTTTCTGCACTTTTAGCTGACTTTCTTGCCTTGACAAGTAAAATGGCTCTAGTAGGAGGCCAAGGATGGGAATGGGCTGTAAGAACTTTTCAACCAGTTTTCTCACATGGTATTAAGTCCCCTCAAAATAATCAAGGTCATTGTGCTTTTTGATTCCGTTTTTAGGCCGTATTTAGGTGAAGCTCACCAGCTATAGGTGGTTTCTATATAAATTCTGCATTGTATTAAGCTTGATACTGTAACATAATTGAACCTCAGCACTGTAACTCCAGAATGCAGCTATTTTCCCTGTAACTTGTTGGCCGAGTCTACATTTACAACTGAAGCTTACACATTTGCCATCACAATTTTCAGTCTTGTAGGTTTAGTATTTCTGAAATGATTCCCTCTCTTACAGTGAACCCTCCCCCCCCCCCTTTTTTTTGCGTTTAAGGGCCTCACCTGCAGAATATGGAAGTTTCCAGGCTAGGGGATCCAGTTGGAGCTGCAACTGCCGGCCTGCGTCACAGCCACAGCAATATGGGATCCGAGCCAAATCTGTGACCTACACCACAGCTCACAGAAATGCCAGATTCTTAACCTACTGAGTGGGGCCGGGGATCGAACCCATGTCCTCATGAATACTAGTCAGGTTCGTTTCCCTTAAGCCACAAAGGAACTCCCTCACAGTGAATCCCTTAATAAACACCTTCTCTTTATGAAAATTTTATGACTACTGTTATGGTAACTCAGACATTCTTGCCAGCTGTTTTAGGACACCATGGAATAGAGCTCCCAACTCCTGCAGATGGGAAAGGTTCTATTACTTACTATTAGCTAGCTTTCTAACTTCTTGATAACTTTAAATTGTTTATCTAAAAAGTAGGGATAATGGCTCTAATTTCCTGGACTGTTGTAACAGATTACATATGTCCATGATTTTCTTTTCTGTGGAAAGTTCCATTTGTGCCATATATTAGATTCCAGATATTATAAGTGATATCATATGGAATTTGTCTTTCTCTTTCTGACTTACTTCACTTAGTGTGAGAGTCTCCAGTTCCATCCATGTTGCTGCAAATGGCATTATTTTGTTCTTTCTTATGGCTGAGTAGCATTCCATTGTGAACATGGAGAACAAATTTGTGGTTGCCAAGGGAGAGGGGGAGGGAGTGGAATGGACTGGGAATTTGGGGTTAATAGATGCAAACTCTTGCCTTTGGAATGGATAAGCAATGGGATCCTGGATAAGCAATGGGTTAAGAATAGTTCCCTGTATAGCACTGGGAACTATGTCTGGTCACTTGTGTTGGAGCATGATAATGTGAGAAAAAAGACTGTATACATGTATTTGTGACTGGGTCCCCTTGTTGTGCAGTAGAAAATTAATAGAACACCGTAAATCAACTATAATGGAAAAAATAAAAATCGTTATTAAAAAAATAAATTTACCCCCCCAAAAGAGATAATATAAATTAAATGTTCTGCACAGTGCCTGGCAAATAATAGGCAATGAAAGGAAGATATTATATTATTATCCATCAACTTGAAACTATAATTTTCAGTGGTGCTCCCCAAATGCCTCCTTAGGGGAGGCAGGTTTGTATGACTTGCACTTTGGAACTGTCTTCTCTGACATCATGGTGCTGAGTAGTTGATACATTTTATCTCAAATTCATCCAACAATTCTGTCAGGCAGTTATTAGTAGCCTCATTTAACAGTAAATTAACTAAGACTTAGATTAATGTGGACAAGGTAAGACTGTCAAGAACTAAGACAAGAATTTAAATTCAGGACCATGATTCTGAATCTCAAATCATTTCTGTGTTCTGCATATCTTACTTTGATCATTGCAATACTCCCTCCCCAGATATCTACATGTCCCGCTTTGAAGATCTGGGTGAGTTCTGCCTCACTCTGTCCTTACCACTAGCATAACGAAGCCTTAACTATTTGTTTTCACTTTTTCTCCCCAGCAGTCTATCCAACACCTTGTGAACAGAGATATTTTGGAAAACTCTTTTCTTTTCTTTCTTTCCTTTCTTTCTTGCTTGTTGCTTGCTTGCTTTTTTTCTTTTTTAGGGCCCCACTCACAGCATATAGAGGTTCCCAGGCTGGTGGTCAAATAGGAGCTACAGCTGTTGTCCATTTGGTAGGTAATGGCAGTATGACAAAAAAAAACAAAAACCCCACAATGTACATACCTTAATTAAAAATATTTTATTGGAGTTCCCGTCGTGGCTCAGCGGTTAACGAATCTGACTGAGAACCATGAGGTTGCGGGTTCGATCCCTGCCCTTGCTCAGTGGGTTAACGATCCGGCGTTGCCGTGAGCTGTGGTGAAGGTTGCAGATGCGGCTCGGATCCCGCGTTGCTGTGGCTGTGGTGAAGGCCGGCAGCTACAGCTCCTGTTAGACCCCTAGCCTGGGAACCTCCACATGCCGCAGGTGCGGCCCTAAAAATGACAAAAGGCAAAAAAAAAAAAAAATATTTTATTGCTAAAAAATGCTAACTACCATATTAGCTTTCAGAGAGTTATAGTCTTTTTGCTGGTTTAGGGTCTTGCCTCGATGTCGATAGCTTCTAATCAGGGCAGTGGTTGCTGAAGACTGGGATGTGAAGTTTACCACATCGATTGTCGTTCTTTGACAAATAAGTTCTCTGTGGCATGCAGCGTGATTTGATAGCATTTTACCCATAGTAGAACTTCTTTCAGAATTGGAGTCAGTCCTCTCAAACTCTGCCATTGCTTTATCAACTAAATGTGTGTAATAGTCTAAGTCCTTTATTGTCATTTCAACAGTCTTCACGTCATCTTCCCCAGGAGTAGATTCCATTTCCAGAAATCACTCTTTGATCATCCATAGGAAGCAACTCCTCAACTGTTAAAGTTCTGTTATACAATTGCAGCAATTCAGTCACATCTTCAGGTCCTGCTTATGATTCTAGTTCTCTCACTATTTCTACCACATCTTCATTTTTTCGTCTTTTTGCCTTTATCTAGAGCCGCACCCGCGCCATATGGAGGTTCCCAGGCTAGGGGTCTAACAGGAGCTGTAGCTGCCGGCCTTCGCCACAGCCACAGCAACACGGGATCCAAGCCGCGTCTGCAACCTACACCACAGCTCACAGCAACACCGGATCCTTAACCCACTGAGCAAGGCCAGGGATCGAACCCGGTCGGATTCGTTAACCACTGAGCCACGAAGGGAACTCCCAGAGGGTTTTTAATTTACATTTCCCAGATCCATCAGAGGAATTACTATGCAAGTACAGCTTTACAAAATGTCCTTTCTTCCTTCCTTCCTTCCTTCCTTCCTTCCTTCCTTCCTTCCTTCCTTCCTTCCTTCCTTCTTTCCTCCCTTCCTCCCTCCCTCCCTCCTTCCATTTTTCATGGCCACACCCATGGCATATAGAAGTTCCCAGGCCAGGAATTGAATCTGAGCTGTAGCTACAACCTGCATTTCAGCTGTGGCAATGCTGGATCCTTCCTTTAATCCACTGAACCAGGCTGGGGATCGAACCTGTACCTGCAGTGATCTGAGCCTCTGCAGTCAGATTCTTAACCCACTGTACCACAATGGGAACTTCTACAAAATGTATTTCTTAAACAGTAAGGTTGAAAGTTGAAATTACTTCTTGATCCATGAGCTGAAGAATGAATATTTTGTTTATAAATAATAAATTATAGCAAAATAAAAGTGATAAAAATGTGTTAATAATGATAAATTTTATTTATTAGTGTTCTTGGGTGACCAGGTGCTTTGTCAATGAGCAATAATAATATTTTGAAAGGGGTCTTTTTTTCTGAGCAGTAGATCTCAGCAGTGGGGCAGAATGAAATAAAAAAATCCCTGGTCTGAGGTTCTAATTTGTCCCCTGAAACTACGGACAAACAACACATCACCTAAAAAGGGAACAGCAAGAGGTTTCACAATTAGGTTTTTGAACTTCAGATCAGGTAACAGGCAAGGCATGCTTTGTCCTCAAAAATAACACATGAATTCTCGTTTCAGATTTTGGCAAGAGAGAAATTGAAAAGAAAAATCTAAATTACAAGAAAGTACATATCTAGCTAGTCTCATCTTCCGTACTACATAGCACACCCAGATGACTGGATCCGTATCTCCTATGTCAATTTTTTTTTAAGTTTTTTGAGATAGCTCAGTGTCCTCTCAATAAATTCTTTTAGTCCATTTTTTTGAAGTAAAATAATTTTAACCACCTTTATCTAATACAGTATAAAATCCTTCTTGAGAAATTGGATTCTGCTACGTGAAACTGAGTTTGGGTGAATATCTTGGGGGACAAAAGCAGAATTAAAATAGTTATAATGACTAAAAAACATAAACTATTAGACACAATATTCTGACATATTTCATACATTTATTAATGCTCAATGTTTTTATTATGCCCTTCCTAAAAAATCTTCACTATTTTGTCTACTATTCAGATATGAAAAAGTATACAAAATGCTGTCAGCTACAATATATTGGACTTGGCAATACTTTATTATATATATATATATATATATATATATATATATATGTATGTTACATATACAACTCATATATATGAACTATATATATATATAATATAAATATATATTTCAGTAGTATTTTGCAATCCAGTTCAGAGGGAGGAGCTATGATTAAGGTTTAAATGTCCTAGCTAAGGGAGTTCTCATTTACAGCTGATATAATCTGCATATTAAATAAGCAAAATTAACATGCCCCAGAATCTTTCTGTCACATTTCTGAAGGGCCATGTGTGAACGAGGTGAGGAGTAGATTGGAGCGCTGCATGTGAAGAAGTGTAAGAGCTTCTCACTCTTGGAATTTTCCCTTCAAGGGCTGAGCCTTATCATTGACTAATGGACCAAAACACCATAAAACCCAAATGCTAGTTCATTAGGTTTTTGAAGGTCTAAGTATACATTAAGTGACTAATTGGTAGTTATTTGCCAGAGTAAAATCATCTAATTCCCAGAAATTTAAAAGACCTATCTCATAGCTATGGAATTACCTAGAATAATCAGGTTTTATCTTCTGAGATTTTAAAGAAAACTGACATTTTGTGTATAGATAAAACCATGTAAGCACTAAATTTTGTCTCTGTAAGAATGACCAGGGTTGTGTTATTGAATTCATGTTCTGATAGACCCTACTTTTATTTCCATAAATAGGTCGACAGAAATTTACTTCTATATTTGCATGAAAACTATTGATCAAATTATGAGATATTACATCTTGCTACAGATAAAACTCTGAAAAGGAATTACATCCCAAAGAAAAAGCTTATTTCATAGCTGTATGTATAATAATAGACATATTTCATTAAGTATACCACAGCATTTGGGATCTAGTTTCCATGTCGTTTCTCCTGTGCCATTAAGCATTATAAATGTAGCATCTGCATTAAAAAATGCAACATGAATCGAAAAATGCAATACTAATAGGTTGATTCCGTTTTAAATAATGTCTACTTCATTATTCTAATGAATGGAAAATACATAATTAAAGTATATAATCCAGTTCCAGCCATCTAGAACAAATCTTAATACATAGCCTGTTGAATGAAAGTGCATCTTACTCAAAATTTGTTAAGTCACTTCCAGGAAGACAATCATTTAATAAAGCACATATTATACTCATTAGTTTAGAGATAGACACATTTGTGCTCTTGAATTCCTGATCAACTTTAAAAAAACGGGGAGAATTAATTTCTTTTTAATTTGAGGGAAAGCAGACTGATGCTTAAATCTGAATGCTAGCTTACAAATATCAGCAGTAGAACCTAGCTCAGCTTATTTGAGTTGGGTAGTAAGGTAAGAATACAGTAAGTTGGCTTTATTATTTTCCTTGATAATAAACTACAACACTGCCTCAGCCATACAAATTTCTAACAAATAGATGGTCCTGAGAGTGTCAGGACAAACGGCTCCTCACAATCCAAATGGCTTTACATAACACTATTTAAAAATCTATTCCAGATCCATAAATCTGTGAATGAATAAGTTCTTGGCAAATAAGCCATGTTTCATGTTGCCACAGATCAGTTATAAATAATGTTTAATGTTCTCTTAAAATGTTTTCAGCAAGAGGGAGATGGCAGTTGACCAGCTAAATAATGTAAAACAAGGAGAGATGAGTGGATTTGCCAATTTTAAGGAGGCAGAATGTCAGACAACTGACATTCACTGAATTCTTGCTGTTCTTGTTAGGCCAAGGGGTAAGAACAGAGGAGCAATCCTAAGCAAGAAGTGGTTGTCCCCAAAAAGATGAGTCATGAAAGGCAAGGAACTTAAGTCTGTGTTTTCCTCTGAGGAGGACATCTTTCTTGAGATATCTTTACTGAAAATGTGAAAAGGCGAAGGTAGTTGTCTCAGCCATTTTATCTGATAATAACCCAAGTACTGATTCACAGTATCCCATGAGTTAATGTGTTCTTAAAAGTAGTGTGATATATAAGTAATGAAAAAAGTGAAAAATGGTGTTTCCTCTACATTACCAATAGCAGAAATGGTGGCCAGTAGCACCTAAAGCAATTGAAGTTTGAGACCGGAAATGAAGGTATAATTGGAGAGCAGTAACCACCCAAGAGGAAAGATAATTGTGGAAGACGACTGATAAGAGGGAGAAGAAGGTAGGCAGTCATAATGGGCAGGAAATGCCTCACTGACTTAGTAGCGAGGAGAGCTAAGGTGACACTACAGACATAGTTTCGAGGTGGTGTCTATGTTAATGTGTCAAACCCTGTCCCTAAGAGGACTCTGCAGTTCTTCAGAGCTATACATATGGCTGACGTCATGATTTCAGTGTGAAAGCATGTAGGAAAGTTCAGTATGGGAGTAACATTACTGACCTGATTTTTAGTCTATTTTAAAAACTTTTATCAAGATGAAACTGTCAGTTCTTAAATAGCTTCACTTATGATTTGACACTTCCTTATGCACAAAGGCCCGTTCATTTTAGGTCTTTCTGTTTGTTCAGGTTTATTTAGTTGATTATGAAAAGAAGTAGGGCAGAGCGTACACCAGAATCTGTCAATAGACGTGAAAAGCGGAGACAGAAGACATAAGGCAGTTGTTTGACATTCTACAGATCAAAGGATCATCCGCACTAGTTCCTCTTTATTGCTTACAATAGCGTCTAGACACACCTTAGACTCTATTTTGTACTGGATTTTATTTTTTCTATTTTCAGGACTTAATTCTTGCCAACTTGCTTTATTTTATCTCAGCTGTTGGAATGTGTGTTCAAGATTGTTTTATCTTAGCTGCTATTTTTTTGATGGTATGAAGGATTTTTCAAAAGCCACCTTGATAGTTTAATCATGTAATATTAAAGTAACGGGTCATTCTATATAACATATTCTAGTATAAATAAAACAAGACCTGAAGGAGACATGATAAGTTTGAACCACATTTGAAGTTTGAAATTTCTGATGTTCTGACATTTTTTAACCTACCGAGGGCAATTTCATATGGTTCCTGCTAGTGGCTTATACTACTATGTAATTTCTATAGTTACATTTTAGATTAATTCATTTTTATTTTGTGTAAAATACCAAAATGTGGGCTGTTCTTTTCATCCAATGATAATGTTAAGTAAATTTCCAAATGCCTCAAAGTAGACTATTTTCAGATTCTGTAGTAATGAAAAATTAATTATAAAATCTTAAAATCTTTGCAAAATAATTTAAAGACAGGTCAATGCATTTTAAATATTGGTAATTGGAGTTCCTGTTGTGGCTCAAAGGTAACGAGCCCAACTAGTATCCATGAGGATATGGATTTGATCCCTGGCCTCGCTTAGTGTGTTAAGGATCCGGCATTGGCGTGAGCTGTGGTGTAGATCACAGACACGGTTCAGATCCCGCGTTGCTGTGGTTGTGGTGTAGGCCGGCAGCTATAGCTCTGATTCGACCCCTAGCCTGGGAACCTCCATTTGCCATGGGTGCGGCCCTGAGAAGCAATAATTAGATAAATACTGGCAATTACAGGGAATCAGTTAAGAGTCAGAGTTTAATCATATACACTATTTGAAGAAAATATACCATACAGAACTCCAAAACAATGAATACAAACATCTCTGACTTGTCTTTAAATTGGCTTTTGAACCTGAATTTTGAATATTAAACTTTCTGAAATGTTAATGGTTCAAGTGCTTCATAAAAATGAGGCCATAATGATTATCTGATTCAAGAGTATAAAAACTTTCTCATCCCTAAATATTTACCCACTAACACCACAGTATTCCAAAGACACAATATCCTTTTCAGAAACTACTGCAAGTAATTGTCCAAAACAACACAGACTTATCTTCTTGTTCAGGATACCAGTTTCTATGCTGTCTTCCTACACATATGCACAACCCCTATCAGGTATATATGATATTATATAGATATGCACATACAGTATGTGTGTATAGTGTTACTGTAACTTAAAATAATTAGCATTTGCTGAATTAGCAAGGTATAAAATCTAGTCTCAGCATTTATCTGATGCTTTCACATGTTGTACTATAAATCTTCATTAGTGCCACAACATAAGTTTACTTTGAATGAATTATTTCCACTTTTCAGCTTTTTATTTACCTTCTGAATTACTATTATCTCAAATATCTCATAGGTCTTCTTAAACAAATGAATGAAAAGCAGATTTGAAGTTTTCATTTACTCCTGGCCTTTGTCTTTACTCAGAATCTGGTCTTTGGCTTTTAGGCATCTGTTACTTAAATTAGCACACAAATCTTGAAAGTCTGCAATGGGCCAAGCAGTGTATTTGGCACTGGGGATACAGACAGCTCTCTCTGTTTAACAGAGAGAAACACAATTGTAAACAAATAATTAAGCATACAGAAAGGCACCAAGAGAGGTATATACCATACGTTATGTGAGTTTGAATAGGACAGCTGTGCTTAGGAAATTAAGATGTAAGAGGTGAGGGTAGGAAGACGACAGGGTCTCAGCTAATGTGAGAAGGAAGCTTTGCTACAGCAGAGGAAACGCCGTGTAAATAGACAGTCGTCTTGGCCCTCCTTTCGTCTAGGTCTGCAACTGTACCCAAAACACAGAACCACCACATGGCTCTGGTGGTCTACTCTAGCGATTCTAGATCGCAAATTTCATCATTTCTTCCTCCTGTTTAAATTTTTGCTCAATTCCCATGTAAAGTTCAAAGATTTTGATCTGGTGCAAAAGGCCCTTCATAGTCTGACTGATCACTGCAGTTTCATTTAATAATTTCCAACATTTATTTTTGAGTGTTTCTCAAGTCTCTTGACTTTTCAAAGGCTGTGTTCTCTCAACCCAAGAATATCTCCTTCTTGCTCCTCCAACTAATTCCTACTTGTTTTTAAAAACTAAATTCAATCATTATATATTCAGAGACACTTTTATGAGCTTGAGTGGGCACCCCCATAGCACACTGCTTATACTTTTTTTTTTTAACATTTACTGATAGCACCTTGCCATCAGGGTGTAGCTTATTGATTTGCCTCCTGCCTCTAAGATCACTCCTTTTCGGTAACCATATCTCTTACCTCTGCTTTCTTGTAGAGAGCACCAGATATAGAGACCGGTGAAAAGACAGTCTGCCCTCTAGGATAATTTAAGTGGTTCTCTAATGCCTTAAGTTATTAATATTCTCCATATTGAGTAGCTATTAGCTCTTTCAAAATTATAGAATTTAAGTATTCAAAAATGACTTTAAGAACATCTAATGCAGTGGGTTGTTTTATTTTGTTTTGCCTTTTAGGGCTGAACCTGCAGCATATGGAAGTTCCCAGGCTAGGGTTCGAATCGGAGCTACAGCCGCCAGCCTACACCACAGCCACAGCAACACCAGATCCGAGCCACGTCTGTGACCTACACCACAGCTCACGGCAACACCAGATCCTTAACCCACTGAGCGAGGTCAGGGATCAAACCCACATCCTCATGGATGCTAGTCAGATTTGTTCCTGTCAAGCCATGACAGGAACTCCCTAATGGAGTGTTTTTAAAAATATTTTTGACCGTGACCCATGGTAAGAAATATCCTACATCACAGTGTAGTGCACACACATAATCATATTTAAAACAACAGTTCTGCAGTACTCCTACAAATATAATAAAACCATAGCAATATTAATATCAGATATTATTTCATTATTATTTAATAAAAATAAAAATGAATAATATAAAATTCCCAGATTAGGAACCAATAACAAAAAAATAGCTTCATGCTTATCCACAAAAAAATATTTCAGGTGCCATTAATTGATACCATCCCTCTTTTCCCATTTATTTTATTGTAAACTCTCCCTATATTTTATAGATAAAAGTGAAGTATTGAGAGGTAAGTGACTTGCCTAGACAAATGAATGCAAAGCTGAATCTAAAACACATCCAACTCATTCACTCTTTGAGAGATTAGATCCCTTGGGCAAAATACCTTTACAAATGAATTAAATGAACCACTGCCTAATCCTCTTACCATATTTCTATGGCACAATCCATATTTTTGGACATAATAATACAATAAATCCTCATTGGAACCACGACATAAATTTAATAGTAATAGTACTGATCTGGAATTCAATTGGAAATATACTTGAAATCCTCAGAACTCTAAACTGTGGATTAGTGCCGATGAGGCTTCAATGTAGAAATTTCATAGTAATAATACTTTCAGAGTGAAAAAGTGAGTGAATAGAGATGATGCCATAAATTGGGAAGATAAGAACCAGGCTGATAGAAAAGCCACACCACAGAATTCTGGAAAAAAAAAATCGAGAGAACTTCAAGCCCTTTGCTAATTTGTAAAACTGAAATTGCTAACATATCTTTAGATGAAGTTTGTTAAGTATAAAAGTAAGTTTCCCACCACACGTTTTGTCTAACTCTAACCTTCTCTTGGTGAATAAGAAGTACACTTTCTCATATTTAATATGGAGTACAGATAATGTGCTGTGAGATCCTCCTAGCATGAAAGGGTCCATGGGCAGGAGCTTTACGAGGAAATGGGAGTCTTCCTCAGCCTCTGTGGTTACTTGAGAGTGAATTAGGGAGGGAAGGAACAGCCATTATTTAAGTGTCATAGCCTAAAGGCTTAAAGTATTATATCTAATTAAAGACAAAATCAAATGATTGTACCATTGTAATGATCACAAAGTCATGCTTAAGTTGTGGGAAACTAGTGTCTGTAGAGAGATTAAGAATCTCTGAGAAGCAAGGTTAGACTAAGCAGAAGTTTGAGTAAAATCACTCTCATCAAGTATCAGTTATTCACTTCTGAGTCTGTAAATCAATAACCTGACGTTACCTACATATAAAAATAAATACAAAATAGTTTACCTTAAGTTCATTAATTAATCAGTGGTTTTGGAGTTCAGTTATGACAAATGTCACATAGAGTTTAGGTTTTGTTAATTCAATAATTTTTAGATATTAATATTTTAATTTCATCATTTCATTCGTGTGATAGATGCAATAATCCTGTTGCTATCATACTTTCTATTATTTAGAGTTAAATAAATAAAAACTCTAATAGACGGTCCTCTTACATTCATATTTCAAGCTTTCCCAGAATAGGCTTCTATAGGTAACATAAGACAAAAATTTATACTAAGCTATAAATCATAGTAAAGAAATTAGACTGTATTAAATACTTCATTCTTTGATGTATAGATAATTTATTACCGTATGTAATTTCTATCTCTATCATTTAGAAAGAAAGGACCACATTGGTTACTTTTGATTTAAAAAATTATTACAATTAAAATTAACAAAATAAAAGTTTAACACAAACTACAATAACACGCATGAAAAACTCTTAGTTTTCAAGCCCTCTCCACCAGGCAGCATCCGTCCCACTTGTCTCAGGAGCCCTAACCCTCTGTCCTGTTGGTAACCCTGACTGAGAGAAGCTGAGTACTTACGCGTACATCATGGACCCAGGACCAGGGCAGCTTCTGTTCAGTCACCATCTGATCTTTATCAGCCAAGTCAGGGCTGGGAGGCTGGAAAATAATGACAGTCACTGGCAACAAGAAAGGAAACAGGTCTGACTGGTTTAGACTAGTCCCTGAGGTCTGCAGCCTGGGTAGCCTGATAAGAACCTGATCAGTTTTGTGCCAGCTGATTCCACACAGTGAAGCAACTGTCCATACCTTCGCAGAGGAACTCCAAGCAGTAGAGGGCACACAACATGCCATGTTGCTGACTAAGAGCCCCACTCTTCCGGTTGGGGAAGCATGATCAGCACTGAGGTGTGACCTCAGTTTGTTTGCAAATAAATAAACCAATAAAACTTTAAAGTCCAGTGACGGTGCTTTGTGCTCCTTGATCAGAATTGTTACATCTTCTCCCCTTTGAGGGAACCACAAGGTGCAATGTGTGGGCGAGACCTGGGCTGTGGACCAGGATGCTTGTGTTTGCTACCTTTGGTGGTATGATAATGGGCTGGCTGCTCAGCTACTTGGGGCTTGTTTTCCTCATGAGTAAAATGTTAGGACTGTCTTAGCTTTTTCTAGCATTGTCCACTGTAACTCTGATAACAGAAAGTTAATAGATTTTATTGAGGTAATTTATTTATCCCCAAAAAGGCAAAAAAAAACCCAAAACATTTTTCTCCTTTCTGTTCAACAACAGCTTAATCCGTTTTAGGCATGTGTGAATTCCTCAGTATGTATAGCCACTTTAGATAACTGCATTCACCCACAGAGGTTTTAGTCTGAATACTTGAACGTCTAATAAAGATCAGTGAACTGTAGAATGAATATGGCAATTTTAAGAGCTGCTTTTAAAGGGAAGGGAAAAAAGGGAAAAAGGGAAAAAAAGCTTTTGAATCTTTGCTGTTCATGCATATCTAGTATATTTTATATATATTTTTATCTGAAATATTGCATATATAATACAAATCTAATCTTAACACTTTTACTGTACTATTGTACTGAGACATTAATATGAAATATATTTCACAAGATATTTCATAAATGGAAACACTGAAGTAGATTGTCAGTTTGTATAATCATAAATAATGTAACAGAGATACGTAACAATAATGTATTGAGAAATAATAAAAATTTCTGAATAAGTAGTTCACAAAAACCAAATCACTTTAACTATATTGAAAATTATGGCTTAACCTAGCAAAAGTAACTTTTATTCTCTGGAAATTTGATTTTTTTTCAAAAATAAAAAAATAACAACATAGGTAAAGAAAAATTATATTAATTTTAGTAAATGACTATATCCAATTATTATTTTGATTTTCCACATAGTAATACTGTGCTAATTTGAAATTAATAGTGTGCAAATATGCTTTTTAAATGGTTTTAATGTTTACATTAAAATATTTCTCAATAAATGGTCTCATAATTAATATTTGTTAAAATTCATAAGAGTATTCTTAGCTCTTTATATTTTTAAATAATAATATAGTAAAAAATAAAACTCTGTACTTCAGTGGAGGAAATTATGCCATACAAGAAACAGGTCCAGAGTTCCCATTGTGTCTCAGTGTTAACAAACTCGACTAGTATGCGTGAGGATGCAGGTTTGATTCCTGGCCTTGCTTATTGGGTTAAGGGTCCAGCGTTGCCGTGAGCTTTGGTGTGGGTCACAGACGCAGCTTGGATCCTGCGTTGCTGTGGCTGTGGTGTAGGCCAGCAGCTACAGCTATGATTTGACCCCTAGCCTGGGAACTTCTGTATGTGGCAAGTGGGGCCCTTAAAAAAAAAGGGAAGAAGCATGTTCAAGTAATTAAAGAACCAGCTTTGAGAGTTCTGGAATAAAACATGCAGTATGTACGTATTTCTTCTTTTAAGAAAATCAGTTCTGTTTCCTTGATTTTATTTTTTTCCCTTCGTCTACTCTAGTGAATATGTAAAATAACTCATTTTTATTCTCTGAGCTAATACCTTCGTCATGGTGGGGTGGTAATACATCAGCATGCCTGGGTTCAGTCATCAGCTAACCAGGCGAGTTTGGACATGTTCTTAGCCTGTCTAAAGCTCAGTTTCAGGCTTATGTTTCTGAGTTCCTCAAGGATTGAGATCCATTTTGTCTGTAAAAATTCCAGTTGTCACTGCTACAACCTTTAATTGAGTCTGTTACACCAAATGGTTACATTGCTACTTGTTTTCAAAAGACATCCAAAGGAGTATTTTCTAAGCTCTTCTGTTTGTATGGTTCTCATTTTAGCATAATGATGGCTCTAGTTCTTTGCTTTAATTGTAGTAGAAACACTGATATATTAAGTTCTAATTAATGTATCATATAAAGATTTTAAAATGAGTGTTCCTTATAAGGCTGAATAACTCTTACCAGCTAATTTTGAAGCTTGGTAAGCATTAGTAACTTGACTATAGAAATGAATTTCTCTGCACACCTTGCTTCACGTGGGCAGGCACCATACTTGTTTCTGTTGCTGTGTCGTTGATTGATTATCATTCAAAAGACAATGGGTGTGTGATGCAAAGCATCAATGGGCAAAAGTTAACAATAGATGTCATTACACCATGACATCAAGAGGGAAGTTCGCATACTCCCCAATTGATCATTTCTGCAGTGTCCAATATAAAAAGGAAAAGGAACATGTAACTTAAAATAGCTTCTATAGGAGCTCCCGTCGTGGCTCAGTGGTTAACGAGCCCAACTAGTATCCACGAGGACGCAGGTTCAATCCCTGGCTTCGCTCCGTGGGTTAAGGATCCAGCGTTGCTGTGAGCTGTGGTGTAGGCCGGCAGCAGCTACAGCTCCAATTGGACCCCTAACCTGGGAATCTCCTTATACTGGGTGCAGCCCTAAAAAATAAAAGGATAAAATAGCTTTTATAAATGGTTTGTGTACATTTCCCTATAATTTAAGATTTTATAGTAAATTATTAAATTTATGAACTTAATAGACCCATCACAAAAAATAATTTAACCTCATACTTACTAATAGCCTAAGGTTTGAGGGCTGACCTAAAGTTTTACCTTGCACTTATTAAGGCAGTCAATGTACTACTTTGCCATTGAGGAAAGAACGTAAAGAGGATTTAGTGGAGGATCACACCTGGCCAGGTTTGAGCACTGCCAAAGGGAGATGACAGAGAAGGAAGTGGCCACCTGCAAGGGAGATGACTTGTGCTGTGAGTTAGCATAAATGAATCGCTGGCCTAAGGAGAAGGAAACTAAATTACCTGACCTTTCTCTAATATTTCATAAGAATCAGAAGATACTATTTGTGCAGACAACTGGGGACACTCACTCTAACATCAGTTCACCTCCATGGATCATTTCCATGTGCTCAGGAAATTATAGAAACATAACATATGGGCACTTAACTTTTTTATTTTTTGCTTTTTAGGGCCACACCCATGACATATGTAAGTTCCCAGGCTAGGGGTTGAATTGACGCTGCAGCTGGCGGCCTGTACCACAGTCACAGCTACACGGGATCCAAGCTGCGTCTGCAGCCTGCACCACAGCTCACAGCAATGCCAGATCCTTAACCCACTGAACAAGGCCAGGGATCAAACACATACCTCATGGATACTAGTTGAATTCATTTCTACTGAGCCATGACGGGAACTCCCCATATGGCATTTTTTAAATCTCTCAGAGGAGATCTTGGAGTTGGTTCAAGCATGTTCAAGCGAATAATTTTTTCCTCAGATCTTTTTTCTTTGAAAAATTTTATTTTTAGGCAGACTATTTATTTCAAAATAAGTTATTTTAGTTCAATGTAAATAGTTTAATTTACTTCATTATAACTATCTTCAAAGTTTTAGACATATATTCTATTATCACTCAAGTGTAAAGTACTAAAATAAAATCCTTGTTGATAAATATCTGTGTTGGTAGCTAAAAGAGTTTATCACTTTTAGGCAGTACAGCAAGACCTCAAAAACTAACTTAACAGCATTCTTTAGATGGACTCCTTATGGTTTTGGAGGTTTCCATTCCCAGCTGTGTGATAGTGGAATCATACAGACATCAGAGATGAAGCTATCAATTTCTATAGCCTAGAAATTTTCAAAGTCATAAAATCTTATAAAATTTCATGTTTCACTCTTCATAATCAAGCATTCTCTATATTCAAAAATACGGCCATTTGAGTTATTTTACAATTCTAAAATATATTTCTACATTCTTATATGTAGAGTTCGCTTTTTCTACACTTTGTGATTCATCTATCATCTAGTTAAACGCTGGGAACATAGCAGAGATGCAAGTGGTTATACCGAAGTGGACTAATATCAGTAGCACCAAGAATCTGTTTCTTTTTGGCGAAAAGGGGGTGTCCTTTTTTTTTTTTAGGGCCACACCTGACATATGGAAGTTCCCAGGCTGCCGGTTGAATCAGAACTACAGCTCCAAGCCTACATCATGGCCACAGCAACATGGGATCTGAGCCATGTCTGAGACCTACACCACAGCTCATGGCAACACCGGATCCTAAACTCACTGAGTGAGGCCAGGGATTAAACCCGCATCCTCGTGGATGCTAGTCAGGTCATTATGGCTGAGCCACAGTGGAAACTCCAAGAATCTGTTTCAAGTAATCAAATAGCTGGAGTTCTTTTGTGGTGCGACGGGTGAAGGATCCATCGTGGTCACTGGAACCGTTTTGGTCACTGCTATAGTGTGGGTTTGATCCTTGGCCAGGGAAGTTCCACGTGCCATGGGCATGGCCAAAATAATAGTAACAATAGTAATAATAGCCATTTAATTCTTTGGGTGATGTTATTGGAAAATATTTTATGTACAGGTCGTTTAACTCCTGGGGAAATATTAGCAGGTTCAGTTGTAATAGAATACTACATCAACTTCAATTCAAAATTTTGGAAATTCTTTTGTTATGCTTTCAGTGTATCCAAGTTTATGGTATCTTCTTTCATGACACTTTCAACCACGGTTCTCTAAAAAGAATCTCGGAGTTCTCTAATGGTGCAGTGGGTTAAGGATCCAGTTTTGGCACTGCAGCAGCTCTGGCTGCTACTGAGGCTCAGGTTTAGTCCCTGGCCCAGGGATTTCCACATGCTGTGGGTACTTCTAAAAAAGTAAAATAAAATAAGAAGAATCAATCTTATAGATAAATGACTTTATAAGACCTGTGTCCAAGATTTTAAAAAAGGAAGTCTAAGAATGTGTGTTCTTGGGATTGTGTGGTAGCAGTCTGTGTCTACTGATTGACTAAACACTTGTCCTCTTCAAAAAGGAAAAAAAAAAGTGACTCTCATCTGCAGCTTAATAAGCAGCTCTAATGCTAGTTGGTAGGGTAGTCTGTAAGCAAAAATTAAAACAACACAGACTTCTTAATTCCAAGGATTCTGCCATCAAAAGAACTTTCCTGAAAAAAAAAATTCTCTGAGCATAGTGGTAGCATCAAAATCAAGTGGCAAAATCACAGAAATGACTGATAATACTATGCCAAAGAATAACACAAGGAGATATTTCCCAAGACCTTCACCGAGAGTGTGCACTTCTCCATCATCACAAAGATTAGGTAATTAATGCCCTGGATCATTGGAATGACCCGTTGAACAAGGAGTGGTCAAATTCATGAACAGCAATAGAAAAAAAAAAAAAAACCATTGAAAAGCTTTCTAGGTGTTGTGTATGACATGCAAAACCATGAAGGGCATAGCTCACGACTGTAGGTAAGTTTGCATTTTTTCCGTACTGATTTCCCTACATTAAACTGACGAACACTACATTTAGGTTTTTGCTTCACCTCCCAAATAGATGCATCCAATTGTCCAGGGGTATTCTCCCCCAACAACTAAAGCATTTCCTTGAACTAAAGGAATCATCATTACCTTTAATTCTCCTTATTGATATTCACTCTATCTTAGGACCGTGACATGATTGCAAGTCATTTTGTACATGTGCACCATTAATTGTCAGAGGAACGATGAGCAGCTTGCTGGGCCACAAGTAGAAGTTTCATTCTGAGCATTACCAAAATGATTTTGTCCAACTTAATCTGCTAATTTCCTGGAGCAGGGTATTTTTAACCTTCGCTATCAATAGCACAGTGCTATAAGCTTGGTTATCTATCTTAGAACATTTTGTTATTTAAGAAAATGATTAGATTGGAATGGAGGAGCCGAAACTCTTTCCTCTAGGAGAGTCAGCTACGATGTGGGAAGAACAGTAGGAAATAACCACTGAATCCCATAGCATTGATCCAGTACATTCTAAGATTTCTTCACAGACATGTGAACCAAAGCAGTCTTTTATGGGCACATAGCTCAATTAATTTTTAGAAAAGAGGAAGGCAACTCTTAAGAACATCTATGAGAATACCAGAGATGTGTAAAAAAGTCCTCTTTCCTTCTATAATCTCCTTTCTAGTGCAAAGGGTAGGAGGAAGCATAATCAGGAAGTCTGGGGCCCTGGTTGCAGAACAGATCACCACCTCATAGCTATGCATCTAAATGATATGGATAGCATCTCTAGATCTCATTTCTTAGATAGAAGGATGGAAGAAAGAATAGATAGGTAGGTAGGTATATAGATGATAGACCACAGCTATCTAGCTAGCTAGGTAGAAAGAATAGATAATTTCAGGATTTGGACTAGGTTCAGGGTCCATGAGTATATTTCAGGTGGATTTACTGAAAATACCATAGCAATTGTTTGTATGTATGTGTATAATTTATCTTTTTAATCAGATTTGCTTTAAGTTTTATGACGTAAGACACATTAAGAACTATCGAAACAAATGATCTTTGAGTTCTTGATTGATTATATCCTGTTATCCTATATATAGGACTTAATCCAACACTAATCTTATGCTTGATGGTTTATTCTTCTCTGGAAAGTTCAGGAAAGAGTGCATAGGGATGCTCTTTCTCTCTGTGGAAAAAAAATTTCCAAATTTTCAGGGTGATCTAAATAATGTATGCACCTTTGTAATATATTTTCTTTCCTTCTTCCTTCCTTTCTTTTCACTTTTTTTATTTTTCTCTTTCCTTTTTTCTATCTTTCTTTTCATGCAAATGCATTATCTTAGATAGAATTTAGTGTACCAAATTCTAGAAGAAAACGCAAGAGAAGGAGAAGCAGGAATAGAGAGGACAAGCAAGAGAAGGAAGCATGGTAGAAAAGGAAAATAGAAAGGAAAGAATACCATCTAGACTACAATAGATATAGTCTCCTGACCATATCGTTAATAGTTTTCACAATACCCTTAATGAGATAATGAAAGTTTATATGAGGATTTTATTGTATATCTTAAAAGCTTCCTCTGTTTTATTTTTAAATTATTGACTTGTATATCCATGTAGTTCTCATTCCAAAATATGTGGTCATCCAAAATAATCAAACGACTTTGTCATCTTTAGAAATTCTCAAATTGAGTCCTTCTAGAAATTGGATTCAAGTAGTCATTTATTCATGCATACATTCATTAAACTATTTATTGAGCACCTACTATTTGCCAAACAGTATGCTAACTACTAAGCATGCTGTAGCAAACGAGATGAATTTCTGTCTTCAAAGACATTGTAATTGAACAAAGCAGACAATCATCAAACAAATAATCCTAGTAAAGTATGTTGTGGCAGAAAAGTGCAACATGCTACAGGAGCATATCTCATTACTACAGTGAAGATTCTTCTCGGATTCAGAGCAGCCAAAGAAGCAACATTTTCAATCAACAAATACTCTGACAGTTTTATTTCATCCTATATTTGAAAGAGTTTAAGTATTACTGACCTTTCATTTTATACAGTGTCCAGTAAGATAATCTTTAAGTTCTGTAAAAGCCTAGTGAGACAGATATGAATATGATTCTATAGAATATTTTATATACATATCTAGCTTATTCATTTTCATAATTTATTGAGCTCAATAAACTCAATTTAATGATTAGGAAAGAAGGATAGAAGAGAATTACAAAGGAATTTTTACCCAAGACTTTTTTTTAATGTATTAGGTATAAAAAGCTGAAAGAAGTTGAATCAGTAATTAAGAAACTCCCTACAAACAGAAGTCTAGCATAAGCTGGCTTCCAGGTGAATTCTACCAAACGTTTAGAGAAGAGGTAACACATATTTCTCTGAAAATGTGTCAAAAAATTGAAGAGGAGGGAACAATTCCAAGCTCATTCTATGAGGCCGCAATCACCCTGATACAAAAACCAAAGATATTACAAAAAAAAAAAAAGAAAATTACAGGCCAATATCACTGATGAACATAGATTCAAAAGTCCTCAACAAAATACTAGCAAACCAACTCCAACAGTACATTAAATGATTCATGCATCATGATCAAATGGGTTTTATTCCAGGGATGCAAGGATTTTTCAATATCCGCAAAGCAACCAATGTGATACCACATTAACAAAGTGAAGAATTAAAAACTATATGATCATTTCAACAGATGCTGAGAAAGCTTTTGATAAAATTCAACATCCATTTCTGACAAAAACTCTTCAGAAAGTGGGCATAGAAGAAGCATACTTCAACATAATAAAAGCCATATATGACAAACTCACAGGTAACATCATACTCAACAAAAGCATTTCCTTTAAGATCAGAAACAAGACAGGAATGCCTACTCTCACTACTTTTATTCAACATAGGTCTGGATTCCTAGCTTCAGCAATCCAAAAAGAAAAAGAAATAAAAGAATTCTAAAACAGAAAAGAAGAAGTAAAACTATCACGATTTTCAGGTGGCATGGTACTATGACAGATGACATAGAAAATCCTAAAGACACTACCAGAAATTCTTAGAGTTCATCAATGAATTTGATAAAGTTGCTGGATACAAAATTTATATACATTTTATATCTGTTGCATTTATATGTAACAGTGAAAGATCAGAAATAGTAATTAAGGCAACAATTCCAATTACCATCACATGAAAAAAAAACCCAAAAACCTAGAAATAAACCTACTACTTAAGGAGGCAAAAGACCTGTACCCCATTGTGCCCCCTTTTTAGATTCCACATGTAAGTGGCAGCATTTGATGTTGGTGTCTCATTGTCTGACTGACTTCACTTCACATGATAATTTCTAGGTCCATCCATGTTGCTATAAATGCTGTTATTCCATTCCTTTTAATGGGCAAGTAATATTCCATTGTGTATATGTACCACATCTTTATCCACTCCTCTGTCGATGGACATTTAGATTGTTTCCATGACTTGGGTATTGTATAAAGTGCTGCAATGAACATTGGAGTACATGTGTCTTTTCGAGTCATGGTTTCCTCTGGATAGATGCCCAGGAGTGGAGTTACTGGATCAAATGGTAATTCTATTTTTAGTTTTCTTAGGAATCTCCATACTGTTTTCTACAGTGGTTGCACCAGTTTACATTCCTACCAACAGTGTAATAGTGTTCCTTTTTCTTTACACCCTCTCCAGCACTTACTGTTTGTCAACTTTTTGATGATGGCAATTCTGGCTGGTGTAAGGTGGTACCTCGTAGTGGTTTTGTTTTTCATTTCTCTAATAACTGGTGATGTTGAACATCTTTTCATGTGTTTTGGCCATCTGTATGTGTTCTTTGGAGAATAATATGTTTAGATCTTCTGCCCATTTTTTGATGGGGTTGTTTGTTTTTTTGGTATTGAGCTGCAGACGGTATTTATAAATTTTGGAGATTAATCCTGTGTCAGTCAATTCATTTGCAAATATTTTCTCCCATTCTGTGAGTTGTCTTTTTGTTTTGTTTAGGATTTCTTTTGCTGTGCAGAAACTTTTAAGTTTAATTAAGTTCCATTTGCTTATTTTTGTTTTTATTGTCTTTAACAGGTGGATCTGGGAAGATGTTAACTGTCATTTATGTCAGAGAGTTTTTGCCCTATGTTTTCCTTGAAGAGTTTTTTAGTATCTGGTCTTATATCTAGGTCTTTAATCCATTTTGAGTTTATTTTTGTGCATGGTGTTAGGAAGTGTTCTAATTTCATTTTTTTATATGTGTGTGGCTGTCCAGTTTTCCCAGCACCAGTTCTTGAACAGGCTGTCTTTTCTCTATTGTACGTTCTTTCTTCCTTTGTTGTAGATTAGTTGACTGTAGGTGTGTGGGTATAACTTTGGGCTTTCTATCCTGTTCCACTGATCTATATTTCTGTCTTTGTGCCAGTACCATATAGTTTTGATGACTGTAGCTTTGTAGTGTACTCTGAAGTCAGGGAGCCTGATTCCTCCAGCTCCATTTTTCTTTTTCAGGATGTCTTTGGCTATCCTGGATCTTTTGTGCTTCCAAACAAATTTTAAAATATTTTGTTCTAGTTCTGTGAAAAATATCCTTGGTAATTTTATAGAGATTGCATTGAATCTGTAGATTGCCTTGAGTAGTATAGTCATTTTGATAATATTGATTCTTCCAATCCAAGAGCATGGTATGTCTTTCCATCTGTTCGTGTTGTCCTTGATTTCTTTCGTCAGTGAAAGACCTGTACTCCAAAAACTATAAAGGCACTGATGAAAGAAGTTGAAAATTATACAAACAGATGGAAAAGTATACTGTGTTCTTGGATCAGAGGAATCAGTATTGTTAAAGTAACCATACTACCCAAGTCAATCTGCAGATTTAGTGCAATCTCTGTCAAATTATCAATGGCATTTTTCGAAATTTAAAAATTTGTATGGAAACACAAAACACCCCAAATAGCCAAAACGATCTTGAGAAAGAAGAATGGAGCTTCAGGAATCACACTCTCTGACTTCAGATTATACTAAG
The DNA here is from genome assembly GCA_004024745.2 of Catagonus wagneri. Lineage (NCBI taxonomy): Eukaryota > Metazoa > Chordata > Mammalia > Artiodactyla > Tayassuidae > Catagonus > Catagonus wagneri. The sequence goes on along the minus strand of PVHT020000886.1, from coordinate 21,621,702 downwards.
AAGATAAGACATCAAAACAGTGTGGTATTGGCACAAAAACAGACATATAGGTCAGTGGAACAGGATGGAAAGCCCAGATATAAACCCACACACTTGTGGTCAATTAATCTTTGACAATGGAGACAAGAATATACAATGGAGAAAAGACAGTCTCTTCAATAAGTATATATGTATGACTCAGTCACTATGCTTACCGCAAAAATAGGCACAATACTAAATCAACTATAATAAAAATGTATAAATATTTTTTAAAAAGTGGTGCTGGGAAAACTGGAGAGCTATATGTAAAAGAATGAAATTAGGACATTCCCTAATACCATATACAAAAATAAACTCCAAATGCAGTTCCCACTGTGGCTCAGCAGTAATGAACCCAACTAGTATCCAGGAGGATGTGGGTTCAATCCCTGGCCGCACTCAGCGGGTTAAGGATCCAGCATTGCCATGAGCTGTGGTGTAGGTCAGAGACGTGGCTGGGATTTGGCATTGCTGTGGCTGTGGTGTAGGCCAGCAGCAGCAGCTCTGATTTGACCCCTAGCCTGGGAATTTCCATATGCTATAGGTGCAGCCATGAAATGGAAAAGGAAAAAAAGAAAGGGAAGCAAACTCACAGATATAGAAAAAACAAACAAATGATCTATTACCAGCTGGTAGAGGGAAGGGCATGATAGGGGTAGCGGTTGAAAGGCACAAACTCATGTATAACATAAATAAGTTACAAGGATATATCATAGACCACAGGGAATATAGCCAATATTTTCTAATAAGTATAAATGGGTTATGACCTTTAAAACTTATGGATCGCTATGTTTATACCTCTATTATATAATATTGTACATCAACTATGCTACAATATAAAAAATTCACTAGCTGTTTCTCATTTTGAAATTAAGCAGGCTAAGATGTTCCCATCTTTATCAAATGATATTGGGTCTGAGTAAAATAGCCTAGTCAACATTCCATTCTGAAGTATTAACTCTAACTCAGTGGCTTTGACTGAAAGAAAAATAATGTCAAACCAATCAACATACCCTAAGTTCCCCAGGCAGGATTTAATCCAAAGAGACTTTTGTGACACAAACAACAAATAAGTATTTTTTTTCATAGTTTTTTTTGGCTGCAGCCATGTTGTGCATAAGTTCCTATTGTCAGGATCAAACCCTAGCCACAGCCACAGCAGTGAGAATGCAGAATCCGTAACTGCTAGATCACCAGGGAACTTCATAAATTTAAATTGAAGGAAGTCCTTTAAGATCTCAAGCAGGAAGTTTCTATTACTAGATCCTCTGGATTTGTTTTTCAAAACAAATTTCTCTCGTGAATTAACCCATTTTCGTGACTTTATAGAACTTCTCTCTTTTCAGTCAACTCCTAAATCTTATCCTCACTTGACGCCCTCACTGAAGCTAAAGTCCTGTAGATGCCTATTTAGTATCTACTTCATAATCGTAGATGACCACATTCAGTCATCTGTTTTTAAACATATTTCCTTAACAACTTGCTATGTGCCAGGTCTTGTGCCTATCATATTGCTAAGGCTAAAGCAATTAGTATGACATCACCTTGCTCTTAGAGAATTTTACAGTCTAGTCGGGTATCTCAAACTCAACAAATCGTTGTGGCTCCAAGCTTTTCTGTCTCTGTCAGGGGCACCACCCAATGTCTCAATCACCTACACTAAAAATTTGAAAAGTATCCTTTAATTTAGTTGCATTATCTGTATCCAGTTAATGATTTTGATAAGTATTTCTTCAGATTTTTTCTTTGGCCAATATATTCCACTCTCTTCTTGGCTTAGACTGTTATAACATCTTTCCAGCTGAACTCATGACTCTTATTCTTTTCTCCTTCCCATTCACCTTCATGCTCATTACAGACTAATTGTCCATAAACGTGGCTTTCATCATCTGACTATTAAAAAAATCTTTTAATGACTCCCTATTTTCCAACTCATCAAGAATTTGTTCAATGTAATTCAAAATCCTCTGAAAATAAGTTCATCCCAACTTTATTTCCCATAATATGTCACATCATTCTTTGTAATTTGTCTCCTGTTATCACAGCCTCCCTCCCATTATGGTCTCCTTATTCTTTTCTTTCACTTAAAAGTGACACTTTTTATAAGCCCAATCAAATTACTATCTGCTTAATCAAATCTCTAAGAGTTTAAGATGGTTTAAAGTGCAGTTCCTGGGCACCAACTGCTTTGATTCAAATTCTTGTTCCTGGGGTTCCCGTTGTGGCTCAGTGGTTACGAATCCGACTAGGAACCATGAGGTTGCGGGTTTGATCCCTGGCCTTGCTCAGTGGGTTAAGGATCCGGTGTTGCTGTGAGCTGTGGTGTAGGTTGCAGACGCGGCTCAGATCCCATGTTGCTGTGGCTGTGGCGAAGGCCGGCATCTACAGCTCCTGTTAGACCCCTAGCCTGGGAACCTCCACATGCCACGGGAGTGGCCCTAGATAAGGCAAAAAGACAAAAAAAAAATTCTTGTTCCACCACTAACTTTGTGACCTTATTGAGTCATTTAATCTCTCTGTGACTCAGTTTCTTCATCTATAAAAGAAAAGTGAAAATAACATATACCTTTTATATTTGTTTTTTATTGTGGTGTATAGGTAATTTATAATATTATACTGGTTTCAGGTATATAACAGAGTGGTTCAATATTTTTATACGTTATACTCTAAAGTTATTAGAAAATAGTGACCATGTGTACTGAGCTGTACAATATATTGTAGCTTATTTATTTTTATATATGGTAGTTTGTACTTCATCCCCTACACCTGTTATGTCCCTCCCCCTCCCTCACCACACTGGTTATTTGTGTTCTTATTGATGATAGATGTGAGGTGACATCTTCTTGTGGTTTTGATTTTGTGTTTCTTTGATAATTAGCAGTGTTGAGTATCTTTTCATGTGCCTGTTGGCCATCTGTGTGTCTTCTTTGGAAAAATATTTACTGGGGTCTTCTGCCCATTATTTAATTGAGTTGTTTATTTTTATTTTTTGATACTTTATGAGCTCTTATGAGCTGTTTATATATTTTGGATATTAACCACTAAAGATCAAAACTGGGCGTTTTGCTTCTGTGATGTCTTCCAGTGTCTTATATAGACTTATAGTAGGTGACCGATTAAAACTCAGTGGCTGATTTGTCTCATTCCATTCCAAATCACAATTCATTCTTACCTTCTATGTTATTTCTGGAAGTTGGAACGGTGATCTTTTCCCTCTTTTTACTTTGAAGGTGGAAGTAAAAAATATATTGTGTATAAAAAATGTTAGTTTTTCATAACTCTTTTGTCTTCCTTAAATGCTAAGGAAAAGCAATCTTCTAATAAATTATATTTGAGAAACCCAGGATAGCCATTTCCTCTAAACGCTTTTCTTTCTTTATTGGTGGCAGATTTAGATTTTGCAGTGACTTATATGTTATTCATGGTTGGCTTGTATAATCTATATTGATAGCTGGGTAAGACTCTGGCTCTGATATGTTGTAACTTGGAAATTCCATTGCTGCTATAAAGCAGTGGTACACCCAGGCTCGAGTCACAGCTTGTAGAAGCTGTCTATTATGCTTGTGTATAGTCTGTAAATAATTCTAAAACAAAATAAAACTGGTTAATGTTGGTGAGGTTATTATTGTCACCATGCACCGGAAATTTTAAACAACGTCATTGATAAAATATTCCTCCCTGCTGGGGACTGATTATTCCCACTACTTCCCCCACCCTAGCTGACCTCCTAGTCATGTTCTGAAGTAAGCTTGTGGGCATTCAGATTTTCCTGGTCAGTAGTGAAGAGTCTAATGTATTTTAGCGCAGCTTCTCCCCCCATCAAAGTTTACTGTGGTCTGCCGTAAAATGCAACTTATATCACAGCAGAGTACCCGCACAGATACACATACACTTTTACTAAGCAGTCATCTTTACTGCTGACAGGTAATAGCACTGATTTTGAAAAATTTCTCTTTAATTTGATCCTTAGCCATCCAAATTAGAACTACCAAGAAGCTGTTCTAGAATGAATTAAGTTGTTCCTCTGGGATCCTGTGAACTAGATATAATATAAAACTGGAACTAAATTAGATTTCTGATTGGGGGGGTGACAACAGAATTCACAGAGGTGATTTACTTTACTTGGCCTCTTCACTAGTAGGCAGAGACTACACAGATAATAACACATCAAATCCAGTATCCGGGCTGAGGGATGGGTGTCACTCAGAGATTCTCCCACTTTTGCCTTTTGAAGATTGTTTTCCCAAGTCTGGCCCTGATCTGAGTACCATCTCTCAATATCTCCCGCAACCCTACTCCTCATCTAGTAACATGTTAATGATTCTCATTCAACTCTGGACAAGTTCTTATTCCATTCCAAATTCACATAACACTGAAATCCATTAATATCCATCTCTTTCTAAACCATGAGCTGCTTTGTTTCATTCTTCTCTAGTGAGTGTACTAATCCCTTAGTTATGTCTCTCACTATCTGTGCATAAGTCAAGTACCTCTTACTGGAGGAGATTTCTTTCTTTTCTTCTTCTTCTTTGTTTTTTTTTTTTTTATTTTTGGCTGTGGCATATGGAAGTTCCTGGGCCAGGGACTGAACCCGTGCAACAGCAGGGACAATGCCAGATCCTTAACCTACTGAGCCATTAGGAACTCCGGAGGGGTTTCTTTCTGGCGTAATTCATGAATGAAACCAGTCATGATGCATTGACTGGTCAGGATTTCCTCATGAGAGCTGTAGTTATTATGCCTCATTAACTACAAGATTAGAAATTTATGCTTAATGACACATCTCAAAGATTACAAATTATTCTCTCATATCCACTCTTTGTTTTAGGATAGAAACCAGTGGTAAGCAGGTATTTAATTATTATTTTAACAACTTCCAGAAGTGTGTTATAAACAGCTAAAATTTTATCAGATATATTGCTAAAAGTTAAAAAAGGATGATTTGTTCTTAATTCTCCGTGAATAACAACTTAGTTATTTTATAGCAACTGAGAAGATGACCTTAAACCTATGTGAGGAGGGACTGTAGAGATTGATTACAGATTAACATACATCCTTTTTTAAAACTAGCTAATATCATAGTTCATCATAGGTTTCCTCTGAGTCATCATTTTTTACATTGTTAAAGGGAAGGATTCAAATATTATGTAACAGTCTTCTGTATGTTCATGATATGATATAGCAGGATATTGTAAAAGGATATTTAACTATTGAAAGTCTGGTAGGTAAAAATACTATTTCTGCGTAGAAAGTCTAAGCTAAATAAATGGAAAACTGGTACACTAATAAAAGATCTCAAAGTGACTTGATTCAAAACATAAATATACAAAAATTAATACCTTTATCAGTACTAGCCAACTGTACGTAATAACAGCATCATTTCTTTCACAAAAGCAAAAACTGTACAGCATAACTAGTAAGAGCCTTAAGAAATACGCCAGACTCATGTAGAGAAAGCTATGTACAATTTTAAAGAGAAGAAAATATACTGCAAAGATATGCACAAAAATATTAAAAAATATAGACACTTACTTATATAAGGCTAAGATTATTTATATGTGAAAACTGGCAGCATACAATTATTGAATAAATGTAGTTTTTTAAATCATTAATTTATTTTAGGTTTGAGGATGGGAAAGGGGAAGAGTAGAGAAGAGAAAAAATTTTTCTGTTCTCTACTCTTTTCTTTCTGTTCTCAAAATTTTTTCTGTTCTCTTTCTCATTTCTTCTGAAAACAATTTTTAAAAAGAAATGAGAGAAGGAACATAGGAAATTCTGAAGATTACAATGCTCAAATGCTCCTTTACATATAAACTGTAGAATGTCCTCAGATCATGGCTCTCTGAATGCTCTTTATCTATAATCTCTCAGAGGCTCCAGTTTCTCAATGTTACTCAAATAATGACAGTAAAAATTGTTTTTGTTGTAACATATAAGGTAGCAGCAACTAGAACAGGACTACCTGGGAAATTAAGCGAAACTTCCACATTGGATTTTCAGTTTCCAATCTTCCCACTTCGAATTTAACACCTCAAAACAGTAATTTAATAAAACTGGGCCTTCCTAGTGGACTGAAGGAATGGGCGAAAATTTCACAAGATCACTGATTGAGGTCTATGGAATTACCGTAACACTGTAATTCAATACTTTGTGTTCAGGATCAAAGATTTCACATATCAGAAGGCGGAGATCTGGAGAGAATGAACAGCAATGTAGTGAAAAGAGTATTTGACTAGGAAACTAGATTTCAGTTCCAGAATCAGTCACCTAGTAACCTTGCATGTTCTCTGTCCCTCTCTGGGCCTCTATTTCTATTTCTGCCAAAAGAAATTTTAGACAGTATTATCTCTGTGTCTTCTTCATTTCCAAAAGCGTTACATTATACTTCCATGATTTTAATCACGTGATCTATGACAAACATGATGACGTGTAGCAGAGTCACACAAAGTTCTGATCATCCAAATATATGTATATTGTTAGAAATCCTCATGTGACTGTGGAAATGATTATGTTGAATGCCTGGGACCAATAGTAATTAAAACGAACAGAAAATACCACCTACAGCACCAGCAGCATACTTTTTAAAGCTTCTGATTTGCACCGTCATTAGATGTATAATCACTATGTTAAAAATGTGATAGGCTGAGTCACGAAATGAAAAAATAACAGATAACTTTTTTTTGTGGTTTATATGTTTTTGAAATCTAGCTTCAAAGCTAATAAATTAACACCCTGTCATTACATAGTTTTCTTATTGTTGACTTTCCCTTTGCAAAGAATTAAATCAAAGATACTCAGACATTTTGTTCTTATAACTACATACCCTTCAAAATTATTGAAAACACTAAACAATTCTGGTTTATTTGAGCTATCTATCAATATTTACTCTGTTAAAAATTAAAACAAAAAAGTATGTATTAATTTAAACTAAAAATAATCAGCCATTTTAAAATAACATTATTTTAAATTATATTTTAAAAAGCATTGTGAGTCTCAGTTTATGTCTGCTTTTGAACGTACTGCACTGCAGTGAATTGTTTTGACTGAAGTATTTTAGGAACACTCTGTCTCACACAGAGATGTAGTTGGAAAGGAAGGAGTACTTGATAGCCTATTCAAATAATTGTGGGTAGTCTTTGATTCTACACCAGTCTTGAAAAGTGGTGGTTTCTCTGAGGTTAGTTGTTGCAATGTAGCATCTGGAGCCAAGCCAACAAAATTGTATTTTGTTATGTTAAAATCCCTCAATCCCTGTTGCTTTGCAAGTGAATCCTTTAATGTATTACAAAATGTCATGCATTGTCTATTTATACAGTATTGGTTGACTTGGTTCACATAGTCATACGTGAAACACTGAAACATTTCATTATATAGTGTCAACACAGACCTCATTATAAAAGTTCTCAATTTATAGGGAATTAGGTAAATTTTCAAAATTTCTAATTTTCACTTGAGAGTTTTAATTTCATCACAAACACGTTATTAGTTATTTTCATTGAAGTGACAGACTCAGCTGATTTTTAAGAAACTGTCTGCAAAAGAACTGAAACTAAATAACCATGATTTAGTCTGTCAGTTGCTCCTTTCAAGTAAAAATGGTGCTATATGTTAAATAGCAACTGTTTTAGGTTTCAACTCAGATGTCCAAGAACATTCCGCAAGACAACCATCGTCCTTCAGTGCACAGCAGAAATGTTTATGAATGCTTTTCGTCTTGGTACCTAGCACATTGAAGGAAATCTACGCTCAGTTGTTAAGATTTAATAAAATTAATTTTTATTGCTTCATCCAGAACATTTTTAAATGAAACTGGAAAAAAAGTTTTTTTCTGAGGGTACTTAAAAGCAAACAAATATAATGACTTCTAGTGAAGTTCGGTGCCACTGCATTGATTAATAGTGCTAATCAGTTTTACTATCATTGTTTTTACTTTATCGAGTACAAATGTCAGTACAGAGATGCCACACATGATACTTCAGTTTTGATGTCGGCAGCCCATGACAGTCTCAGGGATACCCAAGTCCACGCCGCACACTTTAAGAAACACTGAATTAAACTTTTCAAACCAAACAAATGCTGTATTAAACCTCCCAAGAGGTTTTTACTTGACTAAAATTTGAACAGGGTAGATTTAAAATGTAAATAAGTAAGTAAATTTAGGAACAATCCAGTCATAGGAAACTATAACAGGGCTTAAGGAGGAAAACGAGTAGATTTTAAAATATGCATTAATCCCATTATATATTGTTATCCATACCTTGTAGTTTATGATCTTGAAGTGGTTCCAACATTAGATATCATCTGTTGCTTTGGCTGGCAGCTTCTAGAAATTGTCCTGGAATGAAACTGGAATCTTTCCTCTGATATTCAAAAACACATGAAAGACGATGCAGAGTTAACCTCCTTTTGCACCAGGACTGGGCCATCTAAATCTGAGTCAGGCATGGGCTGAGGTTTCAGAATGGTTCTTGACAATCTGAAGCTAGTCACATGCCATCTTTCTTTAGCCAATCATCAGGTGATTCTAAAAACAAGAGCATACTTCTAACACACCTATAATAACTATTATTATCCCTGGCTCTCCTCCAGGGAGCACTGAGGACAGCACATAACCCATCAGGTCCTACAGCTTCCAACGTGTAGAAAGAAAACATCATGCTTGCTCTGCACAAAGATTATGTAGTTTGACCAAAGCCTCATAGTAAGTTAGAAGTGGGAATATTGATGAACTTGGAGACACCATCCTTATTTCAAGGAATACTTTTTCTCACTCATATTGCTTTATACTCCTGATAAAATGAATGGAAAATATACCCTACGGTAATAATTTTTAGAGTATTCTTTGCTAGTACATAAAATGGCTTTGTGATTGTTAAGTATTTGCCCATGAAACATTATAGCGTGGAACTAATATTTATTCATTTCCTGCTATTGCAGAACACACTGTGGGCTCTAAAAATCGAAGGATCCCACACACATTATCATTACATACATTATTCACAATGCCATTAGTGCTTAAGTCACCAAATTCAAAAGGTTATTGAGTAAATACCCCACGGAAATAATTTGTAGCTACATTTTGGCTTTACATTATTGCTAATTAACAAAGGAGATATGTTCAAACTACTATATACTATATACGATGCTATTGGTGTGCCTGTGGCAGTAATAGATTGTATCTAATACTTGAAACATGAATCGTCTGCAAGTATATGACTCCTAAACCATTGCTCATTTCAGGGCCATAGCTCAGAAACGTTTTCCTGAGCCCTCTACCTCTTCCCAGCTACTAAATCTTTCAGGTTCCCAGGATTCAGCCTTCAGATATCTTCTCTATCACACTTTCTGACTCATCTACTTCCTTTGTTTCAAATATGCTCTCTGTGGTCATGATTTCAAGACTTACATTTCCAGTCCTTATCTCTTCTCTGAACTTTGGACTCACATATCTCTCTGTCCAACATACTCACTGTATTTCACCTAAGCATCTAATGCTTAATATGGCCCGAATTTAACAGTTAAGTGTCCCTAGTCCTCATAACTTCTTCTTCCGACTCTTCCTAATCTCAATAAATTGCACCATTCTTCACCCACTTGGTCATGACAAAAACCTTGACGTCATCCTAGATTTCTCTCCACATCCAATCCATTAGAAAATACTGGAGTCTCTATCTTCAAAATATATATTCAAATTTGACCACTTGTTACCATCTTCACCAATACCACCCTAATCAATGATCTGATGATCAGTTATCTGAATTATTGCATTACCTCCTAACTTGCATTCTGTTTCCATAATTGGCCCCATTCAGTCTATAGTATAGAAATAAACAAAGACCAACCAAATGCAAAAAATAAAGGCTATTTTTGAAGAACTTTCTATAGCAGGAGAGTCAACTGCCGTCATTTGTGTTTGGCAGAGACGCAGAGGTAGGCATAGTGGTGGAAGCTTTATAGTTAAAAAAAAAAAAGGCTTCAGGTATGCCCTGAACTGGAGGCTATTAACATGGAAAATTACAGGAAGACTAACTAGAAATGAACATTGTATTTGACTGGATAAGCCATGCATATTTAGCTTTCTCTGATTGGTCCTAAATTGGAAGCAGGGAAAAATACTAAGAAAGTTATCAGTTACTAATCAAATTATTATTTTTTTTTTTTTTGCCTTTTGTCACTTTATGGCTGCGGGTTTATGGCCGCACCCGCGGCATATGTGGAGGTTCCCAGGCTAGGGGTCTAATCGGAGCTGTGGCCACTGGCCTGCGCCGCAGCCACAGCAATGCAGGATCCGAGCCGCGTCTGCAACCTACACCACAGCTCACGGCAACGCCGGATCGTTAACCCACTGAGCAAGGGCAGGGATCGAACCCGCAACCTCATGGTTCCTAGTCGGATTCGTTAACCACTGCG
>PVHT020000886.1:21578617-21611174 GCA_004024745.2 Catagonus wagneri | reverse complement strand
TTACTAATCAAATTATTAATCAAGTCAAGTCATTTGGGCCTGATAACTGGTAGTTGCAAATACTGAGTTGGCTTTTGGGGCTGGTTGCTGAAGGCACAAAGTCAGAGTTACGTCTTTATATAGTATCTGGCCATTGTCTACTTGCAGTTTGAAGCTCTGACTAGGTAACTTTTAATAAATGAAATACAATTCATTGTACATTGTAAAACATTTTATAATAATACTTTCTACATAGTCTCATTAGTATTTTTTTTTTTGTCTTTAAAAAGATTACCTCTTGGTATTGCTATCAATAAATATCTACAAGCAGACTCCCACCCACATCAAGTCCTCATTTCCTTTGTTACCCAGTTTAAATAGCATGGTCCTTCCCTGTATCCACTCTCGACCCTTTTCTCTCTTTTAATTCATGATGCTAACCTCAAGTGGCCCGAGAGTACTGTTTACATAATCATACTGTGTTTCTCTGTTGACTACTTAGTCACACTCCTAGACAATAATTTCAAACCTGCTTTTCAAATCCCTCCTCCTCATTTTCTCTTATCTGATAGCCTTATTATTTATTTTTTTAAGGAAATACAAGTGACTCCAAGTTAATTTTCCACACTTACAACCTGCCTTCATCTGACTCCACGCATTCTGCACTCTCTCTCCATCTGAGGATGCATGGATCAGTTGTTCTCATCTGAGGTTTTTCCTCGTGACCCTGGATCTCCACTAGTCTATCAAAGGACGGCACCCTATCAATTGATGACCTTGGTCTCCTGCATAAGCAATTTTTCTACTTTGTACAAGGTTGTTTCTTTTAGCATACAAATATGTTGAGTAAGCCCATTTTTAAGAAAGAAAGAAAATCCTTGATTACTCTTAAGCTATTACCTCATTTCTCTACTTCAGAGCACAATTTCTGTAAATAATTGTTACTTTCTAGTAAATTAAAAATACAAACAAAGAAACAAAAATGATGAATGAACATGGGAAAACATTATCTCAGTAAATCAGCGAGCTCTAAATTTAGAAACATATCCTTTGCATCTATTAAAAATCTCTTTTTATATCAGATCTCAGCACAGACGGGAAGAAAGCAGTCACATATACTGCTGGGGGAAGTACAGACTTTTTCCTAAATTCTTTCCAAATGTTAACATGATCTTGATTTTAAAATCTGTTAGGCATGTGCTTCTCCCTTCCTTCCTTGCTTGGTTTCCTCTTTCCTTCCTTGGTTGTTCCTTCCTTCTTACTTTCATAATTCACTCCCAGTTCCATAGGTATCCATCTGTGGAGGCTTAACAAGAGCCCAAGCCAGCTGAGAGCATCCATACAGGGAGTGGCAGTGGCAGCTCAGGGCTCAGCTTTGGAGCCCAGCAGACCGTGTTCACATGGCGGCTTAGGTGGGGCAGTATAAGGCAGAAGCTATAGCCTGTCAAGGAGTTAGGTAATTGGTTACTCAGTGGTAGTTTGACTAAACAAACACATATACCGAGGGTAACAGGAGCTAGCTTTCTCACAGTAGGAGAAAGAAGTTACAGTATTATGAGTGAACCTTATAATTTTGGATTGAAATTGGGGGCACTGTAAGAAATGCATAGTTTTGAATATATTGATAAAGAAATATAGTTTATATATATATGTACATGTATATATATATATATATACACACACACACGTACACACATATACACAGATATGCATATGTTCTTTAGTTCTGTCCACTAAGAGAGCCTGGTAGAAACAATAACCTAATAATAGTAATGATCACACCTAGCATTCAGATCTTGGTTTCTAAATACCATGCTCCACTATGATAACCAGGTATCCGTAGAGAAACGCCTGACTCCAAGGCTGACAAGATAAGCTTGGAACATTTTGCTCTGCCGGAAATTACGGAATTACTCAAAGAATTATAGGAACATGTAAAAAAGCACAAAAGCCAGAGTGAAGGGGTCCCCACTGGTTAAATCTAGGATAATTATAGCATGAAAACAAAAAGATAGTAATAACAGATTATAATCCATTAAGTAAAACAGGAAGCTACAAAAAAAAAACTTATAAATAACTAAATGAATAAAAAAACATGGAAAAGAAATAGATTTTATTATAGTGGAATGTTCATCAATGATGTAAAAAGAATGGTGAAATTATAAAAATCACCTCGACAAATATCATAGCATTGATTGATTCAGGCAAAAAAATAAATAAATGGATGCAAAATGTAGTAAGTGAAGGTTGATGAAAAATAGAATATTTACATAAACTTAACATATCTCCTATGAATTACCTGTTCGTTACAAAAATTAATACAGTGGAGAAGCCTGGAAGACACCTTGTTAGTCAAGTGATCAAAGTTAATGTGACCAGCAATGAGGCAGATCGAAGTTGTATTCTACTTGATAGGAGGTAACAAGAACATGGCGGCACCATTTTTGTGACATTTCTGTCAAAAATGCAAAAACAGGAAGAGATAATTTGTAGAAAAGATGGCATATAGTCTTCAAAAAAGTCAAGATTATGAAAGTCAAAGAAAGGCGAGGTTAAATGCCACATGTGATTCTGTGTCACTTGGCTAATAATGCATGTGGTTGGGATAAATGATGAAACTTGAATGAGGCGTTTGGATGGGGAAGTAATAAGGTACATTAGTTTCCTGATTTTTGTGGTTTTGCTTACTAGAACAGTGTACTAGTTTGTAGGAAACACACACTAGACTATTTGTGTACTAGAGTATTTGTGTACTAGAGTATTTGTGTACTAGAGTACATTGGGTGATTAGACACAATAACTGTATGTTCAAAATAGTTCAGAGAAAATAACATTCTTGCAATATTCTTGCAATTTCTCTCTAGTTTTGAATTTTTAAAAAAAGAGAAAGAAAAAGAAAAGTCTAATGAAGAAAATTCTAATGAAGAGAGAAAAAGAAAATCCTAATGAGAAAACCATAGTCCTTACCTTATTTTTTCCATGACAGAAAGGAAGGAAAGATAATCATCTAAAGTTGAGGGAAAGGAATCCATTTGGCTGGGTTTGTTGAAATTAAATCTTTCCAAATTAACTTACGGTAGCAACTGGCACAGTTTTGTGTCTATTAAAATGCAATAGATATTCTTGGATAATTCTGATTATACTAATACGTAGAGATAAATATCTGTTCCATAATTGGTATATATAGGTATATAACTATACTAAATTTCTAGAACTTGTAGCTGCAAGTGTGAAAATCTTATTTCGGTATTACTTACCTTCTGTTAAGTCATCAGTGTTCTGTATTTCTTTAGCAATTTAGATTCTATAACCTATAAAGCAGATCTAAAACGTTTAATAATTTGTCTAAATCAGATATTAATTGCACTTTTTCTAAATATATAAAAATTCCATTTAAGAAATAGTATTTGTTTTGTAAAGTGTGTATCTTAAGCCTTTTGAGTTTATAAAGAAAATAATCTGTCAAGTGATATTGTTATATCATTAGTTTAATGTTATAGGAAATTAAAAGTCAGGAGTAGATCAAAATATTCACTATTTCCTCTTTATTAATTCTTGTCTGTTTATTTTTTTATTTTTAAACAACAAGCACTTATTTCTCACAGTTCTGGAGGCTGGATCAAGACGCTAAAGATTCAGTGTCTGGTGGCAGCCCCTCTTCCTTGCCCTTCGATTGCTGTTTTCTCACAGTGTCCTCACCTGGTGAAAGGGGTGAGGGAGCTCTCTGAACTCTCTCAGGGCACTAATCCCATTCATGAGGACCCGTGCCTCCTAATTCATGTTGAAGATACTTGCTTTGGTAGATCTGACATTCTTTTTTGCTGTTTGTTTCTTCCGCATTCATGGTCAGATGATTTGGACTAATTCCCCACTGAGAAATGATGCTTATAAAATATTAAGTTCTATGTGGATCTACTCATTACTGCCCTTGAATTTTTTTTACATGGTGCATGGTCCCAGCACTAACTTGGAGGTACGTCATAAATATGATTGAACAGAGATTGGCAGGAGCAGAGAGAGACTGGTTTGAGATTCAGCTCTAGGAATTTTCTTTCATTCTTCATTTATCTATTTAGGGGATGTACTGGGATCAACAGTCACTACACTCAGATATGCAAAGAAATATGATTAATTTACTTATTCTGTTGAAGATGCCATATTTTCCCTGGGAGATGTGCTGTAAGACTTGAGTACCTATGCCTTTTCATCCCCTAACTGGGATGGATTAGTTTCTTGAATTCAAAGTTCAACTTCCTCTTAAGCTGATTTAAAGGTTGCTCTTCAGGTAAATGTACATTTTTTAATATACGTAATTTTTTTCTTGGTTTCTTGCTCCCCGTCTGATCTTCTCCACAGTAGTATATTGATGTATGAGTTAGCAGTGTTTGTGACCCGCGGCAACTGAGCGGTGGGGACCTCAGAGTCAGGGGGCTTTCTCTTAATCCCTTTGCTCTTTTCTGGTCTGGGCCGCGGGCTAGGCAACACTGATGTCCTTGTGTCCTGTCTAGCAGGTAGGCACCGTGACGGCGCCCACAGCGGTGGTCTAGTTCCGGTCATTTGCTCCAGGTCTCCAGCTGACTTCTTCCTGTGGCCAGTGTGAGTCCCAGGGCCCTCTCGGGACCTCCGCATTTCATCAGTGGAGTTTGTGGGAACAGCCTTTCCCCTGTACCCATAGAATGGGCCATGGGGAATAAGCCTCATGTTCATCTACACAGTGATCTTGCTCTGTCAGATACGCACCCTCACTTCTGTGTCCAGGTCAGCAGGTCCATGTACACGGCTTTTCCTAGGACTTCATAGCTTCCCCTAGCTGGCACAGTCCCAACACTCTTGGGCTCACCCATTCCTATTTTTATTTGCTTCTCCATTCGTCCTGGAGTTCTGTGTCAAGAGGGAACAGGAGAACATGTGCATCTAACCTCTCTTCCCAACTTTGTTTCTTTTGCTCCACAATCTACCCAGTCAGAAAGAATGGAGTATCCCTTCCTCCTTTTCTCCAATACACATTCTCCTTGCTTCATAACTTCTTGCTCTGAGGCAGTAAACCTCAAGTGTGATTTAAAGAAGGAAAGGATATCCTGTCTACACTGTGGAAGGAATTTAATGATTTTGTCCAGGCCTGGCAATGAAAATAGTAATTAGAGCTAAAATAATTTGGAAAATACTTTCTTGACAAAATGTGTCTCTCAAAGTAATTGTTTTCTCTCAACTAAAAACAAATTCAACTTTGGACTTTAAAAGCTACATCTTTTTCTTTTAAAATATCTATTCTAAAAATTCTCCCTAAAAAAATAGAAAACTTGGTGTTCCTATCGTGGCTCAGTGGAAATGAATCTGACTAGGAACCATGAAGTTGTGGGTTTCATCCCTGGCCTTGCTCAGTGGGTTAAGGTTCCGGCATTGCCATGAGCTGTGGTGTAGGTCACAGATGCAGCCCAAATCTGGCGTTGCTGTGGCTGTGGTGTAGGCTGGCTACTGCAGCTCAGATTCAAACCCTAGCCTGGAAACTTCCATATGCTGCAGGTGCAGCCCTAAACAAATAAATAATAAATAAAATAAAAAATAAAAATTCTAACCTCACAGCAGTATCTTCTCAGATCCACCTCCTGGAGTAATGACAATAAAAACAAAAATAAACATGTGGGACCTAATTAAACTTAAAAGCTTCTGCACAGCAAAGGAAACCCTAAACAAAATGAAAAGACAACCCTCAGAATGGGAGAAAATATTTGCAAATAAAGCAAGTGATAAGGGATTAATCTCCAAAATTTATAAACACTGTCTACAGCTCAATATAAAAAAAAACAAACAATCCCATCAAAATATGGGCAGATCTAAACAGACAGTTCTCCAAAGAAGACATACAGATGGCAAAAAAACAAACAAACAAAAAACACATGAAAAGATGTTCAGGGAGTTCCCTTCGTAGCTCAGTGGTTAACAACTCCGACTAAGAACCATGAGGTTGTGGGTTCGATCCCTGGCCTTGCTCAGTGGGTTAAGGATCCGGTGTTGCCGTGAGCTGTGGTGAAGGTTGCAGACGCGGCTCGGATCCCGCGTTGCTGTGGCTGTGGCGAAGGCCGGCAGCTACAGCTCCTGTTAGACCCCTAGCCTGGGAACATCCATATGCCGCGAGTGCGGCTCTACATTAAAAAAAAAAAAAAAGACAAAAAAAAAGATGTTGTGGAGAAAGGGGAACCTTATTACAGTGCTGGTGGGAATGTAAATTGGTGCAAGCACTGTGGAAAACAGTACGGCAATTCCTCAGAAAACTAAAAATAGAATTACCATTTGATCCAGCCATCCCACTCCTGGGCATCTATCCAGAGAAAACCATGACTCAAAAAGATACATAAAGAAGATGTGGTACATATACACAAGGGAATATTACTCAGCCATTAAAAGGAAGAAATAACGGCATTTGCAGCAACATGGATGGACCTAGAAATTATCAGGCTAGGTGAAGTTGGTGAGACAGTGAAACGCCAACATCATATGCTATCACATGTGGAATCTAAAAAAAAGGACACAGTGAACTAGTTTGCAGAACAGATACTGACTCAGAGACTGAAAAATTTATGGTTTCCAAATGAGACAGGTTGGGGGGTGTGGGGATGGCCTGGGGATTTGGGTTGGAAATGCTATAAAATTGGGTTGTAACGATAGTTGTACAACTATAAATGTAATAATATTCATTCAGTTAAAAAAAATTAACTCCAAGACAAATGGATATCTTTAGCATAATAGGTTGTTCATGCACAAAAGTATGCAAAAGAGAAAATCACTTTAACATAATTTTAAAATAAAAAATATGTTATATATATATAATAAAACACCATCCTTGAATTATATATATATACACATACCATCCTTGAATTCCCATAATACTGTGCTTTTTATAGTGTACCTAATTGCATCTTTTGGAAAATGATACTATCTCTTATTTTTCCTAAAGTATGGAAACCACTGGATTTTGTAGTTACCTGTTTTATTCTCCTTTCCTCGCTATCCCTACCCCACATGGAACCTCAACCAGACATTCCTTTGACCTCCTTATATCTGGGCTTCCATGATCAAGTGTGATTTACCCTTTGACATATCACTGTAGCCACAGGGAATTCCAATCAAGAAATTTCCTGGAAATTGAGTGTTCTAATACTAAACATCTTGCTTCTTGAACTCTCAGGATTTTTTCTTCAGTTATGAACTCTCATTTGCTTTATTCTCTTAAAGAAAAAAGTACATTATTAGATTCATAAAATTTATAAGATTTATGTAATTTATGTAATTATAAGTCATTCAAAAAAATCACACACATAAAATGTCCTTAAATAATTATGGTATGAGACAACCATTGCAATATGAATGTGCTTAATTTACACCTTAGGCTATAGGCGAGATTAGTATGAGAAAGAAAAAGGCTGACATTTATAATATCTTTGGGTTCTTTTCTGACTAGAATCTTAAGTAATACTGTGAGATTCTTCCATGTAACTTTTAAGGAGTTCTTTTGTAATGAAATTATATATGACCTATAACCCTTTTGGGTTAAAAAACACATTATGGTTTTTCCTGTTTTCTCATACAACAGTTATATTAAACGCATTCAAATCATACGAAGACCATGGAAATTCAAAGATGCAATGGTATCCCCACTCATATAAGAAAATATTGTATTAACGACCATCAACCTTGTTTCTAACTAGAAGCGCTTGATAACCAGCATAAAAGCTATTTACTGAGTTTATAGCATGTATCATGGGCTTTATTTAAGTCATCACTAGTCCGTACAAGAGCTCTTGGAGGTAAGTATTACTGTCCTCTTTTCAAAGATAAAGAAATCAATGCTCAGAGAGATTAATAAACGAAGTCACACAGATAGTAAGTGGTAGTGCCAAGATTTTAATTTATAAAGATTTGCTTTTTCTAAATAAATCAATACATGCATACATACATACACACTTGGAGTTCCCGTTGTGGCACAGTGGGAACAAATCTGACTAGGAACCATGATCCCAGTCCTCGTCAGTGGGTTAAGGATCCGGCATTGCCGTGAGCTGTGGTGTAGGTCGCAGAGGTGGCTTGGATCCCGCCTTGCTCTGGCTGTGGTGTAGGCCGGCAGCTGTAGCTCCGACTGGACCCCTAGCCTGGGAACCTCCATATGCCATGGGTACGGCCCTAAAAAGAAAAAAAAAAATTGCTTTTTCCTTTGTACTGTGTCCTCTGTTAACTTTAGGAGAGCTATTGGTAGATGTTAATGTCTTCTGTACAAAGGTGTCCTTCGTGTTTCCTTTCCAGAATTTAAGCAAGGGCTGCAAAGAGGTGGTTTCAATGACTTTATCACTCCTACTTCTCTACTTCTCTACATGTTAAAAACTGTCAGATCCCAGGCAGTATATAAGGGGCCTCGCGGACTCTCATCTGGTGAATTCCTGATGGAAATGGCCAATTCATGCCAGCGTTTTCTGAGTGGCAGTTTTTGAAAATTCAAATGACTCTCTTGTCTAAAAAGAGAGAATGCCATAGAAGGATGGGGTTAAGAAGAAAATAGTGTAGAAACCCAAACAGCAAAGAGGAAATACGACTAAGATAAATAGTTTGGGCAGCAGGGGTAACTTGCAAGTTACAATCTTAACTAACCAAGTAGGCTGAAGCTTTAACTGAAAAGAAACCAGTGAAATGATAAGATACAAGCAGCAAAGAATGGAGAACTCAGTTCAAGACATTTAGCTCTGAAAAAAGAAAGTTCTTTGTCAGGGTAATAATAACTGATACCAGAGCATTTGCACAAGGCATAGGAAAGACCATGACTCAGTTATTGAAAAGACACCTCACACACACTCAAGGAGACAAGAAAACAGGATGTGTTACTATGATTCAAACTATTTTACTTTACTTCCTTATTGTGGCATTATAGATCTGGTTTCTTTACTCCCTTAAATAATGTCATAGACCACAAGAATGGAGACGGTGGGTCATACGATGAGGCAGAGATGAAGAGGTGATGAGGTGTGGAGAAGGAGGGCACATTTCCTGAGAGTGTGGTTTTGTGTGTGTTTGTGTGTAGGACAGAACAAGAACACAAGCCTGGAGGGGAAGCAATAATAGTGTGTTTGAATCTTGAAGCATTTTGTTTTATTTTGGTTGAGGAATATTGAGCTACCAACTCTGATCAAAAGGTTTGAAAAAAATTCATTCTATTGGCTCTATTCAGATCTCGTTAGAAAAGGGGGGAGGTTTAGCATTAATCTATCAATGGGACCTAGAACTTCAGTTGCCAGAAAAAAAATGTAGAATGTCTGGTTAAATTTGAAATTAACATAAACACTAAATAATTTTTAGTGTAACTGTTTTATGCAATATTTGACATCCTCCCAAGTCTGCACTGCCCAGGTTTGAAACTCAGCTGAGCCATTTCTTTGTATAGACAGGCAATATGTGAAATATATTTATACTATAAAACAGATTTTTGTTTACTGAAATTCAAATTGAATAGAGTGTCCTATGTGTTTATTTACTAAACAAGGCAACTCTACCTCAAAGTGAATAATTGATACGTGAATATATTCCTCTGAATGTGTATTGTTATGAGCTTGCGTGTGTGTGCGTAGAGAGAGCAGCGAGAAAGATACAACTTAGATGACTCCAGATGGAGTAAGGGTGAGAAAAATTATTTTTTGTTTCTAAAATAGAATTGATTTTTTTCTTGTTATTATAGTAATATTAGTATACATATACATTTTGCAAAAGTTTGAAAATGCATAAGAGTATAAAGAAAAATTTTAAATCCATAATCTCATGACCTGGAGATAATCACTGTTAAACTTTTGAGTCATACCCGAATTGTTCTTTCTCTTCACTCCTCATACTCACAAATATTAAACTGTTAGGAAATTTTAAATATACATAAATGCTACCATTTATTGAGTACTTAACTATATATGCCAGGAAATTTACGAAGTACTTCATGTGGATTAACGCAATATATATGCTATGCTTATACATATGTGTACCTACTGTATAACATATATATAAACATAGTATTTACTATGTATATCTTATGTATGTGTATAGGAAGACTTATTTCCTTCCTCTTTTAGCTGAGAGTGTTTTAGAAGCAAGGAAGACCCAGTATCCACAAGCACACTTAGCTCCCGGATCTTGGTTTCTAATACTTGTTCTCCAGTAAGAGGTACCAGGGCTCAATGGAGAAATGGCTGATTTGGGGACTGGGTCAGGTAATACACAAGATGAGCCTACAGTACCTTGTAGTTCCAAAAAAGGAAGTACTAAAAAAACAAAAAAGCAAAACAAGAAAACAGAGCGCTGTTTTGTCAAACTGGTTTGGGCATAGGAGGCAACTAAAAGTGCTCTGAAAGTAAAATTTGGAACAATTTGCACAACGAATTATTGGATTATAACTCTGAGTACAAAATAAATATTCATGGTTGTATACTGATACAAGTAAATGCTTAAAAAATTGAGCGAGGAGAGACACATCTCTTGTGAAGAAGAATTCTGCATAATTTTGCATATATACACCATTCTTAAGGAAGTGGAACCTAACTCTGCACTCCTTAAGGGCGGACTGCAAGTAGTGACTTCCTTCCAAAGAGCACTATATGGGAAGGGGAGAAGAAAGGGTAACTTTAGGAGTTCCCATCGTGGCTCAGTGGTTAACGAATCTGACTAGGAACCATGAGGTTGCGGGTTTGATCCCTGGCCTCGCTCAGTGGGTTAAGGATCTGGCGTTGCCATGAGCTGTGGTGTAGGTTGCAGACATGGCTCAGATCCCGTGTTTCTGTGGCAGTGGTGTAGGCTGGCTGCTACAGCTCTGATTCGACTCCTAGCCTGGGAACCTCCATATGCCGCAAGTGCAGCTCTAGAAAAGGCAAAAAGACAAAACAAACAAGCAAACAAATAAATAAATACATAAATAAAAGAAAGGGTAACTTAAGAGTGGAGAAACCACACAAACACTACGTCAGCCAGGTGAACAAGGTCAATATCAACAGCAATCAGTCATGTGGATGGCGCATGGTGATATAATGAAATTGGCACTTTATCTCTGTGGTCTTCCTCTCCCAAATCCGTGACCCCAACCTAATCATGAGAAAAACATTAGACAAACTCTAATTGAGACACATTCTACAAAATACCAGACCAGTGTCTGATTTAAACAAGACTTGCTGATTTACTGTTGCCATAATGAACATGAACATTTTCAGTACTTTGTTTCCTTTGATCTTGACAGTGCTGGGAAGCATACAGCTCAAAAGTGTACAATTTGCTGGAAAGCAAACTGAGATCAGGGAAGCTGAGTAAACTTATTAAGCCACGAATATGAGTGAGAGAATTGGGACTGGATTCCAGTTCTTCTTACTTCAAGTAGTTTTCTTTTCATTACCTCACAGTGTCTCACATTTCCCGTGGTACAGGTACTATTTTCTTTTTTCCTAATTAAGGTCAGATGATTTACAGTATTATATGTCCAGGTGTACAACATAGTAATTCACAATTTTTAGCGGTTATACTCCATTTATTGTTATTATAAAATATTAGCTATATTCCCTGTACTGCACAATATATCCTTACGGTTTATTTATTTTGTACACAGTAGTATGTGCCTCTCAATCCCCTCAAACCCCCATCTTGCTCCTCCCCTCTTTCCTCTCCCCACTGGTAACCACTAGTTTGTTCTCTAGATCTGTGAGTCTGTTTCTATATTTCCTAGTTTGTTTTAATTTTTAGATTCCACATATAAATGATATCATATAGTATTTGTCTTTCTCTGTCTGAATTATTTCACTCAGTGTAATATTCTCCAGATCCCTCATGTTGTAACAAATGGCAAGATTTCATTCTTTTTTTATGGCTAACATTTCACTGTATATATATATATATATATATATATATATATATATATATATATATACCACATCTTCTTTATCCATTCATCTGTTGGTGGACATCTAGGTTGCTTCCATGTTTTGGCTGTTGTAAGTAATGTTGTTATGAACACTGGGGTGCATATATGCTCCCAAATTAATTTTTTCTTTTATTTTCTTTTCTTTTGGATATCTACTCAGGAGTGGAATTGCTAGATCATATGATAGTTCTATTTTTAGTTTTTTGGGGAACCTCCATACTGCTTTCTGCAGTGGCTGCACCAGTTTACATTCCCACCAACAGCATAAAAGGGTTCCCTCTTTTTTTTTTTTTTTTTACATTCTCATCGACATTTTGTGGTCTTTTTGGTGATAGCTCTTCTGACAGGTATAAGGTAGATATCTCATTGTAGTTTTGATTTGCATTTCTCTGATGGTTAGTGATACTGAGCATTTTTGTATGTGCCTGTTGGCCATTTGCATGTTCCTTTGGGATACTATTTCCTTTGGTTAACATTCCCTCACTTTAGTCAGTACTGCATAATGGTTGGATATCTTTAATGAACTAAGTTTGAACAGGTAAGAGTTAAGAATCTTATTCCCCTACTTCTTTTATAAGCTTAATTTCCATGAATAGTTTTTTTTTCCTCCTAATGGCTGAAATCCTCTATCATGAACTCACTTCCTTCTGGCTCTGTTGACAACCCAGTTCTGGTTCAACCTTCGGATTCTATACCATAATTTTCTCTGTGGGTTGGTTCTAATAATCCTCCGGATATCCTGGCACCTACCACATTAGTGTAGACCATACAGGAGGGAGTTCAGACTTTGTGGGAGAAAAGTTTTTTGATTTTCTTATGGTGGGGGCCAGGTTTCCATGGTATTCCACCTTCTTGGCCAGCCAGTCCCATTGATATGGCTGCCCCCAGTCCTTCATGGGATTCTCAAGCAAGACGACAGCATGCTGTCTCGCTCTAGACTCTACATCTCTTGCCTCCCACTTGGGCTCTTCCTTTGCCTAGGGGACACACTGGGGGCGCGCTGGCTTGCCCAGTGGACCTGTGAGACCGAAGTGTATACATGGACCAGTGGGCAGTACCACCGACTTGCTTCTGCTCACCAGCACACCCCATACAGTGTGGCAGGTGCTGTCAATGCTATCATCTCTGTCTTGGGATTTAAATTCCCCGTGGCTGCTGGAAGGACCAATTGGTACAACCCAAGAGTGTGTCACCATACAGTGAACTTTGTTCAGAGGCAGATAGGAGAAGGTGGATAAACGCTTCTCTCTCTCTCTCTCTTTGGTCAGACTATTCAGAAACACAATAACTCATAGAGACTTTCAGAAGACACTGCATTAGCTTGACGTAGTGTGCTCTATCCAGACCAGTCATCTGCCTCATTGCATTTGCTTTCCATTCCTTCCTGCTCGCTGGCCTCTTTCCCTCACGCCCTCTTCCCTAGAATTCCAGCCCCCACCCCCACCCCAAAGTAAGAGCTTTAGCCTCAGGCTGTTTTTTAGGGAATCCAGATTAAGATAGTTGTGATTCTGTTGTACCCATATGATTAGCCTTTCTGCCTAGAGTCAAATCCTATTCACTTTATTTTAAAAGATCTGCAGTAGCTTTAAATTCAGAAACAGAATCTTTGTAGACTTACCTGTCATTAATTGAGAGATAAAAGAGCAGCAGAAGAATCATATTTATTGAGTTCCAAGAAAATAGAGGAGATTATCCTACTAGGAGAACCACGAAAAACTTCATATGTTAACAGTTGATTTGGTGGGTGAAAAGGAGTTAAACATGGTGCTATTCAAGTCCATTAGCACTGAAAAAATCTTACTTGATTTGCAAGAGGTGGAGTTTAGGGTTTTTTTAGGGACACATATCAGAAATAACTCTGATGTAGTAATAGGTGAGTATATAGATAACAGGTTATTCCATGTGTAATTATTCATTTGCTTACTATTGTGGTTTATATTAATGCGTACTATTCATTCATGGCCAGATAACCAGAACAAATTTGCTAATGTAAGGTGTCAAACAGTAACAGCCTGACTTGAGAGAAGGAAAGAACACAGCGGGACCACTATTTCCACACTCCTCTGCTGTGACAAGACAGTCATGTGAAGACAATTCTGTCCACTTCTTAGGAGAGGAAGTTCAGTGCTATTAAATACTTTCTTTGCCTTTTAGGGCTGCACCAGTGGCATATGGAGGTTCCCAGACTAGGGGACGAATCAGAGCTGCAGCCGCCGGCCTGCACCACAGCCACAGCAACACGGGATCCTTAACCCGCTGAGCGAGGCCAGGGATCAAACCCGCATCCTGATGGGTACAGGTCGAATTTGTTTCCAATGCACCACAACGGGAACTCCTAAAATACTTTAATGGAGCTAACAGCTTTTGGTCTACAGTTAGTGGTAATCTAATTAATATGTCAGAATAAAGATCAGGGAAACAAACATGACCAGAGAACAAATGATGTGATGTTGATATTAAAAATTTAGATGTCTCCTGACATAATGCTATATATTGAGTACTTTGACCCACATCAGATTTCTCATCAGACATTCAGCATATCCTTTGATGACCTGCTTGCTTAATATATGATCAAAGATGATGTTTCTATTACACCTTTAAGCAGTCTCATGACATGGGGTCATTTTCATATCATGGCAGAGGTTTCAGGAGTTCAAAATGTATTGGTAATGCATGACTAGGCATCCGAGGGACAATGCATATCACCTAATTTTAAATAATATTTTGGAGGTTTAACCTGTCTGAGTTTCGGAAAAGCACTGATTAACGTCTTTTATCATTTAATTACTGAAATGAATAGTTATGTTACCTATTTATATCTCAAAAGTAATGTTCTTTCACATGATTAACTGCAGCCTTTTAGAACAAAGCCTCATTTCCCTCTTATGTCTGCCATAATTAGACCACCTCTTCTGTGGTATCTCATTGATAAGAAATTCTCCTTTCAGGCAAAGAGCTGATGATGACTGTAAAGAGGAAGTAAAGAGTTTTCTGTTGCCATTTTAATTTAAATTATTCACTGAGAAGGCAAAGACGACTTCATGTAACATGATCAATTCATTTTCCTGTAGGATGCATTTGAAACTAGTATTTGGTGGACTTGGTCATTTTATTCAGCAAGTATTTCCTGGAGGGCCACCATGTAGAGCCAGTGTTCTAGGTGCTGGGCAGTGGCAGGAAAGAATTCCAACTTAGGACTGATGATTCTGATGTTCACGCTTTAAATCATGCTGGGACGGAGTTCCCGTCGTGGCTCAGTGGTTAATGAATCCGACTAGGAACCATGAGGTTGCGGGTTCGATCCCTGGCCTTGCTCAGAGGGTTAAGGATCCAGCGTTGCCGTGAGCTGTGGTGTAGGTTGCGGACGCGGCTCGGATCCCGCGTTGCTGTGGCTGTGGCGAAGGCTGGCAGCTGCAGCTCCTGTTAGACCCCTAGCCTGGGAACCTCCACATGCCGCGGGTGCGGCCCAAAAATGACAAAAGGCAAAAAAAAAATCAATCAATCAGTCAATCAATCAATCAATCATGCTGGGACAACTATTCCGTCCTGAAAGGATCTTACTATCTTAGAACACTTTCAGAAAGTACACTTCCCAGTTTGGTCCTGCCTTGCTTTGTCCACTAGTATCTCACATATTTAGTTTATACTTCGCAAATTTGTAGACAAGAACCGCTTCTTGACCAGATTCAGTAACAGTGTTTATGGTTCTGAACATATTTAAATTGGAATGTTCTTGGTGGCCCACCTGCAGTGGAGGCAGCAGCCCCTCCTGCGCACAGGCAGGCTGGACCCTGACCAGCCGGACCAGCAGTGCAGCCTGGCATCGTCTGGCAGGCCAGGCCGAAGCAGGAGGAGGGATGCTGTGCTCGCGGCACCTGGCCGGGCAGGCTTTGCAGTCTGCGCGTCCCTCACAGCAGAGGCCTGCACCGGCCCTCGGAAGCCACCGCCTCCTGGTCAGGAAGTGCAAGGAGAAGTGTTCAGTGCTCTGCCCGCCTGCGCTTCTAGGGGCTTCTGTCTCCGGGGCCCCGTGACGTGAAATGGAGTTTAGAGGCCTAAAAATGGCAGTTATTACAGCTATCTTGCATCTGGGTTTGCTGTGTGTTTATATATTTTCTTCACTGGATCATGTACTTTTTAGAGTAGAATCCATTACTTAATAGATAAATCTTAATTGTCATGGAATTTGATACTGTCCTTTTGCAAGAGTGGATTTTAAAAATAGAACTTAACCTATGCTTCTTCTTAGAACCACTTTTTAAAATTTTTATTGAAGTAAAGTTGATTTATAATGCTGTTTTGCTGCACAGCAAAGTGACCAGGCATACCTGTATATATTCCTTTCATATTCTATTCCATTATGGTTTATCACAAGATATGAATATAGTTCCCTGTGCTATGGAGTAGGACCTTGTTGTTTATCCATCCTGTATGTAATAGTTTGCTTGTGCTAATCCCAGAGTCCCAACCCTTTCCTCTCCCTGGCCAGCCACAAGTCTGTTGTCTTTATCTCCGAGTCTGTTTCTGTTTTGTAGATATGTTCATTTGTATCTTATTTTAGGTTCCACGTATAAGTGATAGCATGTGGTGTTTCTCTTTCTGACTTACTTGACTAGGTATGATAATCTCTAGGTCCATCCATGTTGCTGCAAATGGCATTATTTCAGTCTTTTTATGGCTGAGTAATATTTTATATTCCAATATGTCAGTGCTATCTTCTCTATCCATTCATCTGTTGATGGACATTTAGGTTGTTTCCATGTGTTGACTACTGTAAATAGTGCCG
This sequence comes from Catagonus wagneri, assembly GCA_004024745.2. Lineage (NCBI taxonomy): Eukaryota > Metazoa > Chordata > Mammalia > Artiodactyla > Tayassuidae > Catagonus > Catagonus wagneri. Next base: position 21,594,483 of record PVHT020000886.1, on the reverse strand, counting down.
CTATGAATGCAGGAGTACATGTATCTTTCCAAATTATAGTTTTGTCTGATTATATGCCCAGGGGTGGAATTGCTGGATCATATAGTAAGTCAATTTTTAGTTTTTTGAAGAACCTCTGTACTGTTTTCCATAGTGGTTGCACCAAGTTACATTCCCGCCAGTAGAGTAGGAAGGCTTATTTTTCTCCAAACCCTCTCCAGCATTTGTTATTTGTAGAGGTCTTAATGATAGCCATTCTGAGCCGTATGAGGTAGTGCCTCATTGTAGTTCTGATTTGCATTTCTCTAATAATTAGCGATGACGAGCAACTTTTCATGTGCTTATTGGCCATCTGTATGTCTTCTTTGGAGAAATATCTACTTAGGTCTTCTGCCCAGTTTTCTGTTAGATTGATTTTGTTGTTGTTGTTGCTGCTGAGTTGGATGAGCTGTTTGTATATTTTGGAAATTAATCCCTTACTGATTGCATCATTTGCAAGTATTTTTTTCTCAGTCCAAAGGTTATCTTTTTAGTTTTATTTTTTTATGATGTCCTTTGCTGTGCAAAAACATGTAAGTTTGATTACGCCATATGTTTATTTTTGCTTTTGGAGACTGACTTAATAAAGTTTTGGTACATTTATGTTAGAGAATGTTTTTTCTATGTTCTCTTCTATATTGTGGTGTCATATCTTTTATTTAAGTCTTTAAACCATTTTGAGTTTATTTTTGTCTGTAGTTGTGAGGGTATGTTCCAACTCCATTGATTTGTATGTGACTGTCCAATTTTCCCAGCACCGCTTGCTGAAGAAACTGTCTTTTCCCCATTACATATTCTTGCTTCCTTTGCCAAAGATTAATTGACTACATGTGTGTGGGTTTCTTTCTGGGCTCTCTGTTCTGTTCCATCGATCCATATGTCTGTTTTTGTGCCAATACCACAGTGTTTTGATTATCACAGCTTTGTAGTATCGTTCCCAGAACCATTTTTTACCTCACCTAGATGTGATACCACCCTCACTAAACATTGTTTGCCCTTTAGGCAGTTTGCTATCTCCGTACATTTGGTGTCTGTCATAAATTCATAAGAGTATGCACGAATGATCTCAGTTTATATTCCTTATTTACCTGAAGGATTGAAATAAGGATTGAAAGGGAAATTTTTCCTTTGTCTATTCTCTTACCTCCTAGTGGGACTTTATTTTACTCATGCAGGAGAATTATCGAGGAACAGTGCAAGTTTGACTTTTATGGAGTATGTGTGAACCATGATAACTTGGTTTGTATGCCCTCTGCTGGAAGAAATGGTAGAACATAGGTGCTCTCTCTTGGCAAAAGAAAAAATAAGCCCAGCTTTCAGAGGTAAAAATTAAATGCTTATTATCCTTTAAGCAAATATCTGTATGTGTATGTATATCTTATACAAAAAAAATCCTCAAAAATAATGCATTATTTAAACACCAAGCTATTTTGGTAATTTAAAATATAACTCAGCTTGTAAAAATCGGATTAATACAAATTTCAGTAACACATTTTTGAAGAGCAAGAGTGTATGCTATTTATATACATTTGATCTTAAAGAAACATAATTACAGCTTGTTTAGTTCTTTGAGACTCTGCAACCATATGATTTTCCAAGACTGTCTGATGCAAAATTTTCAATCTTGAGAGTTCCTGTTGTGGCTTAGCAGGTTAAGGACCTTTCCGTTATCTCTATGAGGACGTGGGTTCAGTCCCTGGCCTCACTCAGTGGGTTAATGATCCAGCATTGCCACAAGCTGCAGATGCGGCTCAGATCTGGTATTTCTGAGGCCGTGATGTAGGCCTTAGCTGAAGCTCCAATTCAGCCCCTAGCCCGGGAACTTCCATAGACTCAGGTGCAGCCTTTAAAAAAAGAAAAATTCAGTCCTATCAGATTTTATATCAAGCCACAGATCCCAATTTAAGGTGAGGGAAAATACGTTCACCGTGGTAATGACTACCTAATCTCAGTATCAGACTTATGAATTATAGAACAGTTATTTAAATTGGCATTTTTAACGAAGCTTAAGTTTTTCCTTTGATTATAAAGTGAGTAACTGTTTTCATTATGGAAAATATAAATATCACCAGAATTAGCTGCTGAAATCATCCTGCATTTCCTTTTAGTCTTTTGTATTCATATTTTACACAATAGAGACAAATTACACAGCAGTTTTGTATAACTTTTTTCTCCTAGAATTAAGATATAAATTTGTGTAATTCTAGTCTTCTCTTTACATAGTATCTGTTTTCTTTTTCCCTTTTATCTACTTAAAGAAAAAGATTTGTTCTTCAATACCAGACTGAGATTTTGTTCTTTGTACTGTAAAGAATCTCTTGCTTATTATCTGAGCCCTTCACCTCTACTTCTGCTCTTTTCTGGGCTGAAACTGCAGTGCAAATCTTCGGTGAGTCATCATTCTGGTTGATTGTAACAGAGTCCTTAACTCTGTACTCTTATTAATGACCTCTTCCTGGCACTAGGAGAAACTTGTGCTAGGGGCCTGTTTTGAGAAACTAGGTTAGGCCGGAGAAATGGGTGGCTCTGCACGCCGCCAAGTGCTTTTTCACATTTCTCAGCCCCGTCAAGTGAGGAGGAGCGATGCGAAGGGTTATGGCTAATGGTCTGGGAGCGCTAGTGCATGTATGTCCAGTTCTGTTAGTGGAGCTGTTGGCGGCGTTCTCCTCCTTTGCCAGAGATTTTGGAGGCCACATGTTTCACATGGCAAAACCAGAAGACAGAAGCAGCCTGGGCTGCTGATCTTGCCGCCTTGGAGGGTCATCCTATTGGTAATAGTCCACGGGGGAGAAGTAAATTCTGTTGTGTTAAACTCTGGAGATTTAGGGGTGCGTTAGCACGGTGTAATCTCGCCTGTCCTGACTAATGCGTGACGCTCCAGTCAGTCACAGGGTTTGAGAGTGTGTTTTCTGTTTTTGGATGCCATTTCCAAGCACCTCCACCCCTTTGCCAAGAAATCGCTTCCTGGATTCCTCTTGCTCATCTTATAGGACTTATCTCAGGGCACTTCTGAGAAATCTTTGATTTCCCTCAGCCTCTGTTCTGGGTTAGATGCCTCTTCTACACGCTCCTGTCATAAATGAGAGCATGGATTAGTGATTCTTGGTTATTTGTGGGTTGATAAGGTTGTTTTGGATATCAGTTATGTACACTTTCCTTTAGAACAGTTAGCATAGATCAGTGTTTTTGAAAGCGTGGTCTGCTGGTCTCATTTCAAGAGATTTGTGAAGTGAAGTCAACGGTGTAAAAACAATGACAGCTAAAACTGCTGGCACCTTAGCAAATGAAGGTAGTGGGATCAGACTATACCAGGAGTCATTGTATCTTGTATATTTCACTGCTGCACCTTCACAAAGGAAAAAAATATCAAGTTTCATCAAGAATGCCCTGAATGAAACATTAAAGATTACAAATTATATAAAATCTTGACACTGAGTACCTGTCTTTGTAATATTCTGAATGACAAAATGAGAAGTACAGGTAAGCACTCGTGCTGCATACTGAATTAAAATGATTACCTTGAATAAAAATGCGCACACAGCTGTACGGTTTGCAAGCTGAACTCACCACTTTTGACATGGAACAACATTTTATTTGAGAAGAATAACTGAAAATGATGGTTATTTAGAATCACATTTGGCAGATATTCTCTTGAAGATGAATAAAGTACACCCATCACAAGGAAAACAACTGATGTTTATTGCTAATGATAAAATTTAAGATTTATTGTGAAAAATTGGAATTCTAGTACATTTATATGTGCCTCTGTGAACTTGATAGCCCTCAGATAATTAAAGACTTATAATGAGATCAGTTCTGATATTGATGATTATGATTTTTTTGGTATTACAGAATGAAAAGAGTCTATATTTAGAATATCTGAATGACTCAAAATGACCAGAAAATGCTGAAACAAAGTCATGTTTTGATAAAATATTCATTCAGAATGCCAAGATGTTCTATTGGATTTTAATGTAACAGCACAGAAATGTCACCGATAGGATTAAATTCCATATGAGAAGAAAGTACCATTTTCAAAGGAGAATATCTAGAGATATTACTGTTAGCTTACTTCTCCCTTTTTCAACTGCATACCTGTGTAAATGGCAGATTTTCCTCGCATGTTTTAACCAAAACAACAGAATGAAAAGGGCAGATATGAGAATCCAACTATCTTCTGTTAAGCTATATGTTAAAGACATTTGCAAAACCATAAGCAATGCGATATTTTTCAGTTTATCTTGGAAAATATAACTAGTTTTAAAACAAAAATTTTGGTATGTTAACGTGATGATTTTATTATTATTATTTTAAATGCATTAAATGTTTTAAATATTTTTCTTTCTTTCTTTTTTTTTTGTCTTTTTGCCTTTATGTAGAGCCGCACCCGCGGCATATGGAGGTTCCCAGGCTAGGAGTCTAACAGGAGCTGTAGCTGCCGGCCTTCGCCACAGCCACAGCAATGCGGGATCCGAGCCGCGTCTGCAACCTACACCACAGCTCACGGCAACGCCGGATCCTTAACCCACTGAGCAAGGCCAGGGATCGAACCCGCAACCTCACGGTTCTTAGTCGGATTCGTTAACCACTGAGCCACGAAGGGAACTCCTAAATATTTTTCAGTTTTAACTTTAAATATGATAACTGTCAGTAGATATAGCCTATGTAAATAAAAGCCCATTGGGGTTCTTAATAATTCTGAAGAATGTAAATGGATCCTAAGAGCCCAAAGTTTGAGAACCACTGCTATAAACAATTTAGGATCAAGGATATGGACCTGTCAGAGCTAGCGCAGTAGGCGGACTATGAGTGCAGAGAAGGGATTTATTGTAGAGCTGAACACCCTCAAGCCCCACAGGCTTCCTGCAACTCATTTATAATAAGTTGTTCAATCTCTGTTCATAATAAAGGCTGTCTCCAGAGAAAGTAGCAAAATTCTCAGTATTCTAGGTCCCCGGGTACAGGAGCGAGGACGTGAGAGTAGCCTGACTGAGCTTCCCTAAACCCACTTGCTGTGCCAGGCCATTGCTGCCCTTGCTCTTAGGCTGATATCCACCCCGGACACTGTCAAGAGTGATGGAAGGGCTCTCTCCACATGTTTGCCAATAGCAGAAAACAAGCAGATTTTTAGTAGACAGGAAATACGAAGAGGCTACTCAGTGTTATAATATGGCAATATCTTTTTGAAACTGTGAGGGTAACAGACCAAGCAAGTTTATTTATAACAGAAATTGGATAGCCTCAGGAAATAGCTACTACTACTCATTTAGGAGAGTTAGGAAAAGAAAAGCAAGAAAAAAGAGAAAGGAAGGAAGGAAAGAAAGAAAGGGCGAGCCCAATAGAACTTGGGCAAGAACTCATCTTCAGCCCTCACCAGCACTCTCTTCTGAGGACACTGAAGCCTGAAGTCCTCTTATTTCCCAGAAGAGTGGTCTTTCCTAAGAGCAACATGTGCCACAAATTCAAATTTTTTATTCTTGCTTTTTGTTTTTGACAGGATCTAACACTTTTTTGAAAAAATGAGTGAACCAAAATGTCCACTATTTGGAAGCAAAGTCTCAAAGGATATCATAGAATCATAAAAGAGCAAACTAACAAATCCAGCAAACATACTAGCCGACCCAAAGAGGCCTGTGGATAATCTTGTGACTGAGGATGAATGATTACAGAAAGAAAAATAGACAACTAAAACCTGAAAAAAAAAAAAAAAGGTCTACTAAAAAGTAACTGGACCTAGATACTGGTTTTATAGGAAAATCAGTTACAGAACCTACCACCCCACTGAGGACACTGTCAAAGGAACTCTAATGGGAGTTCCCGTCGTGGCTCAGTGGTTAACAAATCCAACTAGAAACCATGAGATGGCAGGTTCAATCCCTGGCCTTGCTCAGTGGGTTAAGGATCCGGCATTGCCGTGAGCTATGGTGTAGGTTGCAGACACGGCTCGGATCCTGTGTTGCTGTGGCTGTGGTGTAGACTGGCAGCTGCAGCTCCTGTTAGACCCCTAGCCTGGGAACCTCCATATGCCGTAGGTGCGGCCCAAATAAGGCAAAGAGACAAAAGAAAAAAAAAGGTCTAATGAATAAAACAAGACCAAGGAAGGAGAGAGAAGCAAATATAAATGGTTAAGACAGATCCAAAAGAGAAAATCACCACAATAATCCAGTACAGGAGAAGAATCCTTCCCAGAACTTAGAAAAAGTGTGTGGCAATTATTGGCTGGATATCAAGTTTCCAGACTTGGCAGACACACAGTTCTCTGAGGTTTGGTTTCTTCTGACTCAAACTGAAGGGATACCTGGAATAACCCTTTCAAGTCATCATTGTTTTCTTTAACCTCAGATTTTTAAAGTATAAAATTTTAATATGTGTAATACCTAATATGCATTGTCGTAAATGTTCAAAACACTTACATTTAAAACTTCCTTTTTATTATGCATTAACTGCATGCATATTATGCACACTTAATTAATTTATATGAAGTATTTAAGATCACTATGTTTCTAATCAAAAGTACCTGTGCCAAATTTTGCACTATTCTTAGCATAATGATATCAAGACCATCAGGAAGTGAATTTTAACTATCTTTTCATGGATAAAGGAACTAAATTAGTAGTTCTTTTTCTAAAATTACCAATTTATATAATTAAGCAGAATATATTTTAAATTGTAACTTTTTGCTTATGGTATATATAAATCATCATTTTAAAAAATCTGCAGAATTTTCCATTTTTTTGAATAGTGTGTAAGTAGAAATGATGCTAATTGACAGTCCTTGGTTTTTTTAAATAGTCAATAAAATTTTATATATACAAACAACTGCATCTGCATTGTTACTTCTCACTACAAATTTTGACATTAAGAAACTTATATTCAATAAAATAGGGGCTTAATTAATACAAATAATATGTACTTGAATGTTGAAATGAATGATCAATTAGGCTCCATAAAGCTCTTTTCATTTTGCATTAAAAAAAGAGGTGCACAAACATTTATTTGGAATAAATTGATTTTTTTAATAAAACAATGAAGTTTACCATTCCACATTTATGAAATTTCATCATTAACAGATGGGAGTAGAAAAGATTCTAAGTCCAAGATAGAGTTCTGGTAAAAATTTATGTCTAATGGTTCAGCTCTTATGGACACTGCATCTGAAAACTCAGAAACAGAATTAGAGAACTGATAAAAATCTTAGTGATCACTAGTATCACTCTTCCCCACCTCTGATTCTGTCTCCACCTCAAAAGCCAAGTCTTTGAATCCCTCCTGCCCCTCTAGATGAGTGGGGCCCTAGTCTCTACTTAAATCCTTTTTTAACCCTCTTGGAAGAAGGTCGATTTATTGCTTTTGTTATTCTTCCCCTTTCGAAGACTGCTCACAGGGAACAGTTGTCAGAGGCTCCCCGTGTAAAAAGGCACACAAAAAGGTGACTGGTTAACCTCTGTGGTCAAAGTCGCTTCCTTATGATGAACTTTTCTGATGGCAGAATGATATACAGTGGACATCATTCCGAGTCTTTGAATGAGACTGTTAACCTCTTTGTGTCTCAGTTTCCTGACCTGTAAAGTTAGGATAATCGTGGTGTATTTTGTAGGTTGTATGGATTAGTTTAAACAATGCCTGTAAAGTTATTAGAATTGTGCCTGACACATAGTAAGGACTCAAGAAATGTTAAGCTTTGTTGTTTCATTTATGATGATAATGATGATATTACAATCTTTATGGTAATTATGACCAAATGGGTTAAATAATCAAGGCAGTTAATAACTAGAGTTTAACATGCTTAGACTTCTCTAGAAGTTGTTGGTCTTTGAACATTTTAGGAAACTGAGATTATATATGATAGAAAGAATTTAAAAAACACTTTTTTATTACTCAGTGAATTTTATTACGTTTATAGTTGTACAGCTATCATCACAACCCAATTTTAGAGCATTTCCATCCCAAACCCTCAGCCCTTCCTCCCATCCACTAACCTGTCTCCTTTGAAAACCATTGTTTTTCAGTCTGTGAGTCAGTATCTGTTCTGAAAACTAGTTTATTGTGTGGTTTTTTTTTAGATTCCACATGTAAGTGATAGCATATGATGCTGGTGTCTCGCTGTCTGACCAACTTCATTTAGCATGATAATTTTTAGATTCACCCATGTTGTTGCAAATGACATTATTTCTTTCCTTTTAATGGCTGAGTAGTATTCCATTGTATATATGTACCACATCTTCTTTATCCACTCCTCTGTCGACAGAGGAGTGGTTGTTTCCATTTCTTGGCTACTGTATATCGTGCTGCAGTGAACTTTGGAGTACATGTGTCTTTTTTTTTCTTTTTGCATTATAGCTGGTTTACAGATTTCTGTCAGATTTTCCAACTGAATAGCAAGGAGCTACATGTGTCTTTTTGAGTCATGGCTTTCTCTGGATAGATGCCCGGGAGTGGGATTTAAAGTAACTATTTAAAAGCCAATTTGTTAAATGTAGGATGACTGTATTATATGGGGTTGTACATGATAGATTCTAATTCTAGAAATTTAATAGATAGAAAATAATTCTCAGTAGATAGAGTAAAATTCGTATTTTCTGGGAGGGGAAAATTCCGTAGGTAAAAGATTTTTCTCTTCCATATATAATCTAGATCATCGAAAATTATATAAAATTTAAATCCTCTGTATAAGGACTCTTGTGAAGACTCTAAGCTACATTTTCAATAAATACTGATAAAAATTTCTACTCTTGAAAACTGAACTCAACTTGTGAAGACTATATGATTCATAAAACAAGATGCTATGCTCACTTCTACAAACTATGAGACCAAGAATATAACCAGTCATTATAAATGTTACACTATTCCTAACATAATGATCATATCAAGACGATTAGGAAATGAACTTGAAATGATCGTTTTGTTAGAGCGGGCAGTTAGCTAGATATGAGCAGAGAAAGGAAGCCACACATCTTGTAAACAACAGGGGTCCTTGGGCAAACAAATAAAAGCAGGAACCTCTGGGATGACAGGAAGGCCGTGTATCTTGAGCTGAGTGGGGTCCTAGAGTCCAACAAAGAAAGGTGGGAAAAGGCAGGAGTCTATGGTGTCCAAATGTAACCTTTTGCTTATTATGCCCTCATTACAATAGAATTAGCCTTGCAAATAAGTACCATCATGCTTGACACTTCCGATCCAGACCAGATCAGGACAAAAACACCCTCCCCTGGGGAAGGTGGCGCTGTGACCGGGAAGTATGACCCCGAACCCCTCCCTCCTCAAAGAATACTCCGCGCTGTCATTTCACAGCTGTACAATCCGCCTGCCGGAGGCCTCGGGCAGCGGCGCGCCGGAGCCCTCCTGGTCCCCCTCCTCCAGGTGCGCCCTCTCTTGGGAGATCCTCGCTTTGCTTTGTTGCCTCCGTGTCCCACCTCTGAGTTCCTTCTGTGATGAGATGAGAACTGACTCTCTGGTAATGATTTTATGGATAAAAGAGCCAAATAGTAGTTTTTTTTTCTAAAATTGCTAGTTTACATAATTAAATAGACTATAACAGAAGTACATTCACAACAGCCAGCTGGAGGCACAGGGTGTGGCTCTGTCTCCTGTTGGGACGGAACTGCGCCGTGCCAGCCTCCAGACACCCTCAGCTCCCTCCTGGCCTCCAGATGCAGCTTCTGGAACCATCTTTTCAGCCATGCCATCGTCTGTTTCTGAGACCTGCTGACACCAGTTCGTGTGCGTGGTGAGCACCTCGCCAGCAGGGAACCACGAGCCCCTAGATCAGGCAGACTTACTGCCCCACGATGGAGGCCACCGCGGGCGCCTGCGCCGCCGCTCCTGCGGGCTCGCTCCCCTTCCGTCCCTCTGGGGCTCCGTTCCCACGGAAGGACAACCGCGTGGCTTCCTCTGCTCCTGAACCCAGGAGCAGCGCACAGTGCCCCTGTATTTCACGTAGATGCAAAACCTGTGCTGTGACTAAGCCCTTTTCTGGGAAGTCCAGAAACCATCCCCAGATCCGCCTGCCATGCAAACTGGCTTGGCCTGGGAGATGAGGCACAGACGGTTCTGCCTGCCACCTCTGTGGCTTCCTGGAGAGCCACTCCCTGGACCCAGCGCCGAAACTCATTCAGAAGATGGACGGCCACCTGACCAAAGACCACGGGCTCTCAGGCCCCAACCCCGACGAGGCCGGGCAGGCCTCATCCTCAGGTGTGACTGGAGCAGCCTCGAGGGACCCGCCCACTGCTTCCTCCGCACTGGCAGAGCCACTCCCTCACCCTTGAGGGGGCTTCCTAACCACCCTGGAGCCCGCTCCCAAGCTGTGACCAAGCGGAAGAAACAACAGCAAAAGAAAAGAGCAAAAGCCATTTGCGAAAGACCCGAGGAAAAAAAGAAGAAGAAAGGAAATTGTCATATTCAACGAAGCTAGCTTACTTTTAAATTTGTTTTAAACTGAAATACATTTTCATGGTTCATAGCTGTTTTTTAATATTTGTCACAAATAAAGAATGTCTACAGAAATCTGTATCAACACTGCAGAATTAGCGGGGCTGGTCTCTGTAAATAAAAAAGGCGTTGTTTTGTCTTGTTTTGCTGACAGCGAAATTCTTTCACAGTGATTGCAAGAGTTATCAAGACCCTGCTATGAGTAGGAGACTCTCAAGTCGGTGCCTAAATTCAGCCCAGATTTAGTTCCCGGCTCTCGCCTCGCCACGAAGGCCGGGAAACGCAGGCAGGTACAGCGTGTTCCAGCCCAGCCCTCAGAACACGCGGCCCTAGTCTGTGCTGCCCGCTGCCTCGCAACCAACAAGGACATGCTTTCCGGGTTCCAGAAAGTCCGAATGGCCAGAAGCCAAGGGCTTCATGCTGTGCTGAGATGACCATGGCGTGGGTTCATGAGGCAGAAAACAAACAGTACATATTTGATGGGAACACTTTCTTTGTCTTTTTCTCCACCAAACATGAGACTTCTTGTTCTGCCTTAGCGTCAGCTGAAAATCAAGGCTCATAAATATTCCCGCATGAACAGAATTCTCTCAAAACAGCCGTTGTACACACCGATTTAAAACGAATACTAAACAAGGCTTAGGAGTAACAGGCCACAGTGACGGGGCAGTGGCTACAAGGAGCTCTTCTCTTAGACGCCGGTCTTGGAGGCGATCCAGTGGCGGTAGGCGGTCACCCGCACGTACACGCCTGGCTTATTGATTTCACCACACTTTTCTCCCCAGCTCACTATTCCAACAAGGTACCAAATATTTCGAGAATTGGGATGAACTAGTGGTCCTCCAGAGTCACCCTAAATAAAAGAATATTTATCATTATAAGAATTTGCTTCCAGGGGTTCCCGCCATGACTCATTGGTTAATGAGCCTGACTAGTATCCATTGAGGACGCACGTTTGATCCCTGGCCCCGCTCAGTGATCCTGCGTTGCTGTGGCTGTGGTGTAGGCCAGCATCTGTAACTCTGATTCGACCCCTAGCCTGGGAACCTCCATATGCTGCAGGTGCGGCCCTTAAAAAAAAAAAACCTACAGATACTGTACTTATGCACAGTGGTAAGCCCCGTGAAGCTTGTGATCCATGCTTTATGAAGTCCATAGGGACGTGTGTGACTGGAATCCCTCCATCATCCTTAGCCTCAGCTGTGACTGACCAGACTGTATTCTCTGAGCTCTTTGGAATTACCTGGAACCCTGAAGGCGTGAACTCGTGAATTCTACGAAAAAGCTTTGGAAGACATATATTATGGATCTACTTGGAGTATCAGGCTTCATATCTGTGAAAAATAATGAAACCATAGCCAGGAGGTGGCTAAGAAAGTAAAAGAAGTAGGTCAGATGTAATTTAAACACTTCTGAGACTGAGACTTCATCGAAATATGGCTCAGAGTGTGGACTGTGCTGCTGGCTTAACTTGGTTTAATGCACGCTCCCCCACGTACTAGCTGGGTGACTTTCTGCAAATGACTTTACTTCCTCTGTCTCGCGTCCCTCATCTCTAGAATAATAGCGGTGATTGCACCTACACTCACGAGGTTGTGGTGAGGATTAAATGGATTAAAATTTGTACAGGACCTCCGTCAGTGCTTGACTCAGAGTCCGACACGTGTTTATTCAGCACTTACGAACATGTACATGGGGTTTACTTCATTTAGGAACATGTACAGTGGGGTCACCTCAGTGCCAGAGCCGCGACGGAGTTTGACAGAACCGTAAAAGAGTGAACTAACTGGAACATAGAATTATTTCCATATTCATGGCTTATATAAAATAATAGCAGTAACTTATAGACTAAATGGTCGATAGGTAGTGTGTCCAGACTTACCTGGCAGGCATCGATACTTCCTTCTAGGTACCCGGCACACAGCATTGTGTCTTTGACCATACCACCATATGCTTCTTCAGCATTGCAGGTGTTTGTATCGATAATCTTCACAGGTGCTTTCTGAAGTAGCAGTGGGTATTCACCTAACGGAAGAGAACATTATCAGCGAGAGAACTGCTCGGTGACAGAGCAGGACGGAAAATTTGTTCTGTCCTTTGTGCATAAGATGGAATTTGACTCTCGCCTATTCTTAGACTGAAAAAGCCTGCCCAGTTCCGTCACTCAAACCAAACAAAAAGAACTGCTCAAAGAATAATCTGAAACATCTCTCTAATGCTGCCTTTCTATGTCCTTATCTCTATTCTTACATCTTTGAACCAGAACCTTCTCAATTAGGTTCTCCAGGTTAAGAAATTTCTATAACCAAGTTGATCTCCTCGGAATATTTCACACGAAAGCAGTTTGCCAAGTCCTAACTTCGTATGCACCATTCCCTAGGTGGTTTCCTGGGAGTACTGGGAACCTGGAGGTAAACAGTGCCTTTCATTCTGTACCTAGATCGCTAATTTTTCTTGTTGCTTCTGTACCTTATATGTTAAGTTTTCACTCGCCTTACCATCGTATGCGAGCCTTCCCCATCCTGTAACGACCACTCCTTCACCTGGTGGAAAAATCTGTGTGGCTTCAGGAAGACAAACTGGATGCACATCATTCTTAAATAAAACTTTTTCAGTAAGCATTATAACTGCAATATCGTCGTGATGTTCACCCCTGATGTAGTCTTCATGAATAATAATTCGTTGAATATAATGTTGCATGTAGGGGGGGCTTACTTTGGTGCCAAAGCTGACAGTATAGTTTCTTGGATCTTTTGTCCTAAAGAAATATAAATCACGTATTTTGTATTTATTTTAGAGTAATGGAATAGAGCTTGCATCTATTATGGTGTTTTTATGACATAAATGATAATATTTCCTTGATTCTCCAGTAGTGAGAAAATTTGATATATATATATATATATATATATTTGGTCTTTTTGTCTTTTTAAGGCCGCACCTGTGGCATGTGGAGGTTCCCAGGCTAGGGGTCCATTCAGAACTGTAGCTGCCGGCCTTCGCCACAGCAACAGCAACAGGGATCCGAGCCATGTCTGTGACCTACACCACAGCTCATGGCAACGCCGGATCTTTAACCAACTGAGCGAGGCCAGGGATTGAACCCGTGTCATAACGGATGCTAGTTGGGTTTGCTAACCGCTGAGCCACAACGGGAACTCCTCATATTTTAATTCATTTTAATTCTCTTTAAAAATCTTGAGTCCCTCCTAGATAAGGCAGTTAGGATGTAGGCATAAAAAGAAATAATCCATGTCATCAGGAAATTTAAATCTAATGAAATATGGGTATAAACAGAGGCAATTAGAAATGCTTAAATGGTTGTGTGTATAATTAGTGGGACCACAAAACAAGAGGATTTAAATCTGCATACTCTAAGGAGGGAAGGTTTCTTAGGAAAAGCAGCATTTCTGATGAGGCTCTCAGGGTGAGTCATATTTGCCTAAAAGACAAGGAGAGGAAGTCGGGCAGGTGCCGAGAGGGAAGGCAGTATGAAACAGGATGAAGTGTCTTAGCAAATACCGGTCATTTGGGATGTCTGGAAGTATAAAGTTATGAGGGATGAAATCACGTGAGAATCAAATATTAAGAATGACTTTTCCGGGAGTTCCCATTGTGGCTCAGCAATAGCAAACACGACTTATATCCATGAGGACATGGGTTTGATCCCTGGCCTTGCTTGGTGGGTGAAGGATCCAGTGTTGCTGTGAGCTGTGGTGTGGGTCGCAGATGCCACTCAGATCCAGTGTTGCTGTGTCTGTGGGGTAGGCCGGCAGCTGCAGCTCTGATTTGACCCCTAGCCTGGGAACTTCCTTGTGCTTCAGGTGCAGCCCTTAAAAAAAGACTTTTCCCATCCTTACTGATAAGATAGGAAAGCCCCAGATTGTCTTATCATGTAATTTCTCTTTCAAACCGGACACTTGGGAGCGAAAGGGAATGCTGCTGCTGATCACACTGGAACTCTAGTCTCCCCAGCCTTGGGCCACGTGAGGGACTTACTTCTGAAAGCAGTGAGCTGCAGTCACCAGGTATCTCTCGCTGATTAAAGATGCCCCACAGTAGTGTCGGCCGTTCTTTTTGAGACTCGCTTGCCAGGGCCACTCTCCTTCCTGCGCGGTGGAGCCCCCCTTGATTCTGTCATATGTGGCTGACATCCTTGGCCGCCTCCCACAGCCTGTCAGAAAGAGTCAATTTTATTCCATGGAGAATAGGAAGACACCGTTTTGTTTGATCACAGAGCCAAGAGTGAGCTGAGTTATTCTTGTGTGGTTCTGTCTGGCAATATGTCTCACTGAAAGGAACAGAATGTAACCTGCACAGGACTGGCTAGCAGCTGCCACACTCAGAGAACACGAAAGCATTCAAGGCAGATAAAGTCACAGTTAAGTTCTCGGGCTCAGCAACCAGACTCCTGGGTTTGATTTCTGGTCCCATCACTTACAAGCTGAATTAATTTGGAAATTATTTCACTTCTTTGTGTTCAGTTTTCCCATCTCTAAAATGAGGTAATAACAATACCTATCTGGGATTATTGTGAGGATTAAATGAGTTATCCGTAAAGCAATTAGAACTGTGCCTGTCCAAGAGTAATAAATCTTGACCAACATGTTTTTAGATCATCACATACATTTAAGTATCTGAACTTACGGTTGTTGATAATTCTTTCAGCATGAACCTTACTGATTTCTGAAATAGAAGAAAAAGCCCATAGTAAATTTAATGCCTGGCATTCAAAATTATTCCTCTCTGGACCTATCATTTTGTTTCATTGGCTCCACCCTGGAAGTATGGATGGTAGGTCCTGTGAGAAATATTTTTTTTATTTAATGAATTTTATTTCAATTATAGGTGTACAAAAATCATCACAAGTCAATTTGATAGCCATTGTGTCCCAAATCCTCAGTGCATTTTATCTCAGGATAAAATGTCAATAGAAAGGAGATAATACTGGTTTATTTGAATTGTTCTTTTACTACGTATGAATGTATAATATGGAAAATACCATCTTCATAGTTCCACGTAAGAAAAATTTTATTAAATTGGAATTGTATTGCATATCATCTAAAGTGGTAAATTGATAGTATCTTTGCTTCAAAGAAGAGGAAAACCCAGCGGTAAACCTGATTCCTGTTATTACACAAAAATAACTTAAAAATTGACTGTCTTATAATGGCAGATTCTATTACATTTTTGAAAATTATAAGAGATCATGAGAAGAATGCCAAAATATATCATTACTTTTAAGGATTCTTTAAAATCTTACTCTTTGGTTTATAATAAGAAGTAGATTTTTTCCCCCAGAACCAGTTTTAAGGTGTGGCATTACTATGATTTAAATGTATTTTTAGGAGTTCCCGTCGTGGCGCAGTGGTTAACGAATCCGACTAGGAACCATGAGGTTGCGGGTTCGGTCCCTGGCC
>PVHT020000886.1:21516219-21578517 GCA_004024745.2 Catagonus wagneri | reverse complement strand
TCCGTAGTCAAGGATCCTGTGCGGTTCCTCAGCATTTGCTGTAAGATACTTTCGATTCTTCTTCTTGTGTCTTCCTTCATTGATCTAGGAGCCTTGAATACCAGCCATATGTGTGCTGTCACACTGTTGTCCTTAGGCCTAGAAGCATGATAAAGGTTTGATGAAGAAAATACTATTTTTGTCTTTATCCCCTGGTCTTTCATATCCTTATTTCTTCTGCACTTCTGTAGGCTTGGGCAGTGCCTTCTCTTTAGGTTAATCACAGGATTGCCCGTCTGCCTACTTTTACTTAGTGACGGTATGCATACAGCTGTTCCGTCTAGAGGACAGTAACTCTACACATCCAAAAAAGAGGAAAGGCCTGGAGTTCCCTTACGGTGCTGCAGGTTAAGGATCCAGCATTGTCACTGCAGCGACTCGGGTCACTGCTGTGATGTGGGTTTAATCCCTGTCCCAGGAACATCCATTTGCTGTGTGTGTAGCAAAAAAAAAAAAAAGGACGGCTCGAGGGACAGGATAGCAATATGACCTAAGAACTAGGTACTTTATTCAGATACTCATCAACCATTTATTGTTCGGCAGCTTCAGTCAAGTGGCTGGGCCGTGTGCATTGGGTGGTGCAAGGGTGACTATAACATGGTTCCCACACAAGAAATTTTGATATTTCTAGGAGAAGTAAGTCGTATATACAAATAACTGTCACAAGTGTGCAAAGTAATACAATATTTACATTATCTGCAAATAGAGAAAAGACAAGTAATATGTTAAAGGATCAGAGAACTTTCATGGAAGAGGTGACAGACACTGGGCCTTAGTTTTTTTTTTGCTTTTTTGCTTTTTGGGGCCACACCCGAAGCACGTGCAAGTTCCCAGGCTAGGCGTCGAATCGAAGCTACACCTGCTGGCCACAGCCACAGCAACAGCAATGCCAGATATGAACCACGTCTGCGACCTATACCACAGCTCACGGCAATGCCAGATCCTTAACCCACTGAGCAAGGCCAGGGATCAAATCCACATCCTCATGGATGCTAGTCATTACCTTCATTTTATGGACAAGGAAAAATTGAGGCTTTGAGAGGCTGCCTAATGCCCTCAGGATTATACAGCTACTAAACCAGGATACAGATTCAGTACAAGTGACTTCCTAACCCAGCCTGTTTATACTATGCATTGTCTCTTTTTACTCAATCAACCAGTGACAACTGTGTCTAGGAGACTGGGTTCAGGTGGAGAAAGATTTTAATTCTGGTCAGTGGGTAAAGAGAAGTTGTTGAAAAACCCCGTGTCTGAGGAAGATTAACCTGATTGTAGTGTTCAGGGCAGATTTGGTTGAGATTGGGAAGGAGATGTGCAACCCAAGAGGCTGGCTAATGGACGTGGAGGAATGGTCAAGCAGCTTTGAGGCTAGTGTCTGAAGTGTCATTATTATGCTTTGGCACTTTCTAGCAGATGATTACCTTCTGGCATATAAATCAATAATCATTTCTAGGTAGCACTCGGCTCAGACAGGTTTGATTAGGGTAGCGAGGTGTGCCAAAATGAAAACCTCTCTCTGTAGCCCCTCCATTATTTCCAGTGGGCGCGCACTTTTTAAGAGATGCCTGAAGTTATATGTGTGGGAAAACTAAGCAAAAGCCTTTGGGTGGTGGCAGTTATCTTTGGGAGATACCTGTTTAGTTTTTAGCCTCTCTTTCCAATACTAAAATCAAGTCCCAAGGTCAGTTCTAGTTGAGATCTTGACCTGTTCTCCGTTTCCAGGTGTCCCCATGAGTTCCAGGAGCAGAGGAAGGACGGTCTTGTCAGGAGGCATTGATGAAGGTAAAGGCAATACTTGTGCTCATTGGAAATGTGCTTATTTGCAAACATTTCCCTGCACATTATCTTCTTTGTTCTTGAGTACAGTTTTATGAGGGAGGCGGTGTAGGTGTTACTCTCAATATTTCACAGACAGAGAAGCGGACTCAAAGTGATATAGTGACTTGCCTAAGACTCTAAGGATAACTAAGTAACAAAGGCTGGGTTCAGGCCATCTAACTCCCATTCTAGGGCCACCCCAGCTAGTCCATGTTGCAGCAAACCCATGTGCAGAGGTCACAGCAGTAACTATCTCACTTCTTACTTGAAACCTAATGGTATGTATGATAGGTTGTTACTTTTCTGTCATTAGTTACTTACACTAGTGTGATGACTTGAGAATTGATATATTGTCTGTAAATGCTAGAACTCTGAAATGCATCAGCCATCTGTTAAAGAGAACATAGAGTCAGACACCAAATTTCCATAACATTTACATTTCAGAGAATTAACAACGAAATAAATATAAGAAAGTAGTAATTTACCTTAGTCTCGAGAACTTTGCTAAGATAGTTATTTTCTGGTGATGTCTCCCTTTCATAGTTTCTATTATATGGAATATTCAGCACGTTAAAGCTACCTGTGTAATAGCAGGTCATGTTTTCTGTGAAGTAAAGAAATGATCCAATAATTATTTAAGTGAAATGTTTTTCAAATTCAGATATAGATTACATAGTAATACCAACCGGTAAATACCGTGTTTATGTTTGATGCTGATAAACCCTGTGAATCTTTCTGGCATGGTTGGTTAGAGATGCTGGGCATGGTGGGAAGTATTCATAAGGCCAGTAATGGAGCTGATATATATCAGGCAAAGATCAGAAAGAAGAATAACATTTTGATAGAGATAGGTGGGGCATATTATGAAAGACATTTTTGTCTAGGATAGTAAGTTATCAGACTACAAATAAAAATAGTTACCATTTATTATCTACTCTGTGAAGATAATTTATAAAAACCATATGAAGTATACCCATTTTTCAAGAGAAACGTGGTCTTCAAAGATACTCAGTAATTTACCTATTATCATTCAGCTATTAAAAAGAGCCAAGAATCAATATTTGATCTATGAAGCCCATATCTAATCCATTACATTTCCTTCCTAAATTTTCATTGATACTAAGCTGTTTGATATGTAATATATCTTAGCCCTAATTTGTGATAGATATTAAGCATCTAGGAATACACTTGACACTATATAGTAGTGCCAGCATATAGGAAGCACTAAATAAATGTTTTGCAGTGTGATTATTGCCTTTGAAGTCTGCCTTGTGGAAGGGACAGGCTTAATATGGATAAAATAATTGCATGGGGTGCTAATAATGATATAACTAAATGTTAAGGTTAATTGTTTAACCACAAGTTCTATATGACTGCAAAGATGGGAGGCACTATAATTAAAATAAAATACGATTTTATCATTATAAATGATGACAATATTTTACAATGAGAAAGATGGAAAAAGAAGTTGGAAATTTGTAAACAAAATGCTGAAAATGTGTTGTTTATAAATAATAATTTGTGAGTGAACATTTTTAAGTAGTTATCTTGTCTGTGCTTCATGGATCATTTACCTTAGAGATCAAGCTTTGCAATTGTAGCGTATTGGGTTTTATTCTAAGAAGCAAAAAATAGACCTTGAAGCTATTCAAATTTATTTTTCATAATTCAGTGTTCACAATGCATCCTTCAGCTCTTTATTTAGATTTCTAAATATTTGTACCTATTATAATAATTAGGCAGCCATGAAGATTTTTCACCATAAACTAATGAATTGGCAGGATATGAACTGTTTTTGGTACAACTGCCTAGAGTACTTTCTCAGAACCAGTGAATAGACTGAATATTGAATGTCCGAGACATTTAACTATTATATTTAGAATGGATAAGCAATGCAGTAGGTCCTTGTACAGCACAGGGAACTGTCTTTTAGGATAGAACACAATGGATGATAGTATGAGAAAAAATGTGTGTGTGTGTGTGTATATATATATATATATACATACATATATATGTATATATATGTATATATATATATTACCATGCTATACAGCAGAAATTGACACAACACTGTAAATTAACTATACTTCAGTAGATTTTTTTTTAAAAGACTAAAAACCATACCCTAGAACAAGGAAATCAAGTCTTGAGTACATGCTTTTTAATTTCATTCCATGCAATGAGCTTAATAAGCCACTGAGATTGCTCACTGTGCTGAGATCACTGTGAATATAGCCATTGTACTCTGTTGGTATTTGATGAGATGAAAATAATCCCTTAGAGATGAAAAATCTGTAAGGCATGCTTGCACCAAGATTAACACCCCATCTCTCTAAGTGGTGCAAACGCAAATATGAATTGAGAGAGACACAGGGCAGAGAGAATTGTCTTACAACTTTTCCATAACTTGATTACTGACACTTAGTTCTGCAAATAAAGCTTAAGATTTGCACACGCGTATGTTTTTCATGGCTTGTGTTTGGGGCTGGGAGCTTGTTTGTTTTTGTACTAAGAATGCTCTGGGTGCAACAGAGTTTAAGAGAACACTTATGTTTAAAGCTGACAGCGTGAAAGCACTTCTGCATTTTCCTCCCTCTAAGCCCAGAAAAAGACCAAAAGATAAGGGTGGAAAGTGTAATTCAAGGAACCCTAAATGGTTGAAACAACCAGATTCCAGGGTCTTCCCCAACTGCTAAGGTTTTTATTTAGAGAAACTGAGACATAGTTAAAAACATGCGCATCAAACTAAAGTATATATGTGCTGAATTTTCCTCCCAACTTGACTGTGGAGAGCTAGCAGTCCAGAATATACCTGTGTGAAACAAAGGAAGATATTTCTACACCTAGGAATTTTGACCAATTCAAGAGAAAATACTCAACTCTACTGGAACTTGGGTTCTCTCAACAAAACAATTGAAACAGAACAGCCTTTAGTTAAAGCCATTGCCAACAGACACCTCTCTCACAGAGCTTCCTGTTAGCTCTTTAATCTTCAGCCTTTAATCTTAGCAGACACTAAACTGAAAGATCAACATATATTGAGAAAAATATCTAATGTGAAATAAATGAAAATGTATTCTTTACCAACCTGCTGCCAGAAAGTGAACCAGGAGACCCACAGTTACCCCCAGAACTGCCAGTACTCCAAACACAATGAGCGCGATCATCCATAGCGGCAGAGACGTGCGGGAGGGCGCGACGGGTCTGCGGGTACAGGGTGTGAGTAAGAGAGACATGTTGGAAAGATCACAGTCATTCCACATCTTTGTGTCTTTCCTCTTGCTCACTCGTAAATCCTCAAAATTTAGTCATAGCAGTAGCAAAGGACAGAAAAACAAGAAAGAAGGGCAGGAGAGAGGAAGGCAGGAAGGAAGTCCAGCCTGGAGCTTACTTGCCTTAAAGCTTTATGCCTGAACCTCTCTGGTTCTGTGCTATGAAATTGTTTTTTGGGAGTATGATGCTGGTGCCGAGTTATCTATACTTAAAATCTAATTCCTTCCCATGACCAATGATGGGTAGCGACAGAGTTAGTACCAATAAGTGAAGACCTTGCCAGGTGGGGATAGAGAGAACGGCAGGAGAAGAAAAGTATCTTAGAAGTTCTTGAGGCCTAAGCTTATCGTAATTTTTTAAACTATGACCATGATCCTGTATTATCTGTTATGGCCTTGTCATGCATAAAGAACACACAAATACGAAGTGTTATATTGGATCAGAGCAGTGTCCACCTCAGCCGGCCATGAGCTCTCAGTGCCACCTTGGCAACTATCTAAAACACAGCTTTCTTCTGAGACTTTTCCCATTCCATCTTATAGGACCAAACCTACAAAAAAGTTCAAATTGATAAAATGTGGTTTTTGGAAATCATTACTTACACTTCTAGTGTTTCTTTTCTTCCTCTTGACCATTCATTAGATGCCCATATATAATAGAAAGATTAACTAGGTTCCCCTCAATTGCACCTGCAAAGTCAACCATGTATCTGGATCCCTCTAAGCTCTCTGGGCAGTCAGATTAATGCCTCCCTCTGAGAAGCTGCTCACTGTGTGAGGGCTTGAACCTTTCCCTGGCAACTAGCATTGCTTAGAAATAACGGCTTAATCCTTGAAATTTTTCAGGCTAGTGCTTCTCAGAAGTGTCAAAATGATGAAACAGAAGGAGGAGGTGCCCTATAAATAAAGAAAATATTATCCACCTAGCATAAAGGTGATGACTATCTTACAGGCAAAACAGAAGAGAGACCAAAACAATCTTCTGTTTCCTCTCCACTTTTTAATATGGGTGATCACTCTTTCCTTTACTGATAGATCAGAGGTGTCACTAATAAGAAAATATCAGGGTTACAAGTAATATATTTTTAATAAAAAAGAAATCATATGACAAAATTTACTTTAGTTCAAGAAAAAAATGTTCTCAGTATATGCTATCAGAATGAGCATGCTCTTCATAATCACATTTTTACATGGATACAAATACTCTGAAAGAATTATGTCTTGAGGGTTCAACTATTGACTTAAGATGTACATTTTAGAGGAATATTTCCATAAGGTATACATTTATATTTCAGTTATTAGAACATTAAATATTTTAGATTAGGTTAATTTTGCTGTATAGCATACATATGAAAAGTCCTTATGAACTTAAAGCCTGTTTTTAAAAGGTTGGCATTAATGATTGGTGTTCAGGTAACATAAGAAGTATCCTAGTTTGTTACTTTAAAAATAAGTAGCACGTGTCTCTGTATAGCACAGGGAACTATATCCAATCACTTGTATTGGAATATCGTGGAAGATAATATGAGAAAAAAGAATGTATGTTTATGTATAACTGGGTCACTTTGCTGTACAGCAGAGATTGACAGAACATTGTAAATCAACTATAATAAAAAATAAGCAGCACATGTCTATACATAGTTATACTATTCTAGTTCATGAGTATTTTACAGATAAAAATCCGTAGGTTTATGTATTATTCTACCAAGGACACCTATGAAGCAATGGTACTGTGAGATTCAAGACAATATTCATGAAAGCACTTTAGAAAGCACAAGATATTAAACAAAAACAAGGGAGTCATAATCAACATTCCCACCAATAACAATGTAACATTTGTGCTATGAGAGAAGAATATTATCTCTCTACTTCCCTCCTTCCACCTTAAAACAGTTACACATTCATATTATTTTTTCATTCACAGGATGTTAAGCTGCATGGCACCATTCTGAAGCAGTCCCCAAATCACTAAATGAAACTACAGATCCCAGACCAAATGCATGTTTGTAGTAGGGTTATCTCCATGCAGGACTTCCAGAATACTGTGCAAAAATTAGAAATTCGCCCCAAACTCAACAGTTTTACTGCAGCTCTTGGTGAAAGTCGTGGTGTGCAAACAGTGTTAATTCTATGTAGGTCAGAATGTAGGCAAGCAAATCCGCACTTACCTGTACATCATGTGCTGATCTAAGGGCTGTTGATTTTAACAGTGATAATGGGGCTTCTGCACCCCTTTTGTCCCGATCAGAGGTTCTCAGGTAAGTGGACTAACCGCAGTGATACTTGGGATTTTAAGGGCTGGGTGCAGTGGCAGCAAGCAATTAAAAGGAAACTTGTCTAACGAGTGTTGATGACAGCTATGGATCCGTGATTTAAAGGAAGAAGTGAAAATTCTCTTTGAGTTGGGTACTTAGAAAAAGACAGTAGACATAACTTGGATTGGTTTCCTGACAGGTCCACCCAAGAAATACCAGCACAGATCGGTGAATCAGTGCCCTGACTCAGATTCTGCCCATCCCTTTCAGGAAACAGGGCTCCTCCCCAGTGAAACCAACTGTACCCCCCCCCCCAGCAGTCTGACAAATGACTTACATAGACATTGTTTTTCTACAGTAATTCTGCCTCAGCGTTGCTCATCTGAAACATGGGTATTCTATAACTTCTCCCTGGGACTCTGGATACTTTTGTAGGATGGCAGTAGGTTATGGGATAAAAATATCTATTCTCTTTTGGTAATTCTTTATAGGAGCTGAAAAAATTAATCTAGTCAAGAGTTGTTTTACCAAGTAAATATGCATTACGTTTTTGTGTGATGGATCATTATTATAAAAACAGAAATCAGGAGGTCATTTAGATATTTTGGGTACAAATATCTGGAGTCTTGGCACCATAGTTCATGCTTCCAACCATACAATTACTCCATTCATTTATTTAATAAGTATTTGTCAGGTACTTCCCGAGGCTGCCATTGTTCCTGGCAGTGGGAATACAGCAATGGACGTGACAAAGGTCTTGCCTTCATGGAACTTACTCATTAATGGGAAAGACAGACAAACACTTAAGAAAATATGCATACTTAATATGAGATGTTTATACATGCTGTAAAGAAAATAAAGCAAAATATTTGGGTGAAAAGTGTGGGAGGGTGCCATCTTTGCTGTGGTCAGGAAAGGCCTCTCCAAGGAGGAGGCTTTCAAGCACAGCCCTGCATGACGGTGTATTAATTGCCATGACACATCTTCCTAAAATGCATATTCGTGACATTTTCCATTTAAAAATCATGAAAACTCTCAATTGCTTTCAGGATGAAATATAAATCTCTCTCATACTCAAGGCCATATAGAATGCCATTTCTTTTTATCTGTATTCTTCCATCATAGCGTGTGTCACAGGCTAGTACACATGGGTTAGGGCATGACCTCTGTCCCAATACCAAGCCCACTTGCAATGAGCTGTTTGGCATAAGTCTGAAATTCAACTTTCTCATAGATAAGCATGGAGGCTGACAAGACTGTACATGTAAGGTGTCCAGTGAGGCCGTGTGTGCCAAGCGCTTGGCAGAATGCCCAGGACGTTGTATTCTCTTAACAGTGACTTTACCTAAAGCCTGACTTTACTTGAGCCATTTCTCCCAGTTCTGTTCCTTGAGTGGCAAGTACTTTCATACCTCTAAATATTTATTCATATTGTTTAATACTCCTAGGATTGCCATTTCTACCATCCGATGTTTATTTGTTCTTCATGGTTCAACCTAATTGCCGCTTCCTTCATAAAGCCTTACCTGTAAAGCATTATCCTCTTTGAGCTTTTTTTCCTGGCCTCTAATATTTACTGTCATTAGCAATTTTGATGGCTGCACACAAATCCACATGTAATAAGATGGCACACACACACACACTTTGTGCCATTCTCTACTATCTTTGAAACATCTTTTGAAAAGATCTATAATAATAATAGATCTATAATAATTCTATAATAATTTCAAAGTAAAAATTTTAAAAGTAAATAAAATAATTACCATCCAAAATATATGTAGACCTCCTAAAAGTTAATAAAATATTTTAAAAATGCCATGTGAAATGTAGCTAGGATTTAAGAGTATTCACTTAAGAAATAGAGATGAACATTAATATATAAATGATGCTTAATAATTATAGATACATACTTAAAACAATCACAGCACTACAAAAATTGAAAGTACTATTTCAGGTTTTGGTAAGCATGTGGAGAAGTGGGCTCTCATGTTTTGGTGGTAGGAGTTAGAATTGAGTCAACAACTTCAGAGGGCACCTTGCCATCATTTATTTAATTATAAAACTGTATCTCCTATAACAAAGCTGTTTCGCTTCTAGGTATATATTTAGATATCTGTGCTGATACACATACTGAAACGGGAATATATAAGGGTGTTTATTACAATGTTTTCTTTTTTTTTTCGATACATAACAGGAGCTCTGTCACTTTAATACAGTTCATCAGCTACATTTTTTAAAATTTAAAGTATAGTTGATTTACAAGGTTTCTTCACCTTCTGTTGTACAGCAAAGTGACCCAGTCATGCACAGTTTCCTGTGCTGTACAGTAGGATGTTTGTTACAATGTTTTCAATAACAAAAGTATGGAAGCAAAATATTAATCCATAGAAGAATGGTTAAACTGTGGTATACCAATATAATGGAATATTATTTGGATGTTAAAAGGAATGAGGCTGTAATAGATATGGTGAGTTGCCTGCTCTCATCCCCCATTCTCAGGTCCTTTTCTGTGCTGCAGAGATTGGAAAGCTAAAAACCACATCTCTAAGAAAGAGTGCCTTGCAGTTAAGATTTTGAATGCGGAATAGATTCTACAGGCACTCATATGAAACTTCAAAGGCAGATGCAAGTCAGATGCCTTTTAAGGCAGAAATGAGGCTGCTTTGGGATTTATGCTGAGGAAAGGTCAGGGGGACGTGCAGTTTCCTACAGCAGCATTCTACGTTCCATTCTCCAGGGTACAGACGGCTAAGAAAAAAAGGTAGAGTAAGCAGAGATCAGACTTGCTTGTAGGTGTCAGAAGGCTACAGAAGAAATATCACTGGTGCTGGTGTCTTTCTGACCCTTGGATCTTAGCTGTTGGATTTAGTAACTCCAGTTGCAGCCTCTTACCCTGGGCATCACTCCTCTAGTCCGCTGTGGATCAGAGCCCTTACAGCCAGCCCTTCTGACAGGTTTTGAAGTACATGATTTCCTACCTCAAATTTCTTTCTGCTTAAAAATACCTTACTACTCTGCACTTTGATATAGTTGTAGATCTGTATAGAAAATTTGAATAAAAATTGAATAAAAATGTGAAATGTAGAATGATATTAAATATACCATTAATAATTAAAAGATACAGTAAATAGTATTTTAAATTTCAGTGAGTGTTAATATATGTACTTAAATTCATGTTTTTATTTATGAAGAGATAAATAAATACTCAAAAAAGATCTGGAAGGATTTCAAAACAATGATTACCCCCAAGGAGAAGGAAAGAGACCTGAACTGAAAATGATCACTAAAGAAACTTTAGTTTGACTGTAATGGGTAATGTGTTAATACATTGTTTATATCATTAAATAACTTAAAATATACTTGTTGAAATAAATGTTTATCTTTGATGTGGATCTGAGTAGAGGTAAAAAGGAGCAATTGGCAATAAAATACAGGTTCTTAGTGAGTTAGGGCCAAATTAATATTGGCTGAAAATAAATTGTATTCGTTGGCTTTGTAGAATTTCCAGGATGAGTTGACGGCTTGATGACAACAAGCACAAAACCCGTGGGAACACAGTGGATTAAGCCTCACAAAGGTGTCAGCTTATTTGTAAAGAATTGTAGGGCTTTTTTCTGAAAAAAACATCAGAAAGACATTCTAGACAAGAACTAATACATTTGAAAGGCCTAGGATAGCATGTTTCAGAAATCTCAAGTAACAGTGTGATTAGAACACAAGTTAAATGCAGAGGCACAATGGGAGGAAGAACAGGGATGCTTGGAGCAGCCAGATCCTCACGGGGCATTTTATTTTATAGTACTATTATTATGATTATGATTATTATTGCTTAGGGCCTCAGGTGCGGCATATGAAGTTCCCAGCCAGAGCAACACGGCATCTGAGCCACATCTGCAACCTAGCCCACAGCTCACAGCCACACTGGATACTTAAACCACTGAGCAGGTTTGATCCCTGGCCCCACAGAGCCCTGGACCACTACAGCATTTAGAGTTGGGAAGATGTAGAATATCTAGCAAAAGAGTCTGAAAAGAAATAGCTGATAACATAGAAAGATTATCCCGAAAGAGTTCTTTATCTAGAGGCCAAGTAAAGAAAATGTTTTAGTAGAGAACAAGCAACAGTACTAAATGCTCTGGATGGGTTAAGTAAGAAGAGGATTGAGAACTGAGCACTGGCGCTGGCAATATGGAACTCACTGATGACCTTGACAAATGTGGCTTTAGAATAAGAGTGTCTGAATCAATACCGTGATTGGAGTGAGTTTAAGAGAAAACAGAAAGACTCAACACCAAAGAAACAAACAAGCCCATCAAAAAATGGGCAAAGGATCTAGGCAGACAGTTCTCCAAAGAAGACGTGCAGATGGCAAATAAACACATGAAAAGATGTTCAACATCGCTCCTCATTAGAGAAATGCAAATCAAAACCACTATGAGGTACCACCTTACACCGGCCAGAATGGCCATCATCAAAAAGTCTACAAACTGGAGAGGGTGTGGAGAAAAAGGATCTCCATTACCCTGTTGGTGGGAATGCAAATTGGTGCAACCACTGTGGAAAACAGTATGGAGATTCCTCAGAAAACTCAAAATAGAATTACCATTTGATCCAGCAGTCCCACTCCTGGGCATCTATCCAGAGGAAACCCTGACTCGAAAAGACACATGTCCTCCAGTGTTCACTGCAGCACTCCATGCAATAGCCAGGACATGGAAACAACATAAATGCCCATCGACAAAGGAGTGGATAGGGAAGATATGGTACATACACACAATGGAACATTACTCAGCCATTAAAAGGAACGAATTACCAACATTTATAGCAACATGGATGGACCTAGAAATTATCATGCGAAGTGAAACCAGTCAGACAATTAGACAGCAACACCCAATGCTACTGCTTACATGTGGGAACTAAAAAGACACAATGAACTTACTTGCAGAATAGACAGTGATGCACACACTTTGGAAAACCTTGGTTTTTCAAATAAGACAATCTGGAGGGTGGGGGGATGCACTGTGGGTTTGGGATACAAAATATAAAATTGACTTGTGATGATTTATGTACACCTATAATTGAAATAAAATCCATTAAGAAAAAAATAAAGTAAAAAAAAGAAAACAGAAAGAAAATAAGTGGAGATAGTACTTTCAACCAATTTTGCAGAGCAATATGCCAGGAACTGTAGGGTTGAAAAAAAAAAATCTTTGTTTTTATCTGGGAAATATCATAGAATTACTGTGTCTGTGGAAATGATCCAGTAGAGAGGGTAAGATTGATCATATGGGAGGGATGGGTGACAGTTAGAGAAACAAAGACCTTGACTCACAAGTAGAGAGTTTGGTCTTAGATCTGTGTTGATTCAACAGTTGATCCAGTGTAACAAAAGGAAAGACAAGTGACCATAATAGCTAATTCCTATCTTGCACTTGCTATGTGTTTTAAGTGCATTACATGTGTTACCTCCTTCAAAACTCCATAGCAACACCATGAAGTAGATATTATTCTTATCCCCGTGTCCCACTAAGGAAACTGAGATGCAGTGGTGTCAGTAACTTCCCCAGTATCACACGTCTAGTAAGTGACAAATCTAGGATTTGAAAACAGGTAGTTTAGCTCCAGAGTTCACTTACCTATGCTGACTTTCAAGAAGCAAGTAGATGAATGTATTTTATGGTAAGCACTAATAGAACCTCTCACCTGATTCCTTATGTTTTCTTGGTGAAATAATGAGCAAGATTATCAGTTGAGTGTGAGAAGAAACTGTTGGAGTTAAGGAGAGGAGAGGAGGTGTAAATGAATTATTTAGGCAAATGAGAAGGAGTTTTGGTGAAGAAAGAGCAGAAGGATTTTCAGGGCATATTAGGAAAATATTTAGGCTTTATGGTCATAATTTTAAAGTGAGACAAGTCAACATAGTATGTGTGTTTCTCCAGCTACAGTCAGCAACTAAGATCCATGTACCAGAAAGTTGGAGAATGGAGTGTTACCAAGTTTGTGGTTTTGCTGGGCTAGGTGGTGACTGGAGAAAGGGGCAAGGGTGGTGAGGGTACATGTCACGGTTAACCATAGTATATAGTAGCACGTTAAGAAGAACGTGAAGATACGCGTGGGATATGCAAGTAAAGTCCCAGTCGATGGAAAAGATTTACCAGTGGGCTTTGGACCATTTGGCCTATATCCAAGACTACATAAAAAATATAAACTTAAAACAATTCTCTATACTCTGCACCACTTAATCTTCTAGCTCACTTTTCAGTGAAAGAATTCCTTGAATGTATTTATATGAAAGTCTGTGTTACAAAACAAAATACTGACTCATGAGTTAAAAGATCCATTTTTTATCTGATGATAGGCTGGAGCTGTTTCTGTTGTAAATACAATAAGAGTTCTTTGAATAAGAATTTCATTATTGATAGGTCTTTATTAAAGCTAAGGCTAGTTGAGTTTAGCTTCCATCGCTTCTGTGCTAAGATTATTTATTCACTTCTATCTGATTTCCCCCTGGAATAAGTGGGAGACAGACTGAGATCCATGTGCTGTGGGACAAACGCTTGTGTCCCTTCAAAATTTGTACATTGAAACCTTAGTACCCAATATGGTGATATCTGCAAATGGAGCATTTGGGGAGTAATTAGGTCCTGAGGGCAGAGTCCTCATGCTGAGATTAGGGCCGTTATGTATAAGAAGAGATACTGTTCTCCATTATGAAAGGGTATGAGACAGCCGCCTCTCATAGCTCATATAAATCAGGAAGCAAGCTGTTGCAGACACCAGATCTGTTGACATCTTCCTCTTGGTCTTCATAGCCTCCACAACAGTGAGAAATGAATGTTTGTTGTTTAAGCCACTCAGTCCATGGTAATTTGTTATAATAGCCAAGCTAAGACACCATGCTGGTGAGGTCGGGGAGGAAGGAGATAAGTTCCCAATTATTTGGCTTCTGAGTGAAGTGTCTAAAGGACAAAGAACCTATAATAGCCAGAATACCTCTTTCATTTCTTAGTGGTAGAATTATGCTACAAGAGTGTCTTTTTCCCCAATGTTTTGAGTTGTGTAATAGGATTCTTTCTGTTATCCTACCAAGATAAATTTTGAACCCAAGGAAAAGGAACAAGAACAGGACAATTGCAACTGTCTTCTAATCCATCTTCCTGCTTCTCACTGTATAGCCTTCACCCCTCCACACTCGAGCCCGTTTGCATCATCAAAGCTAAAAGCATCTTCTCAGAGTATGTGTTAGATCATCTCACTCACACCTGTGCTTAGAAAACTCAAGGGTCTCCCACTGTAGTTGAAACAATCAAGGCCTTTCAAAGCCCTCTTTGACTTGGTCCTTAATAACCTCTTTCCAGCTCTGCCCTACCATCTCAAACTTACCCACCAGGCTTCAGTTCCACCCACTTCACTTGTAATTTTCTCTCAAGGATTCTACAATTGTTCCCATTGGTTTTCTTCTCTCAGATGTTTTATATATTTTACATCTTCATTGTTTAGGTCCAATTCAAATGCTGCCCTCTTGAAAAGTTGTTCAGACTGTCTGATCTCAAGTACTTCTCATCTGCCCCATTATTTTCTATTCCATTCTTTTTCTTTCCTTCATGACACTTACCACAATAGAAACTTATTACTGTGTTTACTGCCTATCTTTATCCACTAAATGCAGCAGCCTTGAAAGACAATATTGTGCCCATACCTGACAGTTCCTAGAACACACTGGGTGTTCAATAAGTATGTGTCCCATGCCTGAGAAAAGAATGGGGAGGACAAGAGCACCAAGTTGTCACACCTGGTTACAGATTGGTTTCTATCATTAGGCATGTCATTCGAGTCATAATTTATAATAAAGAGAGCATAAAAGATTAACATCACAATTGAAGGAAGAGAATTTTTAAGTTTATTTTAGCTGCTTTTGATATTTTAAACTACTTTTTTAATTTTAGGAAATTGCAAAAGGTGAATTATTTTCAGAGATTACAAAGTCAGCCCTTCATGCAACGGCACACGCTCTGTCGGGAGAGCTGCTGTACCAGATGCTGCTCGGTCCTCCGCCCTTGAGGACCTCACGGTATTTTCTGCTGCAAGGGAGGGCAAACAAGTAACAGAAGGATATGAAGAAAATACTAAATAAATCATTGCAACTTTAAAATCATTTTTAAGTTCCGGACTAATTTTGGGCTTAAATTCTACAAGTGAAAACTCGTGTGAAGGTTACAGCCTTTCAGAGAGGCTGAAGAATGACTTTAAGCAAATAATTGTTCTTAAGTGTCTCAGTCTGTAAGTTAAGAGACTTGGTCTAGCCGAACCTCTGATATCTTACAAGGTACACAAACTATCTCACATATAAATAAAAGTGAATGCACATTATTTGTCTTACATATTCCAGTTTAACAAAATGTAATTATAGTTTATAGAATGAAAAATAATTTATTTGGTAGAGCCAACATATATTTTCTTCTCATACTACCAAAATGTACATCTCTTTTAATTCTGAAAAATAAATTAAGGTCTATTATGAACATAATGGTAAGATAAGTCAAAACTAGGCAATTAATGAAAATGTTTTGGCCGTCCTCTTTTTTTTCCTTCCTGTTTCTTATATTAGTTAAATAGGTAAATGAATGAATGGGTGGAATTTTAGGTCAAGTACAACACTAATCCAGACTTATGCAATTGTATATAAGAAAATGATTGGTATACCAGTAATCAAAAGAGAAAGATTCTGAAAGCAGTGAGTAAGAATACCCTATAGTTGTCTTTCCTTCCTTTCCAAAACGACTTCTCTTTCAGAGTCCAGTCTTAGAGGTAATCCAGTCACGGTAAGCAGACACTCGAGTGTAGACACCCGGTTTATTCTTTTTACCACATCCTTCACCCCAGCTTACTATTCCAACAAGGTGCCAGATATTTCTAGAGTCAGGATAAGCTAGTGGTCCACCAGAATCATTCTAGAAGAAAAAGAGAAAAAAATGTTTCTTGTCCTGTCCAAGAATTTCCTTCTGCCTCTCCTCTGGAGTTGTCAGTAGCCCCTAGCAGTGGAAACAGTCCATATGCTTTGGGCTCAGAACTGTGGAACGCTTGAGTTTCTTCAAAACCCAGAGCCATCACAGCTGGATTGGATTGGACTGAGAAGACTAGCCTTTGACTTTGTAATGAGTCACCTTAACGATGGAGAAAGTGCTCCGTGATGAAGCCTCTGAGGAGTGGGTGACACAGGGACGTGTAAAACCCCCTGCGGCATCTCTGTGTAAGGACTGTAGGTTGCCCAGAAAATAGGGCCTTTTTTTAAGTTTTATTGAAGTATAGTTGGTTTACAATGTTATGATAATTTCTGCTGTACAACAAAGTGGTTCAGCTATAAATGCACACACATCCATTCTTTTCCAGGTTCTTTTCCCGTACAGACGATCACGGAATGTCGGTAGGGCTCCCTGTGCCGTGCAGCCGATCCCTGCTGAGGGCCAGTTTATTTACTACCTTGAAAGTATGGCTTCCTAGACTGAAAACTGCACGAGGGCAGGGACCGCACATGGATGAGATTAATAAGTGTTTGTCATGTGGACTGAAATAAGCTTCTCCGTGAAAATCATTATGACAAAAAAAATGTGGTGATAAAAACTCACATTGAATTAGTACCTTGGGAGAAAACGATTTGACAGTGTAACTAGAGCTACCTGACAGGCATCGGCTTCTCCTGACAGGAAGCCAGCACAGAGCATTGCATCAGTCACCAGGCCCGATAACGCATGGGGAGCATTGCAGACTTCATTATCAATGATCTTCAAGACGGCCTGTTGAAGTATCACCGGGAGAGGACCTAAGGGCAATAAATTTTCCATGTTATGGAGATTTTAACCATGTTTGTTGAGACAAAGACCACTATTATGGAACAAAGCAGATTCTTTTAGTCGTAAAGAGCCAGATCGGTCTCAGGCTAGATCCCTTCCTTCCTCCCTCCTTCCTCTCTCTCTTCCTTCCGCCCTCTCTCCTTCCCCTCTTTCCTTCCTTTCTTCTTTCCTTTCTTTCTTTCTCTCTTTTCTTTTCTGGGCCACATCTGCAGTGTATGGAATTTCCTAGGCTGGAGATCGAACTGGAGCTGCAGCAGCTGGCCTGAAGATCCGAGCTACATCTTCAACCTACACCACAGCTCATGGCAACGCCAGATCCCTAACCCACTGAGCAGGGCTGTGGATTGAACCTGCTTCCCCAAGGAGACTATGTCTGGTTCTTAACCTGCTGAGCCGCCCAGGAACTCCTAGATCGGTTTCTTTCCCATGTTTATGATAGCTGACTGCCTCACATACAAATTCCACTTTTTCCGTAGCTCGTTCTCAGAGATATTTCAGAAACTGAAACAATGCCATGTTTTGGTCCCATCACTTGGTTTTCTTTTCAGTATATTTATGGATGGGTTTATTGTATGAGAGAGTGACATTTGATTGATTCATTAAATAATTATTCCCATGACGCTATTACATGTTCATAGAAGAACTTACCATTCATATAAAGTGTTCCCCATCCTGTAACTACAACACTGTCATTTTCTGAGAGCTTCATTTTGGCTTCAGGAAGGCAAATTTTACGAACATACTTCGTAAAAGAGACGTCTTCAGCAAGCTGCACAAGGGCAATATCATCATGGACCCCAGCCTTGGTGTAATTTTCATGAAAAATAATGTTTTGGACTTTCCGTGTCATATATGGTCTATTTACTAGAGTTCCAAAGTTGACAGCCCAGTCTTCTGAATTGTTTTTCCTGGAGGACACCGTTTAATTAAAATACATTCAATTTTACGGCCGGAGTGGTGTTCACAGTGGTTATAACTTTAAGCGATGAGTCTCCCAAACAACCCTATAAAGCGCTTCAATTCTTATTTTTTTTAAATGTCTTTGACGTGCGGATGTCATAAATGCCGAGGTCACATAAAAGCAGTGCCAAGGCCTGTCAGAGATGCCAGCCTTCTGCAAAGCCTCCCAGCCAGAGTCATGGACGCCTCCTGCTGCTTCAGCCCCAAGCAGTTTCTGAGAATTTGAGTGGGTAGGAGTCACGTGAGCGCCTCAGTGGTTTAGAGTCACTCTTGGTGCCATACAGCCTGGGCTCCAGGAGCCTGTGGGAGGCTCTGTGTATCTGCACACATAAAAAACTGCAACTTGTTCTCACCCCGTCTCCTCATTATCTTTACTGAGTCAGTGCATCATGGCTTCTATTTTAGAGTATCTGACCGGCTTCTCCAGTTCCCCTGAGATTCTTTTTCAGTTTAGGCCCTAACAACCTATTTAACTACTCTCACCTTCCTCAAAACATCCAGTGCTGGTTTTTTTGTTTTTCTCTTTAGGGCCACACCGACGGCATTTTAAAGTTCCCAGGCTAAGGGTTGAATCAGAATTGCAGTTGCTGGCCTGCACCACAGCCACAGCAATGTGGGATCTGAGCCACTCTGTGACCTATACCACAGTTCATGGCAATGCCAGATCCTTAACCCACTGAGAGAGGCCAGGGATCAAACTCTCATCCTCATGGATACTAGTCTTGTGTTATCACTGAGCTACAATGGGAACCACACGTGCTGTTTCTTTTTAAGTTTCAAGACCTTCATATGTAACTACGACACTCTCCAATACTCCCATTCTAAAAACTTCAGTGACTTCACACACTTAACAGCTGTGTTTCTTAAGTAAGTAAGCCTCTTGTTATTTAGAGGTGTCCTTGATCAATACAAGTACCTTTTCTAAGCATTCTTTCTGATGTTTCCTTTTACAAACTTTCTCTACTTCAAATTTTCCTTTTTGTTTGCTGCCCACGGCATACAACCTGTGTTGTTCCATCTCCAGCACTTTTGAAGAAGTCTACTTTCCCAACTCGAAATGTGTACTTTTCCTTCCCTATCGATCAGATCTTAGGTCTTTAGAGTCTAGATCAAGTTGTACAACTGTGGACTTCAGACAGATACGTCCTCTCTCTTCCTCCAGTCTCCACAGCACTTACGATGTTGTCATGTGACATTTACTACATTAAGCTGCCTTAGACTTCAATGTACCACATTTAAATTTCTTCAGCTAGATTGTAACCCCCCAGAGGGCCAGACGAGTAAGCACAAGGTAACAGGAGTCAGAAATATCTAAGTTCCCGCTCAGTTTCCGTTATTTAAGAGCCGTACCATCTTGGTCAAGTGACATCACCATTTCTGAACCCTGGTTTCCCCATCATTTAAAGATTTCAAATTATACTTTCCATTTGAAATTACTGTTAGGATTGAATGAAATGATGCAAGTAAAGCACTTAACATCAGGCCAAGGCAGCTGTTTGGAAAATGTTAATTGCTTCCATTCACTACCCACCCCCCACCCTACCAGTCTGGCTCCCCCCACCGCGCCATTGCCACATTTAAATGTCTTCTTTGCTTTCTTTCAGTTGTGCAAGTGGTTGTCAATTTCATACGGTCTCGGTGAACGTCCCACATTTAGGTTACCCCCACAGAACTCTCAAATAGACCAGCACCCAGAATCCTGCATCTAGTCGGACTTTCAGACTTACAGAGCAAAGCAGTGAGCTGCAGAGAGGAGCCACCTGCCGCTGATCAGAGCGGCGCCGCAGTGGTGGTGGCCTTTCCACTGCATGCTTGCTTGCCACGGCCAGGCCCCTACCAGGGCGTTTTCCCCGTTCACAATTCGGTTGCCTGCTGTGATACTCTTGGCCAGTTGTCTCCCACAACCTGAAGAAAGGATTTATTTATACAAGAGCAGATGTCTTTGTTACGCTTTATAAGAGATATAATTTAAAACATGGCTTGACACCCGTCAGTGATCATCCAGCATATCCTAGCCAAGACCGTTCCTTTCCTGGAACGTACTCTTTTCATGGTAGCCCGCTCCGTCCTCCTCTGGTAACTTTTCCTTTTCCTCTTTTCTAGTCTCAAGCATCTTTCAGCTACTGCCTCTTGTTGTATCTATCTGGTATAATTCCAGTCTCTTTAAGCAGACTGAAAAATTCTCGAAGGTGGAGACTGTGCTTCATCAACGTCTGTATTTCTCATAACATAATGTAGTACTCTCTGTAAAGCCCCCTGTAGACAATAAGTACTCCATTGATACCTGCTAAATGAATGAATGCATGGATCAATTATGTCGCAGGCCACATGATACTATAAAAAGAATTTGTTTAAAAGGTACATAACTTTTTTACCTTATAGTAAATGTATTTAATACTTTAGTTTTGTATTTTCTTATCCTAAGTTGTCATTTTTATCCTCATTTAAAAAATTTTTTTAAATTAATTCAGACATGATATTCTCAATGATTCCATACTTTGAAAACAGTTCCTCATTTCACCCTTTGGACAACCCCTTACAAATGGTTGGTATTTTTCAAAAAGAAATTCCAGATAGATATCTGGTTCTGTAATGATAATATAATAATTCTGAAAGACTGCTATAGATTTCCACATGAAGTATTTCTAGATACTTTTTAGAAAAATGGTTGGGGACTCTTCATGAGCATGTTAAGTTTATAATATTAACTTATAATATTATTAACTTATTATGTCAAGGATTTCTAGATACCTTTTAGAAAAATTGTGGGGAACTGTTTGTATGTTAAGTTTATAATATTAACTTATAATATTATTAACTTATATTAAGTTTATAATAAAGTTTATAAACTTACAGTTGTTAGTAAGCATTTCAGCATTAGCCTTGCTGATTTCTGAAATTTAAAAAAAAACATAAAGTTGATCAAAAAAAGCACCAAACAATTCTCTTCAATGCAAAGACTAAATTTCCTAACCCACTACACCCAAATTTAACTTTGCGTATCAACCCTTCTCAGTTCTACTTGTTATAATCTGCCCATCTTTGCACATCCCTCTCTGCAAGGTAGTATAGGAAAAGAAAAAGGAAATAAAAAAGCAAATCTCTCAGTTTTATAATAGTTGAAGTAAAATATTTAGTGAACTAAGAAGCTGACACTTACTAAGAGAGGCATTGGGTATAATCTTTGGATTTCTTTCCCTATGAAAATTCTCATTACTCTGAAATACTCAGAGGTATCTATATTTTAAAGGAAAAAAATGCAATTAAAATTACACTTCATTGGGCCTATTATACTCTTTAGAAGTCATCTCATTACTAAGACTGAATTATGAAATTTTGAGACTGTAACTTAAATTCAAGTCTCTTTTCTACGGGGAAGAGATTTTAGAAAGAGAAGAAGAGAGAGCTAAAGAATGCCACATCAGGAAGTGCCAACTCAGAATCTTTGGGAAACAGAGGGACAGTAACTGGTGCAGACTTCTTTCCCAAGAACTACCTGCAGAGGAATCGTATTACACCTCTCAGAAGCTCCACCTTAAACTCACTTCTCATGAGTGGCTCAGTGGTGAGAGGGTCTGTATTTTGAGGCAAAGGAGCTGTAATGGACAGGTGGCAGCCTTCAAGGACAGACGCTAGGATCAATTGCCAGTCTGGAAGAACCACAAAACTGGGCTCTGGAACCACAAGCTTTCACTAATAGACCTTCTAACAGTCCAAGTTAGAGTCTCAAGGCCCTTGCAGGACCTTCAAGATGGTCACAAACTTTACTTTCTTCACTGGGACAAAAAAATCTTCCTTGTCTTCTAGGAATTATTTCAGATGGTTTTTTCCTTAAATAGTATTACTTCCATTCTTCCACAAGAAACAATGAGAACTCCCTGTCCTCAACTTCACACTTACTCCTGCACTCTTCACCCTGTTTCCTACAGTGAGATCCTGACAACAGCAGAAAGTAGGGAGGAATAATGCTTCAATTATTATTTTCACCCCCGTTTCCATCCAGAGAGCCAAGCCTTCCAATCTCACAAGCACACTTGTAGTTTAACACATTTCTATCACTGTACAAAGATTCTGGAGCACCGCCTTGTCCACTACTAACTCAGTGACAGGAGTGCCAGAGTTTGAGAAGACTGTTTTTTCCCTAAGCAAATTCTAAAACTCTTAGTTCATTTTTTTCTAGTTCTTTCAAAAAATACTCTAAATACTTAAGTAGTAGGAAATAATGAAAATAAGTGAAATACCTGTAAGTTTAATGGAAGACGGAACTGCATTCCAGGATGCCATGTTGTCCTGCAACATCTGACGTAAGACAGCTTCGATTTTAGTCTTCATGCTGTTCTTCTTTGCTGGTGGAAACTTGAATGTCAATTGAAACTGTACCCTCGAACCATTGGAATAAGGGCTAGAAACAACAGAAATGTTCTAGTGTACTGCTTCTTGATTTTTTAGATATTTTATGGACATTGAATTTTCTCACATTTTAATTATTGTATTGCCTTTACACATATTAAAGAATAATACACAGATATCGTCCCAGTATATATAAAGGGCAAAAGTCCCTACAAATCTTCTAATTGATTTAGAGGTATTGTTCATGAAAAAGAATGTGAACTACAAACTAGAAATCAGAATATTTCAAACACATATTAGAAACTGAGTACTAGTCAACAAATGATGGCTTGAAATTTTATTATGAAACAGTAAAAAAAAAAAACAGTGTTCTTCTATAAATATTTTCTAATAACTTAATTTCAGAGAAAGAGACAAATGAGAACTGAAATGCAGGGCCAGGAAGCATTCAAAAGATAAATTCTAGCTTATTCCTACAGTTTCTTATACATGTCCACTTCAACAGATCTGTACAATGAGAAAGCTCAGAAAGATAGCTCTAAAACATGAAGTTGCCACTGTGGCTTAGCAGGTTAAGGGCCCCATGTTGTCTCTGTGAGGATGTGGGTTTGATCCCTGGCCTCTCTCAGTGGGTTAAGGATCCGGCATTGCCACAAACTGCAGCATAGGCCGCAGACGTGTCTTCAAAGTGCAGCAGCTGTGGCATAGGCCACAGCTGTCAGCTCTGATTTGATGCCTGGCCCAGGAATTTTCTTATGCTGCAGGTGCGGCCATAGAAAGAAAAACAAAACAAAATAAAACATGAAGAGAATATCCATTATCTATATGAATAGTATCATGAAATGAATTCATTTTTGAAGACTTTCACACCAAAAGCCATATTAATCACAATTTTTAAAAGAACACAATTCTGTTTTAAAATAATTACAATCAGGGGGGTTCCCATTGTAGCTCAGTGGGTTACAAACCTGACTAGTATCCATGAGGATGTGGATTTGATCCCTGGCGTTGCTCAGTGGGTTAAGGATCCAGCATTGCCATGAGCTGCAGTGTAAGTTGCAGACATGGCTTGGATCTGGCGTTGCTGTGACTGTGGTGTAGGCCAGCAGCAGCAGCTCTGATTCACCTCCTAGCCTGGGAAATTCCATATGCTGCACCTGCAGCCCTAAAATGAAAAATAAAATAAAAATTCTTTAAATAAAATAATTGTGATCAATTGAAGGGCCTTTGA
This sequence comes from Catagonus wagneri, assembly GCA_004024745.2. NCBI lineage: Eukaryota > Metazoa > Chordata > Mammalia > Artiodactyla > Tayassuidae > Catagonus > Catagonus wagneri. The sequence continues at coordinate 21,554,741 of PVHT020000886.1, read as the reverse complement.
GGGCTTTTGTTTGTCTGTAGGTAAGCAGGTTGCTTGGTTGGCTAGCTAGTTGGATTTTTTTCTTTCATTTTGTTTTGGGAGTTCAGACAAAGCGAAATGATATTGGCAGTTACCAGATGACAAGTGCTCTTCCCTTTGTCACTCAGCCCTTATGCTCTGTGATACACGCCTCCCTGTACCCTCACCATCACCATCACCATCAAACACACTTAAAATACATATTTAGAGCAATGTGATCTTTAAAAGATTCACTTTTCTCTGCAGTAATTTTAATGGTAATTATCAAAGAGCCCCAAAGAGGATTATTTTAGGAAAGATATGGCCAGTTGGGTATGGATGGACGAAGAGGTGGCTAGCATATGGGTAGCAAGACAATGAGACTGGACTCCTTGTTTTCTATAGCTATAGTTATCTTTTATCGTAGAAGTCAGTTGGGACTGACTGCCACCAGCAACCTTGCAATTTCCCTTCAGGCACAGAGATTGTAGATTTGTTCAGGTCACTCTCTACCCTGAACAGAAATTAAATACAGTGATACTTTAATTTATGGGGAGCTCTTCCTTCCTCCCTCCCTCCCTGCCTTCCTTCTCTTTTTCTCCTTCTCTATGTTTTTTTGTTATTGTTGTTACTTAGAACCGGGGCTGATGCAGCATATTACCTAGCTCTCATGCTGTAGGATCTTGAATGAATTTGTACTTACAGAAATTTGATAACCTGGGAATTGGCATATTCTTTGTATATACTAGAATTTTGAAATGCATCTGACATCTGTCAAGAGAAAAAAAGCAAAAAGCTACTGTATATGTTTCAATCATCTTTACAATAACATCAAAAAAGTAAAATTTCTGATTTACCTTAGTCTCAATAGCTTTACTTAGATCTGTGCTGGCTTGCGAAACTGCCTTTTCACAACTGTCATTGTATGTGACTCCAGAAATATGAAAATCACCTCGGTAATAGTAAGTTTTTCCTGTGAAAAAAAATACCCAGAAAGTTTTAAAATAAGATGTGGCCTCAGAGTTCCTGTCGTGGATCAGTGGTTAACAAATCTGACTAGGATCCATGAGCATGAGGGTTTGATCCCTGTCCTTGCTCAGTGGGTTAGGGATCCAGCGTTGCCATGAGCTGTGGTGTAGGCTGCAGACATGGCTTGGCTCCTGCATTGCTGTGGCTGTGGTGTAGATTGGCGGCTGCAGCTCTGAATCGAATCGACCCCTAGCCTGGGAGCCTCCATATGCTGTGGGTGTGGCCCTACAAAGCCAAAAAAAAAAAAAGGAAGTGGTCTCAAGTCCCTTCATATCTTTATCTCAAGATTAATATTCAGAGTCCCCGTCGTGGCTCAGCAATTAATGAACCCAACTAGCATCCATGAGGATTTGGGTTCGATCCCTGGCCTCGTTCTTGTTCTCACTCAGTGGGTTAAGGATCTGGTGTTGCCATGAGTTGTGGTGTAGGTCACAGACACAGCTCAGATCCCACATTGCTGTGGCTGTGGCGTAGGCCAGCGGCTACAGCTCCAATTGGAGCCCTAGCCTGGGAACCTCCATAAGCCACGGGTACAGCCCTAAAAGACAAAAGACACACACACACACACAAAAGATTAATATTCAGTAGACATACTCAGGGAAATTAACTTACTACCACTTGGATGAGAGATTCCTCTAGCTCTCATCCAACTCAAGTTGCTCTCAATATTAACAAAGATTGTACTAGCTCCTAGGCCAGAATCCCTGAACAAACCCATCTTCCAAAATGACTTCAACATTTGCAGCAGAGTTTGAGCGTCCATTTTTACTTCATAAGAAGTTCAGTTCAACTAATTTAATTTCAGATAACATAAGTTCATATAGTCTTGTATCTGAAATGGTAGATCGTTGACCATGTAGAGAAGTTCAAGGGTAAATTTTCATCCCAAAGACTTCCTACTCAAGCCAGGATAGCTGTAGTTCTCTCCTTTACATCATTTCTTCCCACTAAGTCATTGTTTTTCCAGAAGAAGGGACCTGTTAAAATGTAAACTATAATTTTAGAAGGATAGCTGATTAAGCTACTGGTCCCCACTAACACATTGACAGCCTTCATGGGGGCTTTACTTGGGAAACTCAAGAGTACTATCTGTAAGGAAATAATGTGAAGAATGTTATTTTTTAATGAGTGGAGCCAATAAGAAAATAGATTCAGATTATGGAGAGTTTATGGATAGACATGGCAGGCAAGAGACCATGAGCACCCACTATGCTTTTGGAGGGCAAATTTTGAAATTGGAAATTAAAATCGCCAACATTTGGGGAGAAACAAAGGAGAAGAGGCTAGATTGAAAGAGAAATGGAATTGTTGCTGAATCAAGCAAAATGTATCCATGCTGCATTATTGCAGAGTAATACATTTCAGAGGAATAAAACAGAAAAACCATGATAAAGTAGAATAATAACACGTAAAGTATTAAGATGTGCTGGGTTTGTGCTCAGCTCTGTCGCTTAAAACCCTGTGATATCAAGCAAGTCACTTGACTTCCCTGAGCCTCAGTTTCCTGCATGTGGTAAAAGGAATAGTAAAACCTACTCTCCCAGGCTTAAAGCACTATTATGAGATTCAAATGGAATAATGGATATCAAGTTTATTTAAAAACATTAAATGGTTACATAAATTTAAGGGTTTATTATTCTGAAAGGTAAAAACAAACTGGAAAACCAAGCTTTCTGAATGTAGAGGTAATAAGAGTTATTAAAAATAAGATCACTTTAGTATGAACATTCAGCCATGGAACCACTCTTGACTATCCACTATTTAGAAGAGGCATCAGTAGATTATCCATTGCTACTAATCAACTATATCTTAACAGTCAGTATCAGAAATAAGCCAAGAGTAGGGATCTCCAAAGTTTGAGGTATATTTACTAATAGATGTGCAACTGAACTACAGACCTACTATATGAGCACTTTTATTGAAAACCAATATTGACCACAAAGTATTGAGCATTTCAGCTTTGTCCATACTTCCCGTAGATGGTGATCATAACATATAGAGTGGATCAAGGAGGCATCTAATTCAAAAAAATTATAAACTTTGCTATCAAATAATATAAAATTAACATGTTGAAATGAAAGAGTAAGTAGATGAGAAAGTTTCTGTAAATAAATTTAATGTTCGTGTTTTCTTGTCAGTTTCTAAGAGTTAAAAGAGATTTAGTAGCAAAGGTGAAAATTGAAGAGTCCATACTGACCAACTGCCAGAAAATGAACAAGGAGACCAATAGTTACTCCCAAGATCACCATCACTCCAGGAATAATAAGGATCGTCATCCATAGCGGCCAAGATCTTCTCTGGGAAGACATGCCATACCTGTGAAAGGAGGAAAATGACTCAAATCAGATGGCAGACATTCTGCATCTGTCTGTCTCTCCTCTCACACAACACAGTTTATACCTTATGCATCAGCTTTTTATGTTAGCTTAAAACATGGAAGTCTCAAATGCCTCAGAGAGAACAGACCTTAATGCTCATTCATTTACAAATCATCTTCCAGTACCATGTTAGCTGCTGGGAACACAGCAGTATGTCAACGGGATTCTGTGAGCAGAATAGCATAGTTTGTATTCTGATGTTGATGAGGAGAAATTGATTTGCTTGTTGAAAATTTATCTAAAGCAGGCCACAAAACATCATGTGTGATCTGATTGTATCTTTGTAAATGAGAGCCATATCACATAATGGACATACACAGATTTATAAACACAAATATGTAACATGATGCATATGTTTAATTCCGTGTGTAAGGAAACGTCATGATGTGAACTGCAGCTTCCCCATATTATAACATTATGGGTAGACTTCTTTTTATTTTTTCTTTAAATATATTTCCTAATGTTTTTATAATAAACATAGACTGTTTGTATAGCATAATTTAACAGATAGGTAGATTTCATCATCAAGCCAGTCAATTAGATGAAAAATAATCAGTAAATCCTGTGACTTGGCATCATACAGATAGAGCAGTCTAGGTTACAGTTAGGTCATAGGGCCATCCTTAGTCTAATTTATATAAATTTTAGACATTAGTTATTCTTTATATCTTGAAAGACATGATGTCATGAAACTGCCCATTTGGACAAAGAGCTGTAACACACATACAAAAATCTGATTGCAAGTTTCAAAACAGTCTCAGTTGTTTCTTCAACTTCTATGTGTTTTGTGTTATCTTAAACAAATCTTGCAAAACAGAGGAGTTTGAAATCAGTGGATATATTTGGCAAATTAGATATTTTCTTATGAGCAGGAGAAACTTTTCATTCTAATCCCTCCAGGATTAATTGATTTTTAGAGAAGATCCTTTAAAAATAAACAATAAATACCTTATGACACACCTGTGCAACTCCACCCAGTCTTATTTCCTCTCTGCCTCTTCTCTATTCTTAATCCTACCTCTTCCTTATATCTCATTTTATGACTTGTTAATTAACGTTTCCCTGAGTCAACATTATTTGTCAAAGCTCTTCAGAGAAACTTCCCATTCAGAGATATTCTGTGTATGTTTTTATCCTGGAATTCAGTTGTTTAATCTCATCCTCAGAGCAGAAAGGCTATTCAGGCATTGTATTTTACACTAGATAAATCACTCTAAAAGGAGTATATAATTAAGGTGATTAATAACATTTATTGCCTTATTAAAAACTGATTATATGTGTCTTCTAGTGAATAGAAAATTTTGCTGTGATAGTGAGGTCTCAAATTTGTTTTGGATTAGCCTGTTATAATTTAGTCCGGTAGCTTAGACTTTCTGAGACATGAATATTAGTTTTAGGGACTCAAACACTATGTGGCCTAAATTATGCATATAGTACCTAAGGTAACTTAGATGGTTTCTATACAAATAATCACTATATTACAGTTTATAAATTGTCTTTCTTTGAAAACCCCTTTTAGATATTCTTAAAAATTTAAAAGAATACATATTATTGATTCCAGCACTGATAAGACTTCTTCCTTTTCATTGTGGATTTCTTATCATAAACAATAAAGGTGTTTTTTAATATCTGAAAATCACAAGAACTTATTATTTATTAACCTTTACTCTGGTAAATGTGATACATGTACTTGAAATTGACTATTATTTCTTTTAAGAATAGTCAAAATTATTAAAATCATGTTCTAAATATCCATAAAAGTCCATTCGTGAGGTAACTTACTATCAAATAAATCTTTCACCTTCTTTTTTAAAGGAAGAAGTTCGCATTCTAGGATGAACCTTCATTTAACAAAGAAAATAGGTTAAAATTAATTTTCAATGAATTTAACCAACTCCATATGCTTAACTAAAGTGTAGCCAACTCACTTTTGGATTGAATCTACCTCAGGTAAGGGCTCATTGCTCTTTTGACGTAATCAGCTATTCTCCATACTCAGATTACAACAATGTTTTAAAATATGGTGGTAACTGCAATATTCACAATTTTAAAGCATCAGTCTTACTATAGTTTATCTCCCATAGCCCATACTAGGTATCATTTCCTAGATTAAACTTCCCTATAACCACATTTTCATATTACATCAGCAGTTAAACTGCAAAGCATTACAACTGTAGTTTTCACTGATTAGAATTTTATTTGCAACCCTTTGAATTTGATGAACCTGAATTCTTTCCTATAGTGAAGAGCGTTTAAACAAGTTTCCAGTGCAGAAATACCCAAATTTTATAAAGATAAACCTTTTTTTTCTGTAGAATACTTTAAATCATTAAGGAGAGACTTGTGAATAAGGAACAAAGAAAGTAATGATCAAATGAGTCAAATGACCTCTACCACCAATTTTCCAGGAACTCCAGGAAAGTTTGAGAGTCTGCGGGAAGAAACTTATTTGAAAATCTGTTAAGTTTTGAGGGTTCCCTGCCATTTGCCAGGTGATAATTTTGTAAAGTGTGTTATTCCAAAAATTTATAATGGCTTTCGGGTTTTTAGGTTATTTCTAAAAATATTTTCATATTAGAAAATATGGTTTCAGTTACACTACTAGAGAAAAATATGGTAGTGTTCTTATGGGTAGTTATAAAAATGATAGCAAAATTTCACTGAAATCGGATTCTCTTTTTTCAATTTTCTGAAAATTTCCCAGAGACTTTGCAGGGCCTTTAGGCCTTACGAACAATAGCATAAGCCCAGAAATAAAACTTTAAATTATAAAAAGCAACTAATTAACCAAAAACTAGCAGATATTCAGTAGCAAGCTGTTAGCTTTTATAGACTTAATTCCCCAAGTAAAATTCCAGGGAGTTCTTATTGTGACTCAGTGGGTTGAGGGCCCGATGTTGTCTCTGCGAGGACGCAGGTTCCATCCCTGGCCTCACTTAGTGGGTTAAGGAAGGATCCAGTGTTGCCAGAAGCTACGGTGTTGGTCACAGATGGGGCTCGGATCCGGTGTCACTGTGGCTGTGGTGTAGGCCTGCAGATGCAGTTCAACTTCGACGCCTAGCCCAGAAACTTCCATATGCTGCAAGAGGGGTCATAAAAAGAAAAACAAACAAACCAAACCAAATTCCATTTACCTGTGCATAGTATTCTGATGGTTGTGGTGATATCAGGGACAGTGGAGGTGATGATGATGGTGATGATGGCGACAACGATGAGGGAAATAATAAAAATAAGGATCTCCTGGTGTAGCTTTTAAGATGATCAGTGCTTCACAGGTTTATGTGCCACATCCAGTGTTGGTCGGTTTGTTTTTATGGGCTTGGTGAAGGGTAGAGAACAAATAAGACGAAACTTGTCTGGCTAGTGTTAATTACTGTCATATTTCTATGGTTTCAAGATAGGAGTCATCCAGGGAATGACAAACCTCCTTGACTTGGCTATTCACAAAAAGAATAGCCTAATCTTGTATTGGTCACCTAAAAGGTACACCCAAGAAACAGCTTTGTGGTAAATCAGGATAGTCCTAAATCTGCATTTGACCAATTACCTTCATCCTGGCTTCCTCCTCCTCAACTGAAACCAGCGTAACTAGATAGAAGTTTCTGACAAAAACCTTTTCACAAGGAATCAATTTTAATATAACTAATATTAGCATCACTTTGATGTAAATGGAATTCAGTTTCACTGTGGTTTACATTTTCATTTCCCTAATTACCAGTGAGAATGATTTTATTTCACATACAGTTGGGCAGGTCAGGGCTTCCTCTTCTGAGAATGCTGTTCATAAATTTAACTTTTTTCCCTATTTTTCTATTGTTTTTCTTTTGCTATGCATATATGTGAGTTCTCTCTGTATACTGGATATTGTGATTGTGCACGTAAGAAGTGTAGAAATTACCGCTCCATCCTAACAGTAAGTCCAAAGCTGAACTGACTGAGAAATCAACAGTTCTTATTGGATCCATAATGGAGAGGAGGACCCTGGACAAATCATTGTCCCCAAGACTACAGAGAGTAATAGAGAATACAGGGAAACTTGACTCACCTAAGCCACGACTCAGGTGCAGCAACCATGGGTGGGAAAACCTGAGCTGTAATTGACAAATTGCTGGAGATTCCGCGAAGACAACTCTGAGAGTTCAAAACTCCAGGGGGATTAAGACATACAGAGAGCCCCACAGTGTTGTGAGATTTACCTCTAGAAGTTCATCCAGCTTCCCACAACAAATATCAAAGAAAATTTTCTTTGGCTTTTGGCAGGGAGAGGGAAAAAGGAATGATTTTGAAGTATTCCAGAGCACTGTCTTATCAAGAACTGCTCCTCAGGAATAACTAGTTAACCAGAGCCTAACCTACTGGAATATTATCAGAGCCTGACTGACCTGGGGAAGGGATGTTCCCAACTTGAGATTATTCTGGTTATCCTTTCCCATCTAAGAGGAGAGGGAAAAACTGAGAAACACTTGTGAAGTTGGCATTCCAGAGGCACTGGCTCACGAAATGACTGGGCCTAATCATAGGACTATAGAACACTTCCCCTTTCACATTTGAATCAATCAAACCAAAAAATTGTACTTTGAAAAGATTAGTAGAATCAATGAACTTCTAGCCAGGCTAAGTAAGAAACAAAGAGAGGATATAAATTACTAATATCAGAAATGAAAGAGATAATCATAAAAAATCCCATGGATATTAAAACAATAACCAAAAATACTATGAACAATTCTGTTCCCACAAATTTGGTTATCTAGATGGGCCAAATCTTAGGAAGACACAACCTGCCAAAATTTACACAAAAAGAAATAGATGATGTGAATTATATCTATTAAAGAAGTTGAATGAATCACTTAAAATATTCCAATAACTAAAAACTGGTGCATTCTATCAAATATGTAGGGAATAAATTATACAAATTCTCCAATCTCCATTAGAGGATAGGAGCAAAGGAAATATTTCCTAACTCATCCTATGAGGCTAGCATTACCCTAAAACCAAAACCAGACATAAATATTACCAGAAGAGAAAATTGTTGGCCAATACATTTCATGAACATAGATGTAGAAATACTCAGCAAAAATCAACAGATGAATGGATAAAGATGTACACTCGCAGTGGAATAGTGTTCAGGGAATTCCCGTTGTGGCTCAGTGGTTAACGAATCTGACTAGGAACATGAGGTCGCGGGTTTGATCCCTGGCCTTGCTCAGTGGGTTAAGCATCCGGCATTGCCTTGAGCTGTGGTGTAGGTTGCAGACGCGGCTCGGATCCCGCGTTGCTGTGGCTGTGGCGAAGGCTGGCAGCTACAGCTCCGATTAGACCCCTAGCCTGGGAACCTCCATATGCCGCGGCTGCGGCCCTAGATAAGGCAAAAAAAAAAAAAAAAAAATACGGGAATAGTGTTCAGCCATAAAAAAGATGAAAGTTTGCTATTTAAAACAACATGGATGGATCTGGAGAATATTATGCTTAGTGAATAAGTCAGAGACAGACAAAGTCTGTATATTATCACCTATGTTTGGAATCTAACAAATAAAACCGGCGAGTATGACAAAGCAGAACAGACTCTCAAATATGGAGAACAAACTGGTGGTTACCAATGGGGAGAAGGAAGGGGGAGGGGCAAGACATTAATAGGTACCAACTATGTATAAAATTAATTAAACCGATCCATCACATTGACATACCAAAAAAGAAAAATCACATCATTTTACCATCATTTTATCCTATTTACTGGGTAAGAACCTATTTTCTTCACCTATTTAATAATCACCTATCCCCAGTGTGCAACTTGTCATTTCATTATTTCATTAAATGTCTTATACATTTTATGTATAAGACATTTTAAAAATTCTTAATAGTCTAATTTCTCTAATTTATACTATGAACTATAGTATAAATGTTAAGAAATCTTTCCCTCATTGATTTCCTCAAAATATTTTTCTATATCTTTGCTAAAATTTAAAGTTTTTTTTACATTCAGATTTTCATGTAAAATTCATGAAATTATTATTCATGTCTGATTATAAACAATTCATGAAATTTTTGTTCATGTCTGATTATAAACAATTTCTCTTTACCTTAAGACAAGTAAAAGATTCAGAATAGTTGTTGATGCAAGTAAATAAATAGAGAAGTTGCCTACAGATAACTAGGTTGAGATTAATTTAACCTTGAACATGATTCTCCTCTGTCATAAGCTGCACATTTTATATGCAGTTTTCCACTTGCCTTAAATATACAAAAGAATGGTTTTGATTATTCAGGCTTTCATTAGGAATCTGGATTTATAATCTTTAATCCCTAGGTTTATATCAATACCAAAAACTTATCTCTTTTGAGACAATTTCAAAGAGTTAAAAAAATAGAATTCACACATATATATATACACACACACACATAGAGTGAGATAAGAAATACTAATTCCTAAAATACACTTGTTAGTTTTCAGGATAAACATTATCAACTTTTTGTTTATTTGTATTTTTCTTAAAAAATCCATACAAAACCCGAACGCCTTTTGTTTTTTAAAGAACTGCTCTAATTACCTTACTTCTGCAAAAAGTTTAAATAAGATTGGATTTTTAAAAAATTTTATCAAAATTAAATTAAAATTTTGATCATTTCTTATCTTCTAAACACTCCTGGCTTCTTACTGTACTCCTTCCTCTTCCTCACTAAGGTAACTCTACCTTCTTGAGAGAAAAGTGTATTTTTCTCCTGTCCTGACTTTATTAAATTTTTTAACTTACATTTTTTCCTCATCTGCTTTTATATTTCTCTATTTTATTTTTTACACAAGTTTTAACATGTGGACTTAATTTAACAATCAATGTTTTGACCTTCCTCTTTTCCATTTTTTTTAAAGTTTTTTCATCTTATGGCCGCACTCGTGGCATATGGAAGTGTCTGGTCCAGGGACTGAATCTGAGCTGCAGCTATGACTTACACTGCAGTTTCGACAATGCTGGATCCTTTAACCCACTGTGTCTGGTGGGAGATTGAACCTGGGGCTTCAGCAGCAAGAGGCACTGCAGTCAGATTCTTAACCCACTGTGCCACAGCAAGACCTCCTGACCTTCCTTTTTTCATTACGTTTTTAACGATTGCCCTGGGAGCTAAAAATGTGCATCCTTATCATACAGTCTACTTATTTAATACTGTACTTATCTGAGGATTTTCCCATTTGCTTTTCAGCCTTGCTGCTGTTCCAGTCTTTGTGTTCTGACCCCTAAAGCCAATAGGAACGCCAGTGGCTTTCTGCTTAACGTTTTAGCTCCCCTAAGTCACCTGGGCTGGCCAGCGCCCTCTGGCAAGAAACCCTATGTATGTGAATCTCGTCCAGTGTAATCCCTCCCCTTCATGAAGTGACTCCAGGACAGTTTTTGCCAGTTTTTGGTCACTCTCTACTGCTTAAACATGGTTTTTATATTTTTTCCAAAGTTTATAGTGGTTAACTCCAGGAGGGCTTGTTATCAAACACTTCACCTTTGCTGGAAGCAGAACTAATTTTTGGTGACTTAAAAAAGCAGGATTTCTTAATTTTAGTTTACAATTTGTCAATATTTCCTTTTAAAATTAATGTTTTACGAAGTTCCAATTGTGATGCAGTGGAAATGAATCAGACTAGTAATCATGAGGATGCAGGTTTGATCCCTGGCCTCACTCAGTGGGTGAAGGGTCCAGCATTGCTGGTGTAGGTGGCAGATACGGCTCAGATCCAGTGTGGCTCTGGCTGTGGTGTATTCCGGCAGCTGTAGCTCTGATTCGACCCCTGGCCTGGGAACTTCCATATGCCGCAAGTGTGGCCCTAAAAAGAAAAATAAAATTGTATTTTATAGGTATATATGTAGTGTATTTTATAGGTATATATGTAGTGCGTTTAAGAATTCTTTGCTTTCATAAAGATATACTTCCATTTTTTTCTAAGAACTTTAATGTGTTTCCACTCCACCTGCACTTAGGTCATCAATTTATGTTGCACTCATGTGTATACGTTAATAAGAGTACAGACGTTTTTGCATATGATTATTAATTGACCTTGCACATCTTATTATACACCTGTCATCCTTTGTTCACTGCCCTGCAATGCCACCTCTGTTATAAATCAAGTATAAATCAAATGTGGGTCTCTTTCTGAATTTTAAAAAAAATTTGTTTTAGTCTGTCATATCACATGAATTAGTTATGGAATGTCTTGTGTGAACTTAAAATTACACAACGTAAGAGTTGTGGGTTTAAGTTTTATTCAGGGTCTTACTGAGCACTATTGCCTGGAGACAGCCCCTCAACTCTGAGGAAATTGCTCCAAAGAAGTAGGGGGAAAACCAGTTTATATATGTTTTCCAGTTAGGAAATACCTGTAGGTCAAGCATACATCTTGGTAAAAGGTTACTGCTAGTCAAAAAGGGCAGATTATCTTAAGTGATTTTAGTGCTTTTCTATGCATTTGAAGATGCAAGAATCTGGGGTCATTAAAATTCTTCCTGGGATATATATCTAACTGTCTAATGGGCCTGCTTGTCCAAAGCAGTGGGCCTTATCCTTTTATCTTCCTAATTTACTCTCAGAGTGCCTAGGTCAGCGACTGCAGTGGGTTATGACTTAATCCTTGCAGAACTGGGTGGTGAGAACGCCCTGTCTCTCTGTTAACACTTGATTTCTGGTATGTAAGTCCATGCACGTTTTCTTTTTTCAAAACTGTTTTGCTGTTTTTAGTGCATTGCATTTCCTTATAAATTTTAACATCTGATCAATTTCCAAAAAGAATTTCCAGACTTTTGTTGGTATAGCATTGACTCTGTAGGTCAGTTGGAAAAGAACTGACTTCTTAAAGTACTGAAGCTTCCAGTTTATGAACTTGGTACATTCCTCCTTGTAATTAGTTTTTCTTTAATTTCTCAGAATAGTGTTTTACAAGTATTTGAGCAGAAGTCTTGTACATAGTCTTCTAGATTCATTCTCATGTATTTGACTTATTTTACTCTAGGAAATGGTATAATTCTTTAAATTTTATGATAAATTTATTGCTGGCCTGTAAAAATACAGTACAGGTGTACTGTGTATTTTGACCTTATGTTGAGAAAATGATTCATTTATTAATTTTATTTTTTTCTATTTGGATATTCCTTTGTATTTTCAACATACACCTCCATCTACAAATAAGAAAAATATTATTCCTTCCTTTTCATTGCTTATGCTTTTATTTTGTCTTGATTGATTGATGACTTTTGCTTTATGTCATAGAACTCTGGCGTACTCTTGACTAGAATGGGTGATAGCTGGCATCCTTGTCTTGTTCCTAATTTCAGGGAAAGGCTTTCAGTAGTTCACCATTAAGTAGAATGTTTGCTATCCTTTTTTCAGCTTAAGGAAGTTTTGTCTTTAGTTTGCTAATTTTTACAATAAATGGATTCTGAATTTGACCAAATGCTTTTTTGGCATTAATGAGATAATCATATCATTTTCAATTTTTATTTGATCAATGTTAAGTGTTAAACTAACCTTATGTTTCTAAAATAACCTCAACTTTATTGCAAATAAAATGCAATACATTTCATATGTCACTGGCTTCATATTTATTTTATTTAGGATTTTTACATCCACACTTCCGAAAGAGAACAACAGAATTTTACTGTTTTTTTTAATGTCGTTGTTAAACTTTGTAATCAAGGTTATGTTGGCCTTAAGGAGTTCCCGTCATGGCACAGTGGTTAACGAATCCAACTAGGAACCATGAGGTTGCGGGTTCGATCCCTGGCCTCGCTCAGTGGGTTCAGGATCGGGCGTTGCCGTGAGCTGTGATGTAGGTTGCAGACGCGGCTCGGATCCTGCGTTGCTGTGGCTGCGGCATAGGCCAGTGGCTACAGCTCCGATTAGACCCCTAGCCTGGGAACCCCCTTATGCCGCGGGTGTGGCCCTAAAATGACAAAAGGCAAAGGAAAAAAAAAAGGTTATGTTGGCCTTAGAAAACAAGTTAGAAAGTAAACATTTTACTGCAAATAAATTCTTAAATTTATGTGAAGTGAAACAATTCCTAGGAAAAAAATTCAAGTTGCCAAACTTACATAATCACCACTATAAGAATTGCTCTCTACCCTTCAGTCACTCTACATTTTGGATATTGCACAAACTTGAAATAAGCTTTCATTTTTATCAGCTCATTGAGACTCAGAAATATATTTGTTGAAACAGCTAACAGAATATGATCTATGATCATCTAGATGTTATGTGACATTTACTGCCAATTTATCTTTTTAAAACAAGACAAAGATTTGAAGTTGATGTCTATAATGTACTTACTTATATTATGTATCCATAACCTCATATACATCTCTTTTTTTCTTTTGGTTTGCTTCTGATGTCAAAAATGACAGCTACTGATTGATGTGTTTCTCCCACTTTCCATGGATAAACAGTGTTGCTTGCTGAAACAGTAAAGCCTTTCTCCACCTTGAACCATGCCTAAAATCCCAGTACTTATGCCATTATTCTCCCCTTGGCCCCATAACCACAAAAGTCCTGTCAGTTGTAAAAGAGAAGCATGTGCGTTATGTTATATTTACGGTCTTGTTGAATCATCATTCTTTACATGAGTACGTTATAGAGTGTGCGTGTGTACCAAAACATTTTCATGGACTCACGTCCCCATTTCAACTCAATTATGAAGTCTCAGTGTCTTAACAAGCTTGGATAAGAATTAATCAAATGCTTCATAGCTGACATTATCCTCCTCAGCACTTCCTCTTCCTGGGTTTATGTTTTCCCCAAAAGGTTTCTCATGAAATTTGCATCCAAATACTTTTGTTTCAAAATTTTCAAAATCCTTCAGGCCCACTTTAAGACTTTCTACTGAATCTTTTACAATAACTCTGACCCACTTTAATTTTATTTCTGTCCTGAAATTTCATATACCTATAACAATCAATTACTGTTTATTGTTCTATTTGTGCCATTGTTGTTTCCCCAAGAAAAGTATAAGATCCTGAAAGGGCTTATGCCTTATATTATTTTCTATACCTTCCAGGTTCTCAATAACCACTTATAGAATCAATGTCTGGGCAAGAAACAAGCACCTCTCCTCTTTTCTTTTTATAGCTTGTTTATTCCTACTTACTGTTTGACTCTTATTCATAATTTTTTCTTCTGCATTTGCAATTATGTTTTGAGTTAGCCTGTCTGATGAGGCAACAGTGGCCTTTTTAATGACACTGTTACTTAATAGGCTCACTTCTAACAGCACCTAGTTCTCAAAACAGCAAAGCCTGAAGCGCGGTTTTATCAATAGTCCATCATGATCCAGCTCGAAGGAATTATTTATTATTTATCAAACTCTGACATATTTTGTCATGTAGTTAACTTAGAATGGGAACTACATCATACCCTGTACATAGAATGCATGAGTTCATAACCGGGAAACTACCCTCATATTCTCAAAGAACCTAGGTAATATAGTCAATAGATATGTCATTCAATAAGAAATGTAAACGTCAGAAGAAGTCCCATTGTGGTGCAGTGGAAATGAATCCAGCTAGCATCCAGGAGGATGTGGATTTGATCCCCGGCCTCGCTCAGTGGGTCGGGAATCTCGTGTTGCCATGAGCTGTGGTGTAGGTTGCTGACGTGGCTCAGATGCTGTTGCTGTGGCTGCGGTGTAGGCCAGCAGCTGTAGCTCCAGTACGACTCCTAGCCTTGGAACTTGTGTATGTTGCAAGTGCAGCCCTAAAAAAAAAAAAAAAGGTAAATATGTCAAAATCCAAATATTATTATACTTGAATCCCTGCTCGCTTCCTGCAAATCCTCTAGATTAAAACACCGTTTCTTTTTTCCATTGCTTAATGAATTTTATTACAATTATAGGTGTACAAAAATCATCACAACTCAATTTGATAGCATTTGCGTCCCAAACCCTCAGTGCATCCCTAAAACACTATTTCTTATACATTGGTAATTTTTATTTTAAAAATATAGTCTCATTATATAATGTTTCTACTAAACAAGATTGAAGGAAGATATACATTCCTCGCCAAACCTTGTAACTCAGAGAACTGAAGCCTTACGTTAATGAAAAGACTTTTAGAGACCAAAATGATACTTGAGGAGTTTCAGTCTTTTGTAAGATGAATTACATGCCTAGGTACTAAGGGAATTATTTCTGTACAAAAACAAAATAAAGGGCCTATCAGTAAGATTTACTGAAAACTTACCATATTGCAGAGCACCTTGTAACGTGCTATGAAGTTAGATATAAAAGATACAGAAAAGACTGTGTCTGCTTAGGTTACATGTGATTAGAGAAACTAAATGTACCTACAGCATAGGTAAATTTGTTATTATAACTAAGTGACCTTAGCAAAGAGAAATTTCAAGTTCAAGACACACATTTCAATGCCCTCCATTTTCAAACGGAATTTTCATAAAAAGAAAATAGGTACTCATTTAATTAGCTAAACATGTAAAAATTTAAATATACTGTTGGTTGTCAAACCTCGACTCTCAAATCTCTAGAGCTGTAAATATGTAAATATATTTATGTGATTTTATTCATACGAACATTTAAAATTCATCCTTCATCCTTAGTAGCAAATACTTTCCAAATAATTGGGGAAAGAACTAATGAAATCATAGATATTATATATTTTCTTATGGTTGTAAAATATTTTCAGCTTTCTGAAAATACTAATATTTTGTATTACTTCAAACAAGTTTTTTATTTTTTTAAGATTTTTATTTTTTCTATTGTAGTTGATTTACAGTGTTCTGTCAATTTCTACTGTACAGCAAAGTGACCCAGTCATATCTATATCTATCTATCTATCTATCTATCTATCTATCTATCTATCTATTCTTTTTCTCACATTATCCTCCATCAAGTTCCATCACAAATGACTACATATAGTTCTTTGTGCCATACAGCAGGCTCTCATTGCTTATCCACCCCAAATACAATAGTTTGCACCTATACTAACCCCAAACTCCCAGTCCCTCCCACTCCTTCTACCTCCCTCTTGACAACCACAAGTCTGTTCTCCAAGTCCACGGGTTTCTCTTCTGTAGATAGGTTTATTTGTGTCATATATTAGATTCCAGGTATTAAGTGATATCACATGGTATTTGTCTTTCTCTTTCTGACTTACTTCACTTAATATGAAAGTCTCTAGTTCCATCCATGTTGCTGCATATGGCATTATTTCATTCTTTTTATGACTGAGTAGTATTCCGTTGTTGATATATACCACATCTTCTTAACCCATTCATCTGTCAATGGACATAGAGGTTTTTTCCATGTCTTGGCACTTGTGAAGAGTGCTGCAATGAACATAGTGGTACATGTATATTCTCAATGAAAGCTTTGTCCAGATATATGCCCCGGAGTGGGATTGCTGGGTCATATGGTAGTTCTGCATTTAGTTTTCTGAGGTACCTCCATTCTGTTTCCATAGTGGTTGTACCAATTTACATTCCCACCAACAGTAAAGGAGGGTACCCTTTTCTCCACACCCTCTCCAACATTTTTTATTTGTTGATTTGTTAGTATAGCTATTCTGACCAGTGTGAGGTGGCACCTCATTGTAGTTTTAATTTGCATTTCTCGACTATTAGTGATGTTGAGTATATTTTCATGCACCTGTTGGCCATCTGTATATCTTCTTTTGAGAAATGTCTGTTCGGGTCTTCTGCCTATTTTTCAATTGGGTTGTTTTTTGTTTTTTTTGTTGTTGAGTTGTATAAGTTGTTTGTATATTTAGAGATTAAGCATTTGTTGTTTGCATCATTTGAAACTGTTTTCTCCCATTCTGTAGATTGTCTTTTTTTTTATGGTTTCCTTTGCTGTGCAAAACTTGTCAGTTTGATTAGGTCCCATTGGTTTATTTTTGCTTTTATTTCTGTTGCCTTGGGAGACAGACCTAAGAAAACATTTGTAAGGTTGATGTCAGGGAATGTTTTACCTATGTCCCCTTCTAGGAGTTTTATGGTGTCAAGTTTTTAAGAGTTTAATCACAAATAGCGATGAGTTTTCTTCTTTAATTTTTTGTTTTGTTGTTTGCTTGTTTGTTTTAATGTAGATATCCTGATGTCCTCCCAAAATTACTTCACCTGGACCAGTAAGTTCACCGGCTGAAGATCTGATTTGCAGCTTCATATCGCCACCTAGAGTCCGACCTACGTATTTCTCTGTGGGAGAAAAGTCCATTTTTTTTCTTGTTGTTCTTGTACATCTTCATATATTTTTAACTATTTTTAAAATTGAAGTATAGTTAATTTATAATGTCGTATTAGTTACAAGTGTAGAGCAAAGTGATTCAGTTATATGAATATATTTTTCAGGTTCTTTTCCATTATAGGTTATTACGAGGTAGTGAATATAGTTCCCCCAGTGTGCTCTCTCATTTGGTAAGCATAAGTTTGTTTTCTGTGTCTGTGAGTTTATTTCTGTTTTGTAAATAAGTTAATTTGTATCATTTTTTTACATTCCACCTATAGGTTATATCGTATGCTATTTGTGCTCCTGTGACTTACTTCACTTAACATGACAACTTCTAAGCCCATCCATTGTGCTGCAGATGGCATTATTTCATTCTTCTTTATGGCTGAGTAATATTCGATTGTGTGCACATTTGACATTGCCCTTGTTTATTCATCTGTTGATGGACATTTAGGCTGCTTACACATCTTGGCTACTGTAAATAGTGCTGCAATGAGCATTAGGATGCAGGTATCTTTTTGAATTGGAATTTTGTCTGGGTATGTGCCCAGGAGTGGGATTGCTTTATTTTTAGTTTTATATGGAGTCTTCATACTGTTCTCTGTGGTAGTTGTACCAATTTACATTCCCACTAACAAGGTATAAGAAGGCTCCTTTTCCTCCACACCCTCTCTGGCCCTTTCTGATGATGGCTGTTCTGACTGGGATGAGGTGAAATCTCATTAGAGTTTTGGTTTGTATTTCGCTAATAATTAGCAATATTTGAGCATCTTTTCATGTGCCTGTTGGCCGTCTGGATATCTTCTTTGGAGAAATGGCTGTTTAGGTCTTCTGCACATTTTTTTTTTTTTGATTGGGTGGTTTCTTTTTTAATGTTAAGCTGCATGAAATATATGTATATTTTGTAAATTAATTTCTTGTCAACAGAGGTTGAATCTTTGCTGCAGCTGCCAGAACTATGCCACAGCCGCAACAACGTGTGATCCAAGCTACATCTGTGACCTACACGGCATTTTTTTTTTCTTTTTAGGGCCGCACCTGTGGCATATGGAAGTTCCCAGTCTAGGGGTTGAGTTGGAGCTCTAGCTTCCACTACACCACAGCCACAGCATCACCAGATCCGAGCTGCGTCTGTAACTTACACCACAGCTGCTCATGGCAATGCCAGGTCCTGAACCCACTGAGCAAGGCCAGGGATTGAAACCACAACCTCATGGATCCTAGTTGGTCTGTTAACTGCTGAGCCATGAAGGGAACTCCTACACTGCATTTTGTAGCAACACTGGATCCTTAACACACTGAGTGAGGCCAGGAACTGAACCCACATCCTCATGGACACTATGTCAGGTTCTTAACCTGATGAGCCGCAACAAGAGCTCTAAGACCTTCATTTTTTATTCCTCTCCTCCATATTTTGTGGGGTTTTTTTTTTTTTTGCCATTCTACAGCATATGTCTTGCTCTCTGATCTGTCTGAGTTCATATCCTCATATCTTCTTTCGTATCCTCTATGCTTCCTGCTCCTCAGTATCTGTTTCCTTCTTTAGGATAGGGAAGTTTTGATCCATAAGTCCTTCAAATACATTTTCAATCCCCTTTTCTCTCTCTTTAACTTTTGGAACCCCTAAAATATGATTGTCAGTGTGTTTTATGTTATACCAGATATCTTGTGTGTCGCATTGTTTATTGTTGTCTTTCTTTTGGCTGTTTTGTTTTCCAAACAAAAACAAAATACCATTATTCTGTTTTCCAGATCACATATGTATTTTTCTGTGTCATTTGGTGTTCTCTTCATTGCTTCTAGCGTGCCTTTTATCTCAGATATTGAATTATGTATTTTTGTTTGTGTCTTTTTACGTTTGCTAGTTCCCTGCTAAAATAATCTGTGCTTAGATGAATTATCTTTCCCCATTCAGTTAGCATTTTTATTACCAATATTTTGAATTCATTGTCTGGCAGACTTATCTGTTTATTTTGGGGGAGGTGTCTCTTGCTCTTTCAATTGGGAGGAGTTCTCTACCTTTATGTTTTATTTCGCTTTCTCTGGCTCTGTGAATTTAGGTGAAACAGCTACCTGTTTTGGTCCTGAAGGGGTGTTCTTATGTGGACGCATCATTACATAGATGTTGTGTGCCCACTGTTTCCAGTGAGAGGGTTGGGTTTCATGTCAATGCCAGTGACATCTTCCCTCAGGGTACCGGGTCTTCTCAACTCAGCGGGGGCTGTGGCTGGTGATGGAAGAGCCAGAGCTTGCGCAAGGAAGGAGGTGGGTCTCCCTCTGCTCAGTGGCCATCTCCACCCTCTCAGGGGTGGCGTCTGCCCCCAAGGTGCTGGAGCAGACGAATGAGAGTCTGGCTCAAGCTAGCTCTGTTCGTTTAAGTGTGTGTTTTTCCTTCTCCCTGCATCGGGGCCTTTGCCTGAAAGAGGGGAATGCTGCAGCAAGTGGAACTCACATACTTACAGAGGTCCCGCGCACTGCCTTTGTAGGCGTCTGCAGCTTGGATCAAAGAGACACAGCGCACACTGGCATCTTTTCCCCTGCTGTGGTCACTGTAGCTCTGTTGCTAGGTTGTGGCATCAGGCGGCAGGACCAGAACGTGTTCTCATCTGGAATTAGGGTGACAGACTGGTAGTCATGAGATTTTAAGCAGCCACACTGCCATCAGAAGCTGGGATGCACAGTGGTCACTGCTGCCCCCCCTGGAACACCAGAACACACTCGAGCCCTGGGCCACCTCTGTGTCCCTAAATCAGATCTTTCTCAGGGTGTGACAGCCCTAGACCCACTGGCGAGCTGTGGTGTGGAGTGGGTAGGGCAGGACGGTTTCCTTGGCTCAGACTGGGCAACACAGTGAGGCAGTAGCCCCTAGGGCAGACCTCCTCCCACCCTGTCTGGTGGCAAGCCAGCACCTGCACACGCCTCCTGGGAGTCTAGGCTTCTCCAGATATTCTGTCCATCCCAGAAGTTTTCCAAGCAGCTGAGAGAACTTGTTCCCTCTGCACAGGACAGAGCCCCAGGACTGTGCCTCCCAGGCTGTGGCTCATCCCACTCACTCCCCGGGTCAAGGGTGCAGCTGTGTGAGCGCTCTTTCCCTCTTAGCCCCCCCTGCCCAGCCCCCACCAAGAGGCATTGGTCCTGACTTAGTGCCTTTCTTCCACTCCTACTCAATCGTGCGTATCTTACTTACAGCCTTAGTTCGGTAGGAGTGCTTCCACTAGTTTCCAGTTAATTTTCCAAGAGAATTGTGCGACATATCAATGTATTTTTGATATTTGTGGAGGAGGTGAGCTCCACACTTACTCCACCATTACTCTTTTGATCAGTAATCTTTGATGTCACAGTTGCAAAAAGATTACGACTCAGTGAAGTCTCGAATAATGATTAGCACTTACTACCAACAAAGTGTTTTTAAATTGATACATGTACTTTTTTTTTTAGACATGGTATTACACACTTATAGTCCACAGTATAGGATAAACATAATTTTTATATGCACTGGGAAACAAAGTGTGTGACTCATTGTGACTTTAATGTTAAATGATTATGCCTCTGACTTGGGTGTTTATGTAAAATTCTCCCCTTCCCTCCTCTCTGCCACTGTTTTCAAGAAAACATATTAATATGATTGAATCATTAATGCATTCCTTTTTTTCTTTTGTATTTTACTGATTTTTTTACTTTGTGGTGGTGTGGCTATATATTCAAAATTTAATAAAAAAAATTCTTTGTCTATTTCTTTTCTGGATATTATCATTAGCATTAGTTGTTTCATTAATGATTGTCAAAAGTAATTTTATTGTACAGAAGTGTACTATAAAAATATCCTCTGTCAAAATTGCTAAATATGCCTCATTTCCATACAACTCTGAACATATCTCTTGTCAATCAGAAGAAATACTCTTGACTTGGTCTCTTTGTTCTGTGTTTGGCTTTAGAAGCTGTGTTCTGGGACTGAAGTCTTTGTTTACCAATATTTACAGGCATTCTTTGGAGACGTTTTTGCTGTTTCAAAAGTTTTCTCATGCATAGACTTTAAAGATTGTTATACACAGCGTTTGGCTCTTTATTCCATCTGCAATTTATTTGTCTATGTGATGAGATGGAAGAATCAAATAAATATGTGCTTCTCACTATGATTCTCAGTATTTTGGTGTTGAAGGAGTTGGAAAGCTCATGCCTGACAAGTTAAAGAAATTGAAGCTCTTATTTCAGGAGAAGGGATATCTTGAAAGACTGTAATCTGGATGGGACTGCACAGACTTGCTGAGCCCAACCTATCATTGCTACTCTCTGCATGTATTTTGTGTATGACTATCCAAGTACAAAGGATTATTATAAAGGGAAAACAGTACTTCAAGCATATTCAAGGCTTTGTGTGGAAACTATCTTTACTCTTTTTAACCACAGATTTTACTTTTTACAAGGTTTTAGATAGGAAACAAGTTAAGACCATTCAGAATTTCTGAAGCAAAGATTTATTAACGTGAAAGAATGTTAATTAAATTTAACATGAAGGAATGTTTTGAGCTTCATGAGGATTCTGAAATCTGTACACCTATATAGAACAAAGGGCATGGCTAAGCACCGTGCTAAGAGACTTGCCCAGACTTTAACTTGACTTCCACCTGGACCAGGTTCCTTCTCTCTAAAGATGACCCCAGCCTTCATGCCAAGTCTTTGCCCAAGAAAATGCGATCCAGCCAAACTACAAAATGTACACTGTCTAACTCACCTTGCCAAACCATTTCAGTAATTTTTTACCTACTCTTTTTGTAATTTTCCATTTCTCCATAGGCCCCCTCGTTCCTTTTTTGTTCTCTGTTTTAATTGCCCTCAGAGTCTCTTTTTGTTCCCTATATGTTATCACTTTAAAAACTCTGTCACTTTTATCTTAATTGGAGTTGAACCTCAGTTGACACTGGAATCTCTCTCTCCCCTCCTCAGCAGTCTGAATAAAATTTGTCTTTCAGCCTTTCATAAACGTTTTGGCTCTGTTTTTCTTTGACAATGAGAAATATATTCATTTGATTGCATTTATTTATGCAGAATATGTTTCTGAAAATCCATAGTAAAAACTGGCTGCTCAGTCTTATCTCTGTCTCTTTTTATGGTCTTCTTAGGGCACCACCTGTGGCCTTTTTTTTTGGTCTTCTTAGGGCCCCACCTGCGGCCTATGGAAGTGCCCAGGCTAGAGGTCGAATTGGAGCTCAGCTGCTGGCCTGCTCCCCAGCCACAGCCCCGTGGGATCCCAGCCACATCTGCAACCTACACCACAGCTCATGGCAATGCTGGATCCTTAACCCACTGAGCGAGGCCAGGGATGGAACCTGAGTCTTCATGGATCCTAGTCAGGTTCATTACCACTGAACCACAATGGGAACTCCCAGGCTACTCAATCTTACTTAAATCAACAAACTGAGGTTCCAGTTGGTCTCATTTTTTTTTTCAAAGTTATGAAATTATACATAAGTCAGAATTGAAGGTAGAATGACGACTTTAAGGATTTATAATATTGGAATCGTAAATTGAATATAAATAATTTTTTCTTTGGTTTAATGAATAGAAGTGACCATTTCAAGAGATATACTGACGTGTTTATCAAGAAATACATAGAATTATTTCCATCCTTGGGAATGAATGGATTAACTAACCCAATATGTTTAACCAAGAGTAAATCTTTGGAAATCAGGAAGGCATGGGTCTTGTTAAATGTGAAGGAAAATTTTGTGACATACTGATCTACGGTGGTTGAATTTACGTGCAATAATCGTACCTTTCATGCCTACTACCCCTGGGTCTCAAGCTCTACTCATTCTTTGTCTTCTTTCCTGTCTTAACAAACTTCTGACAGCAAAATAAGAAACATTTTATGACAAGGAAAATAGAAGATGCCACACAGGCCAGCAGGAACCCAATCACATCCAGAGAGTGGTACTGGTACCAGGTAAGGTCGTGGGCTGCTGGCCGCAGATGCTTGGCTCCCTTGTGGCGCATGACAAACTCGATCCAGAAGACTGCTCGGTCCAGGGGCTTTACAGGCTGATCACGTTGAATGGTTGATAACCACATCACATTCTCTTTGTAACTGAAGGAAGAAGAAACAGAATCAATTTATAGAAGAACTAGAAGAGATAAATGTGATATTTCCATGCAGATGGTAAAAAGTGACACATAGAGTGGAAGAAAGATGTTTCCTCAGAGGTGATTATAGAGATCTAAGATTATGGGCTAGAATTTGTTGAATGAAGCGGATTTCAATCTATGAAAATAAAAAAGAGAGAAGATGGGAGAGGACAAGTATTTGTGGTCTGAATAATGGAATGATGTGAAAAAAAACTGGAATGATTTATATCCCAAGGGCCAAAAAAAAGTAAAGAAGAAAAGGAAGAAAGAATGAAAGAAAGGAAAAGAAATACATAATTTGTTCAAAACTGAATCATCCAGTAAGAAATTTTTAATAGACGAATTTTAAAATACTTTCATAATCCAGAGATAGGAAATAAATCTATGATGAAGTTCAATGACATGTTAGTATTGACCGGGATTCAGTATTGACCTTATATTAGTTAAGTAGTGGTTAAGTGTGTGGAAGTGGATTGCCTTGGTTTGAATCCTGACTCTGACCTTTACCTTGTTGCCTGCTTCTTTATTTTCTGTTCCTCAGTTTTTCCTTGTTAAATGGAATGGAGAGGAAGAGTGACTTATCTGATTCTTTTGAGGAATAACATTTGATTCTTGGAGGTATTCCTAGCATACTCTAGACTCTCAGTTAATGTTTGCAAGTATTGTTTTTCTCATTAGTTATTTTAGGGTCTGCACAGTGATCAACATTTCACATTCAGGCATCGCTGCTACTTGTGTTTCTATTGTTAGAAATGATAATGGGCAAACAGGGAAGAAGGAGGAATAAAGAGACATGGCTCACAGACTCCAAAGTGCTGTAGCATGGCACTGTGGTAGTAAAAACGGAGGTGACCTCTCCCTCTTGTGTAAAAACTCAGGCAGAGCACTGAGTTTCTGAGAGAAGGGCAGTAATCCAGAAATATTTTGTGGTACAATAGGGCAAGACCATAATAACGAAGTGACCTAGTATGTGCAAAGGGCTTGGTACGTCGTGTAGCAGATGATACACACTCAGTATACACGAGGTAATAAAGGACCTTCATGTTCTGACACCAGATTTACAGTGTTAAAAATTTTAAAATATGTAAAGATACTAGAGATACGTCCCTCTACACAAAACCACCAAATAAAAGATACATTTCTTTAAAAAAGAAGAAAATGTGCTTCTTGTGGTACACATTTATGATACTAGTTGTGCTAAAATTAAAATAACTCTACTTTTAAAACGCAAACATCAGGAGTTCCCATTGTGGTGCAACTGAAACGAATCCGACTAGTAACCATGAGGTTGCAGTTTTGATCCCTGGCCTCACTCAGTGAGTTAAGGATCCGGCATTGCTGTGAGCTGTGGTGTAGGTCGCAGACTTGGCTCGGGTCCTGCGTTGCTTTGGCTGTGGTGTGGGCTGGCAGCTGCAGCTCTAATTCTGCCTCTAGCCTGGGAACCTCCATATGCCATGAGTGTAGCCCTCTCCCCCAAAAAAGCAAAAAGAAGAAACAAAAAACAAAAAAACAACAAAACACAAACATCCACTGTGCTAATATTACCAGTATTACTCAAAATGTTTTCTTTCTAGAGTCGTTATGAACCAAAAGAAGAAAACATATATCATAGTTAGAACATTAATAGTAATACTATTACTGATATGGAAACCAAATATTTCTGGATTTAGAAGGATATACCAGTAATTCTCCTCAAGCCAACAACTTTTAGATTTTACCTTTGTCAAAATAAGACAAAAACAAGGAGTTCCCATTGTGGTTCAGCAGGTTAAGGACATGATATTGTATCTGTGAGGATGTGGGTTCGATCCCTGGCCTCGCTCAGTGGGTTAAGGATCTGGTGTTGCCGTGAGCTGTGGTGTGGGTTGCAGATGCAGCTCAGATCTGGTGTGCTGTGGCTGTGGCAAAGGCCTCAGCTGCAGCTCTGATTTTGACCCCTAGCCTGGGAACTTCCATATGCCACAGATGAGGCCATAAAAAGAAAACAGACAAACAATAGAGACAAAAACAAGCACAATGAAAAGAACTAGGATTGTACCTACATGGAAATAGTATCTATATAGTTGTAACTGGGTAATTAGAAAATTCCAGTTCTTTAGCATTTATCAGCAATGGGATCAAAATATTAAATGTATTGTGAATTTGAGAGTGATTGGGTAATTCAGGTTCACTGAACACAAGCCACCTTAGAAGAGGTTAAAACTTTGGAGCTCACATACTGAAAGTCATCAATGTGCGGATGAGTGCTCATAACATTCGTGGTTCCTACTTTACCTTGGTTCTCAGTGTTCTCTTAATCCTTCTGTTACCATTTCAATGATTCTTCACACTAATGAAGCTCTTTAAAAATTTCTTCACTATACCTAAAACTCTGACAATCCTTCCCCTTACAACCACTAAAAAAAGCAAAAACACAAACTTAATGTGACACTCAAAATGGGTTACTGATGACTGTTTCTAAAGCTTTGAGCAAATCTTACTCCTCATTATGTTTATGACCAAGACTCATTGCTATCTTCCTGGCCTTCACACAAAAACTTCTCTAGAAATAGTATCTAGTGAAAAAAATACATATATACATATACTCACGAAGGATTATTAATGACTTCCTTCAATGCATTGACCAAATCTGTTCTTGTCATTGTTCCCAAGTCCAGTCTGACAGCTGCTCCCTTGGCCGTCATGTGGGCGATGTTATCTTGCTGATCCCCGAACAGAGGAATGCCCACCATGGGGATCCCGTGGTAGATGGCCTCATAAATGCCATTGGTGCCACCATGAGTTATGAAAGCTTTGGTTTTTGGATGACCTGGGATTGAGTGAATTTAGTAAAATTGTTGTTATTCTTAAAAATAAAATGAAAAATAAACATTATAAGGCACTGAAAGAATCACTGTTTTTTGATAACAGGTTATTATGTACATGGAAACACCCTTTAAGTTGCTTTCAGAACTCAGAGCAAGAAAATCCTAAATCTGCTGAAGAGGTAAGTGAAGACTTCATGAAAGAAAGACTTCAGAAATGAATTCAAGATTGGCAGGTGGAATTTGAAAGAATACTCTGGGTGGAAAAAATCCTGTGCAAAAAACAGGTGAGGGCATGTCAGAAATATATTTTCTTAAAGAAATAGTGAAGCCTTTTGATCCAGTAGGAAAGCTATCAAAGCAATGGAAAGGGTAATGGTAGTGGCACTGGAACCAGAGGGAGGGAAAGCTTCGTTTTATCATGGAATGGGTTATTGCCTCATGAAAATGATTGTGGCTCAGTGGTTTAAGAATCCAGCTAGGATCCACGAGGATATGGATTCAACCCCTGATCTCGCTCAGTGGGTTAAGGATCCAGTGTTGCCATGAGCTGTGGTGTAGGTCGCAGACGCGGCTTGGATCCTGAGTTGCTGTGGCTGTGGTGTAGGCTGGCAACTGTGACTCTGATTCGACCCCTCACCTAGGAATTTTCATATACCATGGGTTTGGCCCTAAAAAGAAAAAAAATAAAAAGGAAGAAAGAAAAAAAAAGAAAATGATTGTGGATTTTTTTCCCATAGAAAATGGAGAGTCCTGGTAATAAAAGAGGACCTGTTATTTTTCTCTAGCATTTAAAATATCCCTAAAGAGGGCAAATGATAGGTGTAAGGAGAGAATTCAGAGAGAGAAACAATCCAGGAAGTTCTTGAAAAGTTCACTGTGTATAATAATTATAGTAAAAATAAAGATTCTGGCCATAAGGGATGTGACTCTATTTAATAAAATGCCAGCTACAGCAGTCAGGCAAAGGAAAGAAATAAAAGATATGCAAATTGGAAGAGGTAAAATTGTCACTTTATGCAGATAACATGATACTGTATAGAAAACCCTAAGGACTAAGGACACCACACAAAAACTATTCAAACTGATCAACAAATTCAGCAAAGCAGCAGGATACAAGATTACCATTCAGAAATCAGTTGTATTTCTGTATATTAACACTGAAATATTAGAAAAAGAATATAAAAAATACCTTTTACAATCACACCCAAAAAAATAAGTATCTAGGAATAAACCTGACCATGGAAGTGAAAAACTTATAAGAGGAGAACTATAAAACATTAATCAAAGAAATTAAAAATGATACAGAGAACTGCAACGATATCCCATGTTCCTGCATTGGAAGAATTGATATTGTTAAATGGTCATACTACCCAAAGCAATCTACAGATTCAATGTAATCCCTATCAAATTACCCATGACATTTTTCACATATCTAGAACAAACAATCCAAAAATTTATATCTAAGTTCCCATTATGGTGCAGTGGAAATGAATCCTACTAGGAACTATGAGGTTGCAGGTTCGATCCTTGGCCTCGCTCAGCAGGCTAAGGATCTGGTGTTGCCATGAACTGTGGTGTAGGTCACAGATGTGGCTTGGATCTAGCATTACTGTGGCTGTGGAGTAGGCTGGCAGCTGTAGCTCTGATTTGACCCCTAACTTGGAAACCTCCATATGTTGTGGGTGCAGCCCTAAAAAAGCAAAAAAAGCAAAAAAAATTATATGGAACCATAAAAGACCCAGAATTGCCAAAGCAATCCTGAGGAAAAAAAAAAAAAAAGGCAGGAGACATAACTTTCCCAGACTTCAGACAATACTACAAAGATACAGCCTTTAAGACAGTGCAGTACTGGTACAGAAACAGACATAAAGATCAACGGAACAGAATAGAGAACCCAGAAGTAAACCCAGTCACATGCAGTCATGTAATCTTTGACAAAGGGGGCAAAAATATAAAATGGGAAAAAGTCTCTACAGTAAGTGGTACTGACAAAACTGGGCATTGCATTCCATTGACTGCATGGAAATCAATGAAACTAGAACACATTGTCACACCATGCACAAAAATAAACTCAAAATGGCTTAAAGGTTTAAACATAAGACAGGACATCACAAAACTCCTAGAAGAGAACATAGATGAAACATTCTCTGACATCAACCTTACAAATATTTTCTCAGGTCAGTCTCACAAAGCAATAGAAATAAAAACAAAAATAAACAAATGGGACCTAATTAAACTCAAGGCTTTTGCAAGCAAAGGAAACCATAAAAAATGAAAAGACAACCTGTACAGTGGGAGAAAATTGTTTCAAATGATCCAACTGACGAGGGCTTAATCTCTAAGATATGTAAACAACTCATAAAACTCAACAACAAAAAAACAAACGACTCAGTCAAAAAATGGGCAGAAGACCTAAATAGACTTTTCTCCAAAGAAGACATACAGATGGCCAGCAGGCACATGAAAAGCTATTCAACATCACCATTAGAGAAATGGAAATCAAAATTACAATGAGGTACCACCTCACACTGATCAGAATGGCTATCATTGATAAGTCCACAAATAACAAATGCTGGAGAGGGTGTGGAGAAAAGGGAACCCTCCTGCACCATTGGTGGGAATGTAAATAGGTACAACGCTATGGAAAACAGCATGAAGGCAGAAAACTAAATATAGAACCACCACATGATCCAGTGATCCCACTCCTAATCATATATCTGGACAAAACTACAGAAAGATACATGCACACATATATTCATAGCAGCACTATTCACAATAGCCAAGACACGGAAACAACCTAAATGTCCATCAAGAGATGAATAGATTAAAAAGATGTGGTACTTATACACAATGGAATACTACTCAGCCATAAAAAGAGTGAAATAATGTCATTTGTAGTAACATGGATGGAATCAGAGATTCTCATACTAAGTGAAGTAAGTCAGAAAGAAAAAGACAAATACCGTATGCTATCACTTATATGTAAAATCTGAAATGTGGCAAAAATGAACCTATCCACGGAACAGAAAGAGACTCAGACCTCAAGAACAGACTTGTCGTTGCCAAAAGGGAGGGGCAGGGAGTGGGATGGACTGGGAGTTTGCTGTTAGTCGATGCAAACTAGTATATTTAGAATGGGTAAGTAATGAGGTCCGATTGCATATCACAGGGAACTATATCCAGTGTTTTTGGATAGAACATGATGGAAGATAGTATGATAAAAATTATGAATATATGTGTATGACTGGGTCACTTATATATCAACTATAATTTTAAAAAGTTTAAAAAATTTTTTTAAATTTTAGTAGTTCCCATCGTGGCGTAGTGGAAACGTGAGGTTGCAGGTTCGATCACTGGCATCGCTCAGTGGGTTAAGGATCCGGTGTTGCCGTGAGCTGTGGTGTAGGTCGCAGACGCCGCTCAGATCCTGTGTTGCTGTGCCTGTGGCGAAGGCCGGCGGCTACAGCTCCTGTTAGACCCCTAGCCTGGGAACCTCCATATGTTGCAGGTGTGGCCCTAAAAAGATTAAAAAAAAATTTAAATAAAATGCCAGTTGTTAAATTTTATTATTTACCCTAGTACTGCATATAAATATAAAGTTAAGGTCTATTTCTGAATGTTTCAATAATAAATGCTTGATAAGTTTGTTTTCTGTTGAAGTATTATCACTCAACTCAGCTGTTACTCATGTTTTCAGTATTTGTTCTGCCAGGTCTTACCAAGAAGGTCGTTCTGGGGGATCCACTTATACAGCCGAGTATTGGGTCCTAAGGTATCTGGTCTCTTGCCATCGTATCTCCACAGAACCTGGTAGGGAAAAGAAAATACCTTGTGCCATGAGTTGAACTTCAAAGTTATAGCATTAGCATTCTAACAAGATTTAAAGACATCTAGTTAAATGCTTTCTGTATAATGGATAGGAAATTGAGGACATGAGCTTTTAAGTTATGATATCTATTAACACACTGACCTAAACAGGAAGTCCCACCTTTGATGTACTTATTTTTATGGTTCAACCAGGTATGGACTGCAAGCATGACGTTCACACAGGATGGCATAGACAAATGAGATTTTCAAAGACAAATTCAAAATATTAAGAAATTTTTAGAGGGGGTCTTTATTCTAGTGCAAAAAAAAAAAAAACAGTGGCAAATTACTAACAACCTATGCATTTATTTTACATCACTTTATAACCTAGCTCTTCTTTTCACATTTAATATTCACTTAAACTGTTGTTAGAGTTTAACCTCTTTTGATTTATAAAATGGAATATGCGTGCAATCAGCCACTTACGAAAAATAAATACTTCTGCTTTCTGAGTTATTAATAAGTTAATTAATTCTTCATAGGAAGTAGGTTTTAAGTTCTTTTTTTTAAATTTTATTAATGTACAGTTAATTTACAAGGCTGTGATAATTTCTGCTGTACAACAAAGTGACCCCAGTCATACGTATATACACATATCTGTTTTCACTGATTCTTTTCCCACATAGGTTATCACAGAATACTGGGTAGAGTTCTCTGTGCTGTACAGCAGGTCCCTGTTGGCCAGTCATTCCATACACCTCAGTGTGCATAACACCAATTCCAAACCCCTTGTCCATCGCTCCCATTCCCCCACCTGTCCCTCTTGGTGACCATGATTTTTTCAAAGTCTGTGAGTTTGTTTCTGTTCTGGAAATAAGTTCATTTGTATCCATTTTTTAGTTTCCACATATAGGTGATATCATATGATGTTTGTCTTTCACTAACTTTACTTAGTATGATAGTTTCTAGGTCAATCCATGTTGCTGCAAATGGCATTATTTAATTCTTTTTTATGGATGAGTAATATTTCATCATATGTATGTACCATATTTTCTTTATCCATTCCTCTGTTGATGGATGTTTAGGTTGCTTCTGTGGCTTGCCTATTGTAAATAGTGCTGCAATGAATATTTGGGTGCATATATCTTTTTGAATTATCGTTTTGTCTGGATAGATGCCTAGGATTGGCATTGCTGGATCATTTGGTAGTTCTGTTTTAGTTTTTTGAAGGACGTCCATACTGTTTTCCATAGTGGTTCTCCACACCCTCTCCAGCGTTTATTATTTGTAGACATTTGGATGATGGCCATTCTGGCTGATGTAAGATAGTAACTCGTAGTTTTGATTTGCATTCTCTAATAATCAGTGATGTTGTGCACATTTTCATGTGTTTTTTGGCCATCTGTATGTCTTCTCTGGAGAAATGTCTCTTTAGATCTTCTGCCCATTTTTTTGATTGGATCGTTTGTCTTTTTTCATGTTGAGCTGCAGGAGGTGTTTGCATGTTTTGGAGATTAATCCCTTGTCACTTACTTCATGTGCAAATAGTTTGTCCCATTCTGTGGGTTGTCTTTGTGTTTTGTTTATGGTTTCCTTTACTGTGCAAAAAAAAAAAAAAAAAAAGGCTTAATTAGGTCCCATTTTTAAAATTTTTGTTTTTATTGTCATTACTCTAGAAGGTGGATCTGAGAAGATATTGCTGTGGTTTATGTCAGACAGTGTTCAGCCTATGCCTTCCTCCAAGAGTTTTATTGTATCTGGTCTTACCCTTAGGTCTTTAGTTCGTTTTGAGTTTACTTTTGTGTATGGTATTAGATAATGTTCTAATTTCATTCTTTTGCATACAGCTGTCCAGTTTTCCCAGCATCACTTATTGAAAGGACTGTCTTTCCTCCACTGTGTATTCTTGCTTCCTTTTTCATAAATTAATTGGCCATAGGTGCTTGGGTTTATTTCTGGGCTTTCTATTCTGTGCCACTGATCTATATTTCTGTTTCTGTGCCAGTACCATACTGTTTTGATGACTGTAGCTTTGTAGTATAGTCTGAAGTTAGGGAACCTGATTCATCCAGCTCCATTTTTCTTTCTCAGGATTGCTTTGTCTATTCTTTTGAGTTTCCAAACAAATTTTAAAATATTTTGTTCTACTTCTGTGAAGAATGTACTTGGTAATTTGATAGGGATTGCACTGAATTATTAGAGTGCCTTGGATAGTATAACCTTTTCACAATATTCATTCTTCCAATCCAAGAGCATAGTATGTCTTTCCATCTGTTTATGTCATCTTTGATTTCTTTCATCAGGGTCTCAGTTTTCAAAGTAACAGGTCTTTTGTATCTTTAGGTAGATTTATTCCTAGGTGTTTTATTCTTTTTGATACAATGGTAAATGGGATTATTTCCCTAATTTCTCTTTTTGCTCTTTCATTGTTAGTATATAGAAATGCAGTCAATTTCTGTGTATTAATTTTGTATCCTGAATCTTTACCAAATTCATTGATGAGTTCTATCAGTTTTTTGGTAGTGCCTTTAGGATTATCTAGGTACAGTATCATGTCATCTGCAGACAGAGATAGTTTTACTTCTTCTTTTCCAATTTGTATTCTTTTTATTTCTTTTTCTTCTCTGATGGCCATGGCTAGGACTTCCAAAACTAATGTGAATAGAAGTGATGAAAGCAGATATCCTTGTCTTATTCCTGAACTTAGCAGGAATTCCTTCAGCTTTTCACCATTAAGAATGATGTTAGCTATGGGTTTGTCATATATGGTCTTTATTATGTTGAGGTAGATTTCCTCTATCCCCATTTTCTGGAGGGTTTTTATCAGAAATGGGTGTTGGATTTTGTCCAAAGCTTTTTCTACATCTATTGAGAAGATCATACAGATTTTATTCTTCATTTTGTTAATATAGTGTATCATACTGATTGATTTGTAGATATCAAAAAAAAAAACCTTGTATCCCTTAGATAAACACCACTTGATCATGGTGTATGATCCTTGTAATGTATTGCTGGACTCCTTTTGCTAGTATTTTGTTGAGGACTTTCACATCTATGTTTATCAGTGATATTGGCCTCTAATTTATTACAAATTGATAAGCATAACTTCAAGGAATAATGACAATTGGTAATTTTTTACATGACTCCAGAGTATTGCTACTATTATTAGATTTAGGAATTCTTTATAATAGAAATAAAGAGTCTGTTGGTAACTTACAACTAACAAGAAGGCTATTGAAAAGTTCCCAAATGTGATGTTAAAATTTATTCAACTGACTCTGAACACTTCAACAATGAAGCATAAAGCATTAAACGCAACTGTTAATGTGGTTTCTACTCCCAGTACCAAATTAAGTTACCAACTATGGAATTCTCATAAACAAGATTATAATTTACTAGTGTTCAACTTTAAATTTTTTTTTAATTTTATTTTTTTATTTTTACAGCTGTACCTGTGGCATATGGAAGTTTCCAGGCCAGGGGTTGAACTGGAGGTTCAGTTTGGGTCTGTGCCACAGCCACAGCAACACTGGTTCTGAGCCACTTCTGTGCCTACAGCCACAACTTATGGCAACACAGGATCCTTAACCAACTGAGTGAGGCCAGGGATTGAACCCGCATCCTTACAGAGACAACTTCAGGTCCTTAACACACTGAGCCACAATGGGACCTCCAGTGTTTAATTTCTATTTATTGTGTGAATGCAAAATAACTTTAGGTTCTCAGGAAAAAATTGGCATCTGTGATTAGGAAAAGACTGTATTTTTAGATAGCAAGCTAAACAGTAGTTCACAAATATCCAAAGACCTTAGATGTATTTTATATATAGAAAATAAGGTTCTACTGTATTTTATGGAGAAGGAGGCAGATGAACCTTTTCCATTCCCATTTTCCTCATGTTTGGCTCATTCATATAGTCGCTTCTCCTTCCTCAATCAGGAGAGGTAGAATTCCCTTCGTGGCTCAGCAGTTGACTAACCTGACTAGCATCTATGAGGACGCAGATTCGATCCCTGGCCTCACTCATAGGGTTAAGGATCAGGCATTGCTGTGAGCTGTGGTGCTGGTTGCAGACATGGCTTGGATCCTGCGTTGCTGTGGCTTAGGCCGGTACAGCTCTGATTCAACCCCTAGCATGGGAACCTCCATATGCTGCAGGTGTGGCCCTAAAAAAAAAAAAAGCCAAAAAAAATCAGGAGAGGTAATCTGTTGAAGAAGCAGAGTTCAGTGAAGGCCAGACTCTAAGGGTTCACCTTAAGAGCAAGACCCTATATTCATCTTTCTTTTATCTTCCTGATTCGGACGTTGGCAGGACCCAGTCAAGCAGGACAGACTGATGTTTCTCTTCCTCTAAATCACCGTGACTGCAGGGGTACCTGAGGCAGCTCAGTGAGCCTTGGCTGTCCTTTCTCTGAATAGCACCCTGAAAACCACCCTGAATGAGTCTGTTCCAAAATTTAGAATAAGTAAAAAGTATCATAATTACCTGGCAAGTGGAGTTCCTGCTGTGGCTCAGTGGTGACAAATCCAACTAGTAGCCATGAGGAAGAAGGTTTGATCCCTGGCCTCACTCAGTGGGTTAAAGATCCAGCATTTCCGTGAGCTGCAGCGTAGGTCACAGATGTGGCTTGGATCCTGCGTTGCTATGGCTGTGGCGTAAGCCAGCAGCTACAGCTCCAATTCAGCCCCTAGCCTGGGAACTTGTATATGCGTGGGTGCAGCCCTAAAAAGACCAAAAAAAAAAAAAAAAAAAAACTACCTTGCAAGTACAGCTGCATGATATATTCCAGACTTTTATCAATATTGCTTAACATATTGTGCTATTACACCTACTGTTAAAATTTAACTCCTCAAAATATCTCTGTGTGTACCATGTCCTCAGGAGTCCTTCAAGGAAAAGGAGCAAATGACAAGGCAGAATTTGCTGATCTTTTCCTGCCTACAATAATATTATAATACCAAAATTTATGCTACATATCTTAAATATATTTCACTTGGATTACATTGTTAATACCAAATTATTATCAACCAGAGATACTCTCTGTACTAATTTAGCACCAGCCATGTATATTTTCGTTTTTAAACATATCGAAGTTAACTGTATCAAAATTGTTTACCTTTCTTGCAGAAAATGTCTGCAATTATAACCTTCATAGAGTTCAAAAGACTTTAGAAGTTTCCACCATAACACAGTGATTTAAGAATCCAACAGCAGCATCTCAGGTCACTGCAGAAGCACAGGTTCAATCCTGACCAGGCACAGTGGGTTAAAGGATCTGGCATTGCCACAGCTGTGATGTAGGTCGTGGCTGTGGCTAGAATTCCGTCCCTGGCCTGGGAACTTCCACATGCCACAGGTACAGCCAAAAAAAATTTTAAATAAAAAAATAAAATATTTCTAAAAAAAGAAAAGACATTAAATATTTGCCCACTATTAAGTTACTTAAATTACCTTTTGCGGAATCCGGGCAAGAGCTGATGCAATTATATTGGCTCTTTCTTCTGTTAGATTCCTGATTATTGATCCCAAAGAAAACACCACAATACCATTTTCTCCAGAACTCTGGACAAATTCTTCCATTTCCTGTGAAAAAAATAATTTGTTTCATCAAAAAAAGAGCAACATCGTAGCAAAAATTATTGAAAGGATTGCTACAAACAACTAAATAGAGAAAGCACATATACTCTGGAATTATTGGTCTAGTGGCCATGTTTCAGTTGTGGTAAAGTACAAATACCATAAAATTTACTATCTTAATCATTCGTATGAGTGTAGTTCAGTAACATAACATATATTCACATTGTGCAACAAACTTCCTCTTTTCCCAGCCCCTGACAATCATCAGTCTACTCTGTCTTTCTACAGAATGACTAGTCTAGATACCTCATTTACATTGAATTGTGCAGTGTTTGTTTTTTTGTGACTGGCTGCTTCTACTTAGCGTAAGTTTCATCCACATTGTGACATGTGTCAGGATTTCCTTTTAAAGGCTGAGTAACATTCTGTTTTTGTGTATGCCACATTTAGTTTATCGCTCTATCTATTGATAGCCATTTGGATTGCGTCAGCCTTGTGGCTCTTGAGAATCGTGCTTTCATGAACTTGGTGAGCGAGTATCTCACTGTTAACACCACTGCAAGGATCTCTAATTTCGATTCCTTTGGATGTATATCCGGAATAAGATTTACTGGACCTTAGGGTAATTCTGTTTTTAACTTTCTTGAGGAAACTCCACATGGTTTTAAGTATGGCTGCTTTTTAACAGACCTTGTCCCTCGGGTCCCTGGGAAAGAGATGTGTGGTATAAGGTTAATTTTACCTATTACTGTATTTGTGGGTACTAACAGATTTTTCCCCACAACAAAAATATGAGGTTGGTACTGTTGTAATAAGAGTTAGTGTGGGGTCATGTCTCCACGAATTTTGTGGTCTAGTTTTCATCATTGTTGCCCGTGTCCTGCAACAACCTGCCAAACAGTGTCCTTTTCCACTCTTTCTCCTTTAAAATCCAACCCACTGACTACATCCTCTGGTTTGTTTTTAAAAGAAAATGTGATCAGATCTCTCCATTTCTTAATCCTTTTAGTTTTCTCCCTAATGCCCCTAGTAGATGCTTCCAGAGGAACTTGTAATTCTGCCTCCAGCTAACCTCCCCAGCGTCATCTGCCTTTTTACTCAGACTAAACTTGTGCTTCTTGGGAACTGTCATTTTACTGCTTTATCTGCTTTACTTTTATGTCTTCCTCCACCCCTGCCCTACCCTTTCTTATTCCCTCACCTCCTTCAGATCTCACCTTAATTATTAATGCCTCAGGGATACTTTCTATCATTCCTGCTATGCTCTTTCCTTATGATAACACTTCCCCTTATTTTTATGACTTGCTTGTATTCTGTCTTTCCACATGGAATGTCAGATGGCAGAAACTGTGTCTATATCATTTTACTATATTACCACTCACTCTGTAATATGCTTGTCATTTTATAATTATTCTTTTAATGAATATTTGATGCTTTATTATGTGCTGAATAATGAAGATTGTAATTTTACTGACATATTCTCAAAGTATCCCAGCTGTCTGACTTTATTCTGAACTCAATGAATTTCAGATGTTTGTGTTGGTATAGAAATAAATATATGAGTTTCCAGTTGGCAGGTCACTTTATCCAGCTTCCCACATCTGACTCACTGTAATCAAACATTCCAAATAAAGAAGGCAGGGGAGTTCCCGTCGTGGCTCAGTGGTTAATGAATCCGACTAGGAACCATGAGGTTGCGGGTTCGATCCCTGGCCTTGCTCAGTGAGTTAAGGATCCGGCGTTGCCGTGCGCTGTGGTGTAGGTTGCATTATGTGGCTCGGATCCCGTGTTGCTGTGGCTGTGGCAAAGGCCGGCATCTACAGCTCCTGTTAGACCCCTAGCCTGGGAACCTCCATATGCCGCGGGTGCGGCCCTAGATAAGGCAAAAAGACAAAAGAAAGGAAGAAAGAAAGAAAGAAAGAAAGCAAGCAGAGTTATTCCTACAGAAAATGCAAAGTAAACAAAAGCAAAACAAATAGGAACTGGTTACCTTAGGCAGGGGTTTGGCAGGTTTGCAGTGAAGGCCTCCAACAAATTCAAAATTTGGTAACAGTGGGCGAGGAAATTCCAAATCCCAGTAGGTGCGTATGAGCCACATCTCGGCTTTCCCTATTGTGTCGAATAACGTTGTGGGCCTTCCTAAAAGGAAAAGAAAAAAAAAGTGAGAATATTAACACATAAATATAATAGGTAATTTTTGGAAAAGAGCTTGGATTTATGTAGCCAAGGATGTTTGACTGTGTCTGCTTTTTTGACAAAGCCAATGTGTGTGTGTGTGTGTGTATTGTAATATAATATAAGTGCAATGTGGAAACTGAGCTACACAAGTAGAAACAGTTTCTAAATGCAACCTAGGTACTTGTGTTTCAGATGTGTGCGTATCTCCTCAGTATACGTCTTCATTTATCAAGATATTTCGAGGTTTCCAGTGACTTTTTTTTAAGTTAAAAAAAGAAGTTTAGGAGTTCCCGTCGTGGCGCAGTGGTTAACGAATCCGACTAGGAACCATGAGGTTGCGGGTTCGGTCCCTGGCCTTGCTCAGTGGGTTAACGATCCGGCGTTGCCGTGAGCTGTGGTGTAGGTCGCAGACGCGGCTCGGA